>JAJHPF010000007.1:3759098-4959098 GCA_024447775.1 Carex cristatella
ATGAACAAATCTATATTCACAAAGCACCAGTATTGGCACGGTACCAATGCATCACTCTGGTAAGAAAATAACACACTGTTGTTATTACTTATTACCATAGAAGGAAAAATCGGCTGTTTCGGATCATAATCGGATTGTACCAATTTGGTTTCTGACCGAGTTACACAGTAAGCATATTTTTTGTCGAATTTCAGCCGAATTAATAGTCCGATTCAAGTCAAATTTTGGCCAAATCGGTCCTATTCCAGTCAAATTTTAGTCGAAACTCGAAACGGCTCGGATTATGAAAAACATTAAAACTAGAGAGGTTGCCGTGATACTTCATATGTTACCTTGATACTTCGTATTTGGTCCTGTATCGTCCGATATGTATCGTATTTCCATATTGATACCTGTATCTGAATCGCCCGATACCCGTATCGTGTTGAAAATTGCTGTCAACAAACATCCAATACTCCCTACTCTCTCTAGGAATGAAGAAAAAACCAAGGGATAAGGTGGCTAGACCCAGAACTTTGCACCATTGAAGCTGTACTCCACCTTCAAGGGCAAGGCAGTAATGGCGGATGGAGGCATTAATGGAGAGACATAATATGGTGTTACCTAAAATGTATTGAAGATGGTACGTACGTAGCTAATCCCACTACTCGATTCTTTATTGTCTTTCTCAAGCTGTATAGTTATTTCCACTGCTTCAAACAGAATAAAGAATTCTTCTAAAGTCTCAATTATAGCAAACCAACAAAACATATATTGCCTAACAACATAATTAATTATAATAAATTTCGCAATTTCCTTCCAGATAATCGACACGTGAAACGGCTGAACTAAAATCACAAGTTCAAACACGACAACCCACCAACCAAATGGAAAGGGACGTCTACCCATATTTCTACATAACTATGAACACACATGAAATTCAACAAAATCTCATCTCATGATCATTGATGTTGAGAAACAGTTCGGATGCAGAGAGAGAATTCAAAAAGGAAGACAAATGTGAAACAACAGTTTTTAAGTATCATTTCCGAAGGCAAATGGTTTATTTGGTAATTCAAAAAAGAAAACAAAGTGAAACAATAGTTTTTAAGTATCATTTTTCGAGGGCAAATGGTTCATTTCTCAACTTCTGATACATATATAAGGATATACCTAAATGTCAGTTTGTATACATTAGAATAAAAAAAAATTATTTATCTTTGAAAACCGATCAAATATAAGACCGACATTTTTCTTAAAATGATACAATTTTTTTGTGATTTTAATAATGAGTACAATAGGTTTTTATAAATTTAAAATGAGTTTTAATATAAAATACAAGAAAATGAGTAAATTTGTAAGTTTTTGAAGTTTAGAGGTGAAAATATGTAATTTCGAAGTTTAGAGAGAGAGATACGTAATTTTGATATTTTTAAAGGTATACATTAAATTCTCCCAAAATAAATGTAAGTGAATGAATAAATAAAAGTAATAAGAGGCTGCTAGCAAAGAACGGTTTCCAATTAGTGGTGTGAACAGAGCGAATTCGGAGCGGATAGTGCTAATATTAAATCTATATCCACGTTTAAATGAGCAGATATGAATACAAATAGGAATAGTAAACAGATGTCAAAATGTAAAATCAAATTCACTTTAAACATATACGAGATATGGATACGTAGCGGATAATTCACGAATACAAATTTGAATATGGATACAGAACGAATAATTGTCGGAAAATTTAGTTATATAAACTCTAAGATACAAATTCTAATTAACAAAATTTAAATATGAAAATGAATGAATAATTTAAGTTAGAGTATAATTTAACTAAATGCAGCAACATAATTTCAATGGAATATGTACCTATATTAATTGTCACAGAAAATCAGGAAAATAATATTTCTGCTGTTATGCAAGCCAAGTAGTGTAGGAATTCGCATCCTCTGAGATATCTCAAACTTTGCGTGCTTTTGGGGGAAGTTTTAACCGTTTAAATAGTTTGCACGAATCTCAAAGTTAAAATAATAATGCCCTCCCTAGGTCCTGAAATTTTTATTAATAAAAAAATCAATAAAAAAATATCGGATTTTGAGAAGGCTTTGCGTACGTAGAATTTGAAAAGTGGAAAAAACGTAATTGTTTAACGTCCTCTGGACGTTATAGACTACAACGGCCAGATTAGCGAAATATGATTAGCACGAAATATAATTGCGTATAGTGTTTTTTTTTAAGTTCAATTCTATGATAGTATGGTCGAAAAAAATGACTGTAGCTGGCCGTTATTGTTCATAACGGCCAGACCTTTTTTTAAACGCGTTAATTAGCGATAATCTAATTTTGCTAATCAGGCTGTTGTAGACAATCACGTCCAAAGGACGTTATAAACAATCACATTTTTCTCACTTTTCAAATTCTACACAAAATCTCTTCAAAACTGATATTTTTTTATGGGGGAATTTCACGTGTACCCCTCAAAAACTTCAAAATTACATATTTCCCCCTCTAAAGTTTGAAATTACATATTTCTCCCTCTAAACTTCAAAAACTCACAAATTTACCCATTTTGTTATCTTTTATATTAAAAATCATTCTAAATTTATCAAATACCCATTTTACCCTTTATTAGAAGCATGTAAATTCCATCGACTCAAATTTGAATATGAACATTCCTTTCCCGTACGAACTGCTTTTAGATTTGTGCACGAAAGATTAGCACAAATCTTTATGCAAAATGCACACATATCGAAACGACATGCACAGATCTTAATGCAGTACACGCTGATCATAATTGCTTTAAGATTCGTGCAAGTTAGATCAACACAAATATTGAAGCTATGGGCGCAAATCTTAATGCGATGCGCTCGGATCAAACGATAGAGGAACCCTTCAGATTCAAATTTGAATCCGATGGACTTTATATGCTTTTAAACTTTAGAGGGCGAAATACGTAATTTTGAAGTTTTTGAGGGGTATACATGAAATTCCCCCCTTTTTATTTATATTCTTATTAATAAAAATTTCGGTCCCTAGGCCCCCTACGCTATCCCCGAATGGTCACCGAACACGTAGGTCACGAAAAAATTGAGATATCTCAGAGGATATGCGCTCGTAGTATAGTGGGGATAAAGCATGATAACTCAGCAATTTCTAATTAATTGTTGGAATGGAATGATTTAGAAATTATGAATCTCTAATTATTAAACTTAGTGACGTGATTAAATTGCATCAAGATCCGTGCTAAGTACATTAAAATCTATGCAAGTATGTTTCAAATTCCATGCACACTAATCTTAATGCTAATCATACTAACCATATAGTTCTATAGCTAATTAAACCTAAAAATAGGTCCAATGGACACCGTTCTAGAGCTAATTGAACCTTAAAAAGTAAGTCCGATGACATCCGACCTACTCCTATTTCCACTAAGAGCTAACCCATCTATCAGAAAGAAAAACAAAATTGATAATCATCAGAGATTTCAATCAAGTTAGTCACTATCTCTCAGAATTGCACCCGTGTCAAGCGCGCGTGCGGTCCAATCCTTGAATTCAAATATTTTAATTAGCTAATGATTCCAAGCGCCCATTATTACCCCCAAAAAGCCATTTTTTCATGGAAATTACCCAAGATGCTTGCTATGATGAATATTTATCGACAAGTCCGATAGGATATATACAAGTTGGATCGGATTGCTTTCGAACTATAGTTAGATTTCGGATCTTCTCATACCTTTCCTTCCTATTGCCATCTGTTTTCAACTGATAGCATATGTACATACCTTTTCTATCGGTGACATAACCATTGGTTCAAAAGTAGATGGTGAAGTGTGATTTGAACCGATGGTGAATGGTTTTTTTGTAGTAGTGATCACAAATAAAAGTATCCATTACCAAATTGTTGAAATTTGGATAGGTGATGACTTGAGAAATAACTATAATAGTCACGTAATTAAATAGTTCACAGCATGATAGGTAGGGGTGTTCAAATGGTTCGGTTTAAATGGTTCGATTTTTCAGTTTAAATGGATCGGTTGGGTTTCATTTATCATTTAATTCGGTTTATTTACTTCGGTTCGGTTTATAAAATTTAAAATTCCAAACTGAACCGAACCGACCGGATCTCAGCATGAATAAAGCAACAAATAAGTTTAATTTCATGCCAGACTTGGGTTTCAATCTCCCACTTTCTCTCAACCTTTTCAAATTTTAATTTTCACTTTCCAGTTGGGTCCCACCAAAACCCCACTCCCTCTTTTCTCTCTCTCCCGCTGTCTACTTCTTTCTTCCCTACTTTTTTTTCTTTCCTCATTTCTTTCTTCCTTGCTTTTTTTGAAATTCATCACTCCCTCTTTGTATTTCTCTTTGCTCATCCTTTGAATTTGTACTCTCAATTTAATTTCTCCTCGTTTTTCATTTTTCTTGATTATTTCGGTTATTTCTCCCTATCAATCTTCTCTTTATTTGGTTATTTCAGTTCGGTTTTTTTTCAGTTCACTTATTTAATTTGGTTGATTCGGTTCTAATTTTGAAAACCGAATAAAACTTTGGTTTAGCTATTTTTATTCAGTTTCAACCGAACCGAACCGATGAACACCTCTAATGATAGGTGATGACTTAGAGAAATAACTACTGTTTTAAAAAAACCAGTCTGGTTCAGATCCCGACTGTGAAACCCGTGTGACTGGATCGGACAAGGGAAGATAAGTCTGATCCGGTTTTCCTTGGAAAGGATAGTGTCTGGGCTCTTGCATCCATTGCATATCACGTATTCAGCTGACAAAATTTGAACAAATAATTATAATATGAGGAAGAAGAAATTAAATAAAATTCAAAATCAACTGAATCGATGAGACAATTCTGAAATATATAATTTATGCATTTAAGCAATCAACTGAAGAACTCCCAATATTTGAATTCTTGAAATGCTTGAGTTTACACAAAATTGATTTCAGTCATCAGTCTTCCCTAGAACTAGCAAATTCACATTTTCTTTTTATTAAGCGAACCCACAAATTTTAACTAGCATTAAACACCCCAAACTTTTTGCCTTTGCAAATCACTATACCAACACCAGAAAGTTACTGCATTATAATATTATATTAAGCTGCAGATTAAACTCAGTGAAGTAAAACTTACTGATATATCTACGAAGGATACCCTCGAAATTTTTCGGAGCGAAACGACCCTTGACAACAAGCCTCTGCTGTCCATCAAGGGAGCCGCTTGTTCCCATTTCAGCAAGTAAAAATGTCATCACATGCTCTGGTTGCCTATGCATCCTGCATTCACACAGAAAAGATAAAAATCCTTCCTTTCATATTTTACCTGACCCATACCGTATTTGATAAGACAGATATGGGTAATTTTTTTTCATTAGCTTTATCGGGTACGAGTACGGGTAAGGGTAAAGACTATAGGGTAATTATTAAAAAAATAAAATTATAAATATTGATATATATATTTATATGGGGATGATGCATGATATGATATAGTTTTATTCATGGCCCATATATATCTATTCAATGGCACCCATTTATCCATTTACTCGAACCGTACCATATTCGATAAGACGAGTAAGGGTAGGGTTGTTTTTTGTTAGCTTATCAGGCACGGACAGGTTAGCGTAAAGGTTTTTTTCGTTAACATAATGGGTACGGTATGAGTAAAAACTATCTTGTACCCGTTAACATATAGGGTAATTATTAAAAATAAAAATTATATAGATTTATATTTATATGATGATGATGCATGATATGATATAGTTTTATTCATGGTCGTATATGTCTATTCAATGGAACCAATTTATCTGTTTGCCCGACCCGTACCGAATTCAATAAGACGGGTATGTGTAAGGTTTTTTCCATTAGCTCATCGGGTACAGGTAAGGGTAAAGTTTGTTTTGTTAACTTAACAGGTACGTGTATGAAAATGCTTCCACCCACCTGTATTATACTCATTAACACACCTATTTACAGAGTATCAAAAGCAATTTGCGTACACATTCTAAGTAGTAGTAATCCTAATTATCAGTGGAATAAAGGTATTACTAGAAAGTAGAAACTGTAGTCAATTGAAGAAATATAAACAAAAAAATTATCATCCCATTTTTGGTGAACCATATCACCTCTTAACATAGCACCATAGCCTCACTCCAATCATTTTATTTAGCATACAATCTCTGGCTCATAATTTGCTTCACATACTGGTATCCGACTAATAGTGAAGAAAAGGAAAAATGAACATTTAAAGATCAGTGTGCTTCTTCATGTGATGATTCCATTTGAATTAGATTTTCTTTAGGGGGTTTCTAAATATGCTACAAAATACTTCTTATTGCAAAATTTTCAAATAGACTCAGACTACCTACTTTACACACTATAATCTGACAAGATCCAAAGTACATTTTTCTCGTGTAGTTCCTCTTTGCATGCAACAAGATGGTAATGCAATATCTCTCTTTCACGAGTAAATTTTAAAATAAAGAGTATTATGGTAATTTATACATAGTAAACAACAAGAAAGGTACGAATACCTTGTCATAAGTATAGTCACGATCAGATCCCTCCCAAGCATAGCGAGAGCCTCCTCCTAGCACAATTCCTTCTCCTTCCTCATCTTCCCCAACTTGATCATCTTTTACAAATTCATTTTTCGAAAGAATTAACACAATTTTCTATCGCATATTAACTTTTACAAGAATATATACACTCCCATTGGTCAAATGCATGAAAATTTGTACCAGTAAAGTTAACAATTACAACATAACATTTAGACAATATTGACAATGATCCGTACATCACCCCCTATAAATTGGAATTTTTTCAGTTTTGTCCTTAAAATTTATTATTTTTATAAAAATTATACTATTAGCCCCTCCCTCATAATGTAAAATTGCAGGACACTTATCTATCCAGCCCCCCTTATCTCAATTTTCCGGTTCTGCCTCTGTTTAGATGCCAAGAAACTGACAACTAAAATATCTTTCTAGTTCCCCAACTAGCTAGTAAATTTGGAAATCAACATATCAGACTAACTTTAAGTTTTTATTAACCATTTTTTGATAAAAAAAAAGGATATATATAATTTACCAATATTGCCTTCTCCACTTTCACCAGCCTCCTTGTTTTCTTCTTCATCATTAATGAAAGTCGTGTCAACCTGACACATCAAAGTAAAACACATTCGGTTCCACTCTTTACAATAATAAAAGGTAAACTGTAAGCACAAGATTCAATACAGTCTCCTCAAACTTC
Organism: Carex cristatella; assembly: GCA_024447775.1. Taxonomy (NCBI): domain Eukaryota; kingdom Viridiplantae; phylum Streptophyta; class Magnoliopsida; order Poales; family Cyperaceae; genus Carex; species Carex cristatella. The sequence goes on from JAJHPF010000007.1 coordinate 3,766,333, forward strand.
TCTTTTGGTGTTAATTATGAACAAATCTCGAATATAGACAAAGCACAAGTACTGGTTCAGTACCAATCCATTGCTCTGGTATGAAAATAACAAGGTTGTTACTTAGACAAATTACAAATGCTTGTACCTGTTTCTTCTTCTTCTTTTTCATCCCAACAAAGGTTAGTTCAGCTCCATCACCGGCTGCTGCACAGATCAAACAAAAAAAAAAATTAAGAAATAAACAATCATAGAAAAACAAAAGGTGACATTTCACTCTGCAAATTGTACATACTAAGTTGAAGGGAAAACTTGTTGCATACAGTATAAAACTACCACATAAGTTAGAAAACATTATTAGTTTTGAGCAATTTCAAAAGAAAGGAACAAACAAGGACATACTCTCTAAATTCCAAAGGGTATCTGAGAGATTTTATGATTTTGGCATGAAAAAATAATGCTGACCTAATAAAAAAATTAAAAAAATCATATATACCGGGCAGTTCTTCAGATTTCTCAGCAGGTTTCTCGGCCTCTTCAGTTGGGTCTTGGATAACCACCTTCTTTTTCTTCTTTTTCTTCGTTGGGTCAAAAGGTGCAAGCTTTATACAAAAATAAGGAAAACAGACAAAACAAAATAGGATTAGAGATATACAATACATAATAACTATGAACAACCCTGATTTCATCTCATGTATCATTGATGTTGAAAAATAATTAAAAAAATAGTAGGGAAACCCATAAAAATGGTAACAAGTGCTTGTTTTATTGATCAAAGCAATAATTACACAATCAACAACAGAAGGAAAAGCATTCCTGAATCATTCGTTTCACTGCTTGTTGCTACTGTGTACCAGTATACCAGTGCTGGCAACAAAAAGTCGATAAACTCAAGATCGTAGCCTATTTCATGTACCATCCCTAGACTGGTACAGCTTAGGTACCATACCAGTGGTAAAAACCACCATCGCATTGTAAGGCGAAATTATGAACCCAAAAGTCGGTAAAATATCGAATGATTGATTGATTCGGATTGAACACAACAAAACAAAAGAACGAGATAGAAATTTGTTAAATCTCACCTCATGAACCTCTTCTTCTTTGTTCTCCATGATTACCAGCTCGTGGGAAGGAAGGAATCGGCTAGGTTTTGTAAAGAGATTTCGGGAGAGAACAATACAGTGTATTGGTTAAAGAGTACGACTGCGGATCCGGCTCCAGATCTGACAAGGTTAAAGAGGTTCTTATCCGACCCGGCCCGTGGAGGAAAACGATAAGTTGCGGATCTAAGCCCGCGATCCTTGTCCGTGCTTGGAACCTAGGACCCTCCGAGAAGGTAAAGATTATGACGGACTTATATTTATTCCATGCAGTGCAATAGTATTATGCAGCAATGTTTGGACTTTATTGTCTGTGCCCTGCATGACACAAAAACTGCTCTGTTACAAAATTTACCCTCCATTTGAAACTCATCCAAAACCCTGTACTGGCTTTTTTTTAATTATTATTTGAATCTGAACCGTTAATTTCGTAACCAGAATTATCAGATAATTTAAAAAATGAGAAATTGTAAAAGTGATAAAATTACTAAAAATTTTAAATCAACAATTTCAAGCGGAGGCCTAGAAAGAAATGGTCTTACCCGACCCGGCCCGTGTTGAAAAACGAGAAGTTTCGGATCTAAGCCCGCGATCCATGTCAGTGCTAAAACCCTAGATAAAGATTTTAACAGAGCAGTTTTTATTTCATGCAGCGAACGATTCATTATGCAACGCTCCTTTTTCACTCATTTACCACTTATTGCCGAAGTGGGGCCTACAGTTCTCTGTCTTCCTTAAAAAAAAAGTCAAGTTTCAAATAACATCGCAACTAGTTCAGGGAGAGAGCACTTGAAACCGGCATTTTTTTTCATAACCAAAAATTAAAATAAAGTAATATTAATAACTATTATTTAATTTTTTTTTCAAAGATAACTAAACCGCCCCTGGGGGGCGGTTTACCCTTCATACCAGACCGTCCCAGGTGGAGCGGTTTACTATTCAGGGTAGACCGCGCCATTGTGGAGCGGTCTGCTACAGTTTTTTTTTTTTTTTTTTAGAATTTGTATGTTACAATCTTTGTACTAAAGTTAGATCGTGGCTTAAAGTATTCCTTGTTTGGTTAGAGTTGATGGAGCACTAAAATTTTGAAAGCCTAAGTTGATTTTATATTAATAACTAGATACTAATTATATAAATATATTACTAGCTATTAGAATTTAGAATACCCTTGTGCAGTTGTGCTTCATGAAAGACAGTCTTTCTTAGCATATATTCAATATTAATAATAACGGGATCATGAAAGACGTCTTTACTATTAATGTCAGCTCATGAGCAGCTCTACAATGAGTAATAATGGGATCACTTTAATTATTGTTAATTTAATGGAAATATAATTATATTTTGACATTAACCAGCTAAAAGGAGCGATCGTGCATTACTATCTTGTCTAAAACTCATAAAGGGGTCTGGTCAAACTCCAAAACTTATCAAATTAATTTTTAATAACAAATTCAAATTGTTATGACCAATCTAATTTATGAGCGATGCTTTTATACAATGGAACAAAAGCATATAATAGCAAACTAACTATTTAAGATAGAGAGTAAGCAAGTTCATATGGAACAACATATAACAAAAAGAACTAAAGATCACTGGCCAGAACAAGTGGAGTAAGAATCCCGGGTGAGGCTAGCAAAAGAAGAAGTGGTGGGAGAATAAGAAGAAGATTCAGGAGAGGTATGGTTAGAGTCAGAGGGCAGCATACTGTCATCTAAATCATCAAACTCAGCTCTAACATATCCGATTCCTCTAATTTAGAATCATGAAAAATAATGTGTAATATACAAGGCTTCTAATAATAATAAAATGAGAGTCGTTCTAGCTAAATTGTCAAGGGAACTTCGAATGTTGGCACTATATGGAAAGAAATACCTTTAGAAAGCATATCTAAATTTGTGATATAAATAAACATGCAGTATGAAACTTTAAATATTTCATATGTTAAATGTTAAGATTCAAATAACACAGCCAAATGACCCTACTTCGACTCCATGTGTAAATTTCACATTAAACATACATATAGCAGGTAAACCCTAAATTCACATTCGGTATTGAAGGAATGGGTCAATCCAGAGGGAGCGGTATTGAGCAGTTTCAAGAAGTTTTGACCAGCACCATACCGTACCAGTAAAATAGCTTCTTAATCGGGGCCATTACAAAAGTACGGTGCTGAAAATATGCACTAATAATCTGTACTTGATATACATCCATGATTTGTGGTATTTGCAAAAGGCAGTAAACACGAGAACCTAGTGATGGAACAAAAGAACAACAAAACTTACTATTTTACCTAATTGAATTGACTGTGTTTGCTAATAAAAATAACTTCTTCACTAAGTTCCTCACCTTTAAATTTCTTCTTAACCTCAAAGAGTTGGTTATGTTATTAGCAGTCTTGGCTGAAGTCTCAATAAAGAACATGCCATTCTTATCTGCATAGTCTCGTGCATCCTGTGAAAAAGGAACAAAGGAAATAATGTTGTCTTTTTCTTTATTAGATATCCAATGGACGTATCCATTCAAATGGAAACTGGAGATATTCAAATCAAGACTCTCTTCTCTTCTGGCGATAACTGAATTAGGTTTTTCTGTTTTTCTTAACCTCAGATGTTAACTCTGGTTTATATATAGTTTGTATAGCTAGTTTAGATCTAAACTTCTCTATAAAAGTATTGTATCTCCTCTTACAAATCAATGAAAGCAATATACAGAAATCAAAGTAAATGTCTTTTCTATTTTTATTTTATTCTTCTTTCTTTTCCTGGTTGGAATTGGCGAATAAGGTGCTTCTTTCTTTTAACAAACACGAACAAGATATCCAACAAGTATATTATAACTTGATTAGATGAGGAAAAAAAAACATACTTAGTATCTAATTATTAATAAGAAATCAACTTAGGCTTTCAAAATTTTAGTGCTCTATTAACTCTAACCAAACAAGGAATACTTTAAGCCACGATCTAACTTTAGTACAAAAATTGAACATTTCTCATTATTTAGATTGTAACATTTAAATCCTAAAAAAAAAAAAATTGTAGTAGACCGCCCCACAATGGGGTGGTCTGCCCTGAATAGTAAACCGCCCCACCGTGGGGCGGTCTGGTATGAAGGGTAAACCTCCCCCCGGGGGGCGGTTTGGTTATCTTTGAAATTTTTTTAAAATCGTGGTTATTAATATTACTTTATTTTATTTTTTGGTTATGAAAAAAAATGCCGGTACTTGAAAGGATGCATTCAAAATTCTTTTGTTGATATAAAATATAAAATTTAAATTTTGCATCTAAATTCCGCAAAATTCAAAATTTGTTTAATCCGGAGAATAATTTTTCAGATCCTGACTTTTTTTTGGAAAATTATTCTCCGAAAAGATATTTGGGTTTCCGAAGAATAATTCTCCGGATTTTTGTTTTATCCTTTTTATTTTTATTTTTGTAATTAAAATAGGAAATGTTAAATTATATATATATATATATTTTTAGTATTAATAAAAATTTCTGATAGTAAAGAATATTGCTGAACTAAATCAATACAGAAATAAAATAATGAGAAGAGTACCAATTTCATCCAAAATTTGAAATGTTGTAATTGCTTGAAAAAGGGACTGGTACCAGCTGTACTTAAAATAGCATACAATATGTTCTAGATTTAATACTTTAATATTTGTGCCATAACAAATCGGTACAGATCCAAAGTCAAAATTTGACATGGATAGGATATATATATATATGTCTTAAACCAGACCGTCTCATTAGTATCTGGGTTAATTCGGCCTAAGGTATAATGCACAGGTCCCTTTTTAATATTTGTGTCACTACAAGATCGAACGGTCCAGATTCAAACACAAATTTTAAGTTACTTTAGTGGATCATAGTTCATATAAAAGCATTGATAAATTGCTTTTCAAACTTGGGCTGCTATTAGTTGCGTAGTAAATGAAATCTCATGAAAATATCATTCTGGTAAGGAGATAAAAGCATGACAAAGAACTTATGCGTGATATATATGATATATTTTTGCTCCCCAAATTTCTAAGAAACATGTTAAGCATTCACAGCTAATAAAAAACTTAGATCATCGTACAACAATAAAATCAACTAATATTATCACTAAAATATTCACGTTAATTATCTCAGAAGTACAAGCATGCAAATGAATTGACGATGTTTATATGAGTAAATTAATGACACTAGTGGAAAAAGTACTATTAGTGTCGGTTATGAAGGCCTATTAGTGTCGGACCTAGGGGCGACATTGATCCAGGCGACACAAATTCCGGGACTAATCAGTGTCGGTTATACAACCGATACAGAATCCAACAATTAGTATCGGTTATTAAGTGGAACCGATACAAAGTTAGAATTTCCGAACCGAAAAAATTAATTTTATAAATTATTTGTATCGGTTATTAACTCAGAACCGATACTAAATAAATTTTTGTATCGGTTATGAAAACAGAACCGATACTAATAATTTTTGTTTGTATCGGTTATTTCATCAGAACCGATACTAATAATATTATCTGTATCAGTTATTTATCAATAACCGATACTAATAATTTTTTTTTTTTCTTCTTTCTTTCTGAATGTAGGTATTAATTATTAAGATCAGTAAACATTAACACACGACAAATAACACTCAACTAAATAACATATTATCCAAATATCACATTTACAAAATCAAAATATCATTATTCAACACACAATTTCATATATCTAGAAACAGTAAAAAATAAAAATAAAAATCAAATTAGTGGGCACATCATGAATCAGCATCATGAATAAACGCAGCAAACCCCTCTCTTTGGCAGTAGCAATGCCTTGTATCTAAGGATCATCATCATGAATCAGCATCTCAGGATGGATTGGCCGACATGACAAAATCACAACAGGACTGCCCCTCCGCTGAAATTTTGCAATTTCTAATGCCATTTATGAGAGGAATAGCTTGGCATTATTAGTCAAATCAAGTAACTTAAGTTTTCCCCTCTCTAGACACAAGAAAACAAAACCAAATTAACTACCATAAACCAATAAACCTTGATAAAATTAAAAGTGTCCAACTGCATGCTGTTAATATAACAATGTTGATTGAGGTGGGCATGTGTTGAGCTAAAACCTGGTTTAGACTGATGTGAGAAAAGAGAAAATAGTTACCTGACATTGATATGAGAAAGAGAGACCTCTCTAGGCATATGTAGCATGAGATTCCTAAAGCCCAACTCCCTCAAAGAAATATCTTTAATTTTTAATTCCTTCACATGCGACTCTCCCATAAGTTTTACCAAATTTTCAGCCACAGTACTGAATTTTGTAATAAACAGAAAATTTGGGTATATGAGGTAAAATACTTGTGGTCAATCCCAGTAAAACCCTGACATACTGAATGTACTACAAGAAACTTTGATCTTTCATTTCAAGAGGCAAACCGTTATTATTAGGAAACAGATTTTCAAATCGAGTAAAATCCCAATTTGAGGCATAAAAAAACAGATTTTCAATCTTTCATTTTTAATATCTTATTAAGGCATAAAAAACATTTCTCATTCACAGGCACAAAGCACAATTTAACAGAAAAAGGTGACGACAATTCAATTCTCTTATTATTTACAGTCAGCACATACATTATATTATAAAAATAAAATGAAATAAACATACTCTGTGTTGCTTGTATATGTCTTTAATAGCTTCTAAGGATGAACATCCAGTACTTCTCTCAAGCTTAGGACTCTGTAATCAGTTCACAAAAACATAGAATTGTTAACTTATCTAAAATTTCACCAAAAGTTTAACTTTAAGCCCCTAAAATAAACCTCCAAAGAAAATTCACGATTGTCAGATTTCCCATCTCATATTTTAAATATGCTAACACATCCTTCTCCATTTCCACAATCTGCATTCAAGGACAAGAACTGTAAAACTTGTCGAGTTTTTCTGTTAAAAACAAAAGATGAGACTAAAAGAGTAGAAAATTAGGCCAATAACCTCTTGCCTTGTCATTTCCACAATCTGCTTTCCATGTAGTTAGGTAAAGGTCTCCTCTTTGTCTCCACCTGGAAGGGAAAAAGAACAAAGAGATTCAGGTCATGTTGTAACTGAAATTGTTTGAACAAATGCTTGCAATTGTTTGAACAAATGTCTACAATTGGAAGTGCTATGGTTCTAAAATAATGAAAATTAAAAGTTGAGAACCCTCATTAGCAACAGTTTCGTTGAAATTCTGACCAGAATACCAGAATACCAAAATACTCAGAAAATTTATGTAAAATACCAGAATACCAGAATACAAGAATACTCAGACTAGAGACCTCGATATCCTTGCAAGAACTCTTCTGGTACTCCAACCTTTGTTCTTTCTTCCCCGATCTGGTATTTTTTTAGCTTGGATTGAACAACACCAGGTCTTGAAGGCACCCCGTTGGAGAAATTGAGCATGTCGCTGAGTGCAACTAGCTTCTTCTTCGATGGAGGCTGAGAATTCGAGACTTCCATGGCGGAGGCGCGCTTGGCCGCGGCCAGAGTGAGGCGGTGTTAGAAGTTTTCTTTATCCGCCGCCATGACTAGTTCCCTTGGAGTCAGAGGTGAAAATCAGGGTAAGGGTTCGAACGAGGAAATTGGTAGGAGGAAAAGAGAGAGGAACTCGGGAGAGACTTCATGCGAAGTTTTTTTCAAGGGTTTTTCTCTAGCGAACGAGCCTGAGAGAACCCTAGGCGGAGGAATTTGAGAAGCCGCGCGCGAAATGAAAATGAGAAGCGGGACTAAAAAACGAAGAAATAACTAGGTTGCGCAATTAGTATCGGTGAAAAAAAGTTTAGAAACGACCGATACTTTATCGGTTATAATATCTGTATCGGTTATACATAAAAATGTGACACAAAAACTAAAACATTTGTATCGGTTCTCTGTTAAAGAACTGACACAAAAATTTAGTATCGGTTCTATATTAGAAACCGACACAAATATCCCACTTTTTGTATCGGTTCTTAGTTATAGAACCGATACTAAATTTTTGTGTCAGTTTTTTAGCTTGGAGCCGATACAAATAACCTTGTTTTTGTGTCGGATTTTTATGGGAACCGATACAAAATGTATTTTGTGTCGTTTATTTATTATTAACTGATACAGAATGTATTTTGTATCGCTTGTTTCAAAGAACCGATACTATTAGGGCGACACTAATAGTACTTTTTCCACTAGTGTGAACTTCATATAGAAAATAACTAGCTATTTAAACTAATTGTTTTTATAACGTACTATTAACAACTAACTTAGAGGTTGGAGGGAACTAATTTTTTTATGAACAGAAACAAAAGTGAGTTCAATCTTACATTGTACTTTCGTTGATTATGATTCATGGACTTTTAGTACACTTATAAAGTAATTATGATTCATGTCTGAGAATTGTGTATTATATTCATGTGATAAATTTACAAATTCTAATTGTTTAAAATTAGTCATAAAGATATGCAAGATCTTTTATAAGTTCCTCTTAATTAATCAAAATTGTTCGTCGCATCTTATCTCCATTGATTATACATTTTAATCTTTTTACAGTGTTTCTCTAAAGAAAATATGAAATTAAAGTTGGCTGAGACATAAAATAAATTTGGTGGTAGCTAGTTAATTAGATTATTGTGTAAAAATTATTGTGTGGTTATATATGTTGGTATAGTTAGATGTGATATAAGTTGCTAATCAATAATTAAAGCATTTTGGTATAGAATAAAATGTGGTATTATAACTGAATTTGCTAATTAATGATTAAAATGATTTAAGATGTTATTTATATGATATAAGTCGTTTACTAATCTTTTCTGATAAAAATCTGGTCCAAAGAGCTGTATTCGTGCTATTATACTATTAAACAATTGTTCAGTTTCTTTTTTCACATAAGCATTGTTTAGTTTATCATTTCACTTCGTTAAGATAGTACCTTTTGTATCATTTTTTATTCTGTGACTTAGAATAATCTTAACTCTTAAGAGGTGGGTTTAAATAGTTAAGGTTTTTGATCAATTTTGGATGTTCAAGAGGAAAATACTTGCACCAAATGCGAAATGAGATTATTATAATATCATCAGTCCAACTCTAATTAATACGTTTGCAAGTCATTACATAGATAAAATAATATATATTCTATTGAACGAAAATCTAACAAAATTGCTTTTTTACTATTTATTATTGACATTAATTAATGTATATCATAATTTTGTTTTAGATTTTTTTTACTATTTTATTAAGATGGGTGTACAAAGTTGTTGTTTTCAAAAAATTATGGACTATTAAAAAAAACAACGATTTAAAAAAATTCTAACAAAATAATAAAAAAAATAGTCTCCAAGCACATTTTAATATGGTGATCATGTTGAATGGTTTGGATTAACTGTTTAAACTTTGAAAATGAAGATATAATTTGATATCAAAAGAGGTGTTTTAATATATAGAGAGATTGGCTAATATAAAAATGTTGTTCCGAGTCGTGGTGCAACCAATTGGTTTTCCAAATTTCAAAGTCCAAACGGTCAATCCAAACCGTTAGATGTGATCTCTATATTAAAATATACTTAGAGAACAAATTTTATATTTTTGAGAATTTGTTTACTATTTATTAAGTAAGTTTTAAAATCGTTGATTTTAATAAACAATGAAATTTTTTTGGATCATTGAAAACAACGATTTTAAAACTGACTTAATAAATAGTAAAAACATTCTAAAAAATATAAAATTTGGTCTCCGATCACATTTTATTATAGATTGAATATTGAACGGTTTGGATCCATCATTTGGACTCTGAAAATGTAAAAACCGAAGCATGTTTATTCCACAGTCTAGGAATAAACGTTTTGATATTAGCCAACTATATATATATATAGTTAGCTAATATCAAAACGTTAGTTCCAGACCCGTGGTGCAACCAATTGGTTTTTCGATTTTCAAAGTTTAAATAGTTGATCCAAACCGATAAATGTGATATCTATATTAAAATGTGTTTGGAGACCAAATTTTACATTTTTTTGAATTTTTTACTATTTATTAAGCCAGTTTTAAAATTACTAATTTTAAAAACAATGAAAATTTTCTGAATCATTGAAAACAACAATTTTAAAACTGACTTAATAAATAATAAGAAATGTTCAAAAAATGTAAAATTTAGTCTCCAAACACATTTTAATATATATTGAATATTGAACGGTTTAGATCGACTGTTTGGACTTTGAAAATGTAAAAATCGAAGCATTTATTCCTCGGCCCAGGGACAAATGTTTGATATTAGCTAACTTCTCTATATATTAGTATATAAATGGAGTTGCGTAAGGAAAGAAAAACAAAGAAAATAGATCAACTTAGGGAAAGAAAAAAAAAAAAGCGATTTAGAAAACCTGGGTTCTGATACCATGAGAAAACCAAAAATCAATTAGAAAGATATATATAATGTCTTAAAATATATTGTATCCTATCCAGTGCCATTCACGTGAGAGCTTCTATACAATATTATACATATAGAATTGCGTATATACAACTTACAAGTTTACTAAAGTCTATTACACTATTTACAATATATTTATTTTACCCAACATAATGACAATTACGACACAAGTAACAAATTGTAAGCAATCCCAAACAAAACCCCGAGATCACACTTAGAAAAACAGGTACGTATACGTACTTTAGATGCTTGGATAGTTGGATAACTATTACTAATCTTTGCGGGGCCCGACACGTGCAACATATCCAGCCTTGATTGGCATGACAGTATAAGAAGAACCACACTGCATGCACATGTCAAAAGGAAACAAAAGTTTTATGAATAAATAAACTTGTCGGGCCACATCTTCTTTGTATTAATCATTGCCACATCAAATATATAGTAAATGGTTGCAAAGGAAAACAAAAAAAAGGATATCAAATATTAAATGGGTGTGGTTGTCACTGCCACATCTTCTTTGTATTAATCATTGAAATTCAATTACAAAGTAAGTGCTCATGTTACCTTTTATAATTATTTTGTGTTCTATTAATTACAAGGGAATTTATGCAAAATGAACTCGAAATATGTTAATATTACATTAACATATATATCACTTGCCAAGAACAACAAGAACAATAGTTTACTATTTCTAAAATCTCCAAATTTTACATTTCTAAAATCTTTTACTATTTTTTTTAAATAGGTAAAAAATCACTTGATCTGAAAATTTTGGACCATCCAAAATTAGTGATTTTCAACCTATCAAAAATAGTAAAAATATTCTGATAAACGTAAAATTTGGTCCATAAATAGATATTCATATGAAAATTATATGTTTAATGGTTCGGATCAACTGTTTAAACTTTAAAAATAGATATATGAATCCATAGTACAGGTCGATCCATAATATGCATACTACCATAGTCTCACTCAAATTAAATATTTACAAAAATCAAATTTAAAAAAAGAACATATATGGTTCTAACTCAAGAAACTGGAATTTTACCTGCTCACAGCGCAGGAAGAACAAACGGTTTTCCTTGGAAAGGATTGTGTCCGGGCTTTTACAGCCATTGCATATCACGTATTCAGCTGCCACAATTAGAAGCACAAATAATTATAATGAGGAAGAAGAAATGGAATAAAATTAAGATTACTTTCAACTCAGCTGCCTAATAAATTGAGGATACAATTACACAATTTATAATTTATACAATTGAGCAAACAACTGAGCTCTCAACAATTTCAACAGTAAAAGGAAAATAATTGATTTTAGAGAACAAAGTTGTTGCATGGGTGTCCTTGCAAATTCACATTTAATTTTTTTTTACTAAGCAAAACTGCAAATTTTAACTAGCAATAAACATCCCAAACTTCTTGTATTATGGTGGAGGAAAAGGTGATTTGGTATCTTTTACTAAATATTGAGAAAGCTCTCTGAAATTAACAAACTTTTGTTATTTTTTGAATTCCTATCATAAAAATTAAACTAAATTCAAGAAAGCTGATTATGATTAATCCAATATTATTAACAAATAAACAATTTGATTCAGTTTATATGGAAAATGCATGAGACCATCATTTTTACATTAATGGAAAGGGGTATAACTGACTGGTATATCACTGTGCCAATACCAGAAAGTTACTGCATTGCCGCAGATTGAACTCAGTGCAGTTAAACTTACTTGTATATCTGCGGAGGATACTCGCAAAGTATTTTGAGGGGAAACGACCCTTAACAACAAGGCTCTGCTGTCCATTAAGGGAACCACTTGTTCCCAATTCAGTAAGTAAAAATGCCATCACATGCTCTGGTTGCCTACGCATCCTGCATTCACACGCAAAAGATAAAAAACCTTACTATCATATTTTACAGAGTACCAAAAACAAATTTCCTACACATTCTAAAAAGTTGGAATCCTAATTATCAGTGGAATGAGCTATTAACTTTGAGAAGACATTTAACATATCTAGGTGCAAAAGAAATAACTTTGTAAATGATCATTGATATGCAGAAGAAAAAAATTATAACACAAAAGGTTGTAATCATAAGAGAGAACAAGGGACTTGCATCATGCAATGGCTCATAAAATTCACAAAAACACTCCTTTTGGTACCCTCTCTGTAGACCTTGGGCCAGAGCATGAAAGTCCTACGCCGGTCTCTGGCAAGATCTTGATTGTCCTCTCTCTGTTTGTTAAAAGCTCTACCTAAGAGCTGTTTAATTTAAGTCACAAAGAAAGAACTAACACACATGTCAACCTTATTTAGGTTAGAAAGAATAAAATCAATTTATTAAGAACACATTCATTGGCTCATAATTTACTCCACATACTGGTATCCGACTAACAGTTCCTCTTTGCATGCAACAAGATGGTAATACAATATTCTCTTTCAAGAGTTAATTTCAAAATAAAGGGTATTTTAGAGATTTATATATAATAAACAACCGAAAAGGTACAAATACCTCGTCATAAGTGTAGTCCCGATCAGATCCCTCCCAAGGAGAGAGGGAGCCTTGTCCTTCCTCATCTTTTCCAAATTCATTTTCAAAGGAATTAACACAATTAGCTATTGCATATTAACTATTAAAAGAATATATATAATTATATATACTTCCATTTGGTCAAATTAATGCATGAAAATGTCTACCAGTACAGTTAACAACTGCAACACAATGTTTACACATGCTTGGAATTTTTTCAGTTTTGTCCTTAAAAAAATATTTTTATAAAAAATTATACTATTAGCCCCTCCCTCATAAAGTAAAATTGCAGAACACTTATCAAAAGTTTAAATTTTTTGCATGTAGATGCATCACTCGCAAGGTAGATGGGTTTCAACATTTTGGATTCATCATTTAAAACCAATCCGATAATTTTAAAGTTTAGTTCACAAAGAGACTTGCCTTCTCCAGTTTCACTGGCCTCCTTGTTTTCTTCTTCATCATGAATGAAAGTCATGTCAACCTGAAATATCAAAGTAAAACAAATTTGATTCCACCCTTTACAATTAAAAAAGGTAACCATAGCACAAGATTGAGTACCAAGCAAGAAAGCACAAGCAGCAGTACAGTCTCAGTATACCAGTGCATCCTTGATCAGGTCTGAAAATAACACCCTAATAGTATTACTTGACAAATTATTAATGTTTCTACCTGTTTCTTCTTCTTCTTTTTCATCCCAAAAAAGGTTAGTTCAGCTCCTTCACCGGCTGTTGCACAGATAAAAAAAAGTAAAAATAAAAAAAGAAATAAATCATCAAAGGAAAACAAAAGATGACATTCACTTTACAAATTGTACATACTAAGTTAAAGGGAAAACTTGTTGCATACAATCATGTAAAAAGATACTCAAATTTAAGTTAGAAAGCATGATTAGTTTTGGCATTTTCAAAAGGAAGGAGCAAACAAGGATATATACTCCCTAAATTCCAAAGGGTATATGTGAGATTTTGTGAATTTGGCATGAAAAAATAACGCTGTCCCTGTCCTAATAAAAAAATCTACACAAAAAAACATATGTACCAGGCGGTTCTTCAGATTTCTCAGCAGGTTTCTCGGCCTCTTCGGTTAGGTCTTGGATCACCACCTTTTTCTTCTTCTTCTTCTTTGTTGGGTCAAAAGGTGTAATCTTTATACAAAAATAAGACACAACTTAGGTACCATTCCAGTGGTATCACTGTCTCATTGTAAGGCGACATTATTAACCAAAAGTAGATGAAATATCGAATGATTGATTGATTCGGATTGAATTGAATAAAAGACGGAGGTAGAAATTCGTTAAATATTCTCACCTCATGAACCTCTTCCTCTTTATTCTCCATGATTACCAGCTCACAGAATTTTTGGGAGAGAATAATACACTGTGTATTATTCCCCTTTTGCTTTTAAGAGTGACCACTGACTAGAGTTTGGTAAATACCCCTGGGGGCCCAACCCGGACCGGTCCGCCCGTGCCCGTGCCACGGGTATGCACGGGCACACGGGCACACGAGCACGGGTATTAAACGGGCCGGATCCGGTTTTTTGGAAAAATACCCGTGAAAACCCGGACTCCCATACCCATAACCCGTACCCGTGACGCCTGTACCCGTGCGCCCGTGCCCGTGCCCGTGACCGTGACCGTGTCCCTGCCCGTGAACCCGTGGCATTTTTTTTATTTTTGGTCTAAAATTCAAATTCCCTACCCCCCCCATTCCCACTACTCAAAGAAAAAAAAAAGGGGAAAAACGGAAAAAAAAAAAAACCGGGTCCGGACTCGGACCCGGACCTAACCGTCCTGCCCCCGGTACCCGGACCGTCCTGTCCCCGAACCCGTGACAGGGCAGGACGGTCCGGGTATTAAACGGGCAGGGCAGAATTTTTGAAAAAAAAACCCGTGATGCCCGGCCCGTTGTGCCCGTGTGCCCGTGACGCCCGTGACCGTGGCTACCCGTACCCGTACCCGGGTTTTGCCCGGACCGCCCGGCCCGGCCCGTTTACCAAACACTACCACTAACCAAAGTAAGAAAAAGATTTTTTTTATTTAGAAATTATAATAAATTTATTTAATATAGCAGCCAAATTTGTTGAAAAGTGAGAAATATAGCCTACACCGGATCCCCAATCCGGTGTGGCTTGAGAGGGGCCGGCTACACTGGTTTCGGAAACCGGTGCAGACAATTTTTCCTCTGCCACAGTGGCCACACGAACCGCTACACGAAATTTTGTACACCGGTTTTGCAATTTGGTGCAGCTCCAAAAATTCTCTACACCGGTTTCACAATCCAGTGGAGATATTCTTCTTTCCCAAATTCGCACAGAACTCTTCTTCCCCTCATTTCAACTCTCAGTCTCTCCGTAACTCATTTTTCTCTCTCTTTTTTTTCATTTTTTCCACCATTTTAAATCAAGTTTGAAGAGTTATCATACGAATAGATCGCCACCGCCATTGTGCTCAGCAGCTTCTTCTGATTTTTTTTTGCTCATAGGTTTATATTTAGTGTTGTAAAAGTACAAAATAATTATAGTTAATTTTGTAAAATTATAAAATAATTTTAGTGTTGTAAAATTTTTAGAGTTAATTTTACAACACTAGTTGTAATTTAGAGTTAATTTTACAACACAAAATTTTTAGTTAGAAACTAATATTTAAATATTTAAAATTTTTAGTTAGAAACTAATATTTAAATATTTAGTGTTGTGAATTCTAGGGGGTTCTTGAATTGCTTGGTCAAAATTTTATATTTTTTTAAGAATTTTTTACGACAAATAAATAGAGTTAATTTTATATTTGTTTACAACACCAAATTTTATATTTTTACAACACTAAATATGAACCTAGTTTTTTTTAAACTAAGTTTTTTACAACAGTAAATTAACTCATATTAAAAAATAATTAGAGTTAATTTTGTGTTTGTTTTTGTTCAGCAAAATGTCTCTACTATTGATCAATGTGTATTATGGGGATAACCTCCAAAGCACTCCAACCAGTTTTGGTTATGACATACGGGCTGCGTTTACCTTTACCGTTTCCGATTCTACTAGTTTTGCTGTTGTAAGACGGCAAATATATGTTGGACTTGAATTGCTTCTGAGTCGAGTCAAATTGATAATCAGGGCACGTTTGAACACGGGACCACCTGGATTGTACCATTTCTCTCTATTTCGGATAGAAAATGAGAAAACTTGGGATGTCATTAAACAAACTGCACCTCAAGTAGCCGGATTTAAGGTTATAGAATTGGTAGCTGAGGCGCAGCAGCGTACAAACCAAACAAGTTATGATCCGTGCCCAGACAGTTTGCCTGGAGGGAGCAACACACCGTCGGTTCAGACCGACTTTGATCCTTACTCGGGCAGTGTACCCGAAACCACAGACACACCTATAGTTCAGACCAGTGGTGACCCTAATGAGCAATCAGACCCAAATGCATGTTCTGATACAAGTTCTTTTGATAATGATGATTCGGCTGAAGGGCAAGACTCAGATATGGACGAATATGAGGCTGAAATGAATGCCCAAGAAATATTGAAAGAGTGGCACAAGTCGATCCCATTTGTCCCCAAACCAGAATTTTCGGTATTAAGGTGTGATCAACCCCGCCTCGTGTTTATTAATCATTTAAACACGCAAGGCTGTCGATAAAATAACAGCGGAAGCAGAACATAAAATAAATCAAAATATAATAAATGAGTCACATGAGTCACACATCAATAAATACACATACATATATCATACAACAATCCACGTCAAAATGCTACATCAAAATCTAACGAAAGATAGTAAATGATCTGTCGACCCCGTATACACAAGCGACAAATACGGAATCGCAGATCAAACGAAGTACTAATCTTGATTATCAAAAGGGGTGGTCCTCGGGGACAGCTCCTGACAGCTCAGTATGTGACCCAGAACTATATTCTCAGGGGTCCTCTACGGTCAAGACACTTTAATTATAATTTATGCACGACCATGCTTGAAATTTAAATATGCACATGTGTGATCTTACCTCAATATCTAATAAAACGGAAAATACTTTTAGTCATTATTATGATGCGACTATACTATTATGCCAACATGCGAAAGTTCCCAAAATAAAAGTCCAAGCAGATAACAATATACTAATCCAATCAGGGAAATCAGTATCGGAATGCTGAGTGTAGAATTTATATAATAATAGTACGAAATAAATTCACCCCGTGCTGTGCTAATCGGATCAAAGACCCTCAAGATATGTCTAAGGACTGCGATCAGAGAGTCCAATGATACACATTGCCTATTGACATCGAGCATTGCCTCATATGATTAGCACGCTAGCCGATTGACATATCTCAATTCAGTGTATGCTCCTTTCTCTAAACGATCCATAACCAAACATATAAAATAGGAGAAATCATACAATGCAAGTCGTAAAAATTGTCAATCTCATCCCTCATGAGCATGTGAGAACTCTACCGTCTGGCTAGATCAATAGGAAAAGGGGCTCGAGATCGGCCCCACACATCAAGGCTCGATATCGGCCTTCGAAACCGTTCTAGGCAATGTAGCTCCTAATGTAGGTAGAGATCACTCCAGAATCGTCCGTGCCTCTGGGCTCGAGATCGGCCCGCACGTAATGGTAAAATGATTCGAAAATTATAGATATAATCAAGGTTTATACATATAATATAAGTCCTAGAAGACCATCCGGAAAGTCAAGTGACATCCCGGCTCAATGGCTGCGAGGTCGACTCATATCCCATTCCACGAGTCGGAGCGCAGTCATTCGGTCTCTACTCAGCTCTCACCAAATGCATGCGTATGATTAAGCAATAATATATATATATCTCACCTTCTACGAGAAGAAGGCAATCTAATAATCTAATATTCTAATAATAATATATATAATATTATTTAATTACCTTACTCCTAATAAAACAGTAAATTCTTTTATTTATTGGGGTTATGCAATTCTACCTATTGTGCAAAAGAGATAAACATGCTCTACAGTTTAATGCATCTATTTAAAATAAAGTACAGATGACAGGTCAGGTGGAACGACTTGGTAAGAGTACACCCACAAAAGAAAATAATTCAGATATCCCACACCTGTAGGCTGAAGACGCAACGACTAACCCTTAGCGAAGCTGGTAGGATCCGCGTATGCTCCAACCGGTGCGTCAGTCGGCTCAGCCCACGGATCGGGCTCGTACGAGGTCTGCGGATCTGAAATTTGTAATTCAAACCAATTAAAATTCTAGAATAGATCGCGTAACCCTTTTCCCTTATTTTTACTTGGTATAAAAATCGCGGGTGTCGCACTCGTTCGATCGGTCGGAAAAGTTTTTGATTATCACATTAATATTTGTCAATGTTTTAGTCAGATACTGATCGTTCTCTTTCATTTAATTTGAACTAATCTGAGTCACATTTCGCCGTTCCGTTGGTTGGAAAGGTAATTGACGTTAATCCTTATCTTAATTTGGTTCGATACTGATCATTCACTTTTTTTTTAATTTGAATTAACCTAAGTTATATGCAGTCGTCCAGTAGGTCAAATGGGGTAAATGGCGTAGTTTTTATTATTAGTTTAGTCATATACTGATCATTCACTTTCAGTTAATTTTTCTTAAGTTAAATTAAGAATTAACGTTGTTTTCAACAAACTCGTCATGAAGTGGGCCGTTGATAGTGATTCAGAATGTCGAGGTATTTGTAACTAATTTAACCGTGAGTTGCGAGGTTCTACGCGAGGATTTTCTTACGTTTATCTATTTTAAATTCCCCATTCGTATCATATTCACTTATCTCAATTTAGTAATTAAAATTTGCGCGAGGTCGTTATTTTATTACTATTTAATTCCTATTGTAAGTTGATCGTCTCGAATGCGATTCGTACTACCACCCTTTCGTGTTCCGTCAGGCAATAGAGTCCGCCGATAGGCGACGCAAGCAAGCGTAGCGAATCACATAAAGAAGACCCTGCCAGCAAGTCCCACTCCAACCTACGAAAAAAGGGAAGGGGAAAAACTCAATCTCCAACCTGTCTTTGATTCCAAGATCGATAGCAGCTCGACTTCCCGCATTGATGAGCTAGAGGAGCAAGCAGAACGGGAAAAAATACTTGAATAAGGATGGATCTTGTTGCTAATTAATTGTCCTTATTAATTAGCAACGAGTTTTATTTAAGTTATTCAAATTTACATTATTTATTTTAAATCTAATCATTTGTTCCAAACAATATTTAATTGATTTAATTAAAAATTAAAAACCAAAATTTAAATATTTTTAATTAAATGTGTTTCGGGATCATATGGTGCCTATTTTGGTCTTTGTATCTGCTCAATTTATGTTATGAGGCATCGTACCAAGGGCTAGTCTAATTATCTCCCGATCTTTAAGTTTAGGTTATTTTCCGGTTTTAAGTTGTACCATTTTTAATTTAATTTGAAAACAAAGTTTTAAGCATTGTGTAGTTGTATTTAAAATCGAATACATCTTTATTTTCATTTTTAATCACGTTTTCGAGTCGAGCCTACCGAAAGGAGGCTCAGATTCTAAGTAGTCGTTATCCCATTTTACTTGATGAATTTGATCGAGCACTACTCCTAAAATGTGAATTCTACTTTTACCTTTCCTATTTCGTAACTCGATCAATTTCGCAACGATTTCAATTTATGTCCTACCCTATTGTTTGTTTTTGCATGTATAAAATTTCCCTACACTAACTGTTTCAATTCAAGCCCCTTTTGATTTATTTTCAAAACTATATATAAATTACATATATTTTATTATTTTCGGGTTGGGCCTATGCCCAAAGAAATACAAAGGCCCACTCAATATATCCACCCACATATATATATACATACATAAGGCCGCCCCCCCTTTAAAAAAAATATAAAATGCCAAAGGCCCAAGGCCCAAAGCCCAAAACCCAAAACCCACTTTTGCATATTAACCCCTCCAATTCAAAAAAAATTTCACCCAAGGCTGTAATTTGTGCAAAACCAACCCTA
Source organism: Carex cristatella (assembly GCA_024447775.1). Lineage (NCBI taxonomy): Eukaryota > Viridiplantae > Streptophyta > Magnoliopsida > Poales > Cyperaceae > Carex > Carex cristatella. Next base: position 3,786,355 of record JAJHPF010000007.1, read on the forward strand.
GATTATCTTTATTTCATATTAAGGTCCCTGTCAGTTCAAGGCCAGTTTTCACATCACAAACCATACAGAAACCGGTACCAGAGGCAACACTGGGCTGGTACCAACTGGTACCAGCATCACGCAACCACTACAAGAACAGAAATCGCAACAATCATACAGCCAGCACAAGTCAGAACCCAGACATACACAAGGAAACCCAAACCAGCATATAGCCGACTGGTACCAGCACTGATACCAGCAGCTCTCAAGCACAGCAACAACATCAGAATCACCCCATCCAACCCAAGGCAACAAAATCATCACAAAAACAGGGTCAGCGGCAAGAACGCAAAAATCCTACCCTAAAAGAGGGAGAGGATTCGGTTCCATATTCATTCTCTCTAATGTAAAGAGGAAAGTTACTTTTTCTCAGTAAATGCCAAAAGGGTTTAATTATTTCTCTCAGTAACCAATGAACATGCGCCACAACAATTAATTCCATTCCTAGAAATTAATTGGCAGAAAGAATGAAGAAACTTGTATTTTTAATATTAGCAATTTTATATGATTTGAAGTGTTTGTTGGCACTTGAGTTTTTTAAAATAGATACAAAATTAGATTTTTTTTTAGATGATACATAAATAGTAATTTTGTATCTATCTTAAAAAATAGTAAAATATATATAATATAATATAAATTTTGGTCTGGAAGTATGTTTTAGTATGGATTTTATTTTGAGCGGTTTGAATCAATAGTTTGAAATTTGACAACAGAGATATAAAATATGAAATAAAATGAAATATGAAATGCACGAGACATTTAAACTCTCTTCATGTATCTATTCAATGTCACTCTTTTATTTGTTTAAAAGAAAGATTAAAGTGATATTTTTTACGACCATTATCTTTAGAGAGAATTATTGCCCCCATTATAATCGACTCACGGCAACTTTCTTCTAAAATATTTTGATTCCTTTTAATTATTCGGGGTGTACTTCATCCGAAGGATAGAATCGAAAAAAAATGTTATCTCCGACACTTAATTATCACCTTTCCTTTTTTTTTTTTTTTATATATGGTTAGCAATATACCCACTAAATTACAAAGTTAAGATTAATATGGACCTTTTTTGCAATATACACGTTAAATATTTTATAAACTAGTATATTGAGGTTAAAAAATAATATATATCAAATTTATCAATTTTTTATTAATATATTGAGGTTTTAATAATCTTACTATTAATATATATTAAATGTTTAATCAACTAATAACGTTAATATATATATAAGGAGGGTTCCAATGCATCCAAAATTTAATGCTCCTATTTGCTTTCATTTTTTTTTATCTCCTTTATCTTCATTTTTAAAGTCCGAATAGTCGATCCGAACCGTTCAACATGATCATCATAATAAAATATACTTCGAGACCAAATTTTATATATTTTTGGAATTTTTTTACTATTTTTTAAGATAGGTACAAAATTATTGTTTTAAAGAGATTTTGAACTATCCAATAAAGTGATTTTGTAAATATCTTAAAAAATAGTAAAAAAATTCCAAAAAATATAAAATTTGGTCTCCAAGCATATTTTATTATGTTGATCATGTTGAACGGTTCGGATCGACTATTCGGACTTTGAAAATGAAGATAAAGGATTGGGAGCAAATGGGAGCATGAAATTTTGGGTGCATTTGAACCCTCTCTCTCTCTCTCTCTCTCTCTCTCTCTCTCTCTCTCTATATATATATATATATATATATATATATATATATATATATATATATATATGAGTTAGGCTATTGTGCTTTGGGAAGCAAAGGGCCCTTTGTGCTTCCGCTCAAATCTCCATTTTCAAAGTTCAAATAGTCGATCCGAACGTTAGATGTGATCTCCATATTGAAATGTGCTTGGAGACCAAATTTTACATTTTTTGGAATTTGTTTACTATTTTTTAAGCCACTTTGAAAATCGTTGATCCAACGGTGGCTCAATATGAAAAGTGAAACCGTTGGATCAGCGATTTTCAAAGTGGCTTAAGAAATAGTAAACAAATTCCAAAAAATGTAAAATTTCGTCTCCAAGCACATTTCAATATGGAGATCACATCTAACGGTTCGGATCGACTATTTGAACTTTGAAAATGGAGATTTGAGCGGGAAGCACAAAGGACGCTTTGCTTCCCAAAGCACAATAGCCTAACTCTATATATATATATAGGAGTAGGGTTAAAATGCACCATTAATTGGTTTTGTGCTCCAATCATGCTCCATGTTATCTTTTCTGTTTTCAAAGTTCGAACGGTCGATCCGAACAACTCAACATGATCTTCATATTAATATATGCTTGGAGACCAAATTATATATTTTTTGAGTTTTTTTTACTATTTTTTTAGATAGATACAAAATCACTGTTTTGGATGGTCCAAAAATGTCTGAAAACAATACTTTTGTACCTATTTCAAAAAATAGTAAAAAAATTTCAAAAAAAATGGAAAATTTGGTCTCCAAGCACATTTTAGTATGTAGATCATTTTGAGCAGTTTAGATCGACTGTTTGAACTTTGAAAAAGAAAAAATAATGTGGAGTATGATTGGAGCACAAACCAATGGTACAATTTAACCTACTCGATATCAAATTTAACAATTTTTGTTAATATATTGAGGTTTTTAATTAATATTCTTACTATTATTATTTTTTTTGTAAAAACTACATGATGGAAGCAAAAAATTAAAAAAGACATTGTAATTTTTCTCTATTCTTATTTTACAAAATAAAAAATCAGTATATACCATACGCCACATGAAATAAAAGCATTTGATTTTTTTCTTGATTTAGTGAATAGAAACACTCTAATCCTGCTTAAAAATCAGCACCGACAGATTTCAGTTTACAAAGACGTCTCCACATTACACTTTATTAAAAAAAATAATAATAAAGGACTTCCACATTATGTTAGAATCACTTTTAAGCCGGCTCAGATTGTATGAAACTAACGAAAGATATGTAAGTTATACAGTACTATTTCTCTCAAAGTATGTTAAAGCAAAGGAAAAAAAAAAGAGGAGTTTAAAGAGGACTTTGTTGCTTTATCTTTTTGTAAGATATATGGCGGATTGGTGCGCCACGATTGTTAAAACTCCACTAGAGATTCTAAACAACCTTCAAAATATGTATATATATATGTTTAGAGTAACAAAATCAAACTGTTGAAATCGATTTACTTCATTTAATATAAATTTATAAATTTTCGAGTTTATTTATGTTGTTATTATTAAATAATTTATATCATTGATCTATTGTTATAACCAATATACACTAAACAACATTTTTTACTTAGTCAAATAATGTGAAAATAGCATTATTCAGTCACAATACTATTTTTACTATTTAAATAAAAGTATATATATTAAAGGCTGGGAGACAGACTAGTACCAACTCTGATCCGGTACTACATTATTTCTAACATGATAATTATAAAAAGGTAAAAGTAGCATCATGCTGTGACCATTTTAATTAGCATATACAAAGGAATCGGAACTGATTCTTCAACAATACATACTTTAACAAAGATACATCCACTCAGCAATAATATTGTCCTTTGCTTTAGAAGATACCTTCTTTGATCAAGATTGTCTAACTAATATATCCACTACTTTAATTAATTTCTCGTTGTTCCTGTGCATGCATGCATTAATTGGCTTATTTTAAGTAAAAGTAATATGACCTTAATTTAAAATTTCAATCATATAATGCTGTTGAGCTTACTTTCTACCAACCTTTGTATTGATTGATTCATATTGGTATATTACTCTAGAATAAATTTCCCTTTTCAATTTTCCAGCTCATGTGGACGGTTGAAAACTTAATTACAATTTACTTAGATCAATTGGAGATTTAATTACATTTGAAAAAATTAAAATAAATTTGCTTGACCAAACAATTTTAACAAAAAATAATATGAGGAGGCACATAGTCATTAATACCTATTTTCATATATGATATCTTTTGCTTCATTTGCACTAATCTTAAATGGTAATCTTCATATTTAACTTAACACAAGCTTCTTAAGGATTAATATTTAATTCTTAATCTTCTAATACAAATTGATATAATCTGTATATTCGATTTAATTTAAAGTTTAGCATGATAATTCTGAAGTAGTGGGTGATGGCTTTCGACATCCAACAGAAAAAAATTATTGTTAAAAATGCTAGAACATCGAATTAATTTTTTTTTCTAGAAGGAATACACCTAGAGAGTCTCTTTCGGCCTACAATGTGCCGTCTCAACTCCTTGGCATATTTTGCCTTCTTCCTAACCCTAACTTTAATGTAATTTCTAAGTAACTTGACTGATACTAAAGAACCCTAGATATAGTCTATTTATAGGCTTCATATATATGTTCTGTAAGAATGAAGAGATGAGTCCTGATTCGTCCATAGTGTTAGTGGGGTTTAGAAATCAAGTAACATCAGAAACTGATGTAACTGCTACTGGTAGCGGTTGTTTGTGCGGTTGGGATCGAATGTAATTTCTAAGTAACTTGACTGATACTAAAGAACCCTAGATATAGTCTATTTATAGGCTTCATATGTTCTGTAAGAATGAAGAGATGAGTCATGATTCGTCCATAGTGTTAGTCGGTTTAGAAATCAAGTAACATCAGAAACTGATGTAACTGCTAATGGCAGCGGTTGTTTGCGGTTGCGATCAAATTGTATATATGCGCCTCCAGGTGAACTGCATAGGCTACCTGTACTTAGCGATTTTCCTCTGTAGCTTGTCTTCTGTTCAGTTGCTGGCTTCAAAGTGCATGCGGTTTGTGACCAATCCGCATGGGAAGGACATGCTGTCCAGAATACCACATTTTATGCTTGTTTTAGTCCTAAAAACACTAGAGATATCTGCGATTATGCAAAATCAAGTGAAATTAGCAAAAGTAATATGATTCGGCCTAAAATCACATATAAGAACTCGATTATTGGCCATTATCTAGGTCAAATGATAGGGGAAATCACTATACTCTATCAATTGCTAATTTAAATAATTTTAAATTTTTTTCCTATTTTCTTCTTAAAAAATTTGAAAAATATCATTCGGAATTCAGAGTAGGTCCGATACCCATCGGACCTACGTTGGTTCGATGAGTGTAGTGACCATTGGATTGCATTAAGATTCGTGTGAACTACATTGAAATTCGTGCAAGTCTGGTTCAATTTCTGTGTGCACAAATCTTAATACTAATTTTACGGTGATAAAGCTAATTTTACGATGCCCATCGGACCTACTCCTATCTCCATTATCACTGGCTTTTCTAACTGTAGACTTCATAGACTAGCTACTGCTGAAAAAACAGCAGTTGTCTAGTGAGGTCTACTACTCTACTGCTGGATAAGCCAGCATTAGCCTATTTTTTCTATTTTTTCTATTTTCTTCATTTTTTTTTCTTTTTATAATTAAATGGTATTTAATGATCAATAATACCATCATATTTATTTATGTTGTTGTTTTATTATTATACAATCTACATCTATATCCTTCTATTGTTATAACCAATATACACTAAAGGAACATTTTTTACTTTGTCGAATAATATAAAAATAACATTAATTATTCAGTCAGAGTTCTATTTTTACTATTTAAATAACAGTATATTATAGTTGGGAGAGAGGACAAGTACGTACCCAATTCGATCTGTGCTACACTATTTCCAACATGATAAAAAAAAGTAAAAGCAGCATCATGCTGTGACCATTTTAATTAGCATAAATATACTTTAAAAAAGATACCTCCACTAAGAAATTAATTCTTTGCTTCATTTACTTTAGAAGATATCTTCTTTGATTAAGACTGTCTAACTAATATATATCCACTGTTAAGTATTAACTTAATTCCTTGCTGTTCCTGTGCATGCATGCATTGCCATTATAAAGCTCAAGGTCACCCTTCCTCAGTCCTCATTACATCTACCCCCAAAATCATTTGCCTTATTAGGATAGAACTATCACCTTATCTGAAGCACCAAAAAAATAATAATAATATAATGTCACCAAAGCTCCTTGTCATCACTCTCTTCATTTTCTCCGTCTCTGCCGGACTGAAAGCTCAATCCAATGGTCCTTCTCCACCGAAGCCATCTGACTTCCCAAACATGAAACAGTACCAAGCATACCTTGTCATCCAAGCTTTCAAGCGCACTATAACATCCGACCCCCGAAACATCACCGGCACATGGGTTGGTACTAAAATTTGCGACAATGATGACATCAACACGTATAGAGGATTTTTTTGCGACACCCCGCCAGGTACCAATGAGCTCACAGTTGCTTCCATTGACTTCAACGGCTTTCGCCTTGGCGCACCGACACTCGATGGTTTTATAAATAGATTCCCTGACCTTGCGCTTTTCCATGCCAACTCAAACAACTTCTTTGGAACAGTCCCAAACCTTTTAGGATTGCCGTATCTTTATGAGCTTGATTTTAGTAACAATAAGTTGCACGGCAAATTTCCAATCAATGTAGTCCCGTTAAGTCGCCTTGCATTCCTCGACCTTCGTTATAACTTCTTTTTTGGATCCGTTCCTCCTCCCATTTTCCTAATTGGTTATGAGGCCCTATTTCTCAACAATAACTTCTTTGATTCAAACATTCCAGCAAACCTCGGTAATTCACCAGTTGAGTACCTAACATTGGCCAACAACCACTTCACGGGGCCCATTCCGGTGTCAATATGCAACACATCAAGCACACTTCTTGAAGTGCTCTTTTTAAATAATCAACTGTCAGGTTGTTTACCATATGAGATTGGATACATGAGAGATGTTGATGTGTTTGATGCCGGATCGAATAAGTTAACCGGCCCCATCCCATTATCTTTCGGTTGCCTAAGCAATGTTGAGCAGCTAAACCTCGCACACAATTATTTATATGGAACTGTACCAGATGTAGTATGCCAGTTGGCCAAAACAGGAAACCTGGTCAACTTATCGCTCTCCGACAACTACTTCACAGAAATTGGACCCAATTGCCGGGATCTATTGCGCAGCAATGTGCTTGATGTACGTTGGAATTGCATACCGGGATTGCCATATCAAAGACCCTCCAAAGAATGTGCGTCGTTCTCATCTCTTCCCAAGTTATGCCCCTTGGTGCCATACATGCCATGCAACACAAATCCGGGTCGACAAAACGTAACTTGTTACAATGATCGGTTTTCACATTTTGACCATAACCCTCCAATGTCTTTCCTCCCTCACCATGCAAAGGGGAAAGGAAATTGAAACAAAAATAAACTTTAGACCTGCGTGCATGCTAAGAATAGCACCAATATTTGTAATGTAAGCTGTTTGTATTGATCAAGGCTTTTTGGGTCTGATATATCCAGACTTTTTATTTCATAATATGATGTAATGTATCGTTTGAGTTTGCCACAATAAATGTATCTCTCTAAGATTTGATTTCATATAATTATTATGCATTTTTCACTTGCTGTTTTTGCTTCAGTTATCGTTTCTATTGGAACCTGCATGCCTTAATATATAATTATCAGCTTCAATTTATGATTTTTCTTGCTGTTAATTACTTGAAAGATATTTTGACAAAAATAACTTTAACCAAATTACCCCGGTCATCATCGATTAGTTACTCTTTTCTTGATTTCAATGATTTTTGGGGAAATATATATCTCCACTTTCTTGTTTAATTTATACTTTTAATTTGGGTACGTAGTTAATTAAAAAGTGTAATTTGGATACGTTTTTGGAATATGTTAATTTGGGTACGTAATTCATTCAAAATTCTAACGGAATATGTCTATTCTCAAAATATTAACGGAATATATTCATTCAATTCCATTCAAAAATACTAACAAAATGAGCATATACCGTCCAAAGTACTAACGGAATAAAAATATTCTGTTAGCATTTTGGATGAAAAGATATACAGTGTCTTGATTGAGACAAATAACAAGAAAGAGACAAATCAATATTGAGTGACTAATTAGTAATAAATGATAAAGTTTAGTAACTTCCAGAAAATTTTTTTTTTTTTTTTCCATGAACATTTAGAATTTTAGATAGTCTTTTCTAATTTAAAGAAGTGCTGTTTTGTTTCAGATCGATCGTTTTGGATATGCATAGTTAATTAATTCCTCAACACTTTTTAAAAGGGATTTTGTCATGACGTCAACAATGTTAGTGTCTTTTTTTTCGTTTAGATAATAAATGATATTTTAAAAAAAAAAAATTGGGACGCTGGTGCAATATTAATGGGATCATTCCGCCTATATTTTAAGAATTAATTGACATTTCCTTATTTAATTCTGCTAATTAATTTCTCTATTTAAAAAAAAAAACGGTATCATATCAAAGGACGTACCTCAGTTTCTCAAATGTATATACCAGCAAAAGAAAATTGAAAAGAAAACCTTCTACACTTGACCATAAGATGCAATTATGATTTTTAAAAATTCAAATAGCATCCAAATATAATGGAAATGATCTATATGTACCACTTTAAATTCTGCAACTATAATATCACACAATGTTAACAAATAATAAAATGCATGTACACCTTTTATTTTGTTAACACTACAACAAAAATGAATAAATTAAATTTCTCTCCAGGATAAAAAATAAAAACACCAACACACAAAAAAAAAAAATTGGAATTGATAATTAAAAGTGATCTATCAGGTCCTCATTAATCAGTGTCTCAACTGACTTGTGGGCCCGCCTTGTCAGTCTATTTGTGTGCCAAGGAAACCGAGAGCAAGTGATTCCAAAGCTTTAGTTGATGGTGGTCGATTTCTTGTACCATGCCTCCTCCGGCTATTATTCAAATCAGTCTCCTCTTTTCCATTATTTTCATCACTAGTTGATGTTAGATCAGGCAGGTAATTACTTTGGTCATCAATACAAGGAGGGGTACTTTGGTCATTTTCACATGTTTTTGTTTTGAACTTAGACAATCCTACCCTTCTTCTTTTACTCAACTGATTTGTTACATCATTTACATAAACCCTGTTCTTAGACTTCAATTTTGCATCCTTCAAAGCATTTTTCTCAGCTAAATTTATCTCAACTGTCTCATCTTCTGTTGAGCCCCACCTCTTAGGCGCTGATTTGTCAACTTCCGGTTTGTCGAGAGGTAAACTCCTTAAAGCTCTAATCTTGTAATGTACTTCTCCTTCTCCTTCAACTATACTAGTGTCTATAACAGTAAATTTCACGAGGTTCAATTCACTGTTTCTCAACTTGGGACGAATGCAGTTACTAATATTTTCGTTATTATTTATATCATCATTTGCACAATTTTTTGGGACAGAGATCAATTTAGGATCAGAAGCAACTTTGGATAATAAATCAGTAACCGAATCGAAATAGTGAATTCCCTTTACCAGATCTTCTCTGGGGAAACTGTCAATGCCTGGAATGAGGAATATTGATGTTTTATCTTTTGGCTGTACTGAGATCCAGCCTTTTACCAGTAAACGGGGCCACACTGCCTCCCAAAATAAATCATTTGACCTGAATGATAAGAAAAGAAATGAAGATTGGCATTTGATTAAAAAAAATTGTTTAAGAATAACAACATGATATATAAACTAAGTAGAGTGAGCCTATGACTCTATGGATAGCACATATTAGTCCGTAATATGGATCAATATCTTCATTTTCAAAGTTCAAACAATCGATCTAAATCGTTCAACATGATCTCCATATGAAAATGTAATTGTAGATCAAATTTGACAGTTTTTAGAATTTTTTTACTATTTTTTTCAAAAGTAGTGATTTTCTACCTATCTAAAAAATAGTAAAAAAAAAATAACAAAAATGTAAAATTTAGTTTGTCAGATGCCAAATAACCAATAAAATAATTTCATATATTCTAGCATATATGCAAAATATATTCCAGACCCAGCACAGTTTTCTTTGAATCAACAATGACCAACACATCTCTTCATCATGCCTCTAAATAATAAATAAATGAAAATGAATAGAAGTTAAGGGGCCAAATTGAAATTTTGAACTCAAAATTACCTGGATTTTCCCAGCCTAAAACCACCCGTCAGAAACCTGACGACCTCCTCCAAGGAAAGAGATGACCATTCCTTTCCTACCGGCATCTCCAAATGGGTTTGGGTTTGGTTTCTAGTTGGGTCGGATCTTACTTTGGTCAGGTCATGCTTTCCTTTACCAATGCTGACAGCTTGGACAAGTGTGTGGGCCCCAGCAAGCCCCTTAAGTGCAAAAATGAAATCTTCGAACGAGGATCTCTCCTCATTATATGACTTAAAGACCTGAAGACATAATAAAAAATCCAAGTTAATAAACAACAAAATTGAGAACTCTTCTTTTTGTTTTTTTGAAAAAATTGGGGTAATTTCCCACCGATTTCATTAAGATATCATCTACTGTTTTACAGAGCGAAAGTATGGGTACCAGTGGTACCAGGACTTCTGACAAAAGTCCAACGAAAAGATACAAAACATAACAAGAAGTTTTATGGAGGCTAATTATTAACAAAAAAAATGCCTCAAATATGCTATTAGTAAAGAAAATTGAGAACCCATCAATTGAAACGGAATGTTGGTTTTAACAAAGGATAACAGTACAAGTTCAGGTCAGGTAACAGTACTTCAAAAGTGCCATAAAAAGGCTGTATTAAACTGATTTCAATAGGGTATCCTGTAACACTGCCAAATTTTACAAGCCCAGATTTACTGGTAGTATCAGATCCAATGAAGGATTCTAAAGTAAAGAGAAGAAAAAAAAAATAAGATAGAAAAAAAAATAAGATAGAATCCAATGAAGGACAAATAAGCATCGTTAGCAGTGATGATGATAACTTGATAAGAATAATGATAATAGATAAGAAGACGAGGGAGGCTACAGTACTATGCATAGCGCATATTTGTCCCTACTATGGATCAGAAATAGCTAATTAGGGGCGGACTCAGGATTTTCGTCAAGGGGGTGAAAAAAATATCAAATCGGGTTTAAACCCATTAACTAATTAGGTACTCAATAAAAAAATAATACTTTAATTTATACTTTCCAATACCCTGACTACCAATCATAATTCATAAAATTTATTTTAATTTCTGATGTTTTAACTTATAATTCTAATTACCAATAATAATTCATGAAATTTATTTTAATTTTATCCCTAAATTTAACCTGAATTATAAATCAAACATCTAGACGGGGCAAAAAAAATTTCAGGGGGGAGGGGGGCCAAAGTTGATCGAAGTATCCCAATCTCCACTAAAACTCAAAATCCATGGGGGGGGGGCGGCCGCCCACCCCCGGACCATGTGGGTCTGCCCCTAGATTTGAAACCTTCAACATGATCTACATATCAAAATGTACATGTACATCAAACTTTTACATTGTTTAGAACTTTTTACTATTTTTTTAAATAGGCAGAAAATCACTTGATCTAAATATTCTAGACCATTCAAAATTAGTGATTTTCTACCTTTCTCAAAAAGATAGTAAAACAATTCTAAAAAATATAAAATTTAGTCAGCTAGTACATTTTCACATGGAAATCATATTGAAAGGTTCATATCGACTGTTTGAACTTTGAAATCGAAGATATTGATCCATAGTACAGATCAATGTGCGCTATGCATAGTACCAGAATAGTACCTCTTGTAATGCATCATGAGACTCCTTGCACATAGACTCTGTAAGGCGTAACAGAATCAGGTTCTGTCGCCAGCCTTGAAAAATGCGGGGCCCGAGCACACAATGCTTCAACTTATACTTTTTATACTGATCCGATTTGTAAAAATTCCCGTAGTAGTACAACAGTACATCCCCCATTGTCTTGCCATCTCCTTCAAAAAACCGACGCACCAGATTCAGTCTCTTTCCAAATACGTACATTCCGAGAAGAAATGTCTCTTTCTCAAAATCACTCCAAGTAGAAGGGTTGTCCATGCCGGGCAGAGGGATATGATCCTTGTCCTCACTGACTTGTGGGGCCCAAATGATTGGGATATTTGGTGATGTTTTGACTCGGGTCTGGTAAGTTGTTAAAGGATCGGGTATTTTTGCTTGATATTCATCTCCTATACGTGGTATTGCACTTGGTTCGCCACTGATTCCTTTGTTACAAGTAATATTTTGTGAAATAGGAATTTGATCAGTCTGTATCTCTTTTGTTGTCTCCAATTCCATCTAATAAAGAAAAAGAAAAAGAAAATGAATCCTTGGTCAATTTTTAGGGAGAATTTCATGTATACCACTAAATTCCGTATCTCACCCTCTAAATTCCATAATATCATATTTACCCTTCGAAATATAAAAAACTCACAAATTTACCCAATTTATTGACTTTTATATGAAAACTCATTTTAATAAAGTACCAATTTTACCCTTTATTAAAAAAATATATATGTAGTTTTTGTGTAAGAAAAATATGTAGTTTTTTAACATGCCGGAGCTATCTAAGATTGATTTTGACTAATTGAAATTTCAGAAATTCTTACTAAGACTGATACAGTACAAGATAGGGACTGAAACGGTATAGCGGATCAATACCAGACCGTACCATTTCTGGTATCGGAACCTTTTTTTTATTTTCTTAGTTTAATAAAATGGAAAGCTATGAACTGCTTTTAAAGTCAAATAAATTCACTCAGTTACATATAAAATGTTAACCTGAGAAACTTATGGAAACAAAATTTGTTAACCTGACCTCACATTATTGCATAATTCACAAAAAGACCCATATATTAGTAACAAATCTAATGGGAAAAACCTTTAGCACCTCTAGGTTTCATTTTTTTTTTCTTCTTTTTATGTTCAGCTGCCAGTATCAAAATTCTTTGATACTGTATTTTATAATGATTCATAAGACTACAATTAATCAACAATACTAATTGTATGCTTCCTTTTTTTCATTTTTTTTGGAACTATATGAAAACAAAAAGGGATGAATTTGGGAATTTGGAAATATTCTCCAAATAAAGCACAAATAATCAATCACAACTCTCCCAACATTACCACAATCCTATAACAGGAGTTGGGTACTTAAGATCCAACAGCTATTAAAATAGAAATTCACATTTTTTGTTTGTGGGGATAGAAATACACATGTCATCAGATTAAAGCTCCCAACTTTAAATCCAATCCAGTACATTTGATCCCTGAATCATACTCCCTAACTATCCAATTGAAGTATCTGTTTGTTAGTTGCTTAATCAAAGATAAAAATCGGGCACAGGATTATCTCAATGCATATGAGTAAAGGAAAAAACAGTGACGAAATAATAGTTACCTCAAGTCATGCATCAGAGGAAGAGAGATTCCTGAAATGGAGATCAATTGAATGGGGTGAAATTCGAAGCAAAGAGAAATGAAGTAAAAACGACACCGAATTGGGTCGGGTTTCAATGGAAACCAAACCCGATATCTAATTGGATCGGGTTCCAATGGCGTCATACTCATACATGATAAAATTGGGTCAATATTTTAACAGATTAGTTTTCACTTCATGCAGCGCACTGACTAACTCAAGAGACTGTTGAGTGTGCTGCATGAAGCAAAAACTGCTCTGTTAAAATCATTACCCATAAAATTTGTTATCGCAAGTTAATATTCAGTGCTGCTAAAGGTGATCTCCACCGTTTTTTTTTTTTTGAAAGCTTGGTAGGGACAACCAAGGGAAAGTGGTTTCCACCGTTGGATGAGGAAATTACGGCGGATTAAATTTCTGCGAACAGTATGCTTATTAGTGGAAAAATCACAATCTGTGTCGTCCAATTTGTGTCAGACTACAGTGACAGGCGATACAGAAATAAATCTGTATCAGTTATTTATAAAACAACGACACTAAAAATAATTTGTATCGCCTGTTTAATTAACCGACACAGATTCCTAACAAATTGTATCGGTTTATTACTATTTAGCCGACACAGATTATCTGTATCGGTTTTTAACTAATAACCGATACAGATAGTGTGGTTTTTGTGTCGGTTAATTGTAAAGAACCGATACAATATGTTAGTATCGGGTTTGTAATTGAACCGATACAGTATTTGTGTCGGTTTTTTGAAGTAACCGTTACAATATTATTTGTTGTGTCGTGCTTTTAAATATAACCAACACAGATTTGTTGTCTCTTCATTTAAGTCCCAACAGCGCGAATTAAATCTAGGTTTTGGCATCTCCACTGAAACAGTTCTCTCTCTTCACTCTTTGCGAAAACAAATGTTATTTCTGGTCTTAGGTTGCTAGATCTTTATATTTCTCTATTGATTTTCAAAAGGAGGTGGCCCAAGCATTCATATATATATAGTTGATCGATCAAAACAACTAAGTCATCACTTGATCTTCATCTAGCTCGAGAATGGTACGTATTAATAATGCAAGAATTTAATGCAATGTTCATTTTAAGCTTGATTGGATGTTTATTTGTCATTCTCCTTTGATTATTGTACAATATTTCTACCCTACCCTAGTTAGCTAGGTAGCTAATTAATTAATATACCAAAACCGAAATTTTGATGTTCATGTATGTAAGCCCTAATTTAATTAATGTCTTCAATATGGTTGCTATAATTTGTATTAGAATGATTAATAAATTTAGGTTGTTGTGTAGTGAGTTTTGTAAAAAATCAAAGAATTAGGGTAATTTTGCAATTTGTGTTTTAATTGTAGGCATGCATGTAGGCTATGGTTTGTGTGATTAATAAGTTCAAATTTTATATATTGTTTATGATTAAATTAGTGGAGATTGTAAGAATTGATATTAATTATTGTTCTTTATGTAGGGTACGTAGTGGATTGGTAGATTAATTGACTACTATATTCTCATCTTGCTATCACAGTCTCTTCATCTCGCTCAACCCGACACCCAAACAAATTGTAAGTACAACCACTAACTCATATTTAATTAGTACGTAGTTTGTGCATGCATGGATGTGTATTTTGATACGTAAGAGTAGTTTGTAATTAATTAGATGTATCTATACTAGGTAGAGTATTGTCTTACGAGCCACAACCGAATTAATTAGTGACGTTAGGTCATGAAGTCATGAAACCCGTTCAAAATTAATCCATTAGGGATTAATTTTGAACAGTCCCTATTTTGGGACTACTCTTTGAATACTCTGTCTCAATTAGGATGTGACCACATATTAGTCGTGCTTTAGTATTTAGAAAAATTTCGGCAGCACTTCCCCATATTAGTTCTCCGAATATTCGGAGACCGAGGGAAGTCTGTCGAAATTTTTCTAAATACTAAAGCACGACTAATATGTGCTCACTACTGAGACAAAGTATTCAAAGAGTGGGATAAGATGGTAACCGGCCCATATAAGCCCTACTTTGAACACTTAAGCCCAACAGTGTGCTTGATTAATTGTGTTTTATTATAATTAATTACAGATGGACCGCAGTTGGATGTACGAAGCATCACGTCTGTCGAATGAATATATGGCAGGTGTTGACGAGTTTATGAAAGTTACAGAGGAATATATGGCTGGTGATGGGAATGGGCTGATGCCGTGTCCTTGCCGTGATTGTAACAATATGAAGAAATATTCGAACCTCGTCCAATTATGTCCTGGCCGGTGATGGGAATGCGCCTATTATGTCATGTTGTATGTGAATGACATAATAAATCGTTTCCTCGATACTTTTCCAAACATGAAGGTACATATAGATTTATATATTCCAAACGTAACCTTAGTTGCTCCAAATTTAATTAAATAAAAAATTAATTGTATTTTTCAATCATTTAAAAAATGTAGGAATTTGAAGTGGCGACGGCATACGCTAATGCAGAGATCAATAGCATTCGAAACATATGGGTTAATTTTTTCATTAAAGAAATAGTCCATCCAAGCAGAACAATTTAATTAGAATGCGATAATTTTAAAAACAATTGAGTTCAATTTAGGATATGTAACAATAATTTAGGATGTGTAAGAATAGTTTGGTTTTCTAATTCAATTTGGGGGCATGATCTAATTTAGGATGTTTCAATGCATGCTTTTATATAGGCCAGCAATATATATGGTAGCTGGCCAAAAATAAAAAAAAAATATTTCAAAAAAAAAAAAGAAATCTGTGTCGGTTCAACAAAAATGCGATACAGATTGTGTGTCGTCTCTTAAAATTAACAAATACAAAAAATAGGTTTTGTGTCGGTTTTAATAAAAAACCGATACAAAATCAAGAATTGTGTCGGGTTTTAATAAAAAACCGTTACAAAACTAACTATTTGTGTCGGTCTATTAAAGGAAACCGACACAAATTAGGAACAATTTTTTTTTAAAAAATGGATACATCAAAACTTGTATCGGTTTGATATATAACCGACACAAAATCAAACATTGTGTCGGTTTTTAACTAAACACCGTTACAAAATTATATATTTGTGTCGGTCTATTAGAGAAAACCGACACAAATTAGGAAGAAAAAAATTAAAAAAAAATGGATATATCAAAACTGTATCGGTGGAATATATAACCGACACAAAAAAAATTATTTGTATCGGATTTTTGACCGACACAAAAATCTGTGTCGCTCGTATCTGTGTCGCCCATTGTCCGACACAGATATGCATAAATAACCGACACAAATTGTGATTTTTCCAGTAGTGGCTTTAGAGGAGGTAGATTGTTTTTCTTTTCCAATTTAAGAAATTGATACAAATGGAAACAGGTAAAGATATTGACATAGCAGTTTTTTATTCACCCAGTGTACACAATGTAGAGTCAAAATAGCGCTGCGTATGCTGCATTTAGCAAACATTACTCTGTCAATATTTTTACCCAATGTAAAATGACCAATTATTGAAAACGGCTAAAAGAAATTAAGATTAATCGACATTTACAATTAATATATGATTTAATGATTTCATTAGAAAAAAAAGAGTATTGTTGAAAGTTGAAATAAAAGTGTCTTTTTTGTTGCAAAACATGACATTAAATCTTTGTGGAGAGGATTTCAAACTGAGGTAGCAATGCATATATGGATGATTCAAGCTGCTAGATATATTCTACATATCACAATTTATTATATTTGATTAAAATCATATCACAATTTATTATATTAGATTAAAAATCAAATTTTAGTATTTCTTTGAATGTTTTAGTAATGTTTTACTACAGAAAAAAATAATTTTAATTGGATGATCTACCATTCTTAACAACAATTATTTTAACAGAATTATTCATGCTAAATTTTAAATTAAATCAAATATACAGAACCGAACCTGAATTTATAGAGATACCTCAATTTGAATAAAAAGATTGAGAATTAAATATTAATCCTCAAGAAGCTTGTGCTAAGTTATATATGAAGATTACCATTTAAGATTAGTGCAAATCAAACAAAACATATCATATGAGAATTGGTATAAATGACTATGTATCTCCTCATATTATTTTTTGTTATGTAAAGTTGTTTGGTCAAGCAAATTTAAAAAAAAAAATTCAAACGTAATTAAATCTACATTTTTTCTAAGTAAATTGCAATTAATTTTTCAACCGTCCATATGAGCTGGAAAATTAAAAAGGCAAATTTATTTTTGAGTAATATACCGAAATGAATCAATCAATACAAAGGTTGAAAGAAACTAATTGAAATTTTAAATTAAGGTCATATTACTTCTATTTATTTCTTTTTTGCTATGATTTTATGTACATAAAACAAAAAGATTGTAATTAGCTCAGAAAAAAGATAGTAGCTAATTGGTTGAGATTGGCTCGTTACAAGAAGATGTAATTTTTTTTCCAACTATTTCACTATTACTCATTGTAACCATAATATATGAAAGGATGAAGAGTATAACTAGGATGCTCTTAGGAGTACCAAACTCATTTGTACTCTTAACTCTAGCTAAAACCTATCGGATTAACTTCGAATGACGAATTCAAACTGTTGAAATCCACCTTACGAGTGATGCGTCTACATGTGAAAATTTTAAAATTTCAAATTAATTTAGTATAAAGTCAAGTGGTCAAAAGGCTTCCAAAAAATGAATGCATTAAAACTAATTTAGAAATCTTCTAATTTTGACCACTTGACTTTATACTAAATTAATTCGAAACTTTAAAATGTTCACATGTAGACTCATCACACGTAAGGTAGAATTATTTCAATGGTTTAGATTCGTCATTCCAAGTTAATCCGATAGATTTAAGAGTTAAGAGTACAAAGGGACTTGGTATTTCTAGGAGCACCCTAGTTCTACTCAAGGATGAATCTTTTTGTAAAAAAAGAGAATGAAATTCTTTTTTGACTTGTTGTCTATGCACAGCCAATAGCAAGATCGAGTTGTTAATAAACCGATAGTAAAAAGCTTATGGATCATTGAAAACGGTGATTTTCAAACAATCTTAATAAAAAGTAAACAAATTTAAAAAAAATATAAAATTTGGTCTCCATGCACATTTTAAAATAGATATCATGTTGAATGGTTGGGATCGACTATTTGGACTTTGATATTAGCCAATATCTCTCTCTCTCTATATATATTTACACACACACACACATGTATATAGAGGTTGGCTAATATGAAAATATTTGTTCCTAGGCCGTGGAACAAATGTTTTGATTTTTACTTTTTTAAAGTCCAAACAGTCGATCCAAACCGTTTAACGTTCAATCTATAATAAAATGTGCTTGGAGACCAACTTTATATTTTTTTGAGTTTTTTTATTATTTATTAAGCCAGTTCTAAAATCGTTTTTTTTTATTATTCATAAATTTTTCACTGTTTATTAAAATCAGCAATTTTAAAAATGACTTAATAAATAGTAAAAAAAATAAAAAATATATATATAATTTGGTCTCTAAGTACATTTTAGTAAAGAGATCACATCTAACAGCTTTAGATCGACCGTTTGAACTTTGAAAATCGAAAAATCAATTGATTGCCTCATAGCTCAGGAACAAACATTTTGATATTCCAACCTATGTATGTATGTGTGTTATGCATGCAAGCATCCATCCATCCTGCCTATCCCACAAATAATTACATTAACAAACAAAATGATTACGTTATTCAAATAAAATTTTAGGCATGCCCATCCCACAAATAGGCTGAAGTTCACACAATGAAAAATGAATTAAATTGCAAAATTACATATATAAACGTACCTTAGCTCAAACCATTCAAAATATAGTAAAGAAGAAACTTTGCAACCTTAATTGTTTCATTCTTTCTATAACACACAAAACAAAATATAATTAAGAGCATTAATTATTGTTCAACAGTAACACATGCATATATATACACATATATGCAGTATTGCTGTCAGACTCACAAGTTGTCAGATTTCGTACGTCATGCCAACTTTCAGAATTTGGTCCCTCGGAATAAGAAACGCCTTCTCTCCTTGCCTAGAGTTCTTCTTTATGAAATTGTAAACATAATTCACAATTATCTTCTTGAAGATACCTGAGTTACGCTCTGCTCTCACTTCGGTCTCGCCCAGCAAGTACACCACTCCATTCGCCAACTCCTGTTCATATATCTGCCTGTCTTCTTGTATTATGTGCTGAGGTTCACTGATCTGCTCATCAAGTTTTTCTTCAACGTGTACTGCAGATTGTGCCCCTGGCCTCAATCTAATATTTTCATTATTATTGATCGGCTGCGATTGGGTTGTTTGTGCGAACATATCAATTTCATCATGCACAAAGTATTTCAGCTTTTCTATGAGGGAAGCAGCAAATGCATTGGCGTCTTCCTTTTGATCATTGTATCCATACCTCGCAACGCACCGAAACAGCCTTTGTTCTTTTGGTTCAGCTTGTCTAAAAATAAACCTCTCTGCACTACTCACGTAAGGGATTGGCAAGGTCTTTACTGAGACAATGACGAGAACTGAATGAATGTAAGGTACTTTCTCCACGAGATGAGCGAATATAGGTGGTACACCTTGTACAAGTTCGGAGTAAAGAAACCCGATTCCAGGTATTCTTCCTCTGATGCGCCTTGTGGTTAATTCTTCTAGTTTTTCCTTGGAAACCATGTGAGTTAGCTCGTACCAGTATCTCTGCACGTGTACGTAGTGCCAAATTCCCATGAGTGCCATCAAGAAAACCGCAACAGCTATAGGAAAGTAGCCTCCATCTTTGAATTTGTATAAGGCGGAAGAGAGAAAGATGAGTTCTGCTGCGCCAAATATTGTGAAGAATAATATGATCCAGAAAATAGATGTTTTCCAGATCAGAAGCATTACTAATGCTAGAAAGATGGTTGTCACGAACATGACGGTAGTAACTGCAATTCCTGCGAAAAAAAAAATCTAAGAATAAGAAACATCTCATGTTACATTGCATGTTTCAGTTAACATTTTTTAGTTGACCTTGGAAAGAACAAGAATACAAGATCTTTGAACTTTCAATACATTAGAATTACTTGAGCTCTGAATGATTAGAAATGGAGTTAGATATTGAGTTCTATAAGATCTCTAGTAATTGACATGTTGTCTGTCATTACATAATTCTCAGTAAACAAATTGTAAAATGTATTAGATGTCATTCTTCTTTATATAGATGAAATTCAATAAATAACCTGTATTAATTAGATTGGTTTTTTTTCCAAAATTCATGGTATCTTATACAAGTGAATTCATTTATATCTAAATCAGTAAGGCTATTATAATAAACTGATGGCTTAATATTTCAAATTGAGCAGCACAAGAATAAATTGAGCTATAAAGTGCTCCTAAGTCAAACCTATAACTCTGATTTCTCAACTCCACTTTCAGTGCATGTGCATGTATGAATAAAAATATATATTATTATTTTTATTTGTACCATAAGCATTGCCAATCTTGGTTGTGTCTTTGTATGCAAAGGTCAATATCACACAAAGTAGTCCAAGCGCAAAGTTTACTTCTGGGATGTATACTTGCCCTTCATATTTCTTCGAAGTGTGCAATACTTTCACCCGAGGGAAGCATCCCAAAGCCTGTGACTGTGATATGATCGCAAATGCTCCAGAAATCATGGCTTGACTTGCAATAATTGCAGCTCCCACTGATACTACGAAGGTTGGCCAGTACAGTGGACCTGGGAATAAATAAATATGAAGAGTGATCAGTAAAACAAATTAAGGTTTATGGATTTTAATTTTGAAATTTAATTTAATTTTATAGGTCTCGATCTTACTTGGAATAGATTTGTAGTAAGTACTGGCGACATCTTCTGGGTGTTTTCTGAGATAAGCAGCTTGGCCTATATAAGCCAATGATACAGCTGGAAACAAAGCACAGCTGAAGCCAATCTGAATTTCAATTCAAAAATATATCAATAGTGCTAATGATACAGATTTTGGTTGTTAACTCCTAATCAGAAATAGAAGAACAAAAGAAATGTAAGCAGCTAATAAATTACCTGGACAGCTCGGACACTAAAGTGGCCTAAATCAGCAAACATAGCCTCCGTTCCTGCACTCAAAACACATGTGAAATGTAAGTTAATAAATTATGTAAATTAAGCTAATAAAATTTCTCTTTATGATTAAGTTTTTATTACCTGTATAGCATAGGAGAACACCTCCTAGTGAGATCCATCCTTGCTTCCCATTTCTGCTGAAGTAGTCTACAATGTACTTCGGATTTAATGCCCGTAAAACTCCGATATCATAATGTATAAGGTTATATAACCCGATGCCACCAATAAAAAGAAAGTACAAGGAAACTATAGGAGCAAACGAGTAACCAACTTTGTCTGTACCAAATCTCTGGGCTGCAAAAAGGATTACAAATATGGTTGCAGAAATCCAGTCTACTTGATCTGTGTTCAAATTTTAAGGAAGAGAAGTCATTACAATGAATCAATGAGAAATAAAAATCAATATCAATATAATAAAATTTTAAAAGATTTGAACTACTTTGTCATACTTGTTGTTAAATTAACTTTCTCGGTCAGCCCACCTCCTACAGCAGATATAACTGCAAAAACCAAAGATATTCATTAATTGAAGCAATGAGGTAAACAACAGTTAATTTAATATCTCTAGTTCTACTGTCTAGTGTCTAATACTCTATCAGAAAACTTAAATGAGAATTTATCTGTGTGTTGTCTAAAGATGCACAGAAGTTTATTAAGCAAAAACATATATTCAGGAAGATAAATTGATAAGGTGTAGAATTTGTTTCCCATGCGGCTGTGGGTGCGATGAAAGTAAACATTGAACATGCGTAATAACTAAGAACTCCCAGGTAAATTATAAGGGGCAGAGCCAGATCTTCAAACTATGGGAGTCAATCATATAATATTCTTTTGCTAAAAATGGAGGTCAATTTACAATACTCATACAACACCAAAATTTTGAAAATAAATGGGGGTCAGTTGACCCCCATATATATGTTGTTATTGTCTTCGCCTCTGATTATAACCATGATTCTGAAACTCAGAATCGGAATCGGGTTCTTGATTGTGGAATTGGAATCGGATGAATCAGACGGAATCGGCCGAGTTGACTCGGAAACTCGGATTTTTTTGGCAGAAAGCTTGTTTTGTAGCTAAAACGTATGAAGTAATTGGTAAACAAATAATTTGTAAAAAAACTATGTTAAGACAAAAAATTACACTCAAATAATACACTAATTATATAATGTAATACAAACATTATAAATTAAACACACTTTTTATTGCCAGAAGCTATGTCGAGCTGGTTGGATTATCTCATAATTCTCTGTATTAAAATACGAATGGGTATATTGTTGTACAGAATAAAAAAAGAAAGACATGAATATAGTATCAAATGAAAGCATTAATTTATTGTAATTATTTAAAAATAAACTATATCTAATTTTAATATAATATAGACAAAATAAAATAAAAAAATTAACTAATATTTAGAAGATAAATAAATCTTTTAATTTCTACTTGCAAATTTTCGGAACAATCAAAATTCTATCCTAGAAATCTTTCCTTACTTTGCAAAAAAAAAAATCTTTACTCAACTTTTTTTGATTCAAAAAAAATCTTTACTTAACTAAACCACTATGGCACTTCTGACAAAAGCTGTACACCCTTGTATATTTAATGGAAATAGGGGTCCTTTGAACTTGGTATGAATCTGGTCTATCGCGAAACAATATATGTTCTCAAAATAAAACTGTACGGTTCACGTACACCCAGTCTATTTAAAGTTTTATAATTCTTTCAAACCTTCTTGTTGTCTTCGCAGAAGAATCTGTCTTCCCCAATTCTCTTCGACGAACCATGGAAAAATACAAATTGATTCGATTTAATCTTCAAAAGAGTTTAAATTCGTTCTAAACACAAGAGAAATAGTGAAAATTTGACCGATTGTTTGGATTCACAGTCGATTTTATCGAATTTATGCACGTAACTCACAAATCCGAGTCAACTCGGGAAAAATCGGCTCGCCTCCGGCCGATTCTGGTTCAACTCGGCCGAGTCAACTCGGAATCGGCCGAGTTTCAGAACCATGATTATAACCCACAGCTTGAATTTCGAACCAGATGTAATATTGAAAAGAAACTATGGAATCATGCAATTAAGACGGTGGAATAAGATAATTTAACTAAATACTAGCAAAAGAAAGTATTAACTAGATCATGATTCCAGAAAAGATTAATTACCAGAGATAAGAGGGGTTAGTACACCATCACCCATAACCATGGAGGTGGCAAATATTGTGCAGGTGAAAAGCAAGATCTTCGCAACTCTGCCATTCTCTAGCTTTTGCTTGAGCCAGTGTGCCCTCTTTAGCTCTGGTGTGAGCCCTTCCAAATGGTGATTCGATACCAGTGCATCTTCTGCCTGTTGGTTCGGTACCAGGCTGATCTTTGCGTACCTTGAGATCAGCGAGTACAATGCAAATGTGCCACCTACATATTAAAGTTCTTTATTTTTTATGCTTCTTAATTTATGCATGAAGAAAAAGATACATAACATAACCTTCCTTTGATGGTGAAAAACATAACAGGTTATGTTATATCTTATCTTTCTTTATACCCTTTTTATTAAATAATTTGATTATACAATAGAACTGAAAAAAAATAATGAATTAATTAATTGTGCGAAAAGAAAGCCTTACCATCACCATTGTCGTTAGCCCATAAAACTATGAAGCAATACTTCAACAAAGGAAGGAGAATAAGACTGTAGATAATTAGGGATAAAACTCCTAAGATGTCGTCTTTATGTTTGATTCCATCGGTAAAAGTACTTGCATACACATAGAGAGGTGATGTGCCAATATCTCCATACACAATACCGATAGACTGGAACGCCAGACTTAGTGTTCTTGCCCAATCATCCTATTTTGCAGTTGAAAAAAATTGTATAAAGAACCTAATAATGAAGGAAATTAATGAAGATGCAATGATATTGGCCTGGATGATTCAATACTGCTTTGGTGTTTTACCAAATCTTGTCAGAAATTGTTGTGTTAATCTAGTTCCATTTTTTTCTCTTTTGAAATACTTTTTTAACAACTTGAACTAATTATAACTTGTTGTAGTCATCTTAATTAAACTTGATTACTTGGGTTAATTGTTGGGTCATTTGCTCTGATTGCTATGGTTTTTTCTGTAATTTGTTTTGCTCAATACATAACTACAATTATATTACCTATATATCCTCATTAGTTTATCATAAAATCAAGAATTAATTGTCTTTTTCTAAACATTTGTACACAATCAAAACTAGAAATCATGGCAGAAAAAAAACTATATCATACATACATTGGCACCATGGTGTTTTGCATAAGTAACTTTCTCTGCATCACGGAAAAATGAGTCGTGTCGAGGTAGCCTTCTGTTTGTCTCAACTTCAGTTGACATTTTCGGAGTATAAGTTTCCAAATGAGAGAATTAATGGTGCTCTCACTGTAGAGACGACATGCCATTGGTGTGTTTTAATTAGATATTTATAGACACATCAATAGTGTTTAGGTAGTCCAGTACTAGCTTGGTCAATGCATCCAAATTTATAATTCAATTATTGATCTGAAATTGATTATTTATTGCAACCTTCAATTTAATCAATAAAATAATAAACAGTTGCTTTCCACTAGGGAAAATTCTTTACATTCTATGTCAATGAAACATTATTGATTTTTATACCTTGTATTTTTCTAGACCTCTAGCTATACTGAATTTAGAGATTAAGCTGATGGCATTATAAACTTCGTATGTTCATATCACAATCTGCTAAAACTATAGGTGCCTCTGCTTTGTACTGTCAAAGAAAATAATAAATTAAAGTGCCTCAAGCTTCTTTCTGTTTTTTTTCTTTCTCTTTAACCAAATAATGATCTCTATTTTGTACATTAATTGTTAAGCGGACTAACACCAGTGGAGGAGCCACATCAGTTTTACAAAAGTACCTTTAAAACTAAAAATATATATTTGTTGAACATGCTATCCTTTATATCCTTCCACATGGCACATGTTAGCCTTGCAAAAATAAGCATCCAAATCTCAAACACTGTTGAATTTGTCCGATTTAATATCAGAATATATATATTGGTTCAACAAAGAGGAAATATAACAGTAACAATTAACTAATTTCTATCGGAAATAGTATTTAATTTGCAATGCAGAAGCTTATGTTCTGATAAAAAAAAATAATATTTTCAAATTATGAATGAGCAAGACCAAGAGTTGTGAATTTTTGAATGACAGGAAATAGTCGTGCCAGGAAATTAACATTACACCAACTTTTATATAACAACAACTTTTTGTGCATTTTATACTAAACTGATGATTTGTGTTCTAGTAGTTCTTTTTGCAAAAGAAGTATGTAGCTATATTATAGAATTTTGGGTTTATAAGCAAAATTTCAAGACAGATTTGGGGTATAGAGCAAGATAACTGAGAACAAGAAAATAGAAAATGGAAGGTGCTAACTTCAATCTTCCTTCTAGTTTCGATGCACATCCTCCCCGAAGTGAGGATCATCCCGAGCTCGCATGGGGCTTGCTCTGGGGAGGCTCACAGAGTGGACTTTGTGGGCCGTCACGAGCTCTTCCCGAGTCCAATCGTGTAGATGGGCTCGAGAAGCTCCCGGCATTGAGCCCAATACTTGGCTTGTGGGAAGCTTGTGGGGCCTTTGGCCCTATCAGTAGCTAAGTACCTAATCAGATAAATAGGGCATATTAACAAAAATTCATTAAAATTTTATTCTACATTAAGCATCTAAACTGTCAAAATTAATAATGAATTGCAAGGGGAAGTCATATATTCATATAAGCCGCGCGGGCGATTATAACTGGATACTTATATTTTAACACATAATTGAATCAATAATTGAGTTATTAATTACAAGTTAACAGCTTTGACAACGTACACGAGCAATTATATATTTTAATGATGTTGCTGGCAAATTGCATATATATAAATTCTAATCTTAATATTTTAGCAATAAACTACAGCAAAGCATTTTCTCCAAGAAAATATGTCATTTGTGAAATACATGCTCATATTTCTTTTACAGTTGCAAATTTCAAAGAGCATTTATTATGATCCGAGTGCCATTTTCAAATTTGCCCTTTTGTTGCTTACCTAATTACGTTCCAACAACCCCTCGAATAATTCAGTTCCAGAACAAATACCTTAACAAAAAAATAACCAAGATTCATTTTTTTCCCTTTAAAAACAGCAAAGATTCTAGCGCGCGGTAGTCCGAGTGCCTCTCACTAGAGTGTCAATGGTACTTTTTTAGCCGTTTATCCTATCCGTATTGTATTCGATAAGACAGGTATGGAAAATATTTTTTTTTTATTAGATTATTGGGTATGGGTACCGGTAATAATTTGTTTTCGTTAACTAAATGAGTAAGAGTATGGGTAATGACTATTTCGTACCCGTTATCTTATAAGGTAATAAAATCTAAAAATATATATATTCAATTCAATTTTCAAGTGCCCTAAACTGTGTTTTTCTATTCCAGCACACCAAGTTTGTATCTTTAATATATTTTTTCTTCTCTCTTTATTTTCTTACTTTTTTACTCAATCATAAGAATGAAATGTAAATTTTGTAAGAATCTAACTCACATAGTCACATTTCCAATTCCATTTTTACGAGGACTATGACTCAATTTTGTTTTCAAATTTCAAATTTTGCAATAAAAAATTATAATTAGTGAAAAAGCAATTTAAAATTATCTTATTACATAAGTAAAATATAATTCGTAAAACAATCAACATATATAATAAATACATAATAAATACATAAGACTAATATAAGTCTTATGTATTTATTATGTATTTTAAAATAAAACATTAATTTAAGAAAATCGGCCCAAATTGTTCAATTTGATATCCATATTAAAATGTGTTTGGTGACAAAATTTAACATTTTTTGGAAATTATTTGTTATTATTTTAGAATTTTTGAAAATCGTTGTTTTTCTATAGTCCAGAAATTTCAGAAAAATATTAGTTTTAAAAATTCTAAAAAAAATAGTTAAAAGTATAAAAAAAATACAAAATTTGGTCTACAAGCATATATTAATATGGAAAACATGTTGAGCCCTTTAGATCGACTGTTTGAACTTCGAATCCAACAATTTATAGTCCAATGTACAATATAGTACATATTAGTGTTGTATAAAACGCCCTTAACGGCCGATTAATCGGCCGTTTAAATGGAAACGGTGGCCACACCATTACGCACACTGTTAACGGACGGCTGTTTGCGGTTTCGAATGTTTAATCGGCCGTTTATTCCCGTTTATTCCCGTTTATTCCCGATTTATTCCCGTTTATTCCCATTTTATTCCCGTTTTTTTTTTCTGTTTATTCCAGTAAAAATTTATTTTTCACATTGTTTTTTTTTCTATGATAGTGTGTGATAATAAGGTTTATAAATCATGTATTGTAGTTTTATTTGTGCTTGGATATACATCCAATATTTTTTACATATGTTTTTTTTTTCTTGTTACTTATTTTGAAATTGATTAATTCTTCTATTATTTATATACCATATAATTTTTTTTACTCACTGATGTAATTTTTTCAATGAGTACGACATGTTTATTTATGAAATTATGTTATTATCATAAATTAAATTTAGTGATTTTATGTTAAAATGTTTTCTTTCTTTCAAATAATATGTTATTAGTATTTGAAAAAGCTTAATTCTCAAATTTATTTTTCATTAAATAAATGTGTTACTTACACATGCAAAATGCTTATGTGTTACGAAAAAATAAGCATAGTGTCATGTTATAATAATAAAACTAACTTAAATTAAGTTTATTTGATAAGTTTAATGAGTTAAATAAATTATCTTTAATAAATTATGATATATATACATAAATTTAATAAAAACGTTAAATTGTCCGTATAAATCCGATTAATCGGCCGCATACCGATTAATCGCTTGACGGCACCCTGTCCATCCGACGACCACATACCGTTATTTACAACACTGGTACATATATTGCAATGCACCATCGCCCAACTCTCTCTCTCTATATATATATATATATATATAGAGTGAGAGATAGAGGGGTTGGCTAAGTTCAAAACATTTGTCTCTAACTTTCGGAACAAATGATTCAGTTTTCTGATTTTCAAAGCCTAAACAGTCGATCCAAATTGTTAGATGTTCAATCAATATTAAAATATGTTTGGAAACCAAATTTTATTTTTATTAGAATTTTTAAAGTCTAAACAGTTGCTGATTTATTTAAACTTCTGCACTGAAAAAGAACGACATTCAAATAATCTTAAAAACAACTTGGGTTTTGTGCATCTTTGACCTTGTTCACGGACCAATGAGAAAGAGGGAGAATAGTAGACTTACAGATCACAAGTAGGGGTGAGTAAATCGCTCATAACTCGCTCACTAACAACTCGTTCATTAACGACTCGCTCATTAACAACTCGCTAACTTAATGAGCGAGCATGAGCATACCCCAACTCGCTCATAACTCGTTCATTAAGAATTTGCCACATCTAATCCCGCCACATTTAATCCCAATTTATTAAATTAAAATTAAATTGAATAAATAAAAAAATCAACTAACGTTACTAACCTAAATTGACTAAAGTTGAAATTAAAATTGAAAAAAATGAAGCTCCAAAGTCCAGTGATCAAATCCACTACTATACTCCAGCCTTAAATAATTTACGCTAAAAAAAACTTGTTTAGTGATGTATAATTATGTTGTTTAATACTTGTTTTTTTATTATTGTTTTAATTTTGTTAAATTTGCTTATGGACAATTTTTTATTAAATTATGTAATATTTAATTCGTGACTCGATCAGTTGCTCATAACTCGCTCATTAACAGCCCGCTCATTAACAACTCGCTAACTTAATGAGCGAGCATGAGCATACCCCAACTCGCTTATACTCGCTCATTAATCAGCCCTAATCACAAATTTCTAGGAATGTGGACTTTTCACATGTCAACATCCTCAAATTTTTTATTTTATGTATATTTCATAGAAGACCCTCATATAATAAATATTATAAGAGAGTTAATGAAGTATAGTATACACCACAGTTATTCATATACATATAATAATATAATATGACATATATACGTACCTTAAACAATTATTATTATATTCTTATTTACATTGTTATACTGAAAGTCTTTTTTTTTTACTAAAGAATTTGAACTTATACTTATCTATATTTATATTTGGAGTCTGATAATCACCACATTCCCATCCCCACACTATTATGGACAACCACTAAAACATTAACAAAACAATAATATTTAACATATAGTATTGATGTATTTATCTTGGATAGCATAAGAATTAATATCTATGAAGAGAACTGTATTTACGTACGTAAAAAATATCCAAATTGTATCACCGCACTAATTTTCTTAATTTTTCTGTTTTGTCCCCGCACTATGGGGGACCACTAATCGGGGTCAAACTTCCTGGGCCAACCTTTCAAAAAAAATTTTATATAAATGTTTAATGGGCCCAACTTCAAGGGCTGAATACTTAATAAAAGAAATATTTATCTCTAATCCATGTAGTATTTATCTTTCAGTCCAAGTATCAATCCAATATTTATCCATTGGACATAACAGTATTTATCCATAATTTATATAGTATTAATCTTTAAATGTTGTAGTATTTATCTTTAGACAATTAAATATTTATCTTATGCATAGTAAGAATTTATCCTTAAAAATTAGAGTATTTATCTTCTGATATTGGATTATTTATCCCTAATCTATGTAGTATTTAATTATTTTTCAGTTCAAGTATCAATTCAGTATTTATTTATTGGACATAACAGTGTTTATCCACAATCTATATAGTATTAATCTTTAAAGATTGTAGTATTCATCCTTAAACAATTAAGTATTTATCTTATGCATAGTAAAAATTTATCCTAAAATCCGGAGTATTTATCTTTTGATATTAGAGTATTTATTATTTGATATTGAATTATTTATCCTTATACATTACATTAGTTATCACTAAGGTAAATACTCCAGTTGAAGTATCAATGCAGTATTTATCCAGACTAAGGAAAGAGCGATGCGGGGATGATGCGGTGACCAGACTAATTAAATCAAATTTAATGAAGGTAGTTAATGGGAGTTAGATGAATAACTGTGGATTGATATGGTGCGGGGATGGTGCGGAGATGGATCTGCAAGATCTAATATAATTAATCTTTATATTTTTACAAAAGTTGCTACTGGAAATCCAAAATTTATTTATCTTTATATAGTTTTAGTAAATTTTTCAGACAAAATTTTATAATGGTGGGATGCTAATTTTTCTTTTAAAGGAAATTATTTTGTCATTTGTTGATAAAATAATTGTTTTTATTATATACTGAAGGAGACACTTTTAATTAATCTAGCAATAAATTAACTAGTATACTACATTATATTTATAAATAGTATGCATACTAATCATAAATACATATAGGCTTTTAAAATTAAAATCAACGGTTTGACCGGTTGAATATCTACTCGTCCGACCAGTGAATGGTTGACTCGAAGTTTTACCGGGTCGATGTCTGATTCATTTCTGATAACATTGCACCTATTCATACATCATGCTCGCTGACACGATCGTATAATCGTGTAACATTAGCTTTTTGGACCGTGTATGGTTGATGTGTATTTTGGGTATAGAATTAAATGGTCTATTTCGTACACTATTACTTTAAAATTTATAAGAACCCTTTATACGCAAAGTAGATTGATTTGCAAGCGCACAATCTATCATTGTAGTAATTATGGGTGTCGATCCAAAGACTAAGGCAATTATAATTTTTACTAAATTAATTAATCCTAAATTAGTGCAAATAAGTCAATCGGGGGGGGAGGTTTGTTGCCTGTCACACAATTGTTGGGTTCAATACCCGAGAGGAGTTGGTTTTTAAGAAAAACTAATTTACAATCAAAATAAGGAAAAGAAGGTTGTGATTAAGTTAACGAAGTCTAGGGGTATTTGGTCTACAATCCCTTGGCTAGTTCAACACTTGGTATATTATCTTAATTCATGCTTTGTTTCAATGGGAGTTCCAACTAGGTTGGCCTATTTCTACTTAGAATCAATATTTTTCATGTTTCAAACCTACCATGTTAATTTACCTCGTCTTAGGACTGTCACTACTGATACCTCCTTATTTTGCCTAGATTACGATCCTAATTTGTACCAAAACCTGTGCTTTAAAGCCTACAAATATGGACCTTTTTACTTAATTATCATTAGAATGTGGTACTGCTGTGTTTTGTTTGTCGTTTTGCAGGAAACAGGCAAAATTCTGGGTCTGACACCTCTCCATACGGCCCGTATAGGTGTCCATACGGCCCGTACAAGATCAGCCCAAAACCACAGAAGGTTCCATATTAGAGGCAACAATTCTCCAAGGCAAAGCACAAGTATACGGTCCGTATAGGATTTTCATACGGACCATACAAGCTATTTCGGAAGCCCAGGCTGGAATTGGAAACAGAGACAGCTGGGGAGGCCGAAAAGGAAGGCTTTCAATACGCGATTTCGGGTATTAAGGCGCATCATTCCAGATCAGAAAGTATCTCTTGACTCATTCTTGGTGCTTGGGAGACTTGGAGAAGAAGAAGAAGAAGTTCTACAACGGATTCTTCGATTTCTTTCATAGTTTTGTCATGAACTCTTTTATTACTACTGTTTTGTGTTATTTTGAGATTATGAGTAGCTAATTTTACTGTTTCTAGGGTTAAGATGTAGTTGACGTTTGGTTTTACCTGTATGCTACTGGATTATGTGTTGAATGCTTAGTTTTCATCTTGTTGTGTAGTGTTTTAATTGCTCGGTTTTTGCTTGCTTGAGTTTGATTAGTCATCCCGTTAGATGAATGCGCACGTCTAATTGCTAGGAATCAAGTCTATGATACTTAATCCAACTGAACCAAGTATATGAGGTAGATCTACGGATCAAGGAGTACTGAAAGGGAAACTTTCCTCGAGGCGAAAGTCCTTGGATACCTTTAGTAAACCAACAAGTGACTTAGATAACTTAGTCCAAAATTACGAAAGTTGAGGGTTAACGCATCTAAGAGGGGAGTAGTTGAGTCCCAGGTAAATCGGGTTCTAAGCCAAAATTGCGAACGCCGAGGTGAGGAACTTAGACCCGGTCGATGGAAACCCTAGGCAAAAGCACCAACACGAAAACAAGTGGGCTGCAAGATTTACTCGGGGACCTATACGGACCGTATAGGATTCTATACGGGCCGTATACCACGGGGCCGACAGATACGAAATCAAAACCACGGAAACCCTTTTTATAATTTGAAAACAAACTTTTAATCTTCTTTTTAGTGTTTTTAATCATCATTTCAATCAGTAGAACTGTTAGAAACCAACAAACCAACTTCTCTTCACTTCTAGAAATTTAGTAAATTTAAGTAGAGTCCGGTCGTTTTTATTCCGTCCCTGTGGATACGATACCCGACTATACCAACGGTAGGGCTGTGCACTTGCAGTCTTAACCAGAGGTAGAACTCGAGTTTTAAAAGGTACAGCTCGTGTACTGAAACTTGGGAGTGCATTTCTGGTGCGAACAACTACCTAATAGGTTTATTTAATTGAAGGCTAAATACTCCACTAATTCGTGCCGATTACTAAATATACTCTAAGTATCCAGATTGCGAAGTACTCGTAAATTAGTTTTCCACAACTTTTCATGTCTAATCTTTGATTCTTATGGTCAGGTGTAGACTCGATTCGGTTCATCTAATCTATTGTCTCTAAGGTTATTTGTGTGCAAGACTCGGTTTTATCTATGACTTAAACACCCTTGAAGACAAGAGGGCTGTCACTACCTCCGCAAGGTGTGGTTTCAAAAACACAAATTATGCATGACTCACAAATATATAAAATAAGAACCAAACATCAATCCAAAACAATCATCATACAAGAGAATATCCAACTAAATAAACTAACACAAGTTCATACTACAACCTCAGCCCCTAGAGAGGAGATTAGCCTCTCACGGGTGCAATAACAAAAACATCCATGAAAAAGAACAAGTAAACCAAGCAATTAAAATGAGTAAATAACAAAGGAAAATAGAATACACCAGTTCCCAAGCTATGATAGCAACAATCAAAAACAAACTTTGCATGATACCAACACACGAGGTCTACAACTTTCTGACCTAAGCTTGTTCCAAGCTTGGGGGGGACTCAAAATAAAACAAATCACCACAAATGAGGGCATATGTTTAGTAGAAAAATGAGCTATTGATACATTTGGTTGATTAGTTCTTACAATTAACAATACAATCTTGAAATGAGGGTTTGATTAATTGAATTGTGGGGTGAATCAAAATTTAACAAAAGAAAGCCAAATCATTGTCCAAAAAGATTCTTATATGTTTCTAACAAACGCAAGATCATGCAAATTTTTCTCTTAGTAGTTTAACTTGCATTTAAGTAAGTCCAAGAACCAGAACCACACCTAAGTTAGAATTTTTGCTTGAGGACAAGCAAAGTTCAAGCTTGGGAGAATTTGATACCTCCTTATTTTGCCTAGATTACGACCCTGATTTGTACCAAAACATGTGCTTTAAAGCCTACAAATATGGACCTTTTTACTTAATTATCATTAGAATGTGGTACTGCTGTGTTTTGTTTGTCGTTTTGGAGGAAACAGGCAAAATTCTGGGTCTGACACCTCTCCATACGGCCCGTACAAGATCAGCCCAAAATCACAGAAGGTTCCATATTAGAGGCAACAATTCTCCAAGGCAAAGCACAAGTATACGGTCTGTATAGGATTTTCATACGGACCGTACAAGCTATTTCGGAAGCCCAGGCTGGATTTGGAAACAGAGACAACTGGGGAGGCCGAAAAGGAAGGCTTTCAATACGCGATTTCGGGTATTAAGGCGCATCATTCCAGATCAGAAAGTATCTCTTGACTCATTCTTGGTGCTTGGGAGACTTGGAGAAGAAGAAGAAGAAGTTCTACAACGGATTCTTCGATTTCTTTCATAGTTTTGTCATGAACTCTTTTATTACTACTGTTTTGTGTTATTTTGAGATTATGAGTAGCTAATTTTACTGTTTCTAGGGTTAAGATGTAGTTGACGTTTGGTTTTACCTGTATGCTACTTGGATTATGTGTTGAATGCTTAGTTTTCATCTTGTTGTGTAGTGTTTTAATTGCTCGGTTTTTGCTTGCTTGAGTTTGATTAGTCATCCCGTTAGATGAATGCGCACGTCTAATTGCTAGGAATCAAGTCTATGATACTTAATCCAACCGAACCAAGTATATGAGGTAGATCTACGGATCAAGGAGTACCGAAAGGGAAACTTTCCTCGAGGCGAAAGTCCTTGGATACCTTTAGTAAACCAACAAGTGACTTAGATAACTTAGTCCAAAATTACGAAAGTTGAGGGTTAACGCATCTAAGAGGGGAGTAGTTGAGTCCGGTAAATCGGGTTCTAAGCCAAAATTGCGAACGCCGAGGTGAGGAACTTAGACTCCGGTCGATGGAAACCCTAGGCAAAAGCACCAACACGAAAACAAGGGCTGCAGTATTTACTCGGGGACCTATACGGACCGTATAGGATTCTATACGGGCCGTATACCACAGGGCCGAGACAGATACGAAATCCGAAACCCCGGAAACCCTTTTTATAATTTGAAAACAAACTTTTAATCTTCTTTTTAGTGTTTTTAATCATCATTTCAATCGGTAGAACCTGTTAGAAACCAACAAACCAACTTCTCTTCACTTCTAGAAATTTAGTAAATTTAAGTAGAGTCCTAGTCGTTTTTATTCCGTCCCCGTGGATACGATACCCGACTATACCAACGGTAGGGCTGTGCACTTGCAGTCTTAACCAGAGGTAGAACTCGAGTTTTAAAAGGTACAGCTCGCTGTACTGAAACTTGGGAGTGAATTTCTGGTGCGAACAAGTTTTTGGCGCCGTTGCCGGGGACGGCAACTAAAAATTGCTAGACTTTTTCTTACTTTTACTCAATTCTAGATTTTAATTTTTATTTTCCTTTTTCCATCTTCTCAAGAACATACTGGAAGGTTCACAGCCCAAGAACCACTACAATCTCAGAAGCAAGGGGCAGACTTCCACCACAGTTGTTCCAGCACCACCATATCTGTCACCTCTGCGTACGGCCCGTACAAGGTTTATACGGACCGTACAACCCGACAACAGAGAGGCAGACCCAGAAACAGGCACCATGGCTCAAAACGAAAACGAGCACGGACCGCAGGTCCATGAGCAGCTCTCCGATGACGAAGGAGCAGACTTTGTGCCGAGGACATTGCGAGAGTTCAATGTCCCAAGAGCTGGAGATGTTAGAGGGGCGATCCGATTGCCAAGGGTTGCCGGCAACCAACCCAACTTCAATCCGGGCGTTGTCAACATTGTCCAGCAGAACACGTTCCACGGCATGGATCATGAAGATCCACATGCCCACATTCAGACTTTTCTCGAGTGTTGTGCAACCATTAAAATTAATGGCGCAACAAATGATTATATTAGACTTGCTTTATTTCCTTTCACTCTTAGGGATAAGGCAAAGAAATGGTTAGGGTCATTACCAAGGGATTCAATTACCACGTGGAGGGAACTGTCCAAACTGTTTTTGACCAGATTTTTCCCTCATAAAAGAACTGCTAAGGTTAGGACCCAATTGACCAGTTTCAAACAAAGGTCTGATGAAATGTTAAATGAGGCATGGGAACGATTTAGGGAATTGCAATACTCTTGTCCACATCATGGTATTCCCGATTGGTTACTTATTCAGTCTTTTTTATGCTTGGTTTGACCGATAGTTCTCGTACTTCGTTGATGCGGTTGCAGGGTGGAGCTCTCTCGGACCGAGAGACTACCGATGCAATCAACTTGATCGACAAAGCATAGCGACCAACCAACAAGTGGTCGGCCGAGAAAGCACTCGCGCAACCGGAGGGCGGCCGACTTGAGGTCGATCAAATCACCGCTCTAACTTGCTAAGTTGGATGCCATGCAGAAGGCTTTCGACAAGATGGTCGTCAAGGCACTTGGCGATCAACAACGAAATCTTGCGTTATGTGTGGGGATGAGGGGCACTTGTACGAGCACTGTCCACATGCGCAAAGGGATGAGGAACCTGACCAAGTCAACTCTCTCAACAATGAGCCATCCTACTTTCCGAAACCTCCCTTCAACCGGTCCTATTCCAAGGACCATAATGATCAACAGGCTTGGAGGTGGAAGAACGGGAACCCCGCACCCTACAACAACCATGCCGCATTCAACAACTCGAACAACCGCGAGCCACAACATGCCCCACCCAAGCCGTATATTGCTCCAGCTGTGAGCGATTTCATGCACGAGCAAGGGATGATGAACCAGATGATATTCGAGCAGATGCAAGCGATTAGTGCTCAGTTGGCCGGTTTAGCTGCTCAAAACAAGATGATGGAGATGCAAATGAGTAACCAAGCCACCTCTAGCCAACCACAACCTGGAAGGCTGCCCAGCCAACCAGAAATCAATCCCAGAGGAGAGGTCAAATCAATAACATTGCGGAGCAGAACTCATTACCAAGGACCAGCAATGCCTGCCGAACCAGAAATCGAGCATACGGTCCGTACAGATTCCGTACGGCCCGTACAGATCCCACCACTTGTGAATTCTGAGCAACCTGAGCCTGTACAACCTGAGATTGTAACTGAGAAGGTTGACCATACGGACCGTACAAATTCCGTACGGCCCGTACAAAAGGAGGCTGAGAAACAGAAAAGAAAGGTGACCGAGAAACCACCGCCCTACCAACCACCTGTGCCATTTCCCCAGAGGCTAGTTGAACACAGAGTCAATGAGCAATTTGCCAAGTTCACTCAAGTCCTCAAGCAGCTGCACATCACCATTCCGTTCACCGAAGCCTTGACCCAAATGCCAATCTATGCCAAGTTTCTCAAAGACATCCTCTCAAATAAGCGAAGCTTGGAGGGAAAGGGGACAGTAAGGCTCACTGAGCAAGGCAAGTGCCATATTGAAGAATGAGCTCCAACCAAAGTTGGATGATCCAGCAAGTTCTCCATACCTTGCACAATCGGAAAAGCTAGCATCAAGAAAGCCTTATGTGATTTGGGCGCTAGCGTGAGTCTCATGCCACGTACGTCTATGACCGCATCGGAATTGGCGAGCTTAAACCCACACGCATGACCTTGCAACTTGCAGATTCCTCTATCCGTTTGCCGCTCGGAGTGATTGAAGATGTGCCAATTCAAGTCGGTAAATTCTTTGTTCCCGTAAACTTTGTGGTAATGGAAATGAAAGAGGACAAGGAAGTACCAATCATACTGGGACGGCCATTCCTCAGAACAGCAGGGGCACTGATGGATGTGAAGGAGGGGACTCTGACCCTGCGGATTGGAGATGAGAAAGTTCAGTTTAATCTCAACCAAGCTATGAAGTACCCATCTGAATCAGAAACATGCTGCGCGGTCGATGTGGTTGATCAATTAGCTAAAGGACAACTCCGTGAGCAATGCGGTAGGTCATTTAAAAATCCTCCTGATTATTTGTTTGAACTGCAACAGAAGAAAGATGCTCAAGAGAAGGTGTGTGTAGCAGAAGTGTTGGCAAACAGCCAAGTGGAACCAGCACATGGCCCGGATTCAAAGCATACGGCCCGTACAACCATGTGTACGGCCCGTACACCCATGCACACAGCCGGTATGCAAGCCCAGCCGGAGCAGGCCAAACACAAACTCAAATCTCTCACAGCCAACTTCGACCCAAATCACACCGCTAGATTCTTGGAGAATTTGAAAACTCAGCAAAATGTGATTGATGACCTGATCGAGAAGGCGGACGGCACGGACCCGACCACATTCATTTCACATGACCTTACCAAAAGATGATCACAAGTATACGGCCCGTGCATACCAAAGATACGGGTCATATGCAAGCAGTCCGGTCTGTGCATTTTGTCCCTTGGTGCGATGAAAATAAAAGATGGTCGTACCCATTTGAGAAAAGAGTGGTGTATCCCTTCGGCACATTCGACATTGGCAACAGAGAAAGTGGGATCTTCAAGACGTAAACAAAAGGTGGTCGAGCTCAAGACCTAAAACGAGCGCTTCTTGGGAGGCAACCCAAGCACTTTTTAATTTTGCTTTTTCAATAATAAAAAAAAAAAAAACATTCTTTGCTTTGCATATTTAGGTTTTATTTTAGTTAATCTAAGTTCTCAATTTTTATTTTGTATTTTAGTTTTGATCAGATAGGAAGAATACATGTTTCTGGAGGTCGTACGGTCTGCACGCATTTGAATACGGTCCGCACACATTGCCACACGGACCGTACAAAAAAACCAACAGGTGTGATTTGAAGGGTCATGTCCCTTCAGTCATCCTCTCCCTTTTACAAGACCCCACTGATCCCTCTACCGACTACTGATCAGGTTTGTTTCCACTACCCCAGCTTTTATCTTACTTTTACCTCTTGAAGCATTGAGGACAATGCTCAGACTAAGCTTGGGGGGTGATTAGTTGTTTGCATGTGCATGTTTATTTTTACTTTTCATGTGTTTTGTGGATAAATTTGTGTGATTGCGAGAATGAGGGACCAATTTGAAAATTTTTGGTTGTGTTTTGGATGAATTTGTGAAATTAGATATAACCCCATATTTGACTGAAAGAACCACATAGGATAGATTGGTTTGGGACTTTGTGGAACTGAAAAATTGAATTACACCAAGAAAAGCATTTGGAACCCTATGCGGGCCGTATAGAACTGAACTGTGCCATTTTAAATAGGGAAATGAGATTTGAAACAAAAAGAAAGATTGGGATATTCACTGGTATGAATGAATACCTTTGAATGTGTGTAATCATGGTATCGTAGCAAAAACAGTTGAAAAATGGGTAAAATTGAAAATTGTGAAAAATACAGGACTCCGCTTGCCTATGTTACGGCGTTATGACGTACTTATGGCAATGAGTCTTTGACACTCTGCTCCTCTAGTTCACCTGATAAAGTGGCCGAGTTTACATCAAAAGTGTGAGCTCGTGTCATGGAAAGGTCGAACCAAGAGCACACAAATGCGCTTTTGTACTAAGGATAAAGAATCAAAGTGTCAAATAAGCAACAATCAAAAACAAACTTTGCATGATACCAACACACGAGGTCTACAACTTTCTTGACCTAAGCTTGTTCCAAGCTTGGGGGGGGACTCAAAATAAAACAAATCACCACAAATGAGGGCATATGTTTAGTAGAAAAATGAGCTATTGATACATTTGGTTGATTAGTTCTTACAATTAACAATACAATCTTGAAATGAGGGTTTGATTAATTGAATTGTGGGGTGAATCAAAATTTAACAAAAGAAAGCCAAATCATTGTCCAAAAGGATTCTTATAGGTTTCTAACAAACGCAAGATCATGCAAATTTTTCTCTTAGTAGTTTAACTTACATTTAAGTAAGTCCAAGAACCAGAACCACACCTAAGTTAGAATTTTTGCTTGAGGACAATCAAAGTTCAAGCTTGGGGGAATTTGATACCTCCTTATTTTGCCTAGATTACGACCCTGATTTGTACCAAAACCTGTGCTTTAAAGCCTACAAATATGGACCTTTTTACTTAATTATCATTAGAATGTGGTACTGCTGTGTTTTGTTTGTCGTTTTGCAGGAAACAGGCAAAATTCTGGGTCTGACACCTCTCCATACGGCCCGTACAAGATCAGCCCAAAACCACAGAAGGTTCCATATTAGAGGCAACAATTCTCCAAGGCAAAGCACAAGTATACGGTCCGTAAAGGATTTTCATACGGACCGTACAAGCTATTTCGGAAGCCCAGGCTGGAATTGGAAACAGAGACAGCTGGGGAGGCCGAAAAGGAAGGCTTTCAATACGCGATTTCGGGTATTAAGGCGCATCATTCCAGATCAGAAAGTATCTCTTGACTCATTCTTGGTGCTTGGGAGACTTGGAGAAGAAGAAGAAGAAGTTCTACAACGGATTCTTCGATTTCTTTCATAGTTTTGCCATGAACTCTTTTATTACTACTGTTTTGTGTTATTTTGAGATTATGAGTAGCTAATTTTACTGTTTCTAGGGTTAAGATGTAGTTGACGTTTGGTTTTACCTGTATGCTACTGGATTATGTGTTGAATGCTTAGTTTTCATCTTGTTGTGTAGTGTTTTAATTGCTCGGTTTTTGCTTGCTTGAGTTTGATTAGTCATCCCGTTAGATGAATGCGCACGTCTAATTGCTAGGAATCAAGTCTATGATACTTAATCCAACTGAACCAAGTATATGAGGTAGATCTACGGATCAAGGAGTACTGAAAGGGAAACTTTCCTCGAGGCGAAAGTCCTTGGATACCTTTAGTAAACCAACAAGTGACTTAGATAACTTAGTCCAAAATTACGAAAGTTGAGGGTTAACGCATCTAAGAGGGGAGTAGTTGAGTCCGGTAAATCGGGTTCTAAGCCAAAATTGCGAACGCTGAGGTGAGGAACTTAGACCTGGTCGATGGAAACCCTAGGCAAAAGCACCAACACGTAAACAAAGGGCTGCAAAGATTTACTCGGGGACCTATACGGACCGTATAGGATTCTATACGGGCCGTATACCCAGGGGCCGACAGATACGAAATCAAAACCCCGGAAACCCTTTTTATAATTTGAAAACAAACTTTTAATCTTCTTTTTAGTGTTTTTAATCATCATTTCAATCGGTAGAACCGTTAGAAACCAACAAACCAACTTCTCTTCACTTCTAGAAATTTAGTAAATTTAAGTAGAGTCCGGTCGTTTTTATTCCGTCCCTGTGGATACGATACCCGACTATACCAACGGTAGGGCTGTGCACTTGCAGTCTTAACCAGAGGTAGAACTCGAGTTTTAAAAGGTACAGCTCGTGTACTGAAACTTGGGAGTGCATTTATGGTGCGAACAACTACCTAATAGGTTTATTTAATTGAAGGCTAAATACTCCACTAATTCGTGCCGATTACTAAATATACTCTAAGTATCCAGATTGCGAAGTACTCGTAAATTAGTTTTCCACAACTTTTCATGTCTAATCTTTGATTCTTATGGTCAGGTGTAGACTCGATTCGGTTCATCTAATCTATTGTCTCTAAGGTTATTTGTGTGCAAGACTCGGTTTTATCTATGACTTAAACACCCTTGAAGACAAGAGGGCTGTCACTACCTCCACAAGGTGTGGTTTCAAAAACACAAATTATGCATGACTCACAAATATATAAAATAAGAACCAAATATCAATCCAAAACAATCATCATACAAGAGAATATCCAACTAAATAAACTAACACAAGTTCATACTACAACCTCAGCCCCTAGAGAGGAGATTAGCCTCTCACGGGTGCAATAACAAAAACATCAATGAAAAAGAACAAGTAAACCAAGCAATTAAAATGAGTAAATAACAAAGGAAAATAGAATACACCAGTTCCCAAGCTATGCCTCAGTTCTTCCATGCAAAGCCTCCTTGTAAGTCGCCAAATCCGTTTCGTCGCCTTGAATTCACTTGAGAATGATGAGAGATTCAAGTTAGGGTTTGAGAGAGAAGAGAGATGTAATGGAAGGTTGCTTGATTTCAATCCCCAAAGGGGAGATGATCTCGCTTGATGCTCGCTCTTTAATTTATAACAATTTGTGACTTTGAGAGCAAGCAAACCTGGTTGGAAAGTGAATCCGATGAAGATATGGTCAAGTTTTGGCAATAAATCATATTTGTGTAGCCACACACACCTAATATTCTGCCTTGGCCACGTTTTGGACCTTACATGGAAGTTATCTTGACTTGGGAGGCACACTAGGACAATGAGGAAGTGAATCAAACGAGTTCTTATAAGATATGACAATTAATAGATTTGAGGAAGAAGAGAATGATGAATGAAATAATTTTTATCATTTTGTTCTGACTGTTACATGAGCTTTTCAGGGTATATATAACCCAACTTTCTTATAGCCTTAGTGGCTTTCCTAAATATGAGGATTCTGCATTTGCATAATTGGAGAAATAATCTAGGTACCTAATTTAGCCTAACAGCTAGATTTTGATGCTAGCTTATTTTCTTCCTAAATAGCCTATGATGATTTTCTGAGGTAATTATTCTATTTCTCAACACTCCCTCTCGAGTAGGATTCGAACAAATTAAAAGAATTCAACTTGCACAAAATCTTTTGAAAACATCCCTTGCCTAATGCCTTGGTGAAAATGTCAGCTAGTTGTTCCTGACTTCTCACAAAAGGAGTCTCGATTTCTCCGGCTTGTACTTTTTCTCATACGAAATGACAATCCACCTCAATGTGTTTAGTCCTCTCATGGAATACAGGATTTGAAGCAATGTGCCGTGCAGCTTGATTGTCGCAATACATTTGCATTGGTCCTTCACATGAGACTTTCATGTCTCTCAACAATTGTTTGAGCCACACTAGCTCACTTGCAGTTGATGTCATTGCTATGTACTCTGCCTCTGCGCTTGCGCTTGACCTTGCAATTACATTTTGCTTTTTGTTTTTCCATGTTACAAGATTCCCGCCTACAAATGTGCAGTAACCTGTGGTTGATTTTTGATCAAAACTCCCAGCCCAATCTGCATCAGAGTAGGCGAGAATATTATTAGTATTATTTTTCTTCATCGATATCCCTTGTCCAGGAGATCCCTTTAGATACCTAATAATTCGATTTACCGCATCTAGATGAGTGGATCTTGGTGCATGCATGAATTGACTTACAGTACCAACCGCATAAGCTATATCTGGTCTAGTAACAGTTAAATAAATTAATTTACCAACCAATCTTTGGTACTGTCCTATGTCTTTTAAAGGTTCACCACTATTTGGTTCAAGTTTATTATTGATATCCATAGGGGTATTAGCAGGTTTTATACCAAGTTTACCTGTCTCCTTTAAGAGGTCAAGAGTATATTTTCTTTGAGAAAGAAACAAACCTTTATCGGAGTGAGCAATTTCAATGCCTAGAAAACATTTCAGTTTCCCTAGGTCTTTGATGTCAAAATTTTCTTTAAGTTTTCTTTTAATGTTATTAATTTCTGTATTATCATTTCTAGTAATAATTATATCATCTACATAAACTAGAACAATTGTTGTTGAATCATTTGTGTGTCTAATAAACATAGATGAATCAGCAGAGCATTTCGTAAATTTATGAAGTAAATGAGAGTGACTAAGTTTAGCATACCATGCGCGTGGTGATTGCTTTAACTCGTAAATTGATTTATGTAATCTACATACTAGTGTCTCATCATGTTCATTTTTATGACCTAGAGGTAAAGTCATGTAGACTTACTCCCCTAAAGTGCCTTGAAGAAAATCATTCTTAACGTCCATCTGAAATAGGCTCCATCCCTTGTTAACAGCAATAGATAAAAGGACTCTAACAGTGTTCATTTTGGCAACTGAGGCGAAGGTTTCTTGGTAGTCAATACCATATGTTTGGGTGAAACTTTTCGCAACAAGTCTGGCTTTATATCTTTCTACAGTCCCATCACTATTGTATTTAATTTTGTAAACCCATTTACACTCTACAGGTTTCTTTCCGTTTGGTACAGAGACAATAGACCATGTGTTATTTTTCTCGAGAGCTTTAAGCTCTTCTTTCATTGCTTGGTTCCAAACAGGGTTGCTTTGTGCTTCTTGAAATGTGACTGGTTCAATTTGTTTAGAGATACTAGTCAAAAAAGCTTTGTGCTTCAAGGAGACCTTATTATAAGAAACATAATCTTGAATTGGATATCTTACATTATGTGTAACATAATCACGTAACCTGGATGGAGGTTGTGTTGATCGAGTCGACCTTCTAAGATTTTTTTTTCTTGACTTTCTCCCCCTGAGTGTAACTCTTCATCATTCATTTGACTTTCTCCCTCTGAGCGCAACTCCTCTTCATATGAGCTTCTATTACTTTCTTGAGTTTGTGTACCTTCAAAAAATGTTAGTTCTGGAAGTATAATATCATTTCTAGGTTGTGTTGTAAATTGTTGTTGGTCCTCTTTCTTCTTATAGAACGGTACTTTTTCAAAAAATGATGCATTCCTAGAAATATATAATTTTTTGTTAGTAGGATTATAGCATTTATAACTCTTTTTTTGAAAAGAATATCCAATAAAAATAGTTTTTACTGCATTTGTATCCAATTTATCTTGTCTTTTAATATGTACAAAACATGTGCATCCAAAAACTCGAAGATGGTCTATGTTAATTTTTTTATTTTTTAAAATCTCTAGTGGACTTTTATTGTTTAATTTGGACTAGGTAATCTATTAATAAGATATATAGAAGTTAAAATAGCATCTGACCAAAAAAAATTTGGAACATTTGATTGAAAAAGTAGGGACCTAGTAACTTCTAATATGTGACGA
Organism: Carex cristatella; assembly: GCA_024447775.1. Lineage (NCBI taxonomy): Eukaryota > Viridiplantae > Streptophyta > Magnoliopsida > Poales > Cyperaceae > Carex > Carex cristatella. The sequence goes on from JAJHPF010000007.1 coordinate 3,831,167, forward strand.
TTTTTCCTTTCCAACACTCCGTTTTGTTCAGGTGTATTTATGCATGTTGTTTGATGTAAAATTCTTTTTTGTTTTAAAAATTCTAAAAAAAAAACTTTCTTAACATATTCAGTACCATTATCAGACCTAAATATTTTATTTTCGTATTGATTTTCAACAAGAGTTGTAAATTCTTGAAATTTAGAAAAAACTTCATTTTTTATTTAAGTAGATACACCCAAGTTGTATGTGAATAATCATCAATAAATGTGACAAAATATTTAAAACCATTGTAAGAGTCTACAGGTGCCGGTCCCCAAAAATCAGAGTGTATAAGTTCAAATACTTTTGAAGTTTTATTGGTAGATAATGAAAATGGTAGTCTAGTTTGTTTTGAAAAACGACAAATGTCACAATGACTTGAATCTAAATTTGAAAAAGAAAATAACTTATTTAATACTCTATCAGAGGGATGACCAATCCTCCAATGCCACAATTCATTTTGTTCTACATTATTCCTAGCACTAAAAGCTTTATTCGGAAAATTTAAAATATAAAGACCATTTTTTAATCTTCCTTCACCAATCGTCATCTTTGTCGTTTTGTCTTGAAATACCACAGCTTGAGATGAGAAAATTACATCACAATTCAAGTCCTTTGTAATCTTACTAACAGACATGAGATTAGAATTAAATGCTGGTAAATGTAAAACATTTGGGATTTTTGTTCCACATAAATTGATTGTTCCTATATTTTTAATAGGTACTTGGTCACCATTTGCAACAATTACATTTTGTCGATCTTTGATTTTTTGTACATTCTCTAAAATTTCAATATTACTTGTCGTATGGTCAGTTGCACCAGAATCAATAATCCAATATGAATTTTGGTGTAAATCAGGTTTAATCTGAGATGCAATACCTGTATAAATACCTGTTATTCCAAGCTTATTTGTGATCTGGGCCACAATATTATCCAGCTGGGCTTGAGAGAGCACTAGGCCTTCGCATCTGTCAGAATTGGGTGTGGGTTCGGACCCAGTGGAGAAAGCATTACCTGGTTCGGATCCAGTGAGAAAAGCCGACCCAGACCCTTTCTTCTCCCCAGCGAACCCTCTCTTTTTCCATTCATTTTGTCTGTCGCCTCCCTTGCGCGACGCCCAGCCACCTTTTTCTCCCTTCCGTTTAGGGCGGAGATGCGGATAAAGGAACCAGCACTGGTCTCGGCTATGGCCTTCCTTTTTGCAGTTGTCGCATATCGCCGTGCTGTGTGCTCCCCGCTTCTCCTCCCATGAGTTCGGATTTGTGTTGCGGATCTGCTGGTGGTGCGCGGTGAAAGCTTGGTTCTCTATAGAGGATTCGGTGTTCATTCCTCTTCTCCTTGACTCTTCTCGTTGAATCGTGGCCACCATTGTCGCAAGGTCAGGAGGGGTGGAGGACAGCAGTATTTGTGCTCGCACTACCTCATAGCTTGAGTCTAGCCCGCTGAGGTAGATGAGAACTTCATCAAGCTCGGCTCGCTTCGTAGCTCGTGCGGGTCGAGGTAGGCGGAAGGTAATTCGGTGTTCATTCCTCTTCTCCTTGACTCTTCTCGCTGAATCATGGCCACCACTGTCGCAAGGTCAGGAGGGGTGGAGGACAGCAGTATTTGTGCTCGCACCGCCTCATAGCTTGAGTTTAGCCCGCTGAGGTAGATGAGAACTTCATCAAGCTCAGCTCGCTTCTGTAGCTCGTCTGGGTCAGAGGTAGGCAGAAGGTAAATTTTGAGTTCTTCGAATTTTGTTGTGAGTTCCGATAGGTACTCGGTAGTGGTTCTGTTGCTTTGTTTGATTTGTGAAATTTCTTGCTTGAGGTTGTAGATATGAGCGAAGTTCTGTTTTTAATCGTACATAGCTTTGGCATTCTCCCAAATTTCTTTAGCCGAGTTTTTGAACATGAACATGTCAGCTATTTTTTACTCTATTGATGCTAGCTGCCAAACCATCACTTGGTGGTCTTGAGTCTGCCATTCCTCAAGTTTGATCATTTCTTCGTCTTTGGCTGGAGTTGATAATTTGGGTTGCTTTTTTGTCCTGGTTATAAAACCAAGCCTCCCTTTGCCACTGAGGGCTAGAGTAGTTGCCCTCGCCCATGAGAGATAATTGATGCTGTTCAGTATGACATTTGTGATGAGTTTTGAGGAGTCATCATTTGGAGACATGATTTTTGGTTTTACTGGTATTCTGATTGTACCAGTTTTGGAATTTGGGTTTTCAGGATAATAAGAAGAATAGTGTAGGATATCAAACAAAATAGTAATAATTAAGAAGCTCATAATTTATTTTAACATTTTCTCATTATATATGGTCTGTCTCATTGGTGCCTATTAATTTATCACCTGTCTTTCTGGGGAATTTATTATTAATTTCTCTATCGTATGTATCGTTTATTTTTTAATTATCTATCTTGTTATTCGGATTTACCATGCAAGTTTGCTAAAAATATCTTATTATAGCTACGATTTTACCATGCAAGTTTGCTTCTTTGGTAAAATATTTTGTATTATAGATTGAATCATTATGTAACTAATATCATGCTGATAAATTTTATCTTTAATTCTATGACTCAAATGTTTAAACACGAGAATGCTAGGATGATGATACATCTCTTGTAATAATCAATTATTTTAACATATTTATCTACAACTAGAGATTCAAGTTTAATTATTTTTAAATATCTAACCAAAAAATAATTCCGAAGTACAAAACAAAATTAATTCTTCTTTTTAAGGGGAAATAAAATCAAGATTGATCAGCATTTGTCTAATAATGATAAAATTAATGCAACATCTCCCGTATATGAATTTTTTTTTTAACAAAAATTATTATTATTAGCCCCTCTCATAAGATGAAATCACATAAAACTTATTCATCCAATCACAAATCTCAATTCTGACTCGATCTGCACTATGTTTGTGTGATAGGTTCTGAGTTCGAAACTCGAATAGAGTCGCCCTTATGAATATTGAAATTTGAAAAATTAAGTCTCCATCTTTCTTAAAAAAATTTAAACAAAAATACATAAATCTTAATTAAAACAGTTGCTTCTGATAAAAGTCGTTCTCCAATGTTTGGTTCAAAAGCAAGGGAGTTGATGTTGAAATTCTTTATGAGCGACACAATAAATTATATGCAATAATGCCGTCAGAACTTTTCATCTATACGATGGAATTATTTGCAAGGAAATTTAGTATATATTTAAACGTATATTATGTCCCACTTTAATTAATTTCTCTCTGTGTGAGAAAGAATTTTTTTTTTATAATTTTTATTGGACCCCACATATAAAAAATTAAAAACATTATAATTAAAAGAAGAAGCAGTCTTAACTTTGATGTCAACGGTTAATTTCATAACTAAATCCTCGTTTGGCAGTACATCAGCGCGTCATTAGATTCGATATTAGTAGGAATCTTTTTTACGATTCCATAAATTAAATAAGTACCAATAATTGATGTAAAATAATCAACTAACGTACGTACGTGCATTTGACTAAGCAAAATATATTACAAATTAACTAGATGCATGTGTGCGTCGTGTTGCTTTAGTAACGGTTGGTTAGGTCGATGGAGAGAGGTAGCTAGCTAGCCCTTTTGAAATGTCAACGAACAAACCGCCAATAAGTGTTGTTCTCACAAAACACTTATTTTTGCAAAGAAAGGGGATTTCAATAAGATTCCAGACTTCATTCCTATCTTAATTAGTATTAATATTTTTGGTCTTAAAACATTGTCATTATCTATTGATGTCCTTTACAACCTTCATACTCTAATTCTTTATTGCCCTTTCTATAAATATCTACCTGAAAGTATTGGTGATGTTGCTAACTAACAATTTTTAAATATTGAATCCTATCACATTAATTAGTAAGGGAGCTGATATTAACACTATAAAATTTGTTACTGACACAATGTAATTCAAATTTTCAATCTAATGGACAAAATTGTTCTTGGTAAGTAATTACTTCTTTTGCTCCTTTAATTAGTAAACTTTTTAATGCCTATTTATTTTTTAATGTATTTTCTTAATATGTTTATCTTCTTCATAGAGAAAAAAAAAAAAAAAAAAGCAACATATTGCAGCTCTTAGAAGGTCCACTTTTGCGTCTTCTTTTCTTTTCTTTGATTTGAGTAAAGGTTGAAGGTCAAGCCACCCAACTATTTAATACTTTTGTTATTATAACAAATGATTTCTTTCATCTGGATTTCGAACTCATGGTCTCTCACATAGAGACCATGTGCTTTAGCCACTAGACCAAAAATTAGTTCTCTTGCGTCTTCTTTTCTTTTCTTTTGGTGCAAACTAATTTCTATGGATCACCTTCTATTATCTGAATTGAAGCGAGAAGGTTGATTGTGAGGAAAGATACCCTGACGTAGCTTCAACTGTTTGAAGAACTATCAGGATTGCTCATGAACAAGGAGAGCCAGAGAAGACGGAAAACAAAAAAAAGATTCGATATTTGTGGAGTTGGGTACTATAAATATATATAATCATAGATTTTCAATAATATAATAAATATTTCATTCTAGTAATATATTTAAAAATCTTCAAAGTATGACGAAATATAAATAAGGAATATTATCAATTTTTTATTTAATTTATAAATTTAACGTTTAGAAAAAGATAATCATACAATAATGTATGTGAGAGGAGCATTATTATTATTTTCTAAAAAACTTTTAAAGAAAGAAAATCCTATAATAATGAATGATGGAGATACAGTTTTTTAAGGAAATAGTTAATGAAGGACAAATTTGTCATATATTAAAATATTTAGATAATGTTGTGTTAATAAAAATATTAGTAGTGTTGATATCATCACCCCCATTAGCAAGCTACCAAAATCACTCTGTTCACTTAATTAGTAACTTGCTGAGATTAGTTATTAAATGTCATCATTTAGAGGAAGTTCTTTTAGATCTTAGAAATCTCTGTAAACTTCAAGAACTAACAATTATTTCTCGTGAGATTCTTGCATTGCCTAATATATACAATAAGTTGTCTGAGTAGTTTAGAGGAGCTTAACATCTCGTGTCTTGATTCAGACAATTATTTACTGGGTTATGTTCCTCATGGTCTTGTTAGTTTTCCAGCAATAAAGAAAATGGTAGTAGGGATGAGTACGTGTTAGAAAATAGAAATATATGACAGCCCTTTTTTTTAGTAAAGGTTGGAGGTCAAGCCACCCAACTATGAAATATATGATAGCCCTTTTGTATTGTTGGAAATCAAATTATTTGCAAGGAAATTTAATTTATATTTTGGAAGTATTATTTCCTCTCTCTTGCTCTAACTCTGAGAAAGAAAGTTTTTTTTTTTTTAAATAATTTTTTGTTGGACCCCGTTTATATATAGAAACCATTATAATTAAAAAATAATAATTCATAGAATTAAGAAGCAGTCTGAATTTTGACGTCAACGGTTATTTTCATAACTAAATCCTCGTTTGGCATATATAATTAAATTCCATTAAGGAATCTTTTTAGGATTCCTATAAATAAAATAAACACCAATAATTGATGTAAAATATATAATCAATTAACGTGCATTTGACCTCGTTAAGAATGTCAAGGGTTGGGTGCCAAGCAAAGTACACAAATATGCATTATAAGTTACAATGTACATTAATACCACAACTATTAATTATATGGTAATATATTTATGAAGTGCATTTTGAATGGAAGTATTTAGTGCACTTCAGAAGAAATGCCTAACACTAATAAAAGAATGTAACTTTTGGTGGTTTTTCATGTAAAGTTATTTTAAATTTTACTAATTTAAATAATTAAGCTAATCAAAATAATTCTTTGAGCAAACTAAATTAAAGTTAATGAAGTTTTTCATTTTTTTTGTTGTTGGTAGTAGCTAACACCGTTAATATTTATCCATTATTAATGAAGTACAAAAGGCATTAAAAATTTTAAAAATAATCTTAGATTATAAATGTTGTATTAATTGTTCAAGCAAAAAAACATCTGTATTATTCAGCAATACAGTGCATGCATGTGTATTGATTAATAACTGTCACCATATATTTTTGTTAATTACTTTTATCAAAGGTATGCTAATTATGGACTTTAACATAGCTTAAATTTTGTTTTCATCATTACGTACCCATGTGTACTAATAACTAATCAGCACTGCATATATAAAGACAAAATTATATTACAAGCTTAGAGTGCTTCAGAAAGAACTCATTAATAGAAATGAAAGAGACAGAAGAGGAAGATAGTAGGTATATATGAGTTTACCTCCTCTACATCTTTAAATGGGAAGTGACAAAATTGCTAAAATTTTACTTGATTTCCACCCAAAACTCACCTCCTCATTTATAGTAAAAATATTAAATTTCATTATTTATCATATATATAATATGTGGATAACGTCCGTAGATTATGATTTTAATATTAAAATTTTAAATTTATTATTGAAGATTAACAATATTATTAAAATATTTATATTTTCTCCTAACTGTTTTCTGAAATATAACATGGGCCCAGAACTGATTGGGCCAATCAGATAAACTGGACTTGGAGTATTTGTACATCAAAATAAATAAACAAATTGATCGTATCATTTTACCATAAACAGAATAATAAATGAAGTCAACAACAAATAACCATTTTGCAACTTCTTAGCATCATCCACAAAGTAAAAAAAACCCAGCAAATATAATAAAATGATAAATAAGATTAAAAAAGTTTCATATGTGTTTAACTAATAATTCATTGATTTGTATTTCGGCTGAAATGAAAAATAATATTTAAAGAGCTTCATATATGAAAAATAATATCTATGGGAGGAAGCCTTGCATCATGCAACAAGAGACATATTTGGGCTGCCCGGTTGATGTCTCTGCTCCATCATGTTTCCCAGGGCTGCTCGTAAAAGTTGACAATAAGCTCTAAGAATTGAAAAGCTTGACAAAGTATCACCGAATACTACAACTTTTATATATGTCTTTTGTTAAGGTTCTCCAACTTCTATTGAAGGGACTTGTGGTTATGCGTACGTTTTGCACCCGCAAAACTGTACTATGCGTACGTTCTGCACCCGCAAAACTGTACATCATATGATTTTTTTACTGCAAATGAGAGTGTGCAGTATGGTTTTCTTCGCCTTTGGGCTTTCGGGCAGCAAACTGACCGTTTACAAGGTTCCATCTTAGATCTCAGATGTTCTAAAAGCATTAGCTGGGTCTCTTACTCGAACTGATATATTTTTTTTTAACACACTGCTTAGTGCTTACTTGTCAAAAAGAAAATGAAAAGAAAATCATTGCTTGTTGTCCACTTAAATGTGGAACTCATGAGCTATCTTTCATGATGCACAATTTCTAGATTGAGTGATTTTGTTAAACATAATTGTTAAGCATAATTGCTAAGCACAAATTTTAGATACTACATTGTACAGATTTAATCGCGATGTAGGTAATTAATGGAATGAGATGGATTAAATTTGCTTTAGTTTTCTTATTAGTAGTTTAATTAAATGTCAATCCAACTTAACACTCCTTCATGACACAAAGGAACCTTCACAAGGCCTCCTTAAATATTTATCTTAGAAAGTACTCTTAAAACGAATATATTCATAGTCATTCCTCTTATTTTATTTTATTTTTATTTTTTGCTATGATTTTAGTTATAATATTATGCCCCAAATTGCAATTCCAATAGCATACGTGTGGATTTCGGAATTTTGTAGAAATTTAGAGGAATTTGGAAAAATGGATTGATTATTTGATTTCATTGAACCTTTTATATCCTTGCAATTATGTATTAAAATGCAATTAAGAATTCCTAACTATCAAAACAGGATAAGAGCTCTAATGTCTCCTTTAGTGTCTTTTCTTAACATCCTTCGGCACTTCTCTCTGTTCCTTCCTTCTCCAGTCTGCCCTGTGTTCTTATTGAAGCTACTGGAGAGGAGTGCCACTTGTGAGGATAGTGCCTGTCCTGTATGTATTCTTATTGTAGCCAGCAACCACTCTAGTTTTCTTCTTTCTTCTTCATTCTCTGCCAGCTGACCCTGCATCATTGACTTCTGTTTTGTAGGCCCAAGCCCAGTAGACTAATTACGGCCCATCTCTCTTGTTATAATTGAAGGGTTCAATAAGAAAATGAACTTGCAAGAATTTTAGTTGGCAAAAAAGATCATGACTGGTGGCTCGGCAGAGATCGGTTTCAAAAAAATCTTGTAAATTGCTCGTTTGATTCTGACTTGGCTCGTTCCTCATCTCTCGTTACAAGAAGAAGATGTGGATTTTTTTTCAAATTCTTTTAACAGTAACATCTCACATATCAGCATCCGGGATAACTTAATTCATTCATGGCAAGGTGATCATCAGGTAACTGGATACGATAAACGTTCTGAGTGCACCGACAGTATGGATGCGCTTTTACAAGATATTGTTCGTCAGTCAGTCATGTACAGACCAATATTCGTATCATTCGACCTAAATTGTTCTGAAGATTGACAACCACCAACCAAATATTACAACAATCATAATTTATTTTTCAAATCTAAGGTTCGACTAGTAACACAAGTAACATAAACAAAGAACTACCACCTTTTTTTTTTATCAACCAATGATCTCAACAGGTTCAAATCCATTGTCAACTGAATTTTTTATCGCATCAATTACCAACTGTGTTTTTCTCGAAATTTCAGGCCATTTGGTTTCTGGTTCCTTACCTTCTTCTTTGATTAACTTGACCAACCTCGCAAACTCCTGTACCATCCTTGCTTCCTGTGGCAAATCAGTAATCACCTCATGCTTGCTTGGTACTGGGTCCCAACATGTTGCCAGTTCAGTGGCATCAGTAACAAATGCAAAACTGGTCTTCCCCTCTTCATAAGGTATAACGAAATCAGTAACATGCAATAACCCCTTTGTACCAATCACGGTCAATTGCATGCTGAGATGAGCCAAAAAGGAGCAGTGGAGAGATGCAATTCTACCGTCAGGCCACAGGAGTTGGGCCCCGCAAGATAGTAAAACACCAGCATTATTCTTAACGGGTCCACGAAGGGCAACAGCAGTCTTGGGCAACTGGTATGAGTTGGCCCAGAGAATCGAACGTATGCAGTACCAGCCAACATCCCCAAGTGAACCAAGAGCATCAAGATCCGGTTTTACACGTATGTCATTTTGTAGGAAGTTTTCATCTGCCAAACAGGTATATATGCTATCCACCTATAAACCGTGGGAAAAAAATGATGATTTGTGCATTTAAAAACTCATATTATTCAAATTATATCTATACATAGATCAATTTCATTCATTCATTTGTAAAACTTTCAGTATTCCTCAATAAAGCTTTGATATTATCTTCAATGGAAAGCAAATATATATAATTCAAATAAAAGGGAAGACTAGGGCTGTCAAACATTTTTATTGTAATGTTATAGAAGGAAAAATCAGAATCAAAATCGGAATCGGTCACTTGACCGGTGAATTGGAATCGGGTGAATCGATCGAAATCAGCCAAATCGAAATGGAAACTCAGATATTTTTTGTAGAAGCTTGTTCTGTATCATTAGTGACTTACCGTCTTGACCTCCCCAAAACGGGTCGGATCTGTAATCAGCTCGAGCATCTTCTCAGTTCTGGGATGATGCATCATCATGGTACAGTCCATAAACTGGACCCGATTCTCTCTACACGCCTGAAGTATGACATCCAGTTCCTCCACGCACAACGCCGTGGGTTTCTCCAACAAGACATGCTTCTCCTTTTTAGCAGCAGCGACGGCCCAGGTCACGTGCAAGCTCGTAGGCAGTGGCACATAAACCGCGTCCACAGAGGGATGGTCGAGCACTGCGTCGTAAGAGGCGAGAGGGATGGTCGAAGCGGGGAGAGCATTGTTAGAGATGAACTGGCGCGCCTTGTCAATGGATCGGGATCCAACTGCGATTAAGGTGGCGTTGGGGGACAGAGAAATTGCGCGTGCAATCTTGCTCGCTATCTCGGCGCAGCCTATGATACCGAATCGGATTGGGCATGTAGACATGGTGGTGTTGATGGAATACTGTTTGTTTCAATTTCAAAATGTGGTGTAGATTCCAGAAGAGGCTATGTACAGTTCTACTTCGCTTAACTTACGATTTGATATAGGATGTGATGGAGAAGTGTTTCTTCCTCTTCATTTTTTATGAAATGGACAAATACTTTTGTTTTTGTTTTGTTTTTTTAAGGGATTGAGTAACTGTACTCAAGGTAGCTAGGTAGCTAAATTCATTCACCTTAATCAATTACAAGTATTATAGTCATATCTTATATAGAGTAGAATTAGGTTGTTCTTAAGTTCATTGAGGTTCTTTGTGAATTCAATTCTAAATTCTATTGAATTGATTTTAAACGACAATTTTAAACCGTTGAAATCATTCTACCTTATGAGTCATACGTCTACATGTGAAAATTTTAAAATTTCCAATTAATTTAGTATAAAGTCAAGTGTTCAAAATTAGAAGGTCTATAAATTAATTTTAATGCATTTATTTTTTGGACAACTTTTAATTAACCATTTGACTTTATATAAAATTAATTTTAAATTTTAAATTTTTTGCATGTAGACACATAACTCGTAGGGTAGAAGAATTTTAACGGTTTTTTTTTTTTTTGAAAACGAAACAAGGGAGTCAAGCTTCCAAATTTGAATTTTAACGGTTTAAATTCGTCATTTGAAGTCAATCCGATAAATATTAGAGTTGAGCGATTATAAGAGAACTTAATAAACTCAGAACAACCTAGTTCTACTCCTATGTAATCTTAAAAATATGTGGACGGTCATCTGTCCCATCACTGGTATGACTGGGCGAGACTCATCGGGGCACATAATAATTTAGTAATAGTGTCGTGGGAAGGCATCTTTCAATTAAGAATGACTAGTAAATTAAGGGATCAGAATCTGCTCCTTTTCTAAAGAAAAGGAGCACCCTCATATTCTCAAATCCGGATCGTTCAAAATTCATCGTACGGCCTCAATTACTTTTTATTTTCAAATCAATTTAATCTATTAAAATGATTTAGATTTAATCGAGACCGTATGATGAATTTTAAACGATCCAGATTTGAGAATAGGAGGATGCTTCTTTTCTTTAGAATAGGAGGATGCTTCTTTTCTTTAGAAAAGGAGCAGATTCTGATCCTAAATTAAGTAGTATTGTTGCTTGTCCATATGGAAATCCACATCTTAGTCCTGTACTATAGTGTTCTCCTTTTCAAACCAAATGGAAGCATTTTTTTTTTTTGGTGTTTATTCTAAATAGAACTCTTTTACTAAATGGAAATCCCACAAGTTAAGTGTGTTCGGCAAATTGAATAGGCATAAATTTTAAGCTCCGCTAAAGAAGAAGTGTTTGGCAAGAGAAATATAAAAAAAAATAAGTCTTTAGCTTTCTTAAGATTAAGGAGACTGAAATGCTTAAGCTTGTCGAACAAGTGCTCATTTACAAAGCTTAAAACCACTTTTTTAAGACAATATTGTTGCTATATCCAATTCTCAGCAGAGGCAAATTAAGCTTAAGAGTTCCTTAGCACTCTAAAGTCTTAAACTTGTCGAATAAGTGCTCCTTTACAAAGCTTAAAACAACTTTCTTAGTCCTCATTTTGCTCAATTTTCTTAAGCTTACCCAAGATTTTAAGCTTTGATTCTATATGACTTAAGTATCTTTTCAAGATTAAAAATTTTCTTAAGAAAATTACTCTTCAATTTTATTACTGAATGAACTCTCTTTAGTGCAACTCAAATTTTAAGCTTGTGACCTTTATCAAACACCCTCAGCCACGTAGAATGGTGGCTTAAAAAATACAAATTTAAGACAATGGGCAAAAAGAAAGTTTAAAGAAAGTGGATGTGCCGAACACTACCGAATTGAAATAATTTGAACGGTCCAACTATTTCATAGTAACAAATTAATTGAGATCTAAACTTCTTATTTCATGGTTCAAGGTTTAAGCATAAATCGAACAAGAGCTAACGAAATACCAAGTCCATGGTGCAGTAAAGCGAAGTCAATCTAGCAAAGTGTAACCTCTTCATCGTATCCAATAGATATACCCTTTTCCCTTGAAGGGAATGGAGACTCTTATTAGAAACTAAACATAGAGAATTATGATAATTTTACATAAAAATATATTGTTGTTTTACCAGCGCCGCCTTAATTAATTAATTAAAACAGTCCTTGGATCAATACTGTCATGTGATGCAACATTATAACCCATCGCACCAATTTAAGTATTCAAACACAACAGCAATTGCCCAATATTATGATTCAAAAATTATATACTTCAAGCGTGCTAAGAAAAACAAATACTCAGACAAAACCTCAGACCAGAATCAATGAGTAGTAGAATTTGCTAATTCCATTAGATGCTTTGTCAAAGAACCAAATATATACCCTTATCAAACCTCGAAAGCATCAGAACATGAACCAACAATTCGTCAATCTATCCACTCAATTTGGATTCTAATTAATTAAACAGCAACAAGATAATCCAACAAAGCCAAGAGAAAAGTTGTAGTGATGAGTACAGACCAGAAATATTCCTGCACGACCGAGTTTGGACCGAGTATCCTTCTTACTGGATTTTCTATCTTCCCCTAGAAATTTCTAGACGCAAACCTTTTGCGATCTATGTCCTTATTTCTTCAAATTATTTCTAATTTCTGCAATTTATTTGCTTATTTCTCCATCTATGTATCACCTGGTGAAAGAGGAATATATGAATATCTCTTTAATATTTTTTCATTAATTTCTTGTATTGTCACTGGACGAAATAAGAATATACGAATATCTCTTTAATATATATTTCTATTAATTTCTCATATTTTTGCTCCATGCGCAAGAATGTGCTGGCCATTAATTAAAGAGTTGAGCATTTGAATTCTCCTGTACCTCTCATATATCTCCATTCTCTCCATTTTTATATTATACACGTAGTTATTCTAATTCGTCAACGATTGAAATTGAAAGATGAATTTTGAAATTTAATATTAGTCATCCAATCACATAATCTATCTTTTTTTGATTAAATACATTTGTTTTATGTGTATAAGTCTAAATTTAGTAAAAAAAAAACATACTCACCATACATATTGTTATATAGTTTGTTATAATTAAAATTGAATATATCTCTAGCGATCTGTTTTTTTATTTTTTCTCAAAGTTGTCTCTGATTCCTGCAATTAAATTATTTTCTTATTTTTTTTCATTTCCTCTGTTTCATTTTTCCTCCTATATATTTTCGACAATGAAAATGGAAATTATTTAATCTTTTTGAATCAATAGAGAAATAATCTTTATTAGAGCTAAAAAGTAGTGTATCAGTCCTAATGCTGCGGCTTCTTTAAAATTATAAAATTAGTTAATTATTTAAAAATTATTATAATTAGAAGAAATTCGACATTATGTTTAATTAGTTGTCAATTCTATATTTTATACTAAATTATTCTTGTTTCTTTAGTTCTGATTTTACAATTTTTAATTTCTCAACCTTGCGATTTATTGTTAAATAGAAATATTCAACTACGTACTTTATGTTATAGATACTACATTGATAATAAAGATAATTTATATTATACAATTGATTGATGACTCATGTGTATGGTTCAAAGTGAACTAACAAGGTCTATGTTAACTACCCAGGCACCTGTCAAAATATTTGAATATTTAGGATTATTCTCATTATCCGTGTTAAAATAAACTATTAGAGAAGTAAACTTCGAGGATCACATAAATAAAAACAAAAAAAAGTAAACTTACACTGCACTAAAAAGAGTTTCAGGTAATATATTTTAAGATATCACAGAAAATAAAAAGTTGTTATAATTTATATATTTTCTCTAATAGTTGAAAATATATAATACAAAATCTTGAAGAAGATAACACTGTATATAATTTATATTATACATTCTATATATAGGAAATAAATCTGTTGTTATAGGAAATAGGAAGCAGTTATTCCAATTCCATCCATTCAAAATTTTCAAAAACAAATCTTAACGAATTTAATTTTTCATGCTCGAATCTCAACGAAAATCACCGGTTGAGATGTGAATAACAAATTCCTGCTATTCCTTGTCAATAATAGCAGATTTATTCCTGTATGAATTTATATTGGGTCAAAACTATTTCACAGAGAAAATTAATCATTACTTAAAAAAAAGACCATTAACCTAAATTCAGATATACATCAATTATACATTAAGTTAAACTGCTTAAAAAAAAATATCAATTATATAAATATGACATTTTGTGATTGTTTTTTCCAATGTTTGAACTTTTTGTGTTTATTCTATTTTTCATATATGTTAGACTACATTGAAAAGGAACACACTGACAACAATAGTTCAAAAACTTTTTTCATGTTATATATAATTTGTTTTTTTTTTCATCTTTTATTGTTTTTTTTATTGTTATTTATCATTTGAATTTATGTTTATCTTTCATTTGTGTCTTTTATTTTCGTTTAAATATATTTTTTCTTAATTTTGTGTAAATGTCAAACAAAAATGTTTCTTTATATTCTATTCAATCTTATAATATATTATCGTTGCAGTGCATGGGCACTATACTAGTATCTACTAATCTACATATATAACATAAATTCTGGTTGTAGTTGTTGTTTGAATTATGCTTGTTAACAATATTATAATAATATTTTTTTCTGACAAAGCATCGGGTCCTGATGTGTTGCCCGTCGAATGGCTTCAATTACATTGGAAAGACTTGAAAGCCAGTGTTGGCCGCATAGTGGAGGATTTTTCCAACTGTCATGCGGATTTGAGGCCAATTAATCGTGCGAATATCATCTTCATTCCTAACACCCAAGCTCCCCAAACAATACATGATTTTCGTCCGATTAGCATGCTAAACATCTTGCCCGAGCTCATTTCCAAGTTTTTAGCTGATTGGCTATGCACTGTTCATGTCAGATAACTTTGCATCGACGAGGGAGATTTTGCAACACACTGCTTCTGCTAGGAGGCCAGCAGTGTTCATTAAGCTCTAACTAGGGCTGTCCAAAAAGCTCGTAGCTTGTGATTGACTCGTGACTCACATCTGACTCGATCGGTAACAGCTCGTTTGATAGTAGACTGAACTGTTAACGAGCTGGCTTGCTAATAGTTTGAGCCAAAATTAACAAGCTGAGCTAAGGCTTTAGTTCGGCTAGGTATCAATTTATGAATTTGTGTGTATTTTATCTTGTCAAACTTGGTCTAAGTCAGTCTAAAAATATTTGTAAAAGGTCCAACCAAACCCAGTGAGCCAGCTCGTGACTTGTGAGCTGGCTCGTCACAAGTTTGAACTGAGATTTTAGCTCGCGAGCTGTTAACGAGCTAACTTGCTAACAGCTCGGTCCAGAATTAACGAGCTGAGTTAAGACCCAACTCGGCCCGAGCCAGCTCATTTACAGCCCTAACTCTAACTTCACCAAGATTTTTGACTCAATCAATTTGGAGTTTCTAGAATCGGTTCTTCGTGCACAGGGCTTCCCCGAGCTGTGGATTTGATGGATCACTGACAAGATCTTTTTTTTTTTGGTTAAAAGCTCTTAGGCACTAATCAGAGTCATACCTACATGTTATATTCGGTACATGCAAGGAACGAATGATCTATTCGGTACATGGAAGAAGGTACTAAATAGTATACTCTGTATGGGTGAGATTGTACCGAATAGCCTAAAAGGGTGATATTGAGGAGTACCAAGTAGCCTATTCGGTGCATCTTAATTGTACCGAATTTCAACCTTAGTACTTAGTACTTGCGGTTATTGTAAAAAAAAAAACTATTTACTCGTTCCACAAAATACGATTAATCGAGTTTTTTTAACGAGCTGAGCTTCAACATGAATGCAATAATCTTAAATGTTTACAAATTTGTATTAGAAATAGATTGACAAATACAGATATTACAGCCTTTAAAATATTACACAAGTGGTGATGCTTAGTGAAATGAATTATTGTTTAAATCTGTTCCAGATTCGATTCTAATTCAAATAAATCATCAAATGATCAATTAACAAGTGCGACAATTTAACTTCTGTTTTAATTTGTTGAGGCAATAAAAGAAAATTGTAACAGACGTCAAAATTATCAGGGGAGTTATTACATGGACACAAAAATGGGAGCTGTGGATCGAATCCAGGCCCGCAAAATCAAAGCCCGAAGGCATCAAAGCGAGCAGACATAGAGATCCTTCTTTTCTTCTCTCTATGTGCACAGTACCATGCTTCCTTCCTATTCAATTCATTCAAATCTCAATCCAGAGCATCGGCTTTTTGTGCACAAAACATTCAAATCAATGTATAAAATTGTAAAAAATTCGTTGATCAGATAATTGTAGTCTGAATTTTTCAATCGACATGTTTTAATTTCCGACAAAATCATCATCCTCTCAACGAACGAAAATCGAATCGAAAGTAAAAAGTAAAAAGAAAAGAGTAGATTTGGCTCAGAAGGATCCATTGGTTTTTACAATCAGATTGGAATTGAAAAATCCCAATCAGAAAATAGGTAGTTTGAAAACATCATTGCCCGTGAAAAAAAAACGAAAGACAAAAAAATAGAGAAATTTCACAGAAGAACTCGCCTGAGCGTAGAGAAGGATGGAAAAGAGGAGGCGGCGAGAGAGATTTATAGAAGGGATAGTTGGAGCGAATAGGGTTTATAATGCAATGCTATACAGGCTATACGGGCTGAGGCCCATAAGCCCATAAATTAGAAAAGGATGACCAGCACAAGTGCTCAAGAAAGATATGTGGGCCGGGGGAACCCGCTTTATTTAGGATTATTAAATGGTGATCGTCTACTTGGATTGGGCCCAGAAATTTATTCATTTTTCGAACCGTCTCGGCACAATATCTCCTCCCAGGTAACGTATACTCTGTTGCAAATTTAATTTGCAGCATCCTGCTACACTTTTCGGACGGCCCACATTTAATCTCAGCCGGTGAGTGCTGGGATGATGCAGGGAGCAGTATTAATTTTTCTTTAAAATTCGTGCCAAAATCTTATTTTGTCCATCCGATCAAAAACAAACGGACCAGATTAAATTTACAGCACTCTGTTGCAAATTTAATTTGCAACAGAGGATATGGTTCTCCTAAGTACCTGATTGAGATCTATTAAATTTGCAGCAGAGGATAAGGTTCTCCCAGGTACCCGATTGAGATCTATTAGCAACGGACGGTACAGATTATTACTAACCGGACCAAACTGAATCCGGTATCTATGAAAAGTTATATCGGGTCTGTTTCTAGATTTGTGATAGGTTAAAAGAACGGTCAGGATTTAATAAATTCACCTCAGGTGCCTAGGATAATCAAAATTTATCTTGCATTACGGATACACAAAATGACAGAACGTTTTCATGCCACAATCACATTCCAACATTGAGCTAGTGAGCAGTTTGGGTCCGATGCCCATCGGACTCAAACTGAGTCGATGGGTTTTATAACCGTCCGATCCACTTTAAGATCCGTGTGCATTGCTTTAATATCCGTGCCTATTTGCTTTAATATCCGTGTACAAGATTCTTAAAGTAGATCGGACGGTTATGGAGCTCATCGGACCTAAATTTGAGTCCGATGAGTATCGGACCCAAACTGCTCTGCTAGATCACAGCCTAGATAGCCTCCAGTTTTACCCCTTCTTCTATTTTGCTCTTTCTCACACACCCCTCTCGCTATCCGAAATGGCATCCTCAGCGGAGTTTTTACCTGCGGAGCTGTGCGGTTCTTTTAATCTGGACCGTTCATTTTGATCGGACGGATCAAATAAGATCACAGCACGAATCTCAAAGAAAAATTAATACTGCCCCCTCCATCAAATCGCACACTCACCGGCTGAATATTAAATCTAGACCGTCCGATCAAAACGAACGGTCCAGATTAAAAGAACCGCACAACGCAGCAGGGAAAATCTCCGCAGAGGATGCGAGTCCCTCGCTATCGCCCCCTCCACCCCAAAGATGCACTGAAGTATTTGGAAAGCTAATTATTTACAGATCCAACTCTGCTACTTTTATTTAACAAAAGCAGGATCCCGCTTTTACCATCTCAACCATTCAAATTCGTTGAGATTTGTGTATGGAAAAGTTTCTTTATCGAGATGCGTGAATGAAATTTTTTTGAATGGTTAGGATGGCAAAAGCAGGATCCTGCTTTTATTAAACAAAAGCAGCAGAGTCGGATCCATTATTTACAGGACAGTCAACTTTCACCTTTTAAGTTATAATGAAACTAGGATAACATAGAACTATAATCAAGGATGCATATAAGTATGTAACAGGTGTTATGATAATTTAGTTAAACATTGTTATTATTATATCATGCAACATCATAATTGTTAATATAACAATATCTGGTAAAGTTTGAATCGCCTAAAATCGCTTTCATAACATATAAGGGAGCCTAATAGTTGTAATTTCATTTTAAAAATAAGTTAAATTATGCCTTAAACTATCAAATTTCTATCAAATAAAAAATAACTTAAATCAAGATATAATTTTAGAAATCAACTAAATATGTATAATTTAGATTGACCTAAATTAGAATAACTAACTTAAACGTTATATTTTTTAGACCTCATTTTTGTAACTTTTGACCGTTGGATTTAGTGTAATTTTCGTGCTAGAGATAGGAACTGATAGAGTTAACGGACTTAGAATAGGGAGAGGGGATAGGGTGTCCGAGAACTAGGGGTGGCAAAAAAAATCTTAGCTTGTGGCTCAATCGTGACTTGTATCTGGCTCAATCGCTAACAGCTCACTTATTACTAGACCGAGCCAGCTCGCTATTAGCTCGGTCCATAATTAACGAGTTTGAGCTAGGTCCTAGCTTACTCACCAGCTCGCTAGCTAGCTCGGCTAGGTATCAATTAAGCTCGGTCCAACTCGGTCCAAAAAGATTTGTAAAATTTATTTTCTTCTTAAAACAAGGTCCAGCCAGATCCAGTGAGCCAGCTCGTCAACTCGCGAGCTAGCTCGGACTGGCTCGTCACGAGTTTGAACCAAGGTTTTAGTTCGGAAGTCCTAAGTCTAGTTCGCTCAGTACAAACTCGGTCCAGAATTAACGAGCTGAGCTAAGGCCCAGCTCGTTTATAGCCCTACCGAGAACCATCGAACCAGGTCTGAATCCAATGGACACATATCTCATTAAAAATATGATTAACCCACGCTGATCTTTGAATTTTTCATGTCCTCTTGGCTCTTGCTAGCATAGTGACAAACAAATAGTTCGGGTTCGATTCGGCAAGGTAAAAAATTTATGATTTAGGTCTAATTCGGATATAATTCGGAAATAATTCGGTACAATAAAGAAACAAAAAAGAAAAACTTAAAGAAAATCCCGAAAAAAATAAATTAAAAAAAGTTTGTTTTTTTCATGTTTTTATCACAAAAAATTTATGATTCGAATTTTATTTACAAATAAAACGTATTAGTTTTTTTACGTTTTATTTGGATTTTAATTCATAAATGTCAAAAAACCAAATAAAACACTAATTATTCATGAATTTATTAATTCATATATTGCTACTTAACTCTTCGTAATAAATTAGCCACTGGTATTGGTATCAGTCCATTCTTTTTTATTCTTCACATCCCCTTCCTTCGTCTACTCTCCATTCAAACAAGGTGTTAATGTTAATCAAAGTCTTTAATATCTGATTTTGTATCCAACGGATTAGACTGCTCATCTGCCCGAGTTTGGTTCAATGGGCATCGGATAGTTTTGAGTTTAATGAGCTTCATTACTGTCCGATTCGATTTAAGATCTGTGAGCACGAAAAGTAAAGCATAAGCGCACGCATTTAAAGTGGGGCGTACAATCTTGACTCTGATCGGACGGTTCCTGAAGGTCCGCTGGCCATCATCGAACCTACTCTGAATTCCTCCTCTCTTTTAGCGACTTTCTCCCTGTCCCTCTCCCTCTCGGGTGCGTATCCTCTGAGATGTCTCAATTTTTGCGTGACCGACGTGTCCGGTGTCTATTCGGGGAAACTTAGTGGGCCATATTATTTGAGCTTTGTGATTCGTGCAGAACGTATTTGAACGATTGAGATATTCCAAAAAGTCACGCAAAGTTTGAGATATCTCAGAGGATGCGAATTCCTCCCTCTCCCGATCCCCTCTCGCCCCCCACCCCCCTCCTCCGCGATTTTTCTCCTCTTCTGTCGCTGCCCTCCCGGCGAAATCCACCTACCGATCCTTCCTCCCCATCCTCAGTTCCGTCGCTTCTTCCACAACCCCGTCGAGCTAGGAAAATTGTTGCTAGTTTATCTGTTAATACCTTTCTCTGACGATTGTTCTTCACTGAAGCGAAGAAAAGGGGAATTGTGATCTGGTCCCGCTCAAAAGATAGCACTTGCAGTTGGTATGGATACGTTTTTCTTTTCTACCGATTCTCTTTATAATTGGTATGGATTCTAAGGAGTTCAGACTATATACTTTGGCTATCAATTGTTCTATTTTTAACTTTATTTTTTCTGAATTGCACTAAATTCTTGTTTTAATTGCAAATTACAATGGACGTTTCTCTAAATTGTTAATGATCCCTAACCTAACAGTCTCTGGGTTGGTTGCAAATATCATCCCATCTTGTAGGATTAAGATCCAACCAAAATATGACCACATTGCTGCTGATTTCTTTCCCTTCAAGTTTATTTGAATGGTTCATGACACAATCACTTAGAAATTAGATTTAAATCCTCTCTGTTTGATTGTAGTTCAATTTGTATTTAGAAAAGCAAGAGCTGGTTTGCAGTGGTTAAAATTTGTTGTTTCGGCTTAGAAAAGCTAAAGAAAGAACTGCATTTCTGCTTAATTTGTGTAAGTTGTGGGCTCAGTTGCAGAAATTAGAGAAATAGTTTGGCATTTTTTTTATATTTTTATTTCATGCTGGTATGATTGATTTTGCCTGACACAAAACTGGTATAAGAAACAATATATATAACAGTACTATTCTAATTTTTTTTTTTTTCTATTCATTGTGTTATCTTGATTATATGAACACTTAATAGGTGCTAATCGATATCTTAGCATAGAAGGAAAAATCGGAATCGGAATCGGAATCGGTTTTTTGACCCGGGGATCCGAATTGGATGAATCGGTCGGAATCGGCAGAATCGGATCGGAAACTCGGACTTTTTTTGCCAGAAGCTTGTTTTGTTCTAAAAAATAGAATTTTTTTTATAAAACATAATTCATCCATATATTATGTTAAGTCAAAATATTTAACTAAAATAATCCATTAATATAAATATTTAAAATTAACATATTGCCTAATTACTTTTCAAATAGAGCAAAAACAATAAATTACATATATGAAAACAGTAAAATGTATATTAATAAAATTTCTTAAAAAAAAAAATAAATATAGAATCATAATAACTACAAATTTACTAATTAATCTCTGAAAAAATTCCACCGAATGAATCAGTATTTATAGATGGAAGTAAAGAATCAAGAATCAAGAATCAAGAATCAGTAATTTAGCTGGCCCACCCTTCAAAGTCTGTGGTCTTCCAATAGTCACGGGCACTTCATTAAAAGCGGGGCCCAACCACAGTGCTTCTCTTTTTAATTTTTTCTGCCCGATCTTCTACCCGCATTGCCCACGATATCTTCTTCTCCAACCAGCGATTTGACCAAGTCAAAATCAATAATTTCGCCCCCAAATCCTTACTCCATCGGCTCTCTCTCCGTCTCCTCCATTTCCCTCTTATCATAGACGCATCACAGGCTCACATCCTGAGAATTGGTTCGATTTGGACAAAAACTCAGCTGATTTCGGTCCGATTCCACTAATTTGGCAGATTTTCGCCACAAAAGTCCCCCACCGCGTAACTCGGTCAAAAATCGGCTCGGCCTGGTTCGATTCCGGTCCGACTCGGCCGATTCCGGTCTGACTCGGCCGATTTTGCCTTCTATGTATCTTAGTCTGCAATTTGCTTGACAAAGGGCTACAGTACTCTAATTGCTTGACTGGGTACAGTTCGGTACCAGTACCAACTCGGGTATGAACCCTTTACATGGCACTGAAAATTCAGTGGGAACAAGTGTCATTTTTATTCAAATGAAATAACTTGTCTTGTATTATGTATGCTTTCCAATCAATAACTTGAGAAGAATTCAATTCTTTTCCACTTTGGTTCCGTCAACAAAGTTCAATTGAAATTCATCTCTTGCACTTTTTCTCGATTTGATAGTGTGAGTTCAACGGAAAAGAAACGATGGATGCGGGTCAATTGTTCAACGTGGACCCACTGGAGAGCCGTGCCGCCAAGGGCCACGGTGTCGTCACGTCAATGGCTGCTGGTAATGATGTCTTCCTTTTAGGCACCTCTAAGGGCTGGATCATCCGTAACGATTTTAACCACGGCGACTCTCAAAGTACTTTTTTTTTTCTCTCTTGATTCATTCTCATTCAATTCAAGTGATCACTGATTCACTTAATTAATTTATAAAAATAAAATGTATCAGATTTGGATTTTGCACCGGGACGCCCGGGAGAGCAACCTGTGCACCGGGTGTTTGTGGACCCGGGAGGTTGTCACTGCATTGCCACAGTGGTGATATCAGGGGTAGCAGAGACATTCTACATGCATGCCAAGTGGGCCAAGCCCAAGTCCCTCCCTCGCCTCAAGGGCCTACTTGTCAATGCTGTCGCTTGGAACCGCCAACTCATCACTGAAGGTTTGTTTATCTTCTCTCTTCTTTTTAAATTTCTGACATTTAGTGTAAGGTTTGGGCTAAAGATTTTGTGATTTTCTACCTATGAAGGCCATGTTGAGCGTTTGGATTGACTGTTTTTGAACTTTGAAAATTAAAATATTGATCCATAGTACGGACCAATATGCCCTATGCATAGTACCATAGCCTCACTCGGATTGAATTGAATAATGCACAGCTTCAACAAAGGAGGTGATACTAGGGACACAAAACGGGCAGCTGTTTGAGATGGCAGTGGATGAGGCAGAAAAGAGGGAGAAGTATGTAAAGCAACTGTTTGAGTTGACTGATCCAAGAGAACCCATTACTGGTCTAGAGGTGCTGTTTGGTTTGTATTTGCTTACACAAATTATTTTGAGATTTAATAGTTTTGTAAAATGATAGTGTTGTGTTGTGTTGCTTGTTAGATGGAAACAGCTTCTGTTGGCAATTCCACCAGGTTTTATGTGATGGCTGTTACTGCTACCCGTCTCTACTCTTTCACTGGCATTGGTTCTTTAGAAGTCAGTGCCTTTATTCTTTTGCAATCCATTTCTTTAGATCCCTCTAAGTCTAGGTTTACTGGTAATACTTGCTGATATTCCATTGCTGTTTTGTTTCTTTATTTTTGTTTGGTTGTAGACTGTGTTTGCTGGATATGCCGAACGGAGAATACACTTCATGGAGCTTCCTGGAGAAATACCTAATAGGTGCGTATATAAGCTATGTATAGTGTTTTTATGCTTTTTACTCATGCATACCCTTGATGTATATTTTGCTTTGTAATGTAGTGAATTGCATTATTACATCGTACAAAGAAGGGCTAAGCACTTTGGTTGGCTTTCTGGTGCCGGAATTTATTATGGAGATCTCAATTTTGGGGTGCAGCATAGGTATAATCTGTGTCTTATGTTTTCTAATCTTGTTTATTATTATTTTTTTAGTGACTTGCTTATACTTTTTAAATAACTAGTTCTTCAGGTGGGGATGAAAACTTTGTTGAAAATAAGGGTCTTCTGGATTATTCAAAATTGAGTGAACCTGGCTCAGGTGAAGTTAGTAAACCAAAATCCCTTGCAGTTTCAGAATTCCATTTTATCCTGCTCATAGGAGACAAGGTTAAGGTATGGAAGTTTTTCTTTTATAGTTTTCTGTATGAATAACCTCAAATTGTATATGCTCTAACAATTAACTGAGAGTAATTTCAAAATAATAAATTAGTTAAGAAATGTTGTGGAATATCAGGTTGTTAACAGAATAAGTCAGCAAGTAGTACAGGAACTTAGTTTTGATCGAGAATCATCCAAAGGAATCATTGGGATTTGTAGTGACCCCACCTCTGGATTATTTTATGTGTATGATGACAATTCTGTTTTCCAGGTTTGCCCCTCCTCCTGTATTTAATTTCATTTTTCAGTTTTGCTTTTTATTTTTTTGAAAAAAAAGGCCAAGATGGCCCGTTTCATTACTGAAAGGATAACTTAAACCTAACCCTTCTACCCAAAATATCAAAGTATTGTCTCCGATACATCGGCCATTGCATGAAAACATATAGTTTTTGCGAAACCTGAAGACTTCAGTCAGTACCAGTATACACCTGGTACCGTACCAACTGAGTTTTACTTTGAGATGAACTATTTCTTGTTTCAGATAGAGGCTAGGCATTTTCAACCCTAATTTTGTGAAATAAATTGGTTGAGTTGTGTTTACAGGTGTCTACTCAAGACGAGGGACGTGACATGTGGCGAGTTTACTTGGACAAAGGGGACTATGCGGTTGCCTTGTCGAATTGCCGTAGTCCGTATCAGAGAGATCAAGTTTACTTAGTGCAGGTAACTCTATGCACATTTACATTAAATGCAACATTAGTTAGTGACAAAATAAGTTATTCATTCAAGGAGGTGCCCAAAATATTATATGCAAGCATCTTAATTTTTGAAAGAGGAGGGTTCTACTGCACCAACATTTTCTGCTCCCAACTTACTCTAAAATCTGAACCCTCAGATTGTGCCAAGATATGTGTGGATCAGAGTGTTGGATCTTTTAACTAATATCAGTATATCAGTTTACTATTAAGAAAAAAGGTTAGTCTTGTATAAATTTGCACTATATGAACAACTGTAGATGCAAATATACAGCAAAGCTTACCTCATACTTCTGTAGGAGAGGCCAAATGTGTAATTCCTAGAAACAAAATAATTTCTTCAATTGAGTGGGGGGGGTAATAGCTGGTACCAGTTTTTTGTTGTTGTCCTTTTCTTTCTCTCATCCCTGCTTGAACTGTCAGGTGCAATTTGCAACATCTAATATCATATTATCATGCATAAGTAAAATGATGCTTAACACACTTTCATTAAAATTAGATTTGATATTTCGACTGATATACATGCATATTGCATAAGTATTGGAACTCATAGGATAACACTAAATAGTACCATGACAGCTAGTTATGGCTGAAACACTTAATATGCTTCAATTATAACTAGACTTGATATGCTTAATAAAATGATGCTTTGTTTATATATTCAAAACTGTTCATATGTTTGTCATAATTTTACTTAATATGATATGATATTCCATAGGGGCAAATATAGAACAATTGTTCAATTCAACATCAATACACTTAAAATATAATGCTCATATAATTATGACAACATTCAGAATTCCTGATATTTCATACAGGTTTAGTTCAACCTGTATGAAACTACTCAAACATTGGAAGTAGAAATGTAACCCAGCAATTTTGTTTAACTAGACCACTGATTGAACAATTGTTCCATATTTGTCCGTGGAATATCGTAGCATGTTAAATAGAATTATGTCATACACAGACACATACAAATTTACACAACTGAGCATCTCTTTTATATTATATGACATACACATATACAAAAATGACCAAAATGCCCCCACTCTTACATTACAAGATTACAAGATTTTGTAACTTCAAGATTCATCTATTTATAATCAAGGTTACAAAAACTATTGATTCATTCTTTTTTCCCTAGATTTCTTCTCTATGCTTCAGTCATTGTGAATAATAGGAGCTTTGCCAAATGTATTTCAACTCTTCGTGCCTTTGAACTCTTCAATAAAAAATGAGACAACCCTTTATAAGGCTTATCTGAAGCATGATCTAAAAGCATGGTCAATGTCAATCTTAATTGAATCAAAATTGCAAAATTTAGCTTGATTAAATGAACAGAGAAATCAACTTTTAAGTCATCTTTACAGTTTGAGTCAATCGCATAGATGATCAAGCTTGTTTTGATATATGTTAGACATATTGCAAATTGGAGTAAAACTGTACCTTACTCTTACTGGTACGGTTTTGATTCTGACCGGTGCAGAAAAAAGCTAAACTAAAACACACCAAAAGGAAGTTGTAATCTCTGAACTGTACCTGTACAATGAAGAGATATCCATGACTCCAAGCCCTTATGCAGCACTCTGATCTGCATGACTTTTGACACGGATCAGAGGGTTAGGAATTGGGAGCATTTTGGAGCAGGAAAATTATGGTGCATTTGAACCCTGCTCTCTTTGAAATTGCAAAGGATGTCACACCAACAATTTTAGTAATTATCTTTTCATAAATATCAAACAATCTCCATTCATACAATTTTACTAATTGTGTTTAGTAATTTTTTGTAATTTTTTTAGTTCTACATCTCTGCAAGTGTCAATTGCAAACTGACATGACATTATTATTTATAATAAACGCAACAATAGTTAGTGACAAAATAAGTTATGTATTCTACTTCTAATCTCCTTTTCTAAAGACCTGATTTATATGTCTGCTGTTTTTACTCTATAAAGGCTGATGCTGCATTTGCCATGAAAGATTACTATAGAGCAGCTTCTTTCTATGCTAAGGTTAGCTATAGTCTGATTGATAATGCTACCTTGTATAAGTAAAAATTAAGAAAAGTGGATTTATTAATATTTGTGGATTCACTGGAATGTAATGATGACATTTTTTCTTTTTTATAGATGAACTATGTCATGTCTTTTGAAGAGATCACCTTGAAGTTTATCACTGTTGGAGAGCAGGTATATATGCCCTATTTTTTCTTATATATTTTATGTATGTTTTTTCATTTTTTTTTATTGTTAATGTTGGTTGATTTTATTACTAGTCCTAGGACCTATCATTGCATTTACTTAGATGCGGTTCTTGATACAAGTCGATAAACTTCATTGAATGTTTCAATTTTATTTAAAATATGTGCATGCTCAAGAATCCTTTTCAAACTGTATAGATAAATCTCATAGCAACTTAAATATGTTCTGTGCTACCTAGCTTCAATCATTACATCTGCATATGGACAGTTTTGAGTATCGAATGTTATTAATAACACAACCTAAAATAAGATATTTGGTAATTTTACAAGTAAAACCCTAATTAATTTTTAAATTCCTTTTGCCTCATCAATTTAATTCATTCATTTCAAGTACAAGTATCATTGTTTCTATCTGCACACAGGATGCCTTGAGAACTTTTCTACTTTTTAAGCTGGATAATTTGACAAGAGAAGACAAGTCTCAGATCACTATGATCTCGACGTGGGTCACCGAACTTTACTTGGACAAGGTTAAATTTTTGTAGTTTTTGTTAATACATTTGACTCAACACTTTTTTTCTTATTATATTTCTTTTGTAACTCTAATTATTTTTTGATATTCTATAGATTAATCGGCTTTTGCTAGAAGATGGCACAAATGCCAGTAAAGAGCATGATAGCTCGGAATATGAGTCAATTGTTCAAGAAATTCGTGCTTTTCTTAGTGACAATAAAGATGTCTTGGATGAGGCCACCACTATGAAATTGCTTGAGAGGTTACCTTTTTTGTTATTTCTTATAAAATGCATGCAAATAATGAAGAATATTAACCTCAGTAGTTTATGTTTTTCTCAATAAATGCAGTTATGGGAGAGAAGATGAGCTTGTCTATTTTGCTAGCTTGAAGGATAAGTATGAGATAGTTATTCATCACTACATCCAGGTATTTGCTCCAATACTTGTATTTGATGCTTAAGCTTAAATGATATCAGCTATTTATTGTGATCCATCAAAGAATAGTAGAATGGAATATTTTTTATTATTTTTGAAATATTTTTTTTCTCTTGATTTTCATCTTCATATTAGAGATAAAGAGTCGTTGAATGGCAAATAACTAATCTTTTGTTAATTTTCAGTAAAATTATTTTATGCAAGTATTCTAGAATCACACGTGTAGGTTTCTGCATAGTTGCTTGGTTTTGTCACTGTGCATTGCCTTTCAGGTTTTCTATATAACCTGACAACACATGATAATCATTTCAAAATTTTGAAGTCTCATTTCTTCCTGTTTATACAGTACTATAGCCACCATACTTGAATTTTATTATACAGTAGACATAATTAGAGGGAATAAACAAACCAGAAAGAGAGGAACATCAGAGCAAGTATCATAAGCTTTTGGTTAATAAATGAATAGTAAATATTAAATATTAGGAAACTTTTAGTCCCCACCAACCTGTCAGATCCAACCAATCTGTTGTGCTAAATTATATTTTGCCCATGCCGAATCTTTCCTTTAATAAGTTGAAGGTGTTCATTGGATCCGGTTTATTTGGTTTTCAACTGAACATACAAATTTTGGATTAAATTGTTCGGTTTGGTTGACTTCTTGAATTACTTTGGTTTTTTTATATTTTGGTTTGCTTTAATACCTCTTATTTACTGTTCAACCAAACAAACCGAAAATTACTTGATATTTACTTGACTCCAGTTAGATTTTTGAAAACCGAATAAAATTTTGGTTTGACTATTTTAATTCAGTTTTAAGTAATCGAACCGATAGTTTCAGCACCCCTATCCCTAGTTGAAGATATATGAGGAATGTGATGTTAAAACTAAATGCAAGGTTTTGAACTTTTGTAGCAAGGGGAATCAAAGAAAGCGTTGGAGGTACTTCAACGACCAAATGTGCCTGTAGAACTTCAGGTTGAGTTTGTTTTTTGCCTTTTCATTTGGTCCTTTTTATATAATTTAATGGCTTCTGAGAGCTTCTGTATATACTCAAATTACATTGGCAGTATAAATTTGCACCCGACCTGATAATGCTTGATCCCTATGAGACGGTTGAGTCATGGATGATGGCAAGATCCATGTTGAACCCAAGAAAACTCATTCCTGCAATGATGCGTTATACAAACGAACCACATGCCAAGTATGTATGAGAGTATAGTTTCTTACTGTTTGTTTTTATATTCTATGGGTTACTATGATTTTATTAATGTTATCAAGTAATTATTACAGGAATGAGACACACGAGGTTATAAAGTACTTGGAATTTTGCATAAAGGATTTACACAATGAGGATCCCGGGGTGCACAATCTGCTCCTTTCGTTATATGCAATGAAGGTTTTCTTTTTGTCACTATGCTTCCTGCTTGTTTCTACTTTTTTATCATAAAATAAAATGCATCACTATGAACAATGACATAAATAGGATGATGAGACCCATTTGTTGCAATTTATAAATTAAAATAGAGTGAACATTTCTCTCACACAGACTACACACTTTTATTTTTTTAAAAAGGCTAAAATGGAAACTTTATAAATTTAAAAGAGTTTTAATAGAAAAGGCAATAAATTGGGTAAATTTGTGAGTTTTTAAAATTAGGGGTAAATATGATATTATGAATTTTAGAAGGGGATACATAATTTCGATGTTTTTTAAGAGTAATGGAGTATACATGAAATTCCCCCTAAAATAAAATGCATCCCTGAGAACAATGACATATGGTTGACATATGGTTGTATGAATGTAATGTAAATAGGGTGATGAGACCCAGCTGTTGCAATTTATAAATTTAAAAAGAGTGAACATTTCTCTTACACTGACTATGTATTTTTATTCTTTAATAAGGGTAAAATGAGAACTTTATAAATTTCTAAAGAGTTATAATAGAAAAGGCATTAAATTGGGTAAATTTGTGAGCTTCTAAAATTTATAGGGGTAAATATGATATTATGAATTTTTGAGGGGGGAAGACGTAATTTCGAGGATTTTGAAGGGTATATATGAAATTCCCCTTAAAATAAAATGCATTTCTGCAAACAATAACATATGGTTGTATGCATGGAATGTAAATAGGATGATGAGACCCAGCTGTTGCAATTTTTGGACATGAAGCATTCGAAAGGAAGTTCAAGTGGGCCCGCGTTCTTTTATGATCCGAAATATG
This sequence comes from Carex cristatella, assembly GCA_024447775.1. Classification (NCBI taxonomy): domain Eukaryota; kingdom Viridiplantae; phylum Streptophyta; class Magnoliopsida; order Poales; family Cyperaceae; genus Carex; species Carex cristatella. The sequence goes on from JAJHPF010000007.1 coordinate 3,861,139, forward strand.
CATTGTGGCTTTGTCTGAAGGAGAAACGCATGCATGCATGTGTTCGTATCTACAGCATGATGTCCATGCACGAGGAGGCTGTTGCTCTTGCACTTAAGGTACCATTTTTCGATTTTACTAAGGACTGTCATGACGATGTATGATTTATATCAATGAATGAGGCTATGGTACTATGCATAGCACAGAATGGTCCGTACTATGGATCATGCCTCCAGTTTCAAAGTCCAAACAGTCGATCTGAACCGTTCAACATGATTTTCATATGAAAATGTACTTGCGTACTAAATTTTACATTTTTTTTAGAATTTCTTACTACTTTTTTAGATAGGTAGAAAATTACTTGATCTAAAGATTCTAGACCATTCAAATGTAGTGATACCTATCTTAAAAAACAGTAAAAAATTCTAAAAAGTGTAAAATATAGTCTTCAAGTACTTTTTCATATGAAAATAATGTTGAAAGGTTCAGATTGACTATTTGAACTATGAAAACAAAGATATTGTTCCATAGTAAAGACCAATCTGCACTATGCATAGTACCATGTCCTAACTCTATAACAATTTATCTGATTGTGGAGCGTGTGAAATTAATGATTAAATAATAATGTGAACTTTTTTTATAAAAGGTTGACCTAGATCTGGCAAAAGCAGAGGCAGACAAGGTAGAAGAGGATGAAGAGTTAAGAAAAAAACTATGGTTGATGATTGCAAAGCATGTGATTCAACAGGAGAAAGGCACCAAGAGAGAGAATATAAAGAAAGTCGTCGATTTTCTTTCTGAGGCTAATAATAATCTCTTGAGTATAGAGGATATATTGCCTTTCTTCCCCGACTTTGTTTTGATTGACGATTTTAAGGTAAGCCAATTCCAGTTAGGGATGCTTATTGGATTCGGTTTATTTGGTTTTCAACCGAACTGACAAATTTTGGATCAAATGGTTCGGTTTTTCAGTTTAATTGATTTGGTTCGGTTGATGTTTTGAATCACTTTGATTTTTTATATTTGGCTCAATATAATCTCTCTTATTTCGGTTCAACTAAACAAACCAACATTTACTTGATATTTACTTAGAATTACTTTGGTTTTTTATATTTTGTTCGGTTTAATCTCTCTTATTTCAGTTCGATTGATACATATCTTGATATTTATTTCTATGATTATTAAATGTATTTTTGTATGTATTGAGTTTTGACCTTTTGAAATTTAATTTCTCTAATTTCGGTTCAACTAGACAAACCAAAATTTTGGTTTGACTATTTTAATTTGGTTTGACTATTTAATCTCTTTTTGAAAACAGAATAAAATTTTGGTTGTACTATTTTAATTCGGTTTTAACTCCTAATTCCAATTAATCGCCAACCTGTCATTTTGAACTTGTGTCTCATAGTACACACATGATATGTACTATGCTGATTCCTGTTTCTTTGGCCAAAACTTTTGTATTAGGATGAGATATGCAAATCGCTAAAGGGGTACAAGAATCAAATAGAGCAGTTAAAAGATGAAATGCACGATGCAACACGTGGAGCTGATAACATTAGGAATGACATAAATGCCCTTTCTCAGAGGTACATAGTGATTGATAGAAACGAAGAATGCGGGGTGTGCAAACGCAAAATTTTGGGGACCAGAGGAGCACAACAGATTGCAAGTAGTTACATGTCAGGTGGGAATATAGCACCTCTTTATGTGTTTCCTTGTAGCCATGCTTTCCATTCACCTTGTTTGATTGCTCATGTCACGCGTTGCACCACCCATGCTCAAGTAAGTAGTTCTGAGTCCTTTTTATATCTTGTTATATATGTATGTTATCTATATCCGATGGATATATATTACATTTTCGAAGTCCAAACAGTTGATCTGAACTATTCAACATGATCTTCATATGAAAATGTACTTGTACTTGTAGACCAAATTTTAAATTTTTTAGAACTTTTTTACCATTTTTTTTAAATAAGTAGAAAATCATCATATCTAAAAATTCTGGACCATCCAAAAGTAGTGATTTTCTACCTATTGAAAAAAATAGTATAAAAATTCAAACAATAAGTAAAATTTGGTCTCCAATTATACTTTCATATGGCGATCATACTGAGCAGTTTGGACTATGATTGAACTTTAAGAAAAGATATATGGATCCATTGCAAATTACCATAGCCTTACTCAAAATACATATATTTTTCTGACATGTTAATGATTGATAAAGGCTGCATACATACTGGACCTCCAGAAAAAACTGAGTTTGATGGAGAATAGGTCGGGAACTGACCCAACTGGTGAACCTGTTGCGAGCACCACATCAATTGATAAGGTAAAACACTTGTAATATATAAATTTGATAGCAAAGCTAGCACAAGCTTAAGCTTATTAGTGATGTTTGTTTGTGGAGTAAAGTTAATGAGAATTAAATTACTTATTCTATGTAACTCATTTTTACATCTGATGTTTGGTTGCGGAGTAAAGTTACTCCGGATTAAATTGCTTACTCTGAGCTAAGATTAAAATAATCATATTTGGTTGGAGCTTGATGGAGTAAGCTCATGAAGAGAGATAAAATTGTAACATGATATTACACTAACTACGAAACAGAAATAAGTTACTCCACTTAGAGAGGTGGAGTAACTTCCTCCAGATTAACTCAAATATTATTCTATCTAACTCCTTCAAATTTACTTCTTGTTTGGCTCCTTAAAGATAGAGTAGAGGATTTAATCCAAATTAATTCTTTTGGAAGAGTAAGATATTGGGAAAAGAAACTCTATCCATGATAGTGGGTCCTACTGAGCAGAGCAAGTGTGGAGATTAATCAGCCTGGAGTGTAGCTTACTCTAGAGTAACTCCCTTCTTCATCATACTCCTATTTTACTTGTTTAATGGCTTGAGGAGTAAAATAGGAGTAACATGGAGTAAGAGGTGAGTTATTCTGAGTAACTTGCTCAACTTAACTTGCTCAACTTCTCTAGGTGGATTAATTTACTCTTGTAGGGCCCACTGTCACAGAAAGAGATACATTTTCCAATAACTTGCTCCTCCAAGTAGAATAATTTAAGTTATAACTTAAACTACCAATTGAGATGTAAAATATGAAGAGTAACATGGAGTAAGCAATTTAATCCTTATTAATTTTACTCAACCAAACATGATAACTTTGAGTATTTCTACAAAAAAAGGGTCCTTAATTTAGTACTTGTGCTGATGGGTTCATATATGTAATGTAACATGCACAGATACGGGCGCAATTGGATGAGGTCGTGGCGAGTGAATGCCCGTTCTGTGGAGATCTAATGATAAGAGAGATATCTTTGCCTTTCATTCTACCTCATGAATCCGAGGAGATGGCTTCTTGGGCAATCAAACCACAAATCCCGCTTCTTCCGAAGATCCTTCCCATGACAATTTGATACTATCGATCTATTGGTGCCTTTGTCTTTAATTTGCTCATTTAGTTTTTTTTTTTTCACACTCTTTTTTGGCACTTAAACAGGTGTGCATAAATTTAATTTCGTGTATATCTTTTTGTATATTTGAGGAGAAATAACATTTTTATGTGATCTCGGTGTGCTTTAGAAAAAAATAAGTTGGCTGTAAACTTCTTTATGTTGTTTTTGTCCCTTTTTGCAAATTTGTTAACAATTTTGCATGTTTGAAACAGCTTGTTTTGTACTGAGTAGTGAATTATCTTTTCATTTTAGGAATTAACCATGTATGTGCATGTCAAATTATAAACAATTATAAACTATAATATTTATCACAGATATGTCATAATGTAAATCAATTATTAATGTGGTAAGCTTGTTCTTATTTGACAACTTTGTTGAAATTGTCACATCATGCGGGAATATAAAAGAGATAATATTAAAACTATGAGTGAGGCTGTTATATATTATGCATAGTGCATATTGGGCCTTATTATGGATTAATATAACCTTTTACAAAGTTCAAATTGTCAATTATAACAATTCAACATGATCATTATATGAAAATGTACTTGTAGATCAAAATTTTACATTTTTAGAATATTTTTATATTTTAAAATATAACTTGATCTAAAGATTCTAGATAACTCAAATATAGTATTTTACATATCTAAATAAATATATTAAAAACATTATAAAAATGTAAAATATAGTTTGCAAATTCATTTTCAAACAAAGATAAAGTTGAATTTTTTCAGGGCAGAGTAAAACTTTCGGACTATGGGAGTCAACTTTGAATTAGTATATAAATTTTTTTCTTCTCATTAAATTTTACACTATTCATTATATTTTAGTTTAAACTATATTAAAAATAAGATATGCATACAAAAAAAAATGAAAATGAATGGGGTCAAATTGAACCGTGAATTCGGATCACCTAAATAACTCAATTTTGTTGATTGAACAGTCAGATCATGAAAACTAAAAATTGGTTACTTCAGGGATACGGACTCCATTCATTAAAAAAGTGGATTTGCCCATGGATTTATTGTTTGGACTTTGAAACTTGATCTTAAGTACGGACCAATATGTGTTTCACCTAGTACCATAACCTCACTTTAAAAGTATTGATATTTTATCAAACCTTGCATAAGTATATATCAGTATATCACTTGAATTGTTGAAATAGGTTCTATTTGACGTTTACTGGATTTACAAGAATTTCAAATAATATTGACTAGATTTACACGAATTTGGAGTTATGAATTTTACTCAAATTTGATACGTACGTACCTGTATTCTATTATTTCAAATTTATATTATGTTGTACGGAATTGGATCTGCTGCGATCCGAATGTTATGAATAATAATTCTAAAATTCCTCCTTTTTCAAATACAGCTGTCCAATAATTTCTGTGCACGTATCTCAAATCAGTTGATTTTTCTGCGCACGAATCTCGAAACAATTCAACAGTTAGATTTAAAAAAAGCAGGAATTATAGGGTATTGTTCATGGGTAAAGAAATCGTAGCAGATTCGGATCCATGTTGTACATGTGAATATAGTCAATAAATCATGAGGTTCATGTCATTTTTTCAAGGTTCTAAATAGTGATTATCACGTCATTACTTTTAAATTATGAAAAAGCTATAGTGTAGCTATAACTAGCTATTTAAAACTCTGATAAAAAAAAAGCAGTTGATAGATCCTAAAAGTTATAGCACAGATATTGTGCATATATATATATATATATAACTAGTTATTTAGAACCCCTCATTTTTAAAATAGTTTTTTTAATTGAATATCAACTACAAAGTTACTTTCCGTATAAACTATAACTCTATTATTTATGCGAAACCACTTGAAACGAATTTGTGAAATCCGTAACAAAGTATTAATTGCTAAGAATGTTAGAGGGTGTAATTTCAATTTAGGTAAAAGAGTCAAATATCAAATTCCTAAATTAACTAGCAATTGCAATTCCATAAATCAAAACTCCGCACAAGAGAAAAAGAATTAAAATACACAGCGGAAACATTAGTTACTTACTTGGATCCATGCTTTGCAATCTCACTTGCAAATTTCACTTGATTTGAGATGACTTGAGATGGTGCTTGATTGGTACGCTCTTGAGTCCTTTCAAGCAAGCCCTGGTGTCTTTCTTCTCTCCCGAGTCACGAACGGAGCTCAAGAGTATTATTCTCTAATGGATGGAGAATAAGGTGGCTATGCACAACACATGTACCCTAAAAATTTTCTTGCAGGATTGCTTGGAGACCCAGCGCCTTTTATACTAGTGAAAATGTATCTTTCAGAGATCTTATAATTTATGTCAAAAATTATACATAATATATGACATATTTTCTCAAAGATATTTGTTTGTGCAATTTTGGTAACCAATCAAATATGCATAACATATTTTCCTTTTCTATTCAATTATACGAATCAATTATATTTGCTGCCGTCAATATCAATCAATATATTTGATATACATCAACCATATCCGTGTAATATTTGGCTAATGAATACCTTTTCAATATAATATTAATATCCTTCCAAATTATGCACAAACAAATAGGCCCATTTTGTTTGGTATCTTGATCAAATCAATTGATTAGGCCCAAACAATAATTCTTATATTTATTTCTAGTATTAGTTGAATTAATTTTAATTGGTCCATCAACAATTATAATTAATTTACATTATGTTCTATATGCATTCGTGCCCCAAAACTTAGCGAAATTACGTACTATGCCATTATTTTAGTCAATCACATTTAGGCATATCTTATATTATTCCTCATAATATTATTGACAGTATGTGATATATTAATCATATAACACGTAGTCCAAACTTAATTTAATTGAAATTGACGTCTCAATTCCAACAAAGAAAACAATATCAAAATCAAATAAACATATTTGGTCAATGTAAACTAACAAGACATAATCTAAAGTTGTCAATCTATGCAAATCACAAAATATCATATGGACTAGGCCTTAAAAAAGAAAGTCCAAAGTTATCAAGTAAGATAACCCTATAAATAAACTAAGCTTTATAATTAATATATATGTCATGCAGTAATTTTTTTTTTCCCTTTCTTTAAAGATAAAGAGAGAAAGTTAAAAAAATAATCATAATCTTTTTTAACCTTGTGATGCAATCCATAAACAGTGTTATTGGTTTTGGTGGCGACCTACAATTCCCTTTTTGTTGACTATGGTTACATATCCTTTCATGTCATGGAGTTGTCTTTTCATTTTTTTTTTTTTTTTTCTTTTCCGAGTAGCACATAGAATCCCAGATCTTGTTTTGTTTTTTTGGTGCCTCTATGATTGACTTAGTTATGATCATATTATTAGTTCAGATTTGATATGGAGAGGGATTTGTCAGAATCAAATTCAACTAATGCCATGCATGTCATGTCCCATTCGATATGTGTTGCATACCAAACTACAAAGCAACTGATCAACTAATTAAGACATGCATGGACTCTAGGTATAAATATTTACAATTTTTAATTATAATTTTTTTGTCATATTATGAATTTTTGTTCCAGAGGAAACAATTTATCCAAACAAATTAATAGAGGAAAAAATATTAAAATTGGTATTAAATAAACGAGTAGCAAATGAGGATTTTCCGCAATTAGATTTTCTCAATTAAGTACAAAATTCGGGAATCATTTGTTAAGGTCTAATATGTGTGATTCGTGCATAATATGAATATAATTCAAGAGTGGTGCTTTGTTTTATAATGCAAAAAATATTAATATTCTTACAAATTAACAAAAAAATAAAAAATTATTTATATGGGATTAATAACATATTGTGTACAATTAAATAATTTGGAGAATTGTTGAAAAAGAAAAGTTCATGAGGTTTAATACGGACATTATTTTAAGAATATTTTTACTATATCGAAACCATCTATTCTAACTCGCCACATTCTCGACTACAAAATAATCAACACGAAAAAACCCATTTGTGCCTTGTTCATTGTATCACTGGACATTACAATTAGCAAACTATTATTTAATTAACAAAATATGAGAATATATGACTGCTGACAAGGCCGGTATGAGAAATTCAGAAATTGGTAGGAAAAATAAAAGCATTCATTTAACAAACTTCCAATTTTACAATTACATTCCTAACTACAACAATTGTTGCTTTGCTCTTTAGTAATTAATTAATTATAAATTTTTTCAGAGGTGGTATAGCTTGGCACTAACATGCAAGTCACATGAACAAAAACGTATTGCGACATGCAAGTCATGTGAAATGTCATACCTTGTTCTTGGCGTGCGTGATAAAATCGATAATAATATATGACCAATTTTTTTTGCAAATTTGACACGACTGCCTTCGCTAAATTGATGCGTTATTTCCGTCCGAAATTTTCTTGAGACATTTTGGCATGCAACCTAATTCATAACACTACACATTACACCTCGTTGTATGGAAAGTTACATAACATGCGGCCTAAAAGAATCCGGGGAAAAGTTGAGCTGATGTATACCTTTCATTCTACACTGGCCTTTTCAAGCACACAAAGTGATCATGCAATGCAATGAAAAAGATGATCAAGTACTAGGTTAGTTCACCTTAAAGAAAGGCAATCAAATTTAATAATAACCCTAGAATAAAGCCCCTATGTTTATCGTAACCACTTTAATTATTTTATACGTTAGGCTATACTTACAAATCTTACTTGCACCTCTATATATCTTGAACAGGCTAGCTAGGCGGCTAATTACCAAGTTGCAAAGGAATCAAATTAAGCAAATTATTAATAATTTAGAAAATGCAGTTGTTCTCTTTACTTACCAACCATACCAACCTTCCTGGTCTGATGTAAAACCTAGGTAGTGCCAAGTTAAACCTAGCTAGCATATAACTAAGCTTTTGAATTTAATTAGACGTGTTTATTATATGGAAGTTATATATAAGTTGACCATGTGTGAAGCTGACATCCACTGGTGAATGTACAAGGGAATAATTAATTAATATAATTACTTTATGAAAAAGCTATAATGTTAAGAATGTGAGGTACGTATGTATATTCAATAATAGAATTAGAGAGTTAGGCTATGGTACTACACATATCGCATATTGGCCCACCTTATGGACTAATATTTTTAGTTTGAAGTCATAATGATCAATCCGAATCGTTCAATATGTTCTTCATATGAAAATGTATTTGTAAACTAAATTTTATATTTTTTATAATTTTTTTACTATTTTTTAGATGGGTAGAAAATCACTTCACTGGAAATTCTAGACCATCCAGAAACAGTGATTTTCTACCCATCTAAAAAAATAGTAAAAATATTATAAAAAAAATGTAAAATTTAGTTTAAGAGTACATATTCATATATGGAGACTATGTTGAATGGTTCAAATCGATCGTTAGAACTTTCAAATAAAAAATATGAATCCATAGCGCAGGCTAATTTGCGTTATCGATAATACCATAGCCTCATTCATAGAATGGGTAAGGCTATGGTAAAATGAATAGCTTCACTCATAGAATTATATTATTAAAGTACATACACCTTTTTCGCCTAGAATGAGTACATCGTAAATGAATACTTCTTAATTTGATCCAAAAGTACACTATTTAAACAGAAAAACAACCTTTCACTTTCATTGTCTTAATTTTAGAATTTAATCCAAAACGCATTGGAGGCATTGAAGATTAATTAATGGAGTGGTAATTATTATATTTTATTCTAAAATAGTTTGCTGTTATACCTAAATTAATTAATCAAACTATAAATATTTAGTCGTTTCAGTGTGTGTGCATCAATGAGGAGTCATGCTATTTCTTCTTTTGAATAACTGCTCTTTAAAAAATAGTATTTCTGGAACATATATAATATTAGTAGCACTAACCATTTAAATTATTATAAATACAACCTTGGTAGCTACTACCAAGTTTTCAAGAAGAAAAAAACCATTTAAATTATTAGATGTCTAGTTTCCACAAAAAAATTCTTGCTCACTAAACAATTCAACATTATATTGTTTTCACTAATTCCTTTTTAACTAATCCCAGGCTGGCTAGCCTATATATACCCCTCTTTCATCACGTAATCTACCTTCACAAAATATCAATCCAGTACCACAAATATACTAGAAAGAGGGAAAGAGAGAAAACGAATAAACTAATTTCAATATATGGCATCAACAATCTTCCTTCCAAAATCATTTCTTGCATCATGTCTCCTCCTACTAAGGAGTCTCTCCATGTCTGACCAGCACAGAACAAACCCAAAATTAGAAAAAGATTATCCTAGACCAAAACCAGTCCATGACAAATTAGTAGAGAAAATAGGGAAGTACCAAGATAAAACCCTAGTATTAGACTTGGAAGGAGCTCTTTTTAGATCCCACTTAACCTTCCCATACTTCATGGTTATTGCAGTAGAGGCTGGTAGTTTTATTAGAGGCATTATTCTCTTATTTATGTATCCATTTATATGTATAATGAACCAAGATATGGCAATTAGGATTTTGACTATAATCTCCTTTTGTGGGTTGAAAGAGGAGGAAGTAACTAGGGTTGGAAGGGCAGTTTTACCCAAGCATTTGATAGAGGATGTAGAGATGGAGGGGTTAGAGATGATTAGGTCTATGATACAGCCATGTTCTATCATTTGTGTTACGAGAATGCCACGTGTCATGGTGGAAACATTTGTCAGGGAGTACATAAAGGGAATGGAGGTAGTCGTGGGAAAGGAGGTAAAAACTATGGGTGGATATTACACAGGACTTGTCATGGAGGAAAGGAGAATGGAGAGGAAACTAGGGTTACATTTTGGTGAATTTGTAGGGTTAGGATGCTCTGGCATGAGATCTCAACACCAACTTTTCTCTTTTTGCAAGGTGCAGTATACAACCTTATCTTGTTTTGCTTCTAAATTTAATAAATGCTTTACTAAGCTGTTAGCTAATTTTGTTGAATATAACATATATATGGGCACCATATAAATGTGGAACCGGAAATTGTTTTGATGGGGTTCATAATTGTTTAATACTGAAAATCTAATAGTGAAATGCTAAGAAAAAAATAAGAAGTGATAAAATGAAATACAATATAATTAATTTTATTTTATCTCATGTATCATTTTAATATAATTAACAGGATTTTTACTTTGTGGATGATGCTGACAAGAGGAAATGGCATGCATTGCAAAGAAACAAGTATCTAAAACCCCTTGTTTTCCATGATGGCAGATTGGCTATCAGGCCTACCCCATTTGCTGCACTAGCTATGTACATGTGGCTCCCACTTGGCATACTCCTAAGCCTCATCAGAAGCCTTGTCTCTGTCTACTTGCCATACAATATATCCATACTCATTTGGCCATTTTTTGGAATGAAAACTAGGGTTTCCTTTGAGGCCGTGGTTAACCAATGTAACAATGCCGATGCTAAATGTGGTGACAATTCAGGCAGGCTGTTTATTTGCAACCACAGAACACTGCTGGACCCAATTTACATATCAGCAGTCCTGAAGAAGCAACGTATATCGGCCGTTACATACAGTGTCAGCCGAATCACCGAAAAGATATCACCGATCAAGACAGTTAGGTTAACGAGGAACAGAGAAGATGATAAAAGAAGGATGGAGACACTGTTAAAACAAGGTGATTTGGTCATCTGCCCGGAGGGGACCACCTGCAGGGAGCCATACCTTCTGAGGTTTAGCTCGCTGTTTGCTGAGGTGGCACACGAGGTTTATCCCGTGGCACTAACGACAAAGGCGGGAATGTTTTATGGTACATCTACTGGTTTGTTTAAGTTCTTTGACCACATTTATTTTTTGATGAATCCTTGGCCTGAGTACGAGGTCAAGTTCTTGGAGAAGATGTTAACTCGTTCGATTGATGGGAAGAGCTGCACGAGTTTTGAGGCAGCAAACCATGTTCAAAGCGAGATTGGTCGGGTCCTAGGGTTTGGTCTGACTAAACTTACAAGGAAGGACAAGTACCTGATGCTAGCTGGTAATGAAGGAGTTGTGTGAAATTAATATATATGAGACTTGGATGCTGATAATCTCTTTATAGAATGTATCTATTTGAATAGAATTAGAGGTCACTTATTGATGCCTTGATATGTTATTTAATTTAGCAGTAGTCAGTTTATAAAATCTACGCAAAGCATCTCAACATATGGAATATATTGGATGCTTATAAAAATTTCTGTTTATGAGAAAAAGGATACTATACAATTATTATTTATTTTTATGTACATATTTATAATGCTTATTTTATTTAGAGGATAAATTCATCTAAATATCTGAAAGGCCCACCCTATTCTGGAAAGAAAAAGTTAAAAGAAAACCAACTGGGCTTAATAAACCCACTTTGAATAATATATGGGCCCATGTTAATCTCCATTTCAGAGTACATAAGCAAATTGCAAGTTACCTAGTAAATTTTTTAGAGGAGGGTTCAAATGCACCATTTTTGTGTGCTCCAATATGCTATAATATATTTCACATTGTTTATCTCTATTTTCAAAGTCTGAACGGTTAATCCAAACCGCTCAATATGATTTTTATAATAAAATATGCTTGGAGACCAAATTTGATATTGTTTAGAATTTTTTTACTATTTTTTTCATAGGTACAATATTTATCAGATGGTCCAGAATCTCCTTAAAACAATGATTTTGTACCTATGAAAAAAAAATAGTAAAAAAAATTCTAAAAAAATATAAAATTTGGTCTCCAAGCATATTTTATTATGAAGATCATGTTGAGCGGTTCTGATTGACCGTTTGGACTTTGAAAACAGAAATGAACGATGTGAAATATATTGGAGCATATTAGAGCACAAAAAAAATGGTGCATTTGAACCCTCTTCCATTAAAGATTCATTTTATCAGCACTTGTCTGTGACCAAACAATTCTTAAATTGTATTAAATTTAAATATAGAAAATGTATCCTATTTTATCCTATTTATCATGATAACATTTTAATGACAATGTAATTGCTAAATATAAAAATATGTTTCTCACTGCGTCACTTCTTTTATTAATAAAGTTACATTCTTATGTTGTATATGGAACTTCTCAGTTGGTCATTGAAGGTGATATTATTAGCATTTCTCAGTTGGTAAATTATGAATGAGAGAGAAAGTGATGAGATTTTCGAACAATGAATGAGATCTTGCAACTACTGTCAGGTGATGTAGTAGAGGTTCAAGCGTGACATGTGTATACTCGAAGCATTTTCTCTCTTGTAAAGAACAGAATATCGAATACTATTGCGTTGCGGGTTTGTGAGGTCGAGATATACAGACTCTATGAGGTATGACATCCATGATATTGCAACCCAACTACCCTTGGTACAAACCAAATCACATGGTACTCATCAATCGAGCCAATGCTACGGCTGATTACGAGCGCAATGGCTTTTCGTATAAATGAGTTTTATGTTATCAGGCACTTGTGGTCATGTGACATGTGGGGATGGAGCTATTTTTGTCTAAATGTAAAAGAAGTACCGTGTCAAAGAAAGAAAGTCTCATGACTCATGAAGGATTAGATCATGACCCATGAAGGATTAGATCATGACTCATGAAGGACTAGATCATGAAAGAATCGTCAAAAATAAGAAAATAAATTATCTGTATATTTCGGCCTAGTACTAGAGAGTAGTAAATCCATGTTAGATTGTTTCCATTATTAAGAAAGATTATTGTCCTTACTTGGAGATGTAATAGTTGTATTGCTCTATGATATAAGGAGCATATGCAACTCTTAACTTAATTATTCTGTAATACAAAAAAATCTGATAATAAATAAAATTGGGAGGGAAGGGAGTTCATGGGAGCGCTGTGTTCTTTAGTTTTATTTCATTAAATTTTTTATGGTATCAGAGCTTAGGCTGTAACCTGTTGATATAGTTAGGAGAATCGGAGTCCTTCTTGTCCCCTCTCTGTTCTCCATACTATATTGATCTAAGGTGTTACCCTTCAAGCTTGTGAAGACTAATGGTGAACGAAATTGAAAAAACAAATGAGACTAAGGAAGAGAAAACTGACACTGCTGCTCTAATCAAACACATGGCGAAAATGATGGCTCAGATGGCAGAGATGAAAACAGCAGCCATGAGCACCTCCCAAACATTGGCGACTCGAGTTCTACCTCAAACAGTTGGTGCAACAGAGGAGGAATATACATCCTAATCCCATTGATGCAAGATTCGATGGCACAAACTACTCCTTCTGGTGTCAGGCTGTAGAGATGTATGTTCGTGGTCGTGGAAAACTAAGACACCTTACAGGTGAACTAGCCCCACCGGCTATAACTGATGCGACTTACCACCGATGGGCAACCGATGATGTAGTTGTGAAAGGGTGGTTGATTAGTTCACTAGAGACTCGATTAAGAGGAAACTATATCGGGTATCCTATTGCACGAGATGTGTGGAAGTCAATTGCCACAACTTATCATGATGGTGAGGATGAGGCTCATCTTCACGCTCTTCACAGGCAAGTCAACCAAGTCAGACAATGAGCACTTGAAGAATATTTCAATGAGCTCCAAAAACTGTGGCAGGAGATCGACTTTAGGAGCCCAAATCCAATGGAATATGCCGTGGATATTGACAAATTCAATCTATTCATTCAGAAAACAAGAGTGTACACATTTCTGGATGGGTTAGATGATGCTCTGGATGGAGTAAGGGCACAAATAGTGCTAATCCGACCTTTTCCCAATGTTCAACAAGCATTTGGCAGTGTCAGAAGGGAAGCAATTCGTCAAAGTGTGATGATAAAAGGGGGAGCACCAAACACCCTTGCCCTAGCAACCAAAGGTTTCAGACTTCAAGAGACGAGGTCATATGCTACCAAAAATCATGCATCTCCCGACAAATCTCGGCTCAAGTGCAGTCATTGTGGGGGTAATAAACACACGAAGGATCAGTGCTTTGAATTGATCGGATACCCAGAGTGGTGGAAAGGAAAGAAGAAACAGTTAGATCGAGGAAAAGCATATACAGTAGCAAATTCTGAATTTACTGGTACAAATCAATGTGACTCTTCTTGTCATCAGCCTGAAACCATTCAAACCGATGAGCAGCACCCAGGAAAGGCACTGGCAACCAACAGCATGAATGGGTTGCGTTTCCAGCACCTTGGTGGTACACAGACAGCAGCAGGAGGTAGCAATTCTGTGAGCATACAGAACCAGCAGAGGGCAGCTTCGGTTACTGGTAAGCAAGTCGAATCAGGAGAGGAAAGCACATGTATTTTTGGTAATTATGGTGAATTAGGTAAGAATTTCTTCTCATCTCTTGTTCATTTTAGAACCGAAAATAAGCAAATAAGTCCTAAAAATTTGAGAAATTGGGTTATTGATTCTGGGGCTACCGATCACATGACCTTTGAGAAATGTGACATCTCTGAAAATAAACCAGTGACTAAAGGGGGAGTTCTGAATGCTAATGGTGATAATTATCCTGTAATTGGGACTGGAGACGTTCACTTATCTGAAAAAATGGTTCTTAAAAATGCCTTGGTAATTCCTTCTCTCACTACAAAACTTATCTCTGTGTGAAAATTAACTGAAGAATTAAATTGTACAGTTCTAATGTTTCCTACTCACTGTATTTTTCAGGACACCCTCACGAAGGAGACCTTGGGCCATGGTACTAGACGTGGTGGATTGTATTACTTAGAAGACTTAAATTGTGGCAAAGCATTTCATGTGAGGAATGAGAAGTTGAAGAATATCGTGTGGTTGTGGCATAAGAGGTTAGGACATCCGTCGTTCGGATATATGAGGAAACTTTTATCCCATCTATTTGTAGGATTCAATAATGAAGAATTTATTTGTGAAACATGTGTTAAGACAAAAAGTCATAGAAATAATTACCCAGATAGTCTGAATAAAAGTTCCTATGTTTTTGATATTGTTCATACTGATGTTTGGGGTTCATCACCACTCATGTTTTTGATATTTTTCTCGTATGACCTGGCTGTATTTGTTAAAAGGAAAAAATGAGGTGTCTCAAATTATTGTGGATTTTTACGAAATGATCAAAACCCAATTTGGGATAGGCATCAGAATGTTCAGAAGTGATAACGGGACAGAGTTTGTTAATCACCGCATTCAAACCTTCTTTAGGGAAAATGGGGTTTTACACCAAACTTCCTGCGTTGGCACTCCATAGCAAAATGGAGTAGCTGAGCGAAAAAATAGAAAAATTCTTGAAATCACCCGAGCCTTGTTGTTTGAGAGTAAAGTGCCCGATGTTTTTTGGGATAATGCAGTCACCTTTGCTGTATATCTTATGAATCGAATCCCAACCAAATCTAATGATTTCCAAACACCACTCCAAAAATTGTCAACCCCAAGTGTCTATCCCATCTATTCTCAACCTTGAACCAAAAATTTTTGGATGTAGTGTCTATGTTCACATGTATAAGTGTTATAATCCTACAAAGAGGCGATTTTATATTACTATGGATGTGGTTTTTCTTGAAAATGAGTTCTACTTCATGAACCAAAATTTGGTTCAGGGGGAGAGTAATGGAGAACCAAATTCTTGTGTACCAACTGAGTTTAGTTTCTTGAGTCCCTCTTTGTTTCAAATACTTGATCAAGTTAATCTAGAACTAGCACTTAACTTAGAACCAGCACCAGTTCGGACTGCAGTCGGCAGTTTGAATTCTACTGAAGACCAAAATACCCTTGCCGGGGCTGATGTCAGTGGTTCAGACAGAACCGAGTCTGCTCATGTGCTAGAACAAACCATCGGTAGCCAAGTGCAGGCTGGAACAGGACCTAAATTTGGCTGAAACAGGACCGAGTCTATTACAAGGCCAAGGTCTGGGAAGCAATGAAGAATCATCATCCAGTATGAAATTCTAGATAGATAGAGAAAGTGAAGATGAAGAAGTAATACAATCACCACTTGAGCCAAGGTCTCCAGAGGTAAGTATTTCTGAACCTAGGTATAATTTTCCACCTAGAATGAATCGAGGTAGACCACCAAAGAAGTATGTCCCAGAAGATGGAACAAGCCATGCTGTGAAGTACCCAATTGTGAATTTTGTGAAAACTGAACATTTACCCAAATTGCTTAAGACTTTTTCAAACTAGCTGTCCTCGGTTGCCATACCAGAAAAACTTGAAGATGCCTGTGAAAATAAAAACTGGGTTGACGCAATGAATGTGGAGATGGAAGCCCTTGAGAAAAATAACACTTGAGAACTTGTTAATTTATCGAGTGGAAAAAAACCTATTGGGTGTAGATGGGTCTACTCCATTAAATATAATGCGGCAGGGGAGATTGAAAGGTATAAAGCACGCTTGGTTGCAAAAGGTTACACCCAAACTTATGGCATTGACTTCCAGGAGACTTTTTCTCCCATAGCTAAACTTAACACAATTCGAGTTATTTTGTCAATTGCAGCTAATCTCGAGTGGCCATTGCACCAATTTGATGTGAAGAATGCATTCCTGAACGGAGATTTGGAGGAAGAAATTTACATGGACATTCCTCCTGGTTTCTGTCATGAAGAAGGAGAGAAGAAGGTGTGCAAACTCAATAAGGCGCTATATGGCTTGAAGCAATCACCCAGAGCGTGGTTTGGACGATTCAGAAGCGCAATGAAGAACTATGGCTATGTGCAGGCAGATTCTGATCATACGCTATTCTTCAAGAGAAAAGGGAGTAAGATTGTAGTGTTGATTATTTATGTCGATGACATGATCATTACTGGTAATGATGAAGAAGGGATGAAGGAGTTGAAACTGCAACTCTCAAGAGAATTTGAGATGAAGGGCTTAGGAGGGCTGAAATACTTCTTGGGTATTGAGGTCTCTAGAAGCAAGAAAGGTATATTTCTCTCCCAAAGGAAGTATATCTTGGACTTGTTGAGTGAGGTAGGGATGCTAGAGTGTAAACCTGCCGAAACTCCAATGGTGCAAAACTTGAAGTTGGAAATAAAATCTGACCAAAATCCAGTAGACAAGGAGAGATATCAGAGATTAGTTGGGAAGCTTATATATTTATCTCATACTCGTCCTGATATAGCGTATGCAGTAGGAGTGGTGAGCCAATTTATGCATAAGCCAAGTGATGAGCATATGGATGCAGTCTTAAGAATACTGAGATACCTCAAGGGAATAAGTTTCTTGAAACATGGGCACCTAGATGTTGATGGCTTCACTGATGCAGACTGGGCTAGTAATGTCTTGGACCGGAAGTCAACTGCGGGATACTTTACCTTCGTTGGAGGTAATTTAGTGACTTGGAGGAGTAAAAAGCAAAATGTAGTTGCTTTGTCAAGTGCAGAAGCAGAGTTCCGAGGAATGATCAAGGGAGTCTGTGAATTGATATGGATAAAAAAGGTCTTAACAGAACTTGGACTCAAAAACACAAAAGAAATGAGACTATTCTGTGACAATAAAGCTGCCATTCAGATTTCTCATAATCCAGTACAACACGATCGTACCAACCATATTGAGATTGATCGACATTTTCTCAAGGAGAAACTGGATTCCAAGGTGATCACATTGCCATTTGTAAAGTCGAGTGAGCAAGCTGCTGACATTCTAACAAAGGCAGTAGGTGGCAAGGAGTTTCAGCAAGCCGTTAGTCGAATTGGAATGGTGGATATCTTCTTACCACAGTGAGGGGGAGTGTAAAAGAAGCACCGTGTCAAAGAAAGAAAGTCTCATGACTCATGAAGGATTAGATCATGACCCATGAAGGATTAGATCATGACCCATGAAGGATTAGATCATAACCCATGAAGGACTAGATCATGAAGGAATCGTCTAAAATAAGGAAATAAATTATCTGTTTATTTCGGCCTAGTACCAGAGAGTAGTAAATCCATGTTAGATTGTTTCAGCAAGTCGTTAGTCGAATTGGAATGGTGGATATCTTCTTACCACAGTGAGGGGGAGTGTAAAAGAAGCACCGTGTCAAAGAAAGAAAGTCTCATGACTCATGAAGGATTAGATCATGACTCATGAAGGACTAGATCATGAAGGAATCGTCAAAAATAAGGAAATAAATTATCTGTTTATTTCGGCCTAGTACCAGAGAGTAGTAAATCCATGTTAGATTGTTTCCATTATTAAGAAAGATTATTGTCCTTACTTGGAGATGTAATAGTTGTATTGCTCTATGATATAAGGAGCATATGCAACTCTTAATTTAATTATTCTGTAATACAAAAAATCTGATAATAAATAAAATTGGGAGGGAAGGGAGTTCATGGGAGCGCTGTGTTCTTTAGTTTTATTTCATTAAATTTGTCACACTACATTCTTAGAAGATGGACCCGTGATGCTAATGAAAGCTCAAAGAAAGGTATAAACGATTTTTTTTTTTTAAGGTAATGATCTACAATATGTCAAGTGTAACGTCCTAACTAAGAAAATAGATACAATCATGAACAATGCTCTTGTACTTACTACAACATAAGATTGGACTTGTAGTAAATTGGACGAGATGAATGAGGGGTTAACATGACTCGTTGACGTCTATGACAAAGATGACTACTAAACCAAAAATAAAAGATGAAAAGAAAGAAGAGGACTTAGTGATCCACCAGTATCGCAATACAAGAGCCAAAAAAACCCTCAGCGGTTCAAGCCTCCAGTAGACGTAAGAGATATCAAGAAAAAGCGGACTTGTAGTTATCGTCATAAAAAAGTGGGCCACAAGTCCAGAAAGTGTTCAAAGATAAATAATATCTCCCTATTTTGCCTATATTTTGACACCGATTTACACCCAAAACCCGTGCCTAAAAGCCTAAAAGTGTGAACATTTTACTTAAATATCTATAGAATGTGGTACTGCTATATTTTGTTCTTATTTTGCAGGAAACAGGCGAAATTCTGGAGCTAACACCTTTCTATACGGCCCGTATGGATTTCTGTACGGCCCGTACAAGATCTGCTCAACCACACTGAAAGTTCCACATAGGAGGCTACCTCTCTCCCTCACAAAGACATGGGTATACGGTCCGTATGGATTCCTGTACGGGCCGTACAGAGCAAATTCGGAAAAACAGGCTGGAATTGGCAACAGGCGCCAGCTGTGGAGACCGAATAGGAAGACTTTAATACGGGATTTTGGGCATTAAAAGAGGGGATTCCAGATCAGAAGGCTATCTTTCATTCATTCTTGGTGCTTGGGAGAGAAGAAACAACTTGGAGAAGAAGAAAAAGAAGTTTTGCAACGGATCTTCGAATTTTCTATAGTTTTTCTATGAACTCTTTCATAACTTTTATTGTGCTTTCTTTTGAGAACATGAGTAGCTAATTTTACTGTTTCTAGGGTTAAGATGTAGTTGACGTTTGGTTTTACTTGTATGCTACTTGATTATGTGTTGAATGCTTAGTTTTCATCTTGTTGTGTAGTATTTTAATTGCTTGGTTTTTGCTTGCTTGAGTTTGATTAGTCATCCCGTTAGATGAATGCGCACGTCTAATTGTTAGGAGCCAAATCTATGATACTTAATCCAACTGAACCAAGTATATGAGGTAGATCTACGGATCAAGGAGTATTGAAAGGGAAACTTTCCGCGAGGCAAAAGTCCTTGGATACCTTTAGTAAACCAACAAGTGACTTAGATACTTAGTCCAAAATTACGAAAGTTGAGGGTTAACGCATCTAAGAGGGGAGTAGTTGAGTCCGGTAAATCGGGTTCTAAGCCAAAATTGCGAACGCTGAGGTGAGGAACTTAGACCTGGTCGATGGAAACCCTAGACAGACAGATAGTATTCACTCGGGGGCCTATACGGACCGTATAGTATTCTATACGGGCCGTATACCCTGGGGCCAGACAGATACGAAGTCTGAAACCCTGGAAACCCTTTTTATAATCTAAAAACAAACTTTTAATCTTCTTTTCATTGTTTTAATCATCATTTCAATCAGTAGAATTGTTAGAAACCAACAAACCAACTTTTCTTCACTTCTAGAATTTTAGTATATTTAAGTAGAGTCCGGTCGTTTTATTCCATCCCTGTGGATACGATACCCGATTATATCAACGGTAGGGACTGTGCACTTGCAATCCCGACCAGAGGTAGAACTTGAGTTTTAAAAGGTACAGCTCGCTGTACTGAAACTTGGGAGTCCGCTTCTGTGTGCGAACAATAAATATTACTTCAATTCCATGATTGAATGATCATTATTATCTTATTTTCTATTTGTAGAAAGAGGAGGACGCGCGAAAAGGCAAGTAAAGAAGAAGAGATAGTTTCGATACAAAATGACAAGCATAAAAGAAAAAAAATCCATATATGTTGTATTACGTTGTTCATGTAAATATAGTCAAACATATAGTCAATATATCATGAGGTTCATGTCACTTTTTTAAAATAGTTTTTTAAATGAATATCAACTACAAAGTTACTTTCCGTATAAACTATAATTCTATTATTTATGAAAAATCACTTGCAACGAATTTGTGAATTCCAAAACAAAGTATTTGCTAAAAAAATCAGTATCAAAATCAAATTAAACACATTTGGTCAATCTAAGCTAACAACACATAATCTCAAGTTGTCAATCTGTGCAAATCACAAAATGTCATATGGACTAGGCCGCCATAAAAAAATTGAAATGTTCAAAAGTTATCAGGTGAGATAACCCTATAAAAAACTAAGCTTTATAATTAATATATATGTATTGCACTGTTTTTTTTATTTGCATTAAAGATAAAATGAGAGAACGTAAAAAAAAAAAAATCATAATCTTTTGAACATTGTCAAGCAATAAATAAAACAGTGTTATTGGTTTTGGTGATGACCTACATTTCCCCTTTTGTTAACTATGGTTATATATCTTTTCTGATGTAGAACTAGGGTGTTTCTAGGTTCACCTATTCTCTTTGCGAATTCAACTCTAAAATTTGTCGGATTGATTTCAAATGACGAATTCGAACTGTTGAAACCCGTCTATCTTACGAGTGATGCGTCTGCATGCAAAAATTTTAAATTTTCATAATAATTTTGTGTAGAGTCAAGTGGTCAAAAAACATTCAATAAATAAATGTACTAGAATTAATTTATAAACCTTTTAATTTTGACAGCTTGACTATATTAAATTAATTCAAAAGTTTAAAGTTATTACATTTAGATGCATCACTCGTAAAATAGACGGGTTTCAATAGTTAGTATTTGTCATTTGAAGTCAATCCGATAGGTTTTAGAGTTGAATTCACAAAGATGCTCGGTGAACATAAGAACACCCTCGTTCTACTCATCTTTTCTTTGTCATGTAGTTTTTGTTGGTTTTACTTTGTAGGTTTTCCTAATTACTTTAAACCCTAACCAAGATCTACTCCTTTGTAAGAAATTAAACTTAATGCACAGCGGAACTTACTTTCCATCTTCAAAGGCCTCCGTATGCTATCAATCGAACAAGGCTCGGTTGATACGCTCCGTCTTGACTTGAGTTGTTGGCTCTCGAGTCCTTCCAAGAACTTGCAATCCTTTTCTCTGGCTATCCTAAATATTATGACAGTATCTTGTCTTCAATGGAGCAGGTTGTGATGGATTGATCGCAAGCCTTGGAGACTCACCCTTTTATAGCACCAAAACCCTAACCCTAGGAAAATATTGGCTAATACTTGGAAAACAAGTTTGCCAAGAAATCTTGATTTCGGATTTCAAAGATCCGGAAATCGGGATCCTCCGGAAAACAAAATAAATCGAATAAATTCCGATTTCCTTATTTAGCCTATATTTATTACTACTATTATTTTAATCAACTATAATCGGTCCATTAACAATTATATTGATTAATATTGTTCTATATGTATTCGTATCCAAAACCTTATATATAAATACGTATAATGCCATGACTTAATTAATCACATTATTTGGCATATTTTAATTATTACATAAATGTAATCTTGCGACAGTATTTATTATCATAATCATAATGCACGTATGTCCAACTTAATTATTGTAATTAGACGTCTCTAAATCCAACAGTTTTCTTTTCATTATGTATTTTCTTTGCTTTTTTTTTTTTCCTTTTTCTGAAGGACACCTAGAATCCTAGATCTTGTTTTGTGCTTTGGTGTCACTATGATTGAACTATTAATGATAATATTAGTTCAGATTTGATATAATAAAGAGCGATTTGTCAGAATCAAATTCAACTAATGCCATGTCATGTTCATTTGATATGTGTTGCATACCACACTACAAAGCAACTGATCAACTAATTAAATATTTACAATTTGAATTATATTTTTATGTCATTATGAATTTTGTTTCTGAGGAAACAATTTATCAAAACAAATTAATTTAGAAAAATTATTAAAATTTTGTATTAAAAAAACAGTGAGTGCAGGTTGGCTGCGTGACAAATGAGGATCTTCTGCAATTAGATTTTCTCGATTAAATTCCAAATTCGGTAATAATTTGTTAAGGTATAAAATGTGTAATTCGTGCATAATATGGATATAATTTAGAGTGTTACTTTGTTTTATAATGCAAAAATATGAATATTTTTAGAAAATAACATAAATGTCGTATATAATTATTATGGGATTAAAGAACATATATTGGGTACAATTAATTCAATAAATTTATACGGATATTATTATAATAATCTTTTAACAATGTTGAAACCATCTTTTCTAACTCGCTACACTATTGATTACAAAATAATCGACACGGAAAATATATCCATCTGTTACTTGTCCACCGTAAGTACCAGTTGGCATTATGAAAACTTATAATTAGGAAACTATTATTTAATTAACAAAACCTGATAATATATGACGGCCGGCTGACAATGCATGAGAAATTCAGAAATTGGTAGGAAAACCTTCTTCCAATTTTAGAATATTAGATTCCTAACTACAAAAATTGTTGCTTTGCACTATAGTAATTAATTAATTATAAATTTTCTCAGTGGAGGTATAGCTTGTCACTAACAAATGTACCCACAAAAGAAAGCTCTTAATAATATCGGAACTTTTTTATTTAATTTTTGTTCTCTCCTTGTTACATATCTAGGTCAAACAGCTTCCCAACCAATGTTCTTTTGAGGTTCCAAACAAGTTCCTTGAAGGATATAAAAAAAAAAAAACAATAATGCAATTTATAAGTGAAATCTTCATTTTTTTTTATATTATTATATCTTCATTGTTAAATTAATTTCTCTGAGAGAACCCAAGGAGATGCAGTACTCTAAATTTGACAACGATAAAATTGGTTTCATTTGAAATAAAATCGGCTCAATTTATAATTTGGATGTGCACGCATATTAATGATAATTGCTTAAATAAAAAAAAAATGAAACTTGTATATGTAGGAGAGGCTTTTCAGAGAGAGGGAGAGAGAGATCATCCAACGATCTGTATTTCTCATGTCATGTCCTCCAGTTTCTGATCTGATGAACGGCCCAGATGACATGTAGTAATTACAGAAACATGATGTGACGTGACTAATACATTAAGGGGCTTGATCATAATATGTCGTATCTTATCAAGACTTGATATTTTTTTTTTCTTGTGAAGTGATGTGAAATTAAACTGATCGAAAATATATAATTACGTCACACGAATAGTCATGTTACATATTTCTAATCACGTTTTCATATTTAAAAAATAATTCTTTGAAAAGAATAAGAAAAATATTGAAAAGTAAGCAAACAAATAAAAAAAATAAAAAATAATGTTGGAAAAATTAGACATGTGACATAATGTGAAATGACCGTATGTCAGTTCGGATGATATATTGTCTTGTCATTTAATTTCGATCAAAGAGAAATTTTTCACGCGACATGCGACGACTGAACCAATAATAACATGACTAATTTATTTCAGTAAATTAACAGTTTTTTCCTCCAAAATTTCCTTGAGACATTGGGTCGACATGTAATGCTATTACATAACCTATGAAGCAGTCCTTTTTTCACTGTTCATATAATGCTATTACAGCTCGCTGTACCAAAAGTTACATAACCTATACGGCCTAAAAAATCCAGGGAAAAGTTGAGCTGTTGTAAACCTTTCATTCTAGACTCACCTTTTCAAGCACACAGAGATTCAATAAAAAAAGATGGTCAAGTACTAGGTCGGTTCACCATAAAAGAAAGGTAATCAAAATTTATAATAACCCTAGAATAAAGCCCCTATGCTTAACATAACCACTTTATTCCCTTGGGAGTCAAATCTTACTATTAGATTGAATTTTACGCCATTATATGTTGAACAGGCTAGCTAGGCTAGGCGGCTAATTACCAAGATGCAAAGGAATCAAAGCAAATTATCAATAGTTTGGAAAATGCAGTTGATCGCTTTACTTACCAACCATACCAAACATAAATCCTAGTCTGATGTAAAACCTAGGTAGCATATGACATGCACATATAGAGTTAAACTGTGGGCGCATTTAGTTAATTAATTAATCAACTAATTAGTTGTATAACCTCTTAACTTTAAGACTTGTTAATAAATGGAAGTTATATATAAGTTGACCTTTCGTGATGTACAACTGTACAAGGTAATAAACTAACAATTAATCAGTATAATTACTTTATGAAAGAGGTAATACTATACATAGAATGTAAACTGCATATACTTATATTCAATAATAAAATTATATTATTAAACTACATACAACTTTTTCACCTAAAATGAGTACATCTTCTTAGAAATTAATGAATACTTCTTAATTTAAACCAATAGTACAAAAGTACACTTTAAGAATTTAAGAAATCAACATTTCACTTTCATTATCTTAATTTAAGAATTTAATCTAAAATGTATTGGGGATACTTGAAGATCAAAGAAGGTACGTAGTATATATGTTAATCAAACTACATATATATTTTTACGTAATTTAAGTGTGTGCGTGTGTCAACGAGTCAAGGTGAGTAGTGGTTTTTTTTTTTTTTTTTTAATTTGTCCTTTAAAAATGGTACTTCTGGAACCTATATAAAATTATACATATTGTATTTATTAATTTCTTTTTAACTAACCCCAAGCTCGCTAGCCTATATAAGCCCCTCTTTCATCACGTAATCTACCTTCACAAAGTATCAATTAATCCAGTACCAGAAATTTATTAAAAAGAGGGAGAGAGAGAGAAGGATCAAACTAATTTCAATATATGGCATCAGCAATCCTCCTTCCAAAATCATTTCTTGCATCATGTCTCCTCCTACTAAGGAGTCTCTTTTTCTTTGACCAGCACAGAACCATCCCAAAATTACAAAAAGATTATCCTAGACCTAAACCAGTCCATGACAAATTAGTAGAGAAAATAGAAAAATTCCAAGATAAAACCCTAGTATTAGACTTGGAAGGAGCTCTTTTTAGATCCCACTTAACCTTCCCATACTTCATGGTTATTGCAGTAGAGGCTGGTAGTTTTATTAGAGGCATTATTCTCTTATTTATGTATCCATTTATATGTATCATGAACCAAGATATGGCAATTAGGGTTTTGACTATAATCTCCTTTTGTGGGTTGAAAGAGGAGGAGGTAACTAGGGTTGGAAGGGCAGTTTTACCCAAGCATTTGTTAGAGGATGTAGGGATGGAGGGGTTAGAGTTGATTTTGTTTAAGATAAAGCCATGTTCTATCATTTGTGTTACGAGAATGCCACGTGTCATGGTGGAAACATTTGTCAGGGAGTACATAAAGGGAATGGAGGTAGTCGTGGGAAAGGAGGTAAAAACTGTGGGTGGATATTACACAGGACTTGTCAGGGAGGAAAGGAGATTGGAGAGGCAATTAGGGTTACATTTTGGTGAATTTGTAGGGTTAGGATGCTCTGGCATGAGATCTCAACACCAACTTTTCTCTTTTTGCAAGGTGAAGTATATACTATATACAACCTTACCTAATTTTGTTGAATGTAAATGTGGAACCAGAAAATGTTTTGATAGGGTTCATAATTGTTTCATACTGAAAATCTAATAGTGAAATGTTATGAAAAATAAGAAGTGATAAAATGCAAGACAATATAATCTCATAAGAAGTGATAATATGCAAGACAATATAATCTCATAAGAAGTGATAAAATGCAAGACAATATAATTAAATTTTTTTTATCTCATTTATCAGTTTAATATAATTCACAGGATTTTTACTTTGTGGATGATGCTGAGAAGAGGAAATGGCATGCATTGCAAAGAGACAAGTATCTAAGACCCCTTGTTTTCCATGATGGCAGGTTGGCCATCAGGCCTAACCCAATTGCTGCACTAGCTATGTACATGTGGCTCCCACTTGGCATACTCCTAAGCCTTATTAGAAGCCTTATCTCTGTCTACTTGCCATACAATATATCCATATTCATTGGGGCATTTTTTGGAATGAAAACTAGGGTTTCCTTTGAGGGCTTGGTTAACCAATGTAACAATTCCGATGCTAAATGTGGTGACAATTCAGGCAGGCTGTTTATTTGCAACCACAGAACACTGCTAGACCCAATTTACATATCAGCTGTCCTGAAGAAGCAGCGTATATTGGCCGTTACATACAGTGTCAGCCGAATCACCGAAAAGATATCACCGATCAAGACAGTTAGGTTGACGAGGAACAGAGAAGATGATAAAAAAAGGATGGAAACACTGTTAAAACAAGGTGACTTGGTCATCTGCCCGGAGGGGACCACCTGCAGGGAGCCATACCTTCTGAGGTTTAGCTCGCTGTTTGCTGAGGTGGCAGACAAGGTTTATCCCGTAGCGCTAACGACCAAGACTGGAATGTTTTATGGTACATCTACTGGTTTCTTTAAGTTTTTCGACCACTTTTATTTTTTGATGAATCCTTGGCCCGAGTACGAGATCAAGTTCTTGGAGAAGATGTCAACTCATTCGATTGATGGGAAGAGCTGTACGGGTTTTGAGGCAGCAAACCATGTTCAAAGCAAGATCGGTCGGGTGCTAGGGTTTGGTCTGACTAAACTTACAAGGAAGGACAAGTACCTGATGCTTGCTGGTAATGAAGGATTTGTGTGAAGTTAATATTTATGAGGCTAGCTTGATCGATGCTGATCATCTCTTTATAGATTGTTTTTATTTTAATAGAATTAGAGGTCACTTATTGATGACTTGATATGTTATTTAATTTAGCATCAGTTTGTAAAATCTATGCAAAGCATCTCAACATATGTATTATTATAGCGGATGCCTATTTAATTTTCTCAGTATGAGAAAAGGATACAATGATACAATACAATACAATTATTTATTTATTTTGATTTAGAGATATATAATACTTATTAATTAAGAAGACAAGCCCAATTAAAGTATCTGAAAGGCCCATTGTTCAGGAAATAAACAAAAAAAATTGGGGCCTAATAAACCAATAACTTTGAATAAAAGCTGGGCCCATGTTAATTAACCTCCATTTCTGAAAATAAATAAATAGCAAGTTACGTAAGAAGTTTTTAATCTTCCAAAATAAATTTAAAATAAAAAATTCCCAAAGTTATAAGCATGGTATATATATTATTTACAAATCATATTATGTCAATGTTGGAGAATCATGAAGGCCAAACAATTACGCCTTATCTAGAGATCAAACAATTACATCTCATCTAGGGGTCAAACACTTACACCCCGGGAAAGAAGAAACAATCCCCACCTTAACCTAAAGAACACCCTATGCCAAAACCGATTCATATAAACATAATCATAAGTACGGAATACAATACCTGATTCCACAACGTTGGCCATGGAATCCTCAATTGCGAAGAATCGTCTCCGTGAGCACGAGACTCGTCTTCTACGGCAAGAAACCCTTCTCTTCTCGCCTTTGGGTCGTATGGTCGTAGATTAGGTCTTCCAAAACAACAAGATCGCCTCTTGAGATTTCCTCTCCAACTTTCTTAATGGAATTCTCTTCTCAATTCTTTGATGGTGGAAGAAGGGAGAAAGACACTCAATTTCTCTAGAAGAATAACTTCTGAAAAGAGTTGGTTATCTTGTGCCTTGGGGACCCATCTATATATAGTTTATACATTCTGGCAGCGCGACTGCGGGTGGTCCACCCGCACTGGGCTCATTGCATCCGCACTTGGTTGATTCGCGTCCAAATAACCGCCTTAAAACTCAGCCCCGAATTTTTTACAAGTCCTGAGTGCGTCCGCACTAGGGTCCAGTGCGTCCGCACTAAAGGTCCTACTGCATCCGCACTGGGGTCCCAGTGCGTTCGCATTACGTTCGGACTTTTCCTGTGTTGTCCGAACTTCCCAAAATATTGGCTAAGTACTGAGTGCGTCCGCACTGGGGTTCAGTGCGTCCGCACTAAAGGTCCTACTGCGTCCGCACTGGGGTCCTAGTGCGTCCGCATTACGTTCGGACCTTTTTTTTGAATTTCCTGAGTGCGTCCGCACCTAGATCCAGTGCGGGTGGACCACCCGCACCGGGATTCCAAAAGACAGTTTTCTCAATTGCAAATTTCAGAATCAGTCCATCAATAATTTGATCTTTGCCCAAATTGTTCTACACACTTATGGACCACATCCTATTGAATACATAGATTGTCTAATATCTTAATTCCATATTAGATCACTTTAATTGTGACAATCATATTGACAGTAAACAATTCATAATTATATTACATATATGCTCAATGTTGGATTAAGATCCAACAATCTCCCACTTCAGTAATATGTTATACACTTTTAATTATGTATTGTAAGCCTTATGTGCTCACATACTTTTTTGTCATCCTCATGTATTCACAAACCAATTCCGTCCATCAATCATATTAGCAAAGGACTAAAGCGGCTTTCGTCACATTTATTTCATTCGTAACTCAACCATCAATAATCACAAGTACCAACATAACCAAATGACATGAATCATGATGTGGATGTGTAGCATAGAAATTACACGCAATTGTGATCTTACGTGCCAATTTCTAACTAGGTCTCCCACTTAAAACTTGAAACTAAATTTCATAAACTTGTTGTAAAATGTAAAATTCAAATAAACAATTTACAAACACATATCCCAATTTGAGGTTAAACTAAAATAGAGACAGAATGCAAAATAACAATATTCTTATGTCACAAGTTACATATCCAAAATAAACAATAAGTAAATAGAACATCAAAATAAATAAACAACCAACAGACTCCCATTAAAACTGAATTTCCCTAATAGGAATTACACCCATATGAGCAACATGCTCTTCAAACTTATTGGGTGGCAATCCTTTAGTAAGTGGATCCGCCAACATGGAGTCTGTCCCTATATGTTCTATTGACAACTGACATTTCTGCACTCTCTCTTTTACAACCAAAAATTTGATGTCAATGTGCTTAGACTTCGACGAACTTCGGTTGTTATTTGCGTATAGCACGGATGAATTATTGTCACACAATAATTTTAGTGGTTTCTCAATAGATTCCACTATCCGCAGCCTAGTGACAAAATTGCGTAGCCATACGCCATGATTCGATGCTACCAGCTAACATAAAAACGTAGCCGGATGTCGATTTCATGCTATCTTGGTATCCTCCAAAATCAGAGTCGGTATACCCAATGACCTCTAGCTTATCCGACCTCCGATACGTGAGCATGTGGTCTTTTGTTCGCTTCAGGTACCTCAAGACCCGTTTGGCTGCTTTCCAATGATCTAGACCTGGATTTGATAAGTATCGGCCCAACATGCCAGTGATGAACGCAATATCTGAACGCGTACACACTTGCGCATACATTATGCTCCCAACAACTGAGGCATATGGATACTTTTGCATTACTTCCTTTTCTAAAGAGTTCTTTGGGCATTGGTTGAGACTACATTTATCTCCTTTCGCCACAGGAGTATTTCCTGGTTTATTATCTTGCATGCCATACCTTTTCAGGACCTTTTCGATATAATTCCTTTGGGACAAACCTAATATACCTTGGGTTCTATTCCTCAGTATTTCAATCCCTAGGACAAATGATGCATCACCAAGATCTTTCATCTCAAAATTCTTCATCAGAAATTTCTTGGTCTCATGCAACGCATATTTATATCATTGCTGGCAAGCAAAATGTCATCCACATATAAAACCAAAAACACAAACTTACTCCCACAGAACTTGAGGTATATATACTCATCCACAAGGTTTGGCTCAAAACCAAATGAGACAATTACTTTGTGGAATTTGTAGTACCACTGACGAGACGCTTGATTTAGCCCATAGATGGATTTCTTAAGTTTGCACACCATAGACTTTGCATCTCCCGACACATAGTTTTCTGGTTGCACCATATAGATCGTTTCTTCAATGTCTCCATTTAGAAACGCGGTCTTAACATCCATCTGATGAAGCTCTAAATTGAAATGCGCAACTAATGCCAATATAATTCTTAAAGAGTCTTTCAATAAAACCGGAGAGAAAGTCTCTTTATAATCGATGCCTTCCTTTTGTGTAAAACCCTTAGCGACAAGACGCGCCTTAAATTTCTCCACATTACCTTTCGAATCTCTTTTGGTTTTAAATATCCATTTGCAACCAATAGGTTTCGCACCCTGATGGCAATGGGACAATTTCCCAAACGTCATTGTCAGCCATAGATTTTATTTCCTCATTCATGGCATCGATCCACTTGTGAGAGTTAAAGTTTTGCATGACTTGTTGTAAATTTATGGGGTCATTTTCCAACATGCCAACATCAAACTCAAGTTCTTGAAGGTAAACTACATAATCCGAGGATATTGCAGATCTTTTCTCTCTAGTGGATCTCCTTATTGGCAGTTCTAAATTTTCTTGAGAATTTCCAGCATTGTGTTGAACAATCTGGCCAACAACAGCATCATCCAGAATTTCTGGAATTTCTCTTTGTGCTGTTGATCATGTTGAGTTTGGTCTTCAATAATGGTTTCGTTTTCGACAATTATATTTTGAGTCAAAATGGGTTCAATGTCCACAAAACTCTCAACACCTGAGGGAATGTTTGCACATTCCTCTTCGAATTCAAAATCCATTATTGTATCTCCCCCGGCAAACTCAACATCCTCAAAAAATTTGGCATTTCCCGTCTCAAAAACTGAATGTTCTGTAGGATTATAAAACTTAAAACCCCTTGATCGCTCGGGATACCCAATAAAATAACAACTAACAGTTCTTTCATCCAGTTTCTTCTTGTGCGGCCTATAAGGCCTTGCTTCAGCTGGACATCCCCATACACGCAAGTGTTTCAAATTAGGCTTTCGCCCATTCCAAATTTCATATGGGGTTTTGTTAGTTGCTTTAGTGGGTACTCTATTTAGGATATATGCTGCTGTCTTTAAGGCTTCACCCCATAGATTTTGTGGTAAAGTAGTACGACTCATCATACTTCTTACCATATCCTTAAGCGTTCTATTGCGCCTCTCAGAAACACCATTAATTGCTGGCGAACCGGGCAATGTATATTGAGGCACAATTCCGCATTCATCTATGAACTTTGCAAAAGACCCTCGACATTGCTCACCCGATCCATCATATCTGCCGTAGTATTCACCACCACGGTCAGATCTAATGGCCTTAATACGTTTGTTAAGTTGTAACTCAACTTTCGCTTTGAAACTTTTGAACATGTCAAGGGCTTGAGCCTTTTCTTTAATTAAATATATGTAGTCATATCTAGAATAGTCATCTATGAAACTAATAATATACCGCTGACCATTTCTTGTAGCCGTTGGAAACGGAACCACAGATATCGGTATGAATTAATTCCAAGACTTCTGAACACCTTTTGGCTTCATATTTTCTGAAATTGGTTTGTTTCCCTTTTATGCAATTAATACAATCATTAAGATCTGAGAAATTTAAGGGTTCAAGAATTTCATTAGACACAAGTCGTTCAATTCTATGTTTAGAAATGTGACATAATTGCTTGTGCCATAATGTAGCCGAATTCTCATTAGTTAATTTTTTTTCTTTCTATTTGTATCCACATGCAAGGCTTCAATATAAGAACTATTGACATCCAAAGAATATAGATTATCATAAACTGAAAGAAAACCAGAACCAACTTGTTTTGAATCATGAAACAAACTAAATTTTCCATTTCCAAAAGTACAAGTAAATCCATACTTATCCAAAGCAGAAATAGAAATTAAGTTACGTCTAAAAGACGGTACAATAAATGTCTCATACAAATTCAAATAAAATCCTGATTTTAACAATAATCTATAAGTCTCAATAGCCTCCACTTCAACTTTATTGCCATCGCCCACAAAGATGAATCTTTCATCATCACTTGGCTTCCGGCAATTTAGGCAGCCCTGCAAAGATATACTTATGTGAGTAGTTGCACCTGAATCTATCCACCAAGTATATCTAGATACAGAAGATAAATTAACTTCCGTACAAACCATAACAAGAGATTTACCTTTCTTAGCACGCCATGCGTGTTAATTCTGGCAATGAATCTTCTTGTGCCCAACCGCACCACAGAAGTAACAGGTATTGTCAGATGTGGCAACTTTCTTGCCCTTATCCTGTTTCTTATTGGTGGTTACTGCAGCATCCTTATTATCCTTAGTTTGATTAGATTTCTTACGCTTAGCCGATGCCTTAGATTTGGAAGTAGTAGCAACATGAACACTTTCTGTCTTATCCTGTTTCAATCTTTCCTCTTCTTGCACACAATGTGAGATGAGCTCATTAAGTGTCCATTTTTCCTTTTGACAATTATAGCTCACCTTAAACTGTCCAAAGTGTGAAGGAAGGGATATCAATGCTAAGTGCACCAAGAGATCATTAGAAATCTCCAACTTAAGTGTCCTTAGTTTTGAAACAACATTAAACATCTCCATAATGTACTCCCGAATACTTCCCTTTTCCTTATACTTCATTGAAACAAGTTTCGTCAAGAGTGTACCAATTTCAGCCTTTTCATTCTTGACAAACCTTGTCTCAATTTCAGCCAAATATGCCTTAGCGTTAGTAATCCCATCAGTAATCGAGCCTCTAAATACCTCTGGAATGGACCTTTTCATAATCATTAGACTCACTCTATTGGATCTATCCCACCTTTCCTTCCCCTTCTTTTCTTCAGGAGTAGAGGTATCAGTAATGGTGGGACAGGCCTCTCTGAATGCTAAGTCTAAATCCATGACACCGAGAGTTATCATAACACTCTCCTGCCAATACTTGAAATTGGAACCATTCAACATCGGAATATCTTTAAGGCTAGTAGTAATGCTAGCTGAAAATACGAACAAAAAACACACAAAACAACCACGATTTAGCGAAAAAATTCTGAAGTTTATAAATTATATTCAAATAAAGGCTAAATATTTTCATCATTAATCAAAGCATCGGTTTCCATTAATTGGTCACCGGAGGGCAACGAATTAATTTCTTATGATACTTTAGCGCAATAATAAAGCATTGATGATTCAGTAACATATTGGCAACATGTCTTCCGGAGGGCCGACTTATTGACATATGTAATAAAACATAATAATCATCACTACACTTTATTATCACTAAATTTGTACATTTAATTTCAACAACCATTATCTTCCGGAGGGCCGATTAATGATCGCTTCCATCAAATGCACACCAAATATCCTTTTATAAAATGAATCGAAATTAACTTTGTCAAAAGAGGTACCGGAGGGTACGATAATGACTCCATCAATTCAATTCAAGGTATATATAAAACCTTAATGCCTTCATAAGAGCTATAATTTATACCTTAGCCATAAAATAAAAGTGCAATTAAATAAATAAAATTGCATCATAATAACTGCAGTTATTGACTTCATTAAGAATTTTCAGAGCCTTTATGCGACCTTAGATGCGAAATGAGAGGCCGCACAAAATCTTAGAAAAGCTAGAAAAATTCATTTTATTGTTTGAGTTGAGGAAAACTTATAAATAACTGCATTTATTATGCTGAAATTAACGCATGATCTAGAGATACTTTAATTATGGAAGCACCTTAATAATAGCCTTTCAAATTTAGAAATTTCTTTCCAACTTTGTAAATCCCTAATTTCAAAATTGCCCAGGAAATTACTAAATGAATGGCATGCGGAATTTCATGTGTGCCACAAGACCGAATCTTGGTTAGGAATTTTCCGATTTCTTATGAAAATCTTCGAGGAAGCCCTAACCAACTTAAGAACTTGAAAAAAAAAAAGAGCAATTAGGATCTTAATTAGGAACATATTTTGTGCTCTCCAAAATTCAATTTTCATATCAAAACCACTCAAGAAAATCCAACAAAAAATCAACGAGATCATATAAACATACACCCCAGGGTCAAACACTTACACCCCGGGGAAGAAGAAACAATCCCCACCTTAACCTAAAGAACACCCTATGCCAAAACCGATTCATATAAACATAATCATAAGTGCGGAATACAATACCTGATTCCACAACATTAGCCATGGAATCCTCAACTGTGAAGAATCGTCTCCGTGAGCACGAGACTCGTCTTCTACGGCAAGAAACCCTTCTCTTCTCGCCTTTGGGTCGTATGGTCGTAGACTAGGTCTTCCAAAACAACAAGATCGCCTCTTGAGAATTCCTCTCCAACTTTCTTAATGAAATTCTCTTCTCAATTCTTTGATGGTGGAAGAAGGGAAAAAGGCACTCAATTTTTCTAGAAGAATAACTTCTTAAAAGAGTTGGTTATCTTGTGCCTTGGGGACCCATCTATATATAGTTTATACATTCTGGCAGCGCGACTGCGGGTGGTCCACCCGCACTGGGCTCAGTGCATCCGCACTGGGTTGATTCGCGTCCAAATAACCGCCTTAAAACTCAGCCCCGAATTTTTTACAAGTTCTGAGTGCGTCCGCACTGGGGTCCAGTGCGTCCGCACTAAAGGTCCTACTGCGTCCGCACTGGGGTCCCAGTGCGTCCGCATTACGTTCGGACTTTTCCTGTGTTGTCCGAACTTCCCAAAATATTGGCTAAGTACTGAGTGCGTCCGCACTGGGGTTCAGTGCGTCCGCACTAAAGGTCCTACTGCGTCCGCACTGGGGTCCCAGTGCGTCCGCATTACGTTCGGACTTTTTTTTTTAATTTCTTGAGTGCGTCCGCACTTAGATCCAGTGCGGGTGGACCACCCGCACTGGGATTCCAAAAGACAGTTTTCTCAATTGCAAATTTCAGAATCAGTCCATCAATGATTTGATTTTTGCCCAAATTGTTCTACACACTTGTGGACCACATCCTATTGAATACATAGATTGTCTAATATCTTAATTCCATATTAGATCACTTTAATTGTGACAATCATATTGACAGTAAACAATTAATAATTATATTACATATATGCTCAACGTTGGATTAAGATCCAACAGTCAATACAAAAAATGATGAAATTTAATGTATGCCACTCTACATCAATTATTTTAAGTCGTCCGAAATTAATTAACGACATCTCTTAGTGCATTATCAGACCATACTAAAACTACATAATAATGAAATTTTTAGGACTATATACTTGTTAAATAATAAATCTCCCTTCTTCATCACTTCTGATTTCAAACCTAATTGACAACCTTAATGGACAGATCAAACTAACATAAGCGCAAATTACTGTTTAATAAAAAGCCATTGTACCTGACACTCACCTTCTGCAAAGTACTAAAATGAATTAAAAAAAAGTATTATTTACCCGGTATTTCTTATTTTTCACACAACCTCCAAATATATCTTGTCACCGGAACAAAAAAAGGATGAACAGGGGTTAAAATATCATTAAAATATCATTGTATCCACCCTTGTTGGTGACAAAACTAATTTTAAATTATATTAAATTTAATTCACTAATTATATAAATATAGAAAATGTATCTATTGTAATTACTAAATAATTGTTTCTCACTGCGTGACTTCTTTTATAACAGAATATCTTATGTTGTCTATCGAACTTCTCAGTTTGTCAATAAATGTGATATTATTTAGATTTATAATCTAAAGTTATTTTTGATATTTTTCATGATTTTTATACTTTATTATCAATTAATCTTAACCGAGTACACTACTACCAACTAAACAAAAAAATTAAATCGTAACTTTTCTCTCAAACAATTTTGATTAGCTGATTAAAAATTTAAATCTTAACTTTTATCTCCAAAATATCACCTATAATGACATTCTTTATTTGTGATTTCTCTAAAGATACACTGCTACCTATTTTTCTTTAAAATACACTAAATAGTTTTCTTTATTAAAGTGTTGTTTTGAGTTAAAATATAAATATAAAGAAACTTCGAAAAAAATATTATAATTTCGGCTCTCTCGAAATAGCATTCGGAGTTTAAATATAAGTCTAGAAATAGAGTCCAGAGTTTTTCTTCTTTTTAAAAAACAAACAATTGTCTTCACTCTTTGTTCTAGCTTACAACGCCTTTCTATTTTAAACTCGCGTGATCGCCATGATTTTCTATCTTTCCGGTACAGTAGCTGCTTCCATTAGGTTTAGAGAGGGAAGATAATTTGGAAGCATATCTTTCAGTTTTTTTGTAGATTATTGTTTATGGTCATGCAATGTAGATAGATTTTCTGTTGTTCCTTATTAATTTAATGTTGTCACTCTACATCAAGCGCCTTAAAATTTCAGCCGTCCGAATATAATGAACGACCCTTAGTGCATTATCACACAATACTTAAATTGCATAAAAATGAAATTTGTAAGACTATCTACAATAATTAAGGACTCGATCGGAAGAAAATAGACATAATTAATTAAACATGTTAGAATTAGACCATTTTAATCCTGAATTGAAGGCCAGTGGCTATGATGG
The DNA here is from genome assembly GCA_024447775.1 of Carex cristatella. Classification (NCBI taxonomy): domain Eukaryota; kingdom Viridiplantae; phylum Streptophyta; class Magnoliopsida; order Poales; family Cyperaceae; genus Carex; species Carex cristatella. The sequence continues at coordinate 3,898,283 of JAJHPF010000007.1, forward strand.
GTTTACTATTTGATTTGATGTCTTTATGCGAACCATGCACGAAATACGAGATCTAAAATGTCTACTATTAGATGTGATATTTGTATCCGAACCTGATCTAATTTGAAAATAATAAGTGTATGAATTAAAATTCAGGTCCAAAAATTTTTAGAGTATGGATTCAAATATAATTGTATCCGGATCCTGCCTGATCAAATAGTACATGTAGCGGTCATGCAATATTGTAGACAGACTGATATGACTCAGATATTCTGCTTTTCAATATTAATTGGAAGTTGTATGTTTGTAACAATTTATGCTTTAGAGAATACTTTAAAGAAAACTTTAAAAAAAAATTAATCATCTTTAGTGAATACACATTTAATTAGTTACATTAATTTAGCGTTGAAAATTCAAGCAAGGCCTATTTTTTTTCTTGTATTTCTTACTTTCCTTTTCAGAACATAACAAAAGAGCAAGTTACCTAATAAATTTTAAATCTTCCATTTAATATTCATTTTATCAGCACTTGTCTGTGACCAAACGATTCTTAAATTGTATTAAATTTAAATCTGTTTTCTCAACATCTTTTGACATCTGCCTTCGAGGCCGTACCAGATCCTCAACATCTTAGATTCAAATTTAAATTTAAAACTTAATTGTATTGACATAATTTGAGTATTGTTTCCTTTTTTTACCATTTCCTATATTGTATAGCAAAATCCACAAATCCATGACGTGAACTACAAAGTACAGAATAAAATCAGGTTAGGTTGTGATAAGTTTGCACACACATCACTTAATTTGCACACAAATGGCCATTGAAGGGCAGCGCTCCTTTACTGAGAGTCCCAGTGAAGGGATGTTAGATTCATTTTAAGTGCCGGAAGAGAAGAATGTTCATGGATAATTCAACATTTAGGATATAATGTGTGTGTGTGTGTGCATGTATTTGTGTCCTGCATATTGAAAAGTAATTAAGTTGATGTGTATCATGTATAATTAAGATGATGAAATTATATTTCAACTGTACTATTCATCAAATGATTTTAAACTGTTATAGTCTGAAAATTTTAAAATAATTAGCTAAGCAACTAATAAAGAATTATGACTAATTAAAATTTTTGGTTAATTAACGAACGGGTTAAACTATAAATAAATATTCATTTAAAAGCAACATAATAAAACTTCGATTTTAGTAAACCAATTAATTTCCTAAAAATTCAATTAAGACGATCGATTCGATATAAATAGATTGAATTATATAAAGTTGTTATTAAAGTAACCTAAAATTTACAATTTTTATTTTTTTATTTTACAAATAAGAGTTTCATAAAATTAGAATACGAAGTTTTGAGACATGATTAGAACGTTTATAAAAATAAAAATTTGATGATTGTTATAAATAAAATATAAACTAATGCAACTAATATTTGAAATTGATTATAAGTTATAAACCCAGATACTAATAAAATTAGTTGATCATACGTATCTTAATTTGCCTAAATTTGATCAACTTATATGGTTTCTTTTGTTATTATTCATGGAAATTTCTCCACCGTTCAAATCCCTTTCTGCACTAATCTTAAACCCCTCCCTTTACATCTCCTTATTTTCCTCCTTAGGGAGCCGCTCCCTCTTCTCTCTCTGTGCAAATCTAAACCGTTCATCTATATCTTACACGGATCTCAAAGCAGGCCCTTTCTTTCAAAAATCCTCTTCCCTACTTCTCTCTTTTTTTCCTCCCTGCCGCTGGGGCTGCCTTCCGTCCCTCCCTCTTTCCCTCTTTGCGCGAATTGTAGAGGAACCTAGGGTTCCCTTTCTCTCCCACGTGCCTGTCGCTCGTCCTGCTCCCGTCCCATCTCTCTGCGCGCGATGACTTGGTTGCCTTGGATGCGCGATTTGCGCACCTGCTCTCTGCACTCTCTGACCCTTGCGCTCTCTCCCTCGTACGGCTCTGTTCTGTGTTATATATCTCTCTTCCTCTCTTTGTTGGGTTGTCTCTCTCTCTTTTACTCTCGCTCATGTGTTGAGAAAAATCTCTCTCGCCCTCTTTTCTGTTTTTCCCTGTGACTTGCGATTCTCTAAACCCTAGGATTTTGGTCTTTCGATTTGGCCCTCTGGTGCCTTCCTTGTGCTGTCCTGGTGCCTAGTGGTGCCCTATTCTTGTGGTGCTTGCTGATTTCTGAGACGGACATGAGGCGAGGCAGGGACCTTGGTACCGGCCTTCTTCTTGCGCCTCTTTGCCCATGTTGCCTCCTCTCGGGTATCTACTTAAGCACCTCCCTTTTTATTGTTGCTTGATATGTGTTATGAATGCTTTGTTGTTAATTGTCGGTTGAGTGCGGCTTTGCCGTGCCGGTTGTGTGTTGTACCGTGCCGGTGATCACTGCCTTGTGCTGCCTTGTTTGGTGTTCTTGTTGATTTTGCTTGTACCGGTCTGGTGCCGTTTTGCTGGGTTGATTGTGCAGCCTTGTTTAATTAATGGGTGATTGTGTGCTGGTTTTGTCTTTCGTTGGTTGTGCTGGTACCTGTGTTGGTACCAGTGGTACCATTCCTTGTGTTCTGCTGTCTTGCTTCTGATTTGTGCCTCTATGGTCACTGTTGCGAATTGGGAGTTCTGGTGATTGTCTGGTTCTGTGTTGGTAACCAGACTTTGAATTGGTAGGGACCAAATGGTAAATAATTTAATTTTAGGGTGAAATTGGTAAAATTTTAGGCCCTTAATAATTTCTCTTTATTAGAAGGACTTAAGCGTTAAACTGGGGAGATTTTCAAATATATGGGCTTGGCTGTAATGAAAACAGAAAATAGTGAATATATATGAATAATTTGAAAGGGGTTTGAACCTCCGAATTATAAGGGGATCTAAACCAATTTATAAATGAATAAATTAATAAGGATGCATTTCTAAATCAAATTATAAGAAACTAATTAATGAAGGTGCCTTAGATCTTCCTTCTGAGTTGTAATCGGCAACAAAATTTTAATAAATTTGTTTAAAAGATATCAATGTATCATGATTTATAGGTGATACAAAGTGATTAATGTATTTAAAATAGAAATTCATCTAAAAGTGATCGACAACATAGGACAATAATAACAAATAGTGAACGTATGATAATCACTAAATTAATGTATTGGATTAACTATAACTATAATATAAACAATGATTTATATACTGAATTTTAATCAAAAACTTAGTTTAAACAAGTGTCCACTAATTAGAATAAAATTTACAAAATTTAAGTTCAAAATATAATTTTATAAGTTGTTAATTAATTAGTACAATTAGTTACCAATGTATTTTTATTTTATATACATAGTTTAAAATAATTTCAAATTATTCCTAATGAAAGTAATTACATTCCTAATTGTCCCTCTAATTTTATACATTTGAAATATGCCTAATTATCGTACTAATTAAATTAGTAGACAACCAACGTACATTTATATTATGCGTATTAAGAATGGATTTTATTTTTAAGTAATGCGTTTTAATCGTATAATCATTATAGTAAACATAATTGTGATAGTAATTAGCAAAATTAATTAATTAATAGGTATTTCTAGTTTTAACCGTATTAAAATAAATAACTAATTAAGTAACACATGTTTTTATCGAACAAGTAATTAATAAACTTAGTTAGTGTAGTAAATAATTCCCCAAACCCGAATCGGATCAGTCGGATCTCTTTATTATGACTTATTTTAATTAATTAAATATAACCTATAATTAAAGCAATTGTAGTAATTTAATAGTTCATGGTAAATTACCGTAGTGAACGACATAGTTATCCTACGAATATTGCGACAAAATAAATTATGTGGAACAACTTATCTTCGAATTAAAAATATAACAAGCAATTTATCTTCAAATTGAATCAAATTAAATTAAGTTAAATTAATGTAAAGTTCATTATGACAAATTCGGACCACGTCAAGCTAACTAAGTTAGACACGTCAGTCTGATCGAATTAATTGAGAGTTATAGATCGTAGTAAATTAAACACACTTGAACGCTGAAATAAAAGTAATGAAATTGGAGAGTGTTGCGAGAATTTAGTTTAGATTCTTATTAAAATTTCCTTACGATATACAGGTCAACAGACCCACCTTGATTCCGACTCTTGTACCGATTATGCGGATGACTATGCCGGTGTAGGCGAGGACCCCGCAGGCTATCCCTACGAGTAACCTCTTGCACACGATTCCCGTTTAGTATACAGGTGTGGGATATCTAAATTATTTTCTTTTGTGGGCGTACTCTTACCAAGTCGTTCTACCTGACCTGACATCCACACTTTATTTTAAGTAGATGCATTAAAACTGTAGAGCATGTTTATCCTTTCTGCACTGTAGGTAGAAATTGCATAAGCCCCGACAAATAAAGAATTTACTGTTTTTATTAGGAGTAGAGTAAGTTAAATAATATTATATATATTATTATTAGAATATTAGGTTATTAGATTGCCTTCTTCTCGTAGGAGGTGATATATATTATTGCATAATTATACGCATGCATTTGGTGAGAGCTGAGTAGAGGCCGAATGACTGCGCTCCGGCTTGTGGAATGGTACACGAGTCGGTCTCGCAGCCATTGAGTTGGGGTGTCACTTGACTTTCCGGATGGTCTTCTAGGACTTATATTATATGCATGAGCTTTGATTATATATATCATTTTCGATCATTTTACCATTACGTGCGGGCCGGACTCGAGCCTGGAGTGACTTCCACCTACATTAGGAGCTACATTGCCTAGAACGGAATTCCAAAGGCCGGACTCGAGCCTTGTGGAATTGTGTGTGTGGGTACATAAGGCCGGACTCGAGCCTTGATGTACGGGGCCGGACTCGAGCCCCAAATCCTATTGATCTGGCCAGACGGTAGAGTTCTCACCTGCTCGTGAGGGATGAGATTAACTATTTTTACGACATGCTTTGTATGATTTCTCATATTTTATATGTTTGGTTATGGATCGTTTTAGAGAAAGGAACAAATACCGAATTGACATATGTCCATCGGCTAGCGTGCTACGATCTTATGAGCAATGCTCGGTGTCACTAGGCACCGTGTATCATTGGACTCTCTGATCGCAGTCCTTAGACATATCTTGAGGATCCTTGATCCGATTAGCACAGCACGGGGTGACTTCTATTCGTACTAATATTATATAAATTCTACACTCAGTATTCCGATACTGATTTCCCCGATTTGACTATCAATAGTATATTCTCCTTGGATTTTTGTTTGGAGAAACTTTCGCATGTTGGCATATTAGTATAATTGCATCATGTTAATGATTAAAAGTATTTTATTTTTTATTAGATACTAAGATAGGATCACACGTGCATATTTTATTTCAAGCATAACTGTATGTAAAATTTTAAGTAAAAGTGCTTTTGACCGTAGAGGATCCCTGAGAAAATAGTTCTGGATCACATACTGGGTGATTCGTCGCTCACCCACAAGTTGTTTCGTGGGTTTTAGGTACAGAGTTTGGCGACTCGTAGCAGGAGTTGTCAGGAGTTGTTCCTGAAGGCCACTCCGCTTTGACGGTTAGGATTATCGCCATATTTGATATGCGAACCCGTATTTGTTGCTTTTGTATATGGGATTGATAGAGCATGTATTGTCTTTTGTTTAGATTATGTTTTGGATGTGACATGGACTGTTGTATTATATGTATGTGTATTTACTGATATGTGACTGATGTTCGACTTTTGTTTTATATGTTTATATTTTGCTTCCGCTGCTTACTGATGATTACTCTTAGTCTTGCGTGTTTAAATGATTAATAAACACGAGGCGAGGTTGATCACACATTAATCCATAAATTTTGGTTTGGGGTGTGACATAAACTAATGGTGATCTTTATTAAAAGAATCTTGAATTGAATTTCAAATTATACTTGTGCTATAGATTATGTTATAAGTACAAAATATTTTGTATCCGCAAGACCACAAGACACCATACAAACTTATTCATGTCAAAAGATACCTCCTTTAAATGCACGTATATGAAAGCTAATATATATTACAATTCAAAAAAATAAAAATGTTTTTCTCCCACTCATATATATGGGATGACCCTAATTAGGTAAGAAACAAATTGGAATGTACAAATGTTGAACCAAAAGAGCATAAATCTAGCTCCCATCTTAACAGATTTATTTCATTTTTAGTTACAGTTTAGTAATAATTATGCATCTTGAGTGCCTTTGTATATAAATTGGTGACAAATATCTATCAAAATTTAATTACCAGGCTACATTAAAATAGTTAACACAACAACAAACTAAAAACAAAAATAAAATGATTGTTTCTCTAACAGAAATTAAAAAAGAGAGTAAGATGATGCAGAAAACTGAAGTCGTTCCTTTCTTATTTACCTCAAGATCAAGGATGAATTATTTAGGCAATATTGAAAGTATTTGGTAATATTTACAATGCTATTTTCGAAGCCAATTTTTATATTTGTATTCTATTTCTTTAAAGTATGGTTCTTCTTAATAAGAACACCAAAAATAACGAAAGAATATGGAGGTTACTTATTATAATCTTTCTGCTTTTATATTTGAGTCTAGTGATGTTCTAGCGAAACCGCTGAACTTCTACCAAAATTAAGAGAAGAATTAAACACATCCAATTTCACGGTTTCATTTCATGATGGCCTTACACACACACACACCCTCTCACACCCATATATATATTAGTATCATATAGCTGAGTACCATATGACAATATTGACCAATAAATGAGGGTCCTTGAATAATGCCAGTTAATGAGGTTTCAATCAACCACCAAGTAATGTATATTATTTAACCATTACATATATACGGACGGACAACACAATATGTTTCCAACATAATCAACTTAATTTAGAAAAGAACTTACAGCCAGTTTATCTTTGAACAGCACATGATTGGAAGTTCATCAGGATCCATCTATTTACGACGTCACGTGCCTGATGAGGTGCATAAAAAAGAATTATCCGATTCAGCTTTAATTAAACGTAAATAATGACCACACCAAATCCATACCGATAAAGGATTTGTATATACAACATAAATTTGCTCGACATATTCAATGGCGTGGGCCGGATTTCAAGGAATTAATTCAACAAGTTCGAGGTTTTATTAAGAGCAATTTTTTCTCATTGACTCAACAAGTTTGACTGAATGCATGGTTTTACCTCTTCCTATTGTAATTTGATACCGGAGAAACTGCAAACACATGCAGTTGAAATAGAGAAAAACAAAGCTAGAAACTATATTTTTCCGATAAAATAGTAAATGACACAGGGTAATTGTTGGGGCAACTCAGATAAAAGGGGACTCACTCAATCCTTAGATGACTCGCTCAACCAATAGGGACCCAAAGAGGACTCACTCAGACACACCGCTAGTTAAAGCATGTCCCATGAAATGTTTTTATTTTTTGTCACGTCTAATTTCCTGATCTCCATCAGATATCCACTTGATTAGATTGACAATTTATTGTTATATTATCTGCAGAACATGATCATCATCTAATCAAAATGCTAATCTTATACCGGTAATTAATGTTCATTGTTAATTATTAAGACTAGAGACATTTTAAAGTATTTATAAACTGCTATATAGAGTTCGACAATTTCAAATTCTCAACCTGAATGATCTATAAGTAATAAAATATTAAAGGAACAAAATGATAAACATAATCATTCAATTACATAAACAAAACTTAAAAAATAACCATCCTATGATTGAATTCTAGATCACAACACTAACACATATATGTATGCAGAGTTTTTTATTCAGATAAATAAATTCAGTTTTCATGATTTATTTAAAGTGAACTTATTATAGTCCAAGAAGATTAGATGTTCCTTATGAGTAGAACTAGGGTGCTCCTAAGTTCACCCAACCTCTTATGAACTTGACTTTAAAATATATCGAATCGACTTTAAACGATGAATCCAAACCGTTAAAATCATTCTACCTAATGATTGATGCGTCTACATATGAAAATTTAAAAGTTTCGAATTAATTTAATATAAAGTCAAGTGGTCTAAGGAGTCCAAAAAATTAATGCATTAAAATTAATTTATAAACCTTAAACTTTTGACCTCTTGACTCTATATTAAATTAATTCGAAACTTTAAAATTTTCACATGTATACGCATCACTCATTAGGTAGAAGGGTTTCAACGGTTTGGATTCATCATTTAAAGTCGATTCGATATATTTTAGAGTCAATCTCACAAGAGGTTGGGTGAACTTAGGAGCACCCTAGTTCTACTCTTATCTTATATATGCAATGTGATTTAGTATGTGCTCTTAAAATGTAATATATATCAGAGAGAGAGAGAGAGAGAGAGAGATAAAAGGAGAGGTAGCACAGTTGGCTAGGAAAAAGTCCTAGGATTGTTGTACCCAAAGGTTGAGAGTTCGATTTCCTCTCACGACTTCGCAGCCTCTGCGAAGGTTCCAAAAAAAAAAAAGAGAGAGAGAGAGAGAGAGATTTATCATGCATGTGTTGTTTAAGAGAGATTTTGCATGATCAATCATGCATGTAATGTTTGATTTTTATTTAAATATCATAAACTTGTGATACGAGCATATTATTCTACTAAAAAAAGTAAAATAAAGTTAGCAAATATGTCTATGTTGATGTCAAAATATGATAAAAATAATTGTTTATTAATTATACATGCACAAGTTTACAAATCGACAATTAAGACATTAGAAAATTAATGATAACTATACTTATTTTTTGTTAGTCAATTATATTTGTAATTCAAATATATGAGTATTCTATATTGGTTAACAATATTTTTTAATTATATCAAAATCAAATAATAAAAATTTATTTGACTAAAAGTGTGATTTATCAGTAACACAGTTATTAATAATTATACAGAAAGTCAAATTATAATTAATGTCTCAGAAACCATAAAGTCTTCACTGTCGAAACTCCTTAGCGTGATAATCTTCTAAACTTCATTGTTCACCATTCTTTTTATTTTTTACATATGGGCAAATTGAATTTTTTTTCTGGAATATGAGTTTGAAAGAGATGAGGAAGACAAGTTTTAGGGATTTAAAATCAAGAGGCGCCTTTTGAATTTGAACTATTATGTTCTTAAATAAATAACTAGAGAGTAAACAAATTGTATTTAAACAAATCATTTTTGTACGGATTAATCATGCCTATATTTGAATTTGTTCTTTAATAACCTATCTCGTAATGTTACCTTTCATTTCTTAAACTTGCTTTTTTCAGCGAGATTTTTTTTTTCAAGAGCTACTTTGAGCGCACATATTTTAATTTATACCAATTTTCCATAATATGTAATGTCCTATATTAAATTTAATAATACAATTATCAAAGAAAACATATAACAACATGATGAAAGATAGCACAATTCTTTAATTTTGTAAGATGACAACTATATAATTAGAATTCTTGTGATATGTTATCTACAAATATATAAAATTAACCAACAGAATATACAAATATACAAAATTAGAATTCACAATCCTTTTATATTAGACAAGTTTAACAATCATTATACTAATTTGTATGTCATAATTATATAAACAGCTATGACAAATTAACGTATTAATTAAAAAATATGTAGATCACGAGGTTATCATTTTTATTATTATAAGAAAATTGAATTACTGTGTTCAATAATATTATTTGAATTACGTATCCATATATGTCTAGCACAACGCCTTAAAATAAAGAGTATTTGACTGCTTTTATGTCCAATATTAGTGCATGCAGAAAAAGCAAACTGTATACTAATTTGTTTATTAAAATTATGTATACTAATTACTAGCAATAATGTGTTAGCCTAGTATTATTATTCTATTCGTACAATATATTGGTAAGAGTAACAAATGTAATTAAAGCGCAGATAATTGATTGTAATAACAAAATGAATAGATACATATAACAGTATGGAATTGATTGATACCTTAAAAATATATTGTCAAATATTGGGGAACTACAGTATGGAATTGCCAGATTAATTATAACACCATGGAACCGTACCCACATATGAACGAAAAATGTGCTTTGCTGTACGAGATTACTGTCAAGACGACTATTGATATTGCTAGATTTTGTAAAATAAAAATGATATAAGATAAGATAAGTTAGTATCTAGTCCATTAAATTTGTGAGAAAAACAATTTAAGGTTGTTACATGATAATTTATTTTCGCTACATTTGGTGGGTTTTATAAATTCAAAAAACAATTGGGTTTGTACAAAAGGCTTGGAAGTACATAGGCTAATTATCCAAATCAATTTTAAACCGTTCAATTTGTTTTGAGATTTGTGTAACTAATTTGGAATCTAATAAATTTAAACAGTTTATGCAAATTTTGATGCGCATGCGAATGATTTAGACCTTATTTCGATTAAAATTTGTCCAAAAATTACTTGGACAAAATAATTTGGAGATCACTCATATGATGTTTACCGGGCTTTCCGAATACTATAAAAGATTGGATCCCATAGGTGGTGGGAATTCAAGCCCACCAATGGAGCCTAAGGATGGAGAAATTGAAGATTCAAATTTTGACCTTTCAAGTTCATTTTATTTGAGATAAAAAAAATTAATTACATGACTGTCGGAAAAAAATAGTTATTTTAGTGAACCGAAATTTTTATTGATACCCTTTAAAAAAACCTTTTTCTAGGAAATTCAATAAATACCCCGCAATGACGATTGGGGGCCCTATTATTGAGGACCTCCATGTCTCCTTTCGATTAATTTTTTTTATTATCCATTTAATTTTAATTAATTTTTTTTTCTCCTACTCATATATATGTATGGGATGATACCAGTCAGATAAGACACACAATTAGTATGTAAACATGTTCAACAAATTAAAAGAGCATAAATTTCGCTCACTTTTAACAGATTTCTCTCACTATTAGTTAGGCTTAGTAATGATGCATCTTGAGTGTTTTTGATATCCAATTTTAATTACCAAGCTACATTAAAATATTAGTTAAATCGAAGTCGAAATATACAAACTACAAATAAGAAAAAAAGTTGTAATATACAGATTAAAAATAAGAATAAAATGATGGTTTCTCTAACAAAAAAAAAAGAGTAAGATGATGGAGAAAACTAAAGTCGTTACTTCTTTATTTATCTCGACAGCAAGTATGGCTGATTTAGGCAATTTTGAAAGGATTTAAATGGTAACATTTACATTGATTTTTTGGAATCCAATTTTTTTATTTATATTCTATTGCTTTGAATAAAGTATTGTGCTTTTTAATATGAATATACAAATATGTATAAGATGATGGAGAAAAGAGTATTGTGGTTTTCTAATACGAACACTATTTTTTTGTTTACATTCTAACAGTTAATACCTAACAATTAATACTATCTTGCCCCTGCATTTAAGTTATTTTAGTGCTTCGTAGCTAACTTGATGCTTAAGCCGTGGAAAAATATTAGAAGTGCCTAGTTTGTCTTTTGGGGCACTGAAGTTTCTCATAACAATCTTGTTCTACCTTTCACAAGTTTGTTTTGCTTGATTGCAGAGGGAAGGTGAGACGGTGCTAAGTAACATTTTATATTTGGAAGCGGTGCTCAAATTCCTACACCTTGCTTTTCTCAGGGAGCATGGGCAAGGACAGAACAATGAGGCGGCCATGGGTCTCTATTCAGACACAGCAAAGCTCTGCCAGTAAGATTATTTTACCTTTTACAATAGAGTTAGGTTATGTTGTCACATTTACAAGAGAACATGGGTCTTCTTTTCGAATCCGTAAGTGCATTGTTTTAGTTTGGCAAACCCAAATATTATACTTCGGTGCATCATCCTGCAAAGGAGATTTATAACTTTATAACACATGAAAAATATACTTTTCAGTCTTCACATTTATCCAGTGTATTCATTTTATAGATCTATATTTTCTTTACAAGTAGGTATTGTGCTGATGAGTGTGAACAATAAAAGAATATGCTGGCTGCCGCTTTAGCATACAAGGCCATCGCGTTTGCTCACATGAGGAGTGCCTTTCTTATAAGCCCGACAATAGCAATAAATGATGCAGTTAGTCTAGTAAGTTTCTTAGCTATTTTGCCAAAACTGAACTTTTGTAACAAGAAATTGGCTATGGTGTGTGTGGAAGGGTATTTTTTACTCAAGCCTATATCTCCATTTTCAAAGTATAAATAATGGATCCAAACCGTTCAACATGATCTCCATTATAAAATGTGCTTGGTGACCATAGTGACCATTTCTCTTAATTTATTACTGTTGTTTTAGATAGGTAGAAAAATTCATTGATTCAGAACCTTCTGGACCTTAAAAAAACTGTGATTTTTGAAGATAAACTTATAAAAACACCAAACAAATTAGCAAAGGGATTTCACATGTGGTATGTGTAAGGCATCGAGCATTGTAAAATCTAAAAAAAAATCTTACTTAGATCAGTACTTTATATAATGGCTAACACTGGTTTATCTCAAATTGTATATAACAGGGTGATTCTATCTATGACATCTGCATTTGAAGCCACAAGGAGGTATCAGATCCGGGCCAATTATGGAATGTCTCAATTTTCATTTTAAAAATGTAAATGCATTCATTGAGATGGCTCATCAAGCACTCGCTCCATCTTTTGACGTTTGCATGTTTTTGTACAAGCTAGTTCATTTAATGTAAGTAAAATTCGACTAACACTTTACTACACTAATGAATGGTAAATTGAGTTTGTATTTACATAATTTGAGTACTATTTCTTTTCTTTTTTTCCTTGTACTTATATTGTATGGTACGTAGGGGTATTTTCCTTATTCACATATCTCTTGAATGTACTACAAAGTCCAAAATACAATCAGGGTTGCAGGTTGTGACAAAGTTTGCACTTTGCAGAACTAAATGATTCTAGAGTAAGAAAAACAATTCTAACTACACTGTTTTTCTTACGTCTTCCTAATGTGCACAAGAAACGATATATGGACAGTATATGTTTTTGTGTGGAGATGGAGAGAGAGTTGTGCTATGCATGCAGCATGGCAGCCATGCATTGTCAATCTTTTAAATAATAAAGTAGACAAAAAAAATGTACTGTGGTGTTTCATAAACTGAAAATATGTCGCCATAACGTTGCCTCTAAATATTGATTTTAGAAATTCAAAAAGTCATTTTTAACCAGTCATATATATGGGATTATGCTATTTGTTCATACAACTCTCTTTTTTTTGTCTTCGCTATTTGCTAGTTTCACGTGATCGCCATAATTTTTTTATCTATGCGAGCAATATATAGTAGCTGCTTCCATTAGATTCCATGGCTGCTGCTTTAGCATACAAGGCCATGGAATTTTGATTTTCTATTATCCATTTTATTTTAATTTTTTTAATGATTTTACATGCTTATTTATTAATTTCTCACAAGAGAAACAAAAGGATCCATGTTTACGCAGACAACAACCCCGGTGCGCATCTCTGCCTCAAATACTGCTAGCACTGGCAATTAAGTTCACTATTTGGTGGCTTGCCTTGAGTTGATTGGAACCAATTGTATGATACCTCACCATCATACAATTTAAATGCATGGCCTGCACAAAGTTAAATTCATTTTCATTTAGTATCCAAATAATGTGATCTGATCAAAGCATAGATGAATTGACCGTTGATGATCTTACTAAATATACATTAATAATAGACATAATTAATCCATTACCACCTCTACTAGGCCCATTGTCTGGCACAATTAATGTCGGCCCACTTCAGCCCATTAAACCCAGCAGTGAACAGCACATTAAATGTTTTGTATCAGCAGGACACCAACAAACTTACTCATGTCAAAATAACCTCCTTTGAATACATGTGTATTTGTAATTAGTGCTCACTAAAAGATAATATATACAATACAATTAAAAAATTTAATCTGTTTTTTTTTTTTCATCTGCTCATATATATGGGGTGACACCAATTAGGTATGAAACACAATTAGCATGTAAACTTGTTGAACAAATTAAAAGAACATAAATTTCCCTCATGTTTTAACAGATTTCTCTCATTAATAGTTCGGCTTAGTAATGAAGCATCTTGAGTGTTTTTTATATCAAATAAATATCAAATTTTATTTACCTAGCTACATTAAAAGAACAGTTAAATCAAAGTTTTGATATATGCAAACTACAAATTAGAGAAAAGTTGTAATATACAGATGAAAATAAGAATAAAATAATGGTTTCTATAACAAAAAAAAAATGAGTAAGATGATGGAGAAAACTAAAGTCGTTCCTTCTTTATTTATCTTGACAGCTTGGATGGCTGATTTAGGAAATTTTGAAAGGATTTAATTGGTAACATTTACAATGATTTTTGGAAGCCAATTTGTTATTTATATTCTATTACTTTGAATAAATTATTGTGCTATTTAACACGAATAGACAAAAAAATGTACAAGATGATGGACAAAAGAGTTTTGTGCTTTTTTAATATGAACACTACTTTTTTATTTATATTTTAAAAGTTAGTACCTCTCATTTAATACTATCTTGTCCCTGCAATTAAGTTATCTTAGTGCTTCATAGCTAACTTGATGCTTAACCCGTGGAAAAATAAAAGTGCCTAGTTTGTCTTTTGGGGCACTAAAGTTACTCATGACAATCTTGTTATTGTTGGATTATTAATCAAACGTTAAACTAATATGTAAAATAATTTTGTATTGTATACTGTTAATTTTATGCTCTATTAAAGTGGTCATATGCATTATATAATTTATTGAGCATTAATGTGTCATATAAGGTGTGGACCTTTAATGTGTAGAACTTAAGAGATAATATTTAATTTTGTGATGAGTTGAATTGAATAATTGTCACATTAAACAGCCAAGAGTTCCTTGGTTTGTATATATAATTTGGTCCCCCATAATACATGACAATTTTAGAATTTATTTTCTCTTATTCTATTAGAGAGATATGTGAGAGACTTTGGAAAAGACATTACAAAGGAGATTCTCTGAAAGGTCTTGCTATTCTGGAAGAACCAAATCAATGACACTCTCTCACACAAGACAACCATGGATTAAGGTAAGCCTCTGATATTCATTTTTATATTCAACATAGATGGTCCTGCGGTAACCGGCGATGATTTTCGTTAGTTCCGACAGTTGTACCTTTAACAAATTTCTTTTGCTTGATTGCAGAGAGAATGTGAGAAGCCGCCAAGTACGATATTATATTTGGGGGTTGTGCTTAAATTCTTACGAGTTGTTTCTCTCTGGGAGCACGGGAAGGGAGAGAACAATGAGGCTGCCATGTGTCTATACTCTGACACTGCAAAGCTCTGCCAGTAAGAACAGTTAACCTTTTGCAATAGAGTTAGATTGTTGTCACATATACGAAGGAATTTTGGTCTTCTTTGCAAAGCCGAAATATTGCTTACTTTGCAAATGACCTAATATATATTGTGCATCATCCAGCAAAGGAGATGTATTTTCTAAAGGGTGTTCAATACTAACCTCAGAAAATTTCACGTACTATAACCTAGAAAACAAGAAAAATGTCCTCTGAATCTGTACATCTAGTTAAATTAAAAGGATGAATGGCTATTTTTATTGTTGACATTTTTGAAAGGATTTGGTAGCATGTACAAAAAATCTCTTGTATCAAAAGAAATATATCTATATTATCTTTTCAAACAGGTACTGTGCTGCTGTGTGCGAAAACAAAAATAATATGCCGGTTGCTTCTTTAGCGTACAAGGCTATGGAGTTGGCTCACATGAAAGCTGCTGCTATAGTATATACCTCAAGTTCTCTTTAAAATATGCCAGCTGCTGCCAACGAGGAAGTTTGTCTAGTAAGTTTCTCAGCTCTTTCTCCAAAACAGAACTTTAAATTGTAACAAGAGATGCGCTATACATGGTGAGATGTTTTTCGAGAAAACAACAGGGTTCAAGCCCCTCTTTTTATTAACCAATTGGATACAGTAGACGAGTTTCTGAGAAGATAGCTTGCAGCAGCTGTTTGTTTTGAGTTTGCATGCATGTCTTTGTTTTTGTGCTGACATGCCAAAGTAACAATCCTATTAGCTTAAGTAGTTGTAGCCTTAGATATTAGAGCAGGAAGGGTATATCACCCTCTAAGGATGATCCTTTTGTAATCCTAACTTACTCTTTTGTTTTTAATAAAACTGGGCCCCGGCCTTTTATTCAAAAAAGTTTCTGAGAAGAAACTCTGCTATAAGTAGAGAAAACATACATGGTGAGTTGTTAAGTGCTTTGTTTTACTTCAAGCCTATATTTCTATTTTTAAAGTCCAAACATTCCATTCGAACCGTTCAACATAATCTCTATAATAAAATGTGTTTGGTGACAATATTTTATATTTTTTAGAATTGTTTTACTCTTTCTTAAATAGGTAGAAAATCCATTGATTCAGAAGAATTTGAATCATAAAAAAACTGTGATATTTAAAGATAAAACTTAAAAAGACAAACAAATTACCAAGAAAGGATTTCACATGTGACATTCTGAAAACAATCTAACTTTATTTAGATCAGTAGTTTATCTAATGGCTAACATTGGTTTATCTCATATTGTATATGACAGGGTGATTGCATGACATCTGCCAAGGCTACAATGCGGTACCAGATCCACAGCGAGGAGCTTGATGTGCCAATTATGGCATGCCTCAGTTTTCATACTAATAATATAAATATGTTTATTCAGATGGCTCATTCGGCACTCGAGTCCATCTTTTGGCGTCTGCTTGTTGTTTTTTTTTTGGTTAAAAAGGCCGAATCCCAGTTGTATTAAAACAACGCAATAAGTCTGAGTACCATATGGAGAATCCATAAAGAGCAGTCATTCTCTCTCTAGCCACAAAATATGCTCCTATGCTATCACAAAAACCATACTACACACCAAAAGTTAATCCACTAGCTATAAATCCAGTCACAGTGTTAGCTAACATCCCCAGCAACAAAAGGGTAGCTATACTCCCAAAATCATGGTTCTGAAACTCGGAATCGGGTTCTCGACCATGGGATCGGAATCGGATGAATCGGCCGGTTTGAGTCGGAAACTCGGATTTTTTTTAGCAGAAAACCTGTTTTGTAGCCAAAAAGCCCAAAACATAAGAAATAATTGGTAAAAAAATAATTTGTATTAAAATTATGTTAAGACAAAATATTACACTCAAATAATTAACTAATTATATAATGTAATACATGTATTAAAAATTAAACACACTAATTATTACCACAAGCTAAAGTCAAATATGCTGTCTCATTTTTCATTGATCTACAAATATGGAATTTAGAATACAAATTTTTAGCAACAAGATTATTATTTATTATTTTTATTATTTATTTAATTTATTATTTTTATTATTTATTTAATTTATTATTTTTTATTATTTATTTAATCTATTATTTTTATTATTTATTTAATTTATTATTTCTATTAAAAAAAACTTAAGGTATCTTTTCTCTAAAATGGAGATTTGTTGCATTTGCAAACAATTTAGTAAAAATGTCAAGTTAAAACAACTTTCATACTAGCTCGCATGACGTTATTAAATTAAATTAAAAATAATGAAGACATGGTACAACATATTGACAAACAAAAATCTTACAATAAGACACTATTTTTGACAAAATTTTGACAAAATCTTACAACAACATATTGACAATCTGAAAAGCTCAAGGCCTATTTTTTACATATGTAATTTAGAATACCAAATTGGACTTTTAATTAAAATAAGTCTCACTTTTCTTTGGTATACAAATATGTAATTTAGAATACGAATTTTGCAATTTAGAATATGAATTTTTAGCAACATGATTATAATTAAGAAATTATAGAATAATAATAATAATTTTATTAAAGACTTTGATGGAGTTCATAAATAAATTATTTTTTTAAATAAAAAATTCGAAATTCATAAAAATTTATAAACTCAAACTTTGGTTTGATTAAATATGTTTGTTCCTAGTGCCAACAATTAAAATCCTCTTTAATTACTAGAGAAATCTCAAACCGTTCAAACACATTAAATACATTTAGCACTAATCTTAAAGTCAACCCCTTTACATTTAGCACATTACTAGAGAAATCTCAAACCGTTCAAACAATTAAAACCCTTTGACAGCTAGCCTCCACTCCCACTTTTCCTTTCTTCTTCTGCGCGTCCAGACCTTCTTCCTTCTCCGCCTTTCTTCTTCTCCTCCGTCTTTCTTCTTCTGCGATTGAGACTCAACTCGGTGAGTGAGAATGGCACAGCACAGGAAGGAAGGACGGACGCCTTTCTTCTTCCTTCCTTCCTTCCTGTCCCGTTCGAATGGCACAGCATAGTCCAGGTTAGTGAGAATTGGAAATTTTTGCTTTAAATCGGCTCAACTCGGTGTAAATCGGCTTGAATCGGTGTAAATCGGCCCGAAAATCGGAAAATCGGCCGATTCCGTCACTGTTCATCCGATTTCTCTCAGAAAATCGCACATCCGAGGAAATCGGGTATAAATCGGATCGGACTAGGCCGATTCCGACTTGACTCGGCCGATTTGACTCGGAATCGGCCGATTTTCAGAACCATGCCCAAAATATTAGTCACCAGTACTATCTAAACACTCTCCTGAGCAGAAGAGTCCTCCAGCACCTGAAAGGAGATGCTATCTTCTGCTCCCGGTAAGATCACTCGAAGTGGTATAGCATCCATAAGCTCTTCCTCCGGCAGCTAGTCTTGAGTAGCTTGCTGTACTTGGTGTTTTATCTTCTTATTACCTGTCCAGTAAACCACCAAAGATAATATCAAATAAATGAGGGACCGAGCTGTTTTAGGTTGCATAAGTTGAAAACAGATTTCATTACGGTGCTTCTAGATAGTCCACACCGTAGCACTAAAAACGATAAGAAAGGCTACTTTATCCTGTTTATTCAAAGATATAAGAAAAGCAAATACATATTTTCATTGTTTTCCAATTTCTGTAATGTGCTTGATTTTGGCCTAACCAGTACCAGATTTGTTGTATCAGTGGACATCTCAAAAAAAGGTGATTCACAGTTTCTGAGTTAGAACAGAAGACACAAGAGGTGTCTCCAGTCCATGCTCTTTTACTAAGATTCATTCTAGTAAGGATTTTATTCCTAAAAACAAGCCACATGAATGTTTTAATTTTTGTTTGAAGAGGCAAAGTCCACCAAAGTAGTAGATGTTCACACAAAACACCTTGATAGTTTAAGAGTTTATATAAAGACTGAACACTAAATCTCCATGAATGTTCCCAGCACCAAGATAATTTGTCAACTTCATGAGTGAAGGATAGTTGATTGAGGGTGAAAAGCACTTGGTTCCATTCCTGAAGGCGTACCCCTGTAAGAATATCAGAAAATTCCACTATATGTCCCTGAGTATTAATAACCTCTGAAAACAGAACCTGTTTATTGATACAGAACCCATACAATTGGGGGTATCTTGAAGCTAGAGAGCAGTTATCTAGCCATATATCCTCCCAAAATCTAATTAAAGAATGAGTTCCTGGTTGATGTCTGCTTGTTTTTGTGCATGTACATATTGGAATTAGTTTATGTTTTTTTCTTTTTCTTGCTAGTTCATTTGATGTAAGTAAAATTCAATTAAGACTTTATTACACCAATGAATTGAAAGGTAAATTGAGTTTGTATTGGAAAATTTTGAGTATTAATTCCTTTTTCTCTCTTACCTATATTGTATGGTATATAAGGGCTATTTAGTTGGCAATATTCACAAATCCCATGAAATGAAATGCAAAGTACAATATACAATCAGGTCATAAGTTTGCACAGAAATGACCATTGAAGGGCAGCGCTCCCTTACTAACAGTATCATTGAAGGGATATTAATATATAATTCAACAATTGGGATGTGATGTGAGTGTGCATTTATTTGTGTCCTGCATATTGAAATAAAGTAATTTGTTGTATATCATGTATAATTAAAATGATGAAATTAAATTTCAGTTGTATTATTCATCAAATGATTTTTAACTAATGGTGATCTATATTAAAAGAGTCTTGAAATGAATTCAAATTATACTTGTGCCATAGATTATGTGACAAGTACAAAATCTTTTGTATTTGCAAGAAACCTACAAACTTATTCATGTCAAAAGGAAATCTCAACATAAACATAATCTTTACTTCCAAGTTCAAACAGTTGATCCGAATTTCTCAACATGATCTTCATATTATAATGTGCTTGGAGACCAAATTTTAAAGTTTTAGGAAATTTTTTATTATTTATTTAAAGTTTTGAAAATCACAGCTTTTAATTACAGAAAAAATAATAAAAAATTCAGAAATTCATTTTCAAAAATTCTAAATAGTAAAAAATTTTCAAAAAATGTAAAATTTGGTCACCAAACAAATTACAATATGAAGATCGTGTTGAGAAGTTCAAATTGACTTTTTGAACTTTAGAAAAATAAAACACCCTCTTTATTTTTTAAAGCATCGCAGCATCATTCTAGATACATATAGAGATTGGCTAATATTAAAACGTTTGTTCTTTAACCTTAGAACAAACGGTTCAGTTTTTACATTTTCAAAGTTCAAACAGTCAATCCAAATCATTCAATATTCAATCTATATTATAATATATTTGGAGTCAAATTTACATTTTCTTAAAATTTATTTACTATTTATTAAAATAGTTTTAAAATTGTTATTTTCAATGATTCACTGCGACTCAAGAAAGAACTACTTCCTATAACTTGCCTTCAAGCATTTACCATGTCCTCCTATTTATACTACATCAAAGTCGGTTGACAAGTTCTAGATAATACATATATTATTACTAAGTAGTTTCTAGTCAATTCTACCAATCTACTACCAACTTTGGTATATGCCGGTTTGGATATTTCTTGAATAGTCTAGAATTAAACTTTGGGCTTGGGCCTACTACGGTGCTGATTTCAACATATTATATAAATGGATTATTATGTATAATCTTCAACAAATAATCACACGAAGAGTTCCTATCGTATGGTAAACTTAGACAAATTAATTGGGAATGTTTTTTCATTCCCAATTTAAGTTTATCCCAACAATATGGCACCCTTAGACAAAATACAAACTTAACAGACAATCACACAGAGAGTTCCTATATATCATAAATTATGTGCCTTTGTGGATAAAAAAAAAAATTCATAGACAAGTGCATGCACACTCAAGAAAATACAAAGCGATTCATTCCAATTTATTAGTACAATGTTCTTAGATATTTCCATCATTGAAAGTATCGAAAGTAAAACCTATCTACAATTAAATTAAACCACTTTCTTCCATTTTCGTATGATATCATAGTCCAAATTACAGTGGCAAATCCCACACCTAACCCCAATCCAATAGAAACGGAGAGCCCTATTGTTTCTGTAAAAAACTTTAAAGAACCTGTATTAAACTCATGATTTGAAGAAGTTGTTGCACATTGCATCATTAAAGGTTTACCACACAATTCAGGATTACCCATGTAAGAAGCGTTCGAAAAGGTTGAGAACTGACGGGCTTCGGGTATTTCTCCAACAAAATTGTTGTATGAGAGATTTAGTTCAGAAAGAAAAGTGAGAGAGATGAGTTCTTGAGGGATATGTCCAGAAAGCTGGTTGGAGGAGAGGTCCAGTATTTGAAGTTGTTGAAAATGAGCAAATTCCAGTGGAATTGAACCGGTCAGAGCATTATGTGAAAGGTTAAGAACATCAAGTCCATTGAGTTGTCCTATCTCTTTGGGTATTCTCCCCCAAAATTCATTATTTGACAGATCAATGTAACTGAATATACGAAGTGTCTTGTAATTCAGCTCAAAACTCAGCCCTTTGTATGTGATTGATGGTACATTATACGGATTGTAACTTATCTTCCTGTCAAATTTCATAGCCATCAAATTCACAAAAATATTTTTAGGCAACGTACCACTGAAATGATTTGAAGAAAGGTCAAGAACTTTTAGGATGGGAAAATAGGAATCATTTCCTTTTGTTTTGATTTCCACGTCTGAGATTTTTCCATAAAACATATTCAATCTTAAGACAAGAACAACCAAATTTTCAAGATTTCCCAGCCAATAGGGAAATCTGTTCACTATCCGATTGTTTCCCAAGTCTAAGATGGAGAGAGAATTACAATACATTAGTAAGTTGGGCAAACTCCCATTTATTACATTTTCACTCAGAATTATTGTTTTAAGTCTACATGCTTGACTAATATTTTGTGGCAATGACCCGCTTAATTTGTTACTTTTGAGGTTGAGCTCTGTCAATTCAGCATGTTCTAGAAGCCAAGGTGGAATTGTACCAGTTAAATTGTTATATGAAAGATCGAGCACTTGTAGGGATGTCATATTAGAAATGAAAAGGGGAATCTCTCCCCTGAGACTATTATTTGAGAGGTTTAATATATTCAAATATGTTTGGTATCTCAGAAAAGTAGGGAAATCTATTAAATTGCATGATGCCAACCCAAGATATTCTAGTTGTCCAAATGAAGCATAGAATGACTCGTTATTGTTTTCGCCTTCTATAATTGACAACTTGTTGTTTGAGAGATCCAGAGAATCAATGTTCTTATTATGCTTGATATATTTGGAAATTGACAATTGTCCTTCAAAATTGTTGTATTCAAGGTATATATATCCCAAAATTGATGAATCATTTAAGAACTCAGGTAGATATCCTGACAATTGGTTATCAGATAGATCAAGAGTAATCAAAAAAGGGAGAAAAAACAAATCCATGGGTATCGTACCTATCAATCTGTTTGAGTTCAAGGACAAATATTCGAGTCTTGTAAGGTTTGTTATTGAAGGCGGAACATCTCCATAGAAGTTAGAACAGCATAAAGCCAATTCCAATAAATATTGGAGATTTCCAATTGAATCTGGCAATGGACTAGTGAAATTTGTAAATGAAACATCCAGAGATTGCAAAAAGCTTTGCTTCGTAAATTCTGGTAGCTGACCCGACAACATTGAGTTACCGGATAAAACAAGTACTGTTAAATTTTTGAGGTGGAATATATCATCCGGGAAATTTCCACTTAATCCACAATCTGCTAGGGATAGCACTCGAATCATTGCGCCTACTTGAAAAATTGCGCTGCTCCACTCAGATCCATCGAGTGATATGTCGACCCCATCCAAGCGAAGAACTTGCAGCTTGGTGAGGTTGCTGAGCATGGTTTTTAGGCCAGTTCCATGAAGATACAAGGTATTGGTAACAGAGTTGTCAGTTGATAAATTAAGTGAGATAAGGTTTGTTAGGGCAGAAAAGCTGATCGGAACTTGACCGAGAAAGCCAGAATAGGATAAGTCGAGATAGGTTAAATTAGCTAGTCGCTCAAACCCTGTTTGTGGAAGGGTAATATTGAGAAAGTAGTTGGAAGAAAGGTCGAGGTACTGAAGAGAGCTGAGATTGAACAAAGCCGGGTTGAGTTTACCTGAGATGGACCGTTTAGCAAGGTTCAGTGCAGTCACCATGCCGGTTTGCTCATTGCATGTGATGCCATCCCATATGCAACAGTCGGTACTTGCATTCCATGAATGGAGTTCAGTGGTTTTGAAACCTTGCTTGAGTTGAATCAAGGCATGACGTTGGTCAAGAAGACAGTGAGCTTGTGTTAGAGTGGTGATTTTGAGGGAGAAGGAGAAGAGAATAAGTGATATGGAAACAAGTGCAGCAAGTGCCATTGTTGGAGAGAAACAAGAGCAAGCAAGACAATTCGGGGGGGTGGTTGTATATAAGGTGTGAGTATCGATATATATATATATATATATATTAAAAATAAAAATAAGAAAGAGCAAATGATTGAAACATGAGAAAGAAGCACAATGATAGCATTAAATGCAACAATATAAAGAGAAAACCCGAACCAATCTTTAATTAAACGCATAAAGAACATGTGCTGGCCTACAAATACCTAATCGATCTGTCTCCACTATGTACGTATAAATTAAAATAATAAAAAAAAAACCTATGTACGTATTAACAAGAAAAAAAAATGACCTATTAATATTATGCACTACAACGCGTTTTGTACTTTCTCCACCGGACATCTCAGTCCAGTCCAATAGCTTGTTTTTGTTGTGAAATATATATATATATTTTTTTAAATGCCAAAAATAACTCGGTTGCTATTTGGTACTTGATGTGGGGTCAGGATTCAATATAAGATGGTTGGACGCAATGCTAAAGTAACTAGAAAGACCCTACTTACATTAAGGTAAAAGTTATTGACGTTTGGTTGAAGTTATAAATTAAATTATTTTTGTTTGGTTAGAGTATATTACTTAAGTCATGGTTTTCAATTTCTATTTTAATTTGAACATTATTCTTTTAATAACATGTATGGCTTTTAATTCAACAACAAATTTTATAAGTTACATAAAATGGTAAAATTTACAGTTTATGAAAATCACAAAATAACTTTCAGAAAATTAAAGAAAATACAAAAAATTACAATGAATTTAAAAAATATACTAATTCAACTTAAAAAATTATTACAGACATTTACATTAGTTTAAAAAGTGCAAATTAACTACTAGATTGATTAAGCTGATAAATTTAACTGTTTTCTTTTTCTTCCCTTCATTCAATAATCACATCAGGTAAATAATATTCAAGAAAGCCCCTGGTTCTTTTCCAATTAATTTGCCTCTGATTGTCCAGTAGCCTAAAAAAATAATTTCATAATTTCATTCAATTTCCATAAAATCATAATTTCAGTTTTACAAATTGGCAAATTAGAATGAACTTTGGCAAATTATTTACAACTTATATATCTTAGGAGAAGTTTAGTAATTTATACAATTTATTATATAAAAAAAATTAATTATCAGTACAATCCCTGACCTAATATTATATAAAAAATGTTTATCCCGGCCAAAAGTCTTTCATATAAAAATAAATAAGCTCTACAATGCATAAAGCTGGTGCAGATACAACTAGAAAGACACCCAATTACCGCAGATCATAAATGAAAAAATAAGCTCTAATACTAAATGGAATCAGTGCGGGACAGCCATTTTAGCTACTCGATTAACATGGAAAGAGAAATAATGTCGAGTTTTTGCTTGAGATGAAAGAAAGAGAGGGACATACAGACCTCTTCTACAGTTTTTACTTTCCTCCAATCTTTATAAAATTCACGGTCACCAAAACTGTAGGAGCTCAGCTAAGAATATTTAGGCTGAGATGAATGATTACAAATTTTAGAGGTAGAAGACAATAGGCTGCATTCGGTATCTGAAACAAGAATGAATTAGCTGATACCCTGATACAGTGAGATAAAGTCATTGTTTTTACCATATATGCTGATAGAACCAAGTCACCAACCTTTTCTAATGTTTTACACTAATTTGATTATAGATCTCTAAATTTCTTTTACTTCTGCTAACTGGAAGACTCAACTATCATTGGACTTTTTAAATCCTCAGTGCATTTCAAAAAACAAGCATCTCTTCTTGAGCTATCAGACCTGGATTGGTTATCGGGTTGATCCTGAAATTTAAGGTCCAGAAACTCCGGTGAATCCATGCCAGGTTTGGGTGCCAAAACAGATTTCCTGAGTGCTAGGATGACATGAAGTATCCACTATGACGAAGGAATCAAAGCTGTTCTTTTTTTTTTGACAAGAAATCAACCTTTCTCCTTCCATCATAGACTTTTCTCATCCGAAAAACCTCCTACGATTTATTGATTTTTTGAGATGAAACAATTCCATATTTATTGATTTTTTTTTAGATGGTACAATACCCTTTATGAGACTGTTCCTGCAAATCCTTTCTAATTGTCGTAAATTGTAGGACCTTATTGAAACCGAAAACAGATCAATAACACACGCATCACACGGATAGTTCAAGGTTATTAGACAATTACCTTGAAATCCAAATTTGACTCATGGTCAATGATCTCTGGTAAAAGATACCATTTATGCAGCTTAGGTTCAGAAATTACTGTTCATGTATAAAAAAATAATAAAACATGTAAAATTGATAAAATCTTTACCAGTGCTGGATATGACATTGGGGGAGTGTTTAATTGTGAATGGAAACTCAACGAATGCACCTTCAGTGGAAGAAGCTCCTCAGTTATTACTTGAACGAGGTGGAACTCTTGAGGTAGACTATTTTAATCAGACAACTGAGGCTTACTTGAGACTAATTGAGGTGGGTCTTGATTGCCATTAAGATTTTATGGGCAAAATTCATCTATTGAGGATTAATTTCGAAATTGTTATGGGAACAACCAATCCCAACCTGTGCTTTAGGACTTTCTATTTTCCTCATTGAAATCAACGAGCTTAGTATATAAATCTACTGATCTACATGGTGCTGCTAAAATGCCAATGCAAATTATTATCAAGGAACATATATTACCAACCTGAGTGAAGGGCGCCATTGGCATCAAATTTTAAAGTTATATGAAATTTCAGATTTTTGTCTTTCTTTGCAATTCTTACATAAAGATAAAATCTCTCATCTTACTAGTTTTTATTGCACTTGTACCTTGAAGGTTTGGCGTATCAATGACACCGGCAAGATTTCAATCTCTAAAGAGGAGATGAGCAAATTTTACAGTGGAGTTTGTTACATTGTACTTTATAAGTACCAATCAATTTTCAAGAAGGAAGAGTACTTGTTAGCATGTTGGATTGGGAAAAATAATGCCCATGTTAAACACACAACTCGTATCATTCAAATTATCAATTGTATCAATTATAAAGCAGGATCTTCTTCATTACTTGGCATGTCAATTTGATATTATATACTCTCTCAAAGTTCAATTAAATTCACCTGATAGCTTCTATCAGGATTTCAAAAAAAAGAAAGTTCAATTAAATTTGGTTCGTTATAGGTCTAAATGGATGATGGAATTATTTTTTTTCCAATTAGGATGATCAACATATATGGTAACTCAATTAGCAAGCTCTACATGGAATGCCTCAAATGGAAAATTTGTTGAGGTACTTCAATTTACTTTTTCCGTCTAAATATACAAGACAAGCTCTCGCTCGCACACACATGCATGCCAACTTAAGTATCTTCCTTAAAATATAAATTTATTTTAGGGACACATCTACGAGGTAAAGGAGCCACGACAATTTATTTCACTATTTCAGCCAATGATTTTCCTTGATGGTATGATCTTTAATTTCTTATTTGTACATGCATAGTTTTACATAAAATGGATGCCACTATATATGACAAACTTAATTGAACATGTGTCCTCTTGGAAGAGAGACGAGGGCTCATACCTATGCATCAAGTCCGCATTTCCAAGGCATCAAACCTTTAAATGGACATTTTAGACAAGGGTAATGAAGCAATCAAATGAAGAAATTTCTTAATGTGTGCATTATAGATAGTACACATTAAAAAGACTCTTTGAACTTTTATTATCAATATTCTCTTACTCTTTTATATTAAAAAGACTCTTTACATATTATATAGACCAACAAGAACTTTTTGATGTCCCCAATGAAAGCTAGAAGAGTGAATATGAGGCATTTTTTTTTTATCTTTAATCGCTTTTGGTTTATTATTAAAAAAAACTGAAAGAAACACAATTTCAAGTAAAATAAAATAGTAGAGGAAGAAAAACTAACACACGAGATGTTAACTGAGATCAGCAAAAATGTCTTATGTCTCTGGAGCGACACAATTTAACCTCAACTCAAATAATCCATATGATACAATAGTCATACTATTGGCTCCTAAGTCACACAACAACAGATACAAGTAAATGTTATTACATTACTTCGGTGCAAAGAAAATATCATTGTTAAATTGGAATAACATAATATCAACACTTCTTGGCGCACTTTTAAACCAAGCCTCAATATATCTCACTATCTCTTGTTTCACCATTTCACTGCTTTCAATATTGCTTCCCATATTTCACCATTTATAGGAGAAACAATTCCAATAGTATTTTGTAAATATTTAGACTCTACAACCTACAAACTAATAGTTAATTAAAAGTTTAATCACAAACACATCACACACACACACACACGGCGCGCTATATGTTATGTAGATTTTTGATATTTTATAATAAATTAGGACGTATACCAAAATCAAAATGATATGTCATAAGACCGATGGTATGATGCATTCATCTCTAAATAAGTATTTAATTTAGATACAAATTATGAGAAAGTAACATGCATCACGAGAAATTTGTCTATATATATGACTGTATGTCTGTATCAGTTGTCGACTTCCTGGCATTATTTAATTAATCAAGTGTACAGTTAATGAGAAAGTAACATGCTTCACCTGCGAATTTGTAGCTATATGGTGTATTGCTGGGATGTGATATATAATCAATTATTGAGTTCTGGTGCCATGCACCAATCATTCCTTATTTTCTTTATTGAATTTTTTTTTTTTAAGAATGAACTCAGAATATTTGAAATAGGCTACTTAGGAAATAACTCAAACGAAACACTGTACCAAAAGTAGAAATAGTTTCCAACAACTATATTGAGCCTTTTAATATATATAGCACCTTAGAATTGTAACAAAAATACAACAGATCAATATACAAAAAATCTCTCCTCAGCTTTGCATCTCTTTACAAAAAACAATATCTTTCTTGTCAATACAGGATTTCTTAGTTCGTCACATAATGCTTGAACATAAAAAAATTCATGAGATATTTTCTTGTCAGTATATCTCCCTATCTACTCTCTCATTGTGAGCACAGACTTACTAAACATAAAAACAAGAAATTTGAAGCATTTTGAGGCAATTTATCTTTTTCATAACCATAAGAAGATAATTCTCATGTCACAAGCTAAATTTCTTTTACTTTGTTATAGTTGTTGGTCTGCTCTCCTAAAAGAAATAACTAAATTACTAATTCTTCTAAATTCTTATTTGTTTTTAATTATAATATTCTGTCAACGTTGACAATTACTTTTGAAGTGAGGTGAAGATACTTTAATAGAATAATAGAATTATTATTAAAAAGAAATCTTTATTTTAAATCTCCGTAATTTATATTATAATTATCATGTCACAGTTATTAACTCACTATTAAAAAAAAAATGTTGCTATATCATCACATACTGCAAGATTCATTATAACCTTGTGAGCCGTCTGATTTGTCTTTAAGAATCGCACTAGTTAAATCACTGGATGAGCTAGAAGCAATATGTGAAGTGCTCTAAGCAGAAATGTACAATAGCACAAGACAACCAACTACAATGAGGGTTATATGTTAATAGAAACAAACGCTTACGCCGCCAAAGGGCATTTCCACCAAAAAAAGAAGAAGAAAATTACATGAAATAAAGAGGGAGCTGCAAAGTGCTAACAGAGTACATGAATGACAATTTCTTTTTTGAAGAAAAATGTGTGTCAAGCCCACATTTGTATTCATTTAATAAAGTCTTATATAAGGTTTGTAACCTCCAAATAAGCAGGAAATGTAAAAGGCTCAAAACAGTTGAGCTAAGATCAAAATAAAACAAACAATAAATCATAAAACGTAAATCAAACTAAAAGAAAAAAGAGATGTGGACAAAATAAAATGAAATAAGATGTAAAAGGGGGTCTATGCAGCTGTCATTTTTGGTGGTCCTGTACCATTGTAATGTTTCCGTACCAGTACATAATCTGGTACCAGTACCTGGTCCGTACCAGTACCCTGACCGGTACAGCACCCATGCTGTTGCCTTTTCCTTTGTCAGCCGAATCTGTGCATGTTGTTACTCCTCCCGAGCTGATGTGATTCCCATTGTTGTTGTCATTCGTGCTTGTGACGGTTCATAAAATTGTAATTGTCATTTGATCTCTCCTAGCAGTCCTCCATGTGCTTGTGTTTGTCAGTAAAACAGCGAGCGCATCGCTCCCTCCATATCACAAATAGCATGATGGGCATAGCTGATTTTTGCCCCTGCCTCATGTTGCCCACTTTACCCCTATCGAAAACCCTTACTGTTGGTTTTGCAGGCCAGTTTTGTGCTGGTCTGTATGCTCTCAATTTTGCATATAATTCCTGTGTGTAAGGACATTGATGGAGCTAATGGCATGTTGTTTCTGCATTGTTGTTGCACAGCAAGCATCTGCTAACCAGCGTGCAGCCTCTTTTTTGAAGATTGTCGTGTGTTAGTATCCTATTCGTTGCTGCCAACCATGCAAATATCTTGATTCTTGGAGGCGCTCTGATTTTCCAGACCTTGGAGATAGCTGCAGTTATTCGAGGGCCCGTTTTGAAGTAGGTGTATGCTGATTTCACAGTGAAGGTTTGTCCAGCTGTCCATTTCCATTTAATTTCATCTCTAACCCCCTGTGTTAGGTTTACCCTCAACAGGTATACTTTTAGTGTGGTGAGCTCGCCTTGTGCCTCAATCGACATATTATGCATGAACAAATGCTCCAAATTTTGTTCTCTTGCTGCACTTTGTAGTGTGATGTCGACCTCTGTTGTGAATGAGAATAGATTGGGTAATGTATCTCAACTGTCCTTGCCCTCAGTCATGTTCCCATAGTAATATTAGTGCACCATCTCCCGGTTTCCATTGTGTAGAACAATTGAAGAATTGGCGTCATTGCATCGGAAGTTGTGAGAAAATAGGAGTAAGTGGTAATCCTTCTGAAATGGTGCTGTCTGAAGTAGCAATGGATTCCATAGTCGGTGTTCTGTTGCAAACCAGTCCCATTGCCATTTCATCAATAATGCATAATTGAAAGTCCTGAGGTCCAATATTCCAAGGCCGCCTATCTGTTTTGGTTCACATACGGCTTCCCAACCAACCAGATTGTATCCTTTTCGCTGCTCACCGGCCCCATGCCACAGAAACCGGAGTCTAACCTTATCGATTGTATTTATAACCCATTGTGGCAACTTGAGCACTGACATCATGTATATTGTCAGTGAAGAGAGGATTGAATTAAGCAAAACAAGGCGACCTGCTATGGAGAGGAATTTTGCAGCCCAACCCACTAGCCTCGAGTTAAGCTTGTGTATTAGCGGTAGAAACGCTGTTTTGGGTATCCGCTTGTCAGAGAGTGGATGAATGACAATTTCAACTCCAAATGCCAAAAATCATTGTGGTACATTGGAAAGCAATTATATAGAGGACAAATTAACTTGGATAAAAGAGCAAACCATACAAAACGAAAACAGAAAAAGAAAAGAAAAATTAGCAATATACGGGCTTATTAAAGGGAAACATTGTAAATGGTAAACGAATCGAACTAACAGCTACTTAATTCTTTGGTTTGTAATATCCATAGATAGTGTAGAATGTCTGAAGTGCAGAAAGAATTAGAAGGGTCACACCTGCGACCACTGAGATGCCCGCCCATGGGCTACTGAAGTAGTTCTGTCGCAAACTCACCGATCTACGGTGCCAACTTGAGTTGTAGTATTTCGGCACATCCTCATACAAGCCAGAGAAAGGGTTTGTATTGTTGTCGGTGAAACAGATGTTACCAATATCATTGAAGAAAGTGGCAGCCATCTCATGGCTGCTAAGTGTGTTATAGATAACGCCGCATTTCTGGAGTAACTTCATATCCTTTCCTGAATCGATAAGTGCGTCCATCAGTTTCATGTAGCAGCTAAAAAATCGCCAGGTGGGTAAAATGCAGTTCTCATAGGCAATGACATTTACTAATAAGGTAGTCTGCCTTGTGTCAATCTTCAGACGTAGCATCTGCATGATGCCATTAGAAAAAATAACATCCAAATGACCTTTATCTTTAAATTTCTCAAATTCTACACCTGCCATCTTGTGAAGTTCAGTTGCATTTGCTATCACCATTGGTTCATTCATTGAGAATTCACTCATTTCTTCCCAGGTGGGATAAGGAGTATTTGAGAGTTCAATGATTTGTTCCAACATGTCATCCTCCAGCTGAGAAAGATCTCTTTCCAGCTCAGAAAGTTTCTTATACATACCAGGTGGCAAGGACCATCTCCAATAAAGGTCGAGCAAATGAGTTTCATCTTCGCTAGACATAGCATCATTATTGATTTTCCATGGCATATCCAAGCATATAAACATTTCAAGGACATCTTCAAAGAATGGGGCTTTTCGGTGGATCCAACTGGGAAAAGGCCATTTATACACCTTCCGGATAAAAAACAGGGGAATTTGATTTTCCAACAGAAGCAAATCAGATCTTACATCTTTTATGTGCACATCTAGGAAAGACATGCTCTCATGTACCTCTTGAGAGAGCGAGAATATTGTTCGGATAATAAAGCAATTGTCCATAACTAGCATCCGAACAAATTCAACATCACTATGGTTGAACTCTTGTTTATAATAAGCACGAGCTATCTCTCCCTAATCCATAAATTGCTCAAGAGGCACATCATCAATGCCCCTTTTCCCCTGTTAGACGGCTCGACAGACACATTATAGATGGACCGGTTTCAGCGATGTGAGATGCCTGCTGCTTTCCCAGAAATTCTGATATGCACTGGTGTTTTATATCTTCCATGCATTTGAGGTTTTTTCATCCATGGAAATACGGACCAATAGAAACTAACTTGGGCTCAAAATAAGATTCTCTTCTGGATCTGATGTACACTGGGACACGGAAAATATAATTCTTTGGCCAATCGGTTCCTTCCCCACTCACCATGTGCTCTTCTGGAGCTGATGTCTCTTCGATCTGCGAGTCCTCTGCGGCTGATGTCCCATCAATCTGTGTTCTTTGCTTGCTCTCCAGGTACTCTTCTGCTGCGTCTAATGGCCCTTCGATCAACGGGTGTAGTCTGGAGTCAAAAGTGGATATGATAATGGGTATACTGTCGGTAGCAAAGGTAGCAAAGGCAGAGGATCTATGCCAAGTAGAAAAAAATTTAGTAATAGTTAACAAATCACGAAATGTTGTAGTACTATTATTTCCATGCTTCCCCAAACAATGTTCCAGATTTGAGAACTCGATTTAAAAATTATAAAAGAAAAGAAATACAGAGAGAGATACAGAGTTTATATGAGTAGAAGTTTTAGAAACAGAAGGCCAGGCATGAACAAAATTTCCATCAAGCTAGAGCAGGAATGTGCACAACAAATCTCCAACTAGACACATTCAAATGAGAAAAATAAAAATAAAAACAAGGATGTTATTCGGTATTCAGACAGCTTACTATGTTAAAAAAAAAAGAGAGATACTCTTGTGAAATAAATTTCATCATTGGCCGGTAATTTAGAAAATGAGCATATGAAATATAGAAAATAGAAAACCATTAACCCAACAACAATGGAAAAATAAAAGGAAAAAGTGAGTAGTAAAAGAAAAATTGAAAAATTTAGGCTATGCTTCACAAACACGAGGGAAACCGTCAATAATGGAAAGAGAAAGAAAGAGAATCCGCTAATTTCACCTCATCTTCACCCTGATTTGGGATGAAGGATTTCACCAAAATTTCATAGCGCGTCCCCCCCCCCCACTGTAGCGATCTCCTCTGCTCCCTCTCTATTTCACCTCTTCGGGAGCAGAGTGAACCCATGGACTCGGCGAAATCTCCCCTCCACCCGTGTTTCTCCCTTCCCCTCCCTTCGGTTCCACTAGTCTGGAGCAAGGTCTTAAGGATAACATTTACAACATAGAGAAGTGACATCAAAAGAAAAATTATACCTAATGGTAGTGACAACATAGAGAAATCACCAAAATACTTTACAATAAACTTGCATTATAACGTATCAATGGTATTCTAGAGGCCAATGTAGCAAATAGTAATTTAAGAAAATCCTGTGCTGATACTAAGAGGAATACAAAAGTTAGATAAAAAGAGATAAAAAATAGTCCCTCACAGCTGGAAAAAAAATGAAACAATCATTTAAAACAAGAAATAAATATCAAGCAAATGGAAAGGGATTCAACAAAACCAAGAAGCATAGATCAAGTGTTGTGTGAAGACCCTCAGCAACTTCATAATTTTATTTCAGGTTCTCTGGGGCCCATATAAAAATGTGCATGGTTAACTTCGCAGCAGCTGCAAAATGTTATCACTTCAGTGCTTAGTGTGGCTTACATGTTAGCAATTTATCCTTTTACACTTTATAATTTTACAAGTGTTAATATGATTCAGCCCCCTCATGAAAATGTGAAATGTGTTGTTGTAGTTTAATATTTATAATTCCAAGTTGTCGTAAGCCAGTGGCCAAAATCAATTTGGTGCCTATTTGCAAAATTGGGAGATCTTCTTTAAGATTTGTGCCATGTTAAAAACTCAAAACTCAAATCTCATTCTACATGGTCAGGTATTGCACTGGATCTGAATTCCATAGTAACAAGGTCCCCGAATAATACTCATATTATGATTTCCCAGCATCTCATTAATTCTATGTTACCCCGATACTTCATACATGGTCCTGTACAAATATGTATTGTACCGGTATCCGATACCCGTATTGGCATATCACCATATCCATATCCTTTTGAAAATTTTTGTATCACTGTATCCGTATCATATCCGATACGATACAAACATAGCATCATATTATTCCCGAAACAAGAACATGTAAAATTTTTGCTATTTGTAAAAATAAAAATTATGTTATTTCTCTATGTATATATGATGTGCATGTATGCATGTATGCATTTGCACAAAGAGAGAGAGGCATTCACCTCCTTTACCCAAACTCAGGAGCACACATTGGGCTCGTTTGGCAATAAACAGGAGAGAAATTTATATATAGATTGAGGATATGGTACAAATAATTGAGGTTATGGAGAGAAATATATATATAAATTTACGGTCTGTGCTTATGGATCAATATCTCTATTAACAAAGTACAAATAATCGATCGGTATTCAACATGGTCTCAATATAAAAATGTACTTGGACACCAAATTTTACATTTTTTATAATGTATTTATTATTTTTATAGATAGAAAATCACATGATCTAAAAATTTTGAACAATCCAAAAGTAGTGATTTATATCCATGACAACTTCATAATTTGAGTAGAACTAGGGTGTTCCTAGGAGTACCAAGTCCTTTTGTACTCTTAACTCTAAAATCTATCGGACTAACTTCGAACTACGAATCCAAACCGTTAAAATTCTTCTACCTTACGGATGATGCGTCTATATGTGAAAATTTTAAAGTTTCGGATTAATTTAGTATAAAGTCAAGTGGTCAAAAGGATTTCAAAAAATGAATGCATTAAAATTAATTTAGAAACCTCCTAATTTTGACTACTTGACTTTATACTAAATTAATTCGAAACTTTAAAATTTTCACATGTAGACACATCACTCGTAAGGTAGAAGGATTTCAACGGTTTGGATTCGTCGTTCGAAGTTAATCCGATAGATTTTAGAGTTAAGAATACAAAGAGACTTGGTACTCCTAGGAGCACCCTAGTTCTACTCTCATAATTTAGTGCAAGCATAAGGGCTGCCAATCAACCCCTTAACCATAATTGTTGCAGTACATCTTATCGGGCTTCAACAGAGAACATTTATTTTTTCGGATGTCTGTTCTTATACTTATAATTCCATCAGTGGGTCTTCATCACAAAACAAATACAATGCATGTTTATTGTTTAAAAAAACAAAAGTAGATCAATATTTCACAAAAGATTTCTTTAATATTATTTTACTTTTCGAAAGTTTCAAGATTGAAGTTATGGTCTAATACTTTCTTTGAGAATAAATCCATTTATCAAATAATAGTAGTTCCTCTGAAATCAAAATCCACAACTATGAGCAAACAAAAGGCACTTTCTCTATTTACGAAAAACTCAATAACTAAAAGAGCAAGCAAATATTGCACTATCTAAATTGAACATGGAAATTCGGTAACTAGAGACTGAGAGTAGACCGGAGCGAAGTAACACGCTCAAAATCAAGTACTTGGGTTTGGGGTTTTTGAGCGGATATCCCAGAGCAAAGACTGAGCGAGAACCAGAGGTGGTGATAATCGCTTCATTTGTTTATTAGCGCCAACAAGTTGGCCTTACGGCCTGTTGAAGCCCAAACCAGACCCAGCTTCGCATTAGCTGCCCGCTGCATTATGAACTTAGAACGTCTTTATTCATAAATTTTGATTAACTATTTAAAATTAATTTTAAAAGTATCGCAATCATGCAATTAATTTTAATTATTTTAGCGTTCTAAAATTAAAAAAAGATATTCGTAATTTATTAATAATTATGAAATTATCATGTAATCGTTGAAATTGCCATCTAGATTTTGAAATTGTAAGAAAGTTACCTCGCTACTTGTACTTTTTTCACTATAGCCCTCATCATTTTGGACTAAATACAATCTGGATTTCGTTGATATCGTCTTTCTTTTTTTAACATGTAAATCATTTTAGGAGAGCTATCTCCGGTTTACAAAACTCATCCACATTTCAAGACTTATTGTGCCAAGAAACCCAATTTTGTAATCGTTGAAACACCTCAAAAATTTAATAACTCATCCTAGTTATTGGAGTATTTTAAGATTAGCCTGTTCTTAACTCGAACTTAATTTGTTTAGTTAGTAATTACAAAAATGAAAATTTAAAGTTAGCATATTGGAAATATCTTGGAACATAAGACGAATGTAGATTTAGTCTGGAGTCTGAATGCCATTAAAGATCCGCCGAAATTTTTATTAATAGAAAAATTAGAAAAAATATCAACAATAGAGAAGCAGTTTTCAAAATTTTGATATCTAAATATGGTTTATAACGTCCTCTAAGATGGAGGTTATAGACCACAACGTCCCATTAATTAAAATCTGATTAGCAAAACAATGTTAAAAAAAATAAGAGGTTGTGGACATTATAGTTGAGAACATTCAAGTACAACCTATAACATTATGTTTTTTTTTTTTTTTTCTCGCACTGTTTCGTTAATTAGCGGTAATCTAATTTCAAAATCGAAACATTGTGATAGGACATTATCAACCATCACGTTTTTTCGATATTTTATTTTTGTTTTTCTATTAATAAAAATTTCGGACAGATCGGTGCGCGTGCCACTAAAGTATGTTTGCTACTAAAGTCTATCTACACATTTTTTTAATAGATATGTAGGTCTAGTATGCGTGCCACTAAAGTATGTGCTTACCTTTTTCTTTTTCTTTTTGAGTCTGTATTTGAGTGGGTCTCTCAGTCTCTGAGCATTGAAAAAATACAATACTGAGGAGTGAGGACGCTCGAAAAAAAAAAAAAAAAATAGTTTTTGGAGTCCGTGTCCGTGTCTGTTTTTGATTCATCCAATCATCCTTACATCGGGGACTGTTTTTAACTTGGCACGAATCTCAAAGCCCAATAATACTGCCCCCTCCGTCCGCCCGAATCCCAAAGCGGCTGGGACTTAATCTCAAACCGGAAAGTGAAGGGAATTTTTTAAGTAATGGAGAGAATACTTGTCCGATCACCATTCCCACAGCAAAATTGTCAAGGGGATGTACTAGACCGAGACTGAAGAAAATAACAGAATACAACCTGAGTATTTTTTTTTTTTTTGTACCTTCCTTCAAAACACATGTTAATTATTCCAATATCATCTGAATATTTTCGGACTTAGCTGAGATAGCATAATTTTTTAGCATCACTCCTGCAGCGGAGCGGATATAGAAGTAATTCATCAGGTGAAAAGAATTTATTAGTTCAGAACAGAAAGAAGTATATATATGTAAAACTATAATTTGAGAAAGAAGTATATATATGTAAAACTATAATTTGTTGTGTGCAATATTTTTTTAACAGGGAAAGGGTAGGCTCGTGTGGAGATGCTACCATGTGGTAGTATTCTTAAATTTTAAGCTGCACTGAGAAGTGTCTGTTTGGTAATAAAATTAATAAGTAATTTATTTAAAAAAGCTTTAAGCTTAGCAATATACTTAACTACTAAGGAGGGAGCTTTAAGCTTGATAAAGGAGCACTCGTTCGGTGAGTTTAAGACTCCTTAGAGCACTAAGAAGCTCTAAGCCATCGCTACCAAACACTAAAAGTGAATAATTAAGAGCTTAAGGAGCACTACGAAACTAATATTCGGTTATCTTAATCCGTAGGTGAAAGCTAAGAAAGCTAAAGGAAAGGATAGAAGTGTCTTAAGATCCGGACAGAAGATTAAGATTTAAGAAAAATAAGATTAAAAGAGGTGATCTTAATCCGCACTAAAAAATTGGTGTTCGACAGAATTAAGAGGCTAAGGAATCTAAAGAAAACAGATTAAGTTTTAAGGAGGCTTAATCCATGTTGCCGAACAGCTCCATAGATCTTGAGATTAGAAAGTTGGGTATTCCTCATGGAAAAGTTGCATAAAGACCCTATATATTATGAAGAAATTTTGAAAAAAATATTTTTCATTTTAAAAAGGTTGCTTTGTGATTAAAAGCTCAACCAAACAAAATCGAATTTCTCATTAGGTGGAATTATTTTATTGTTAATTTCCTGTTAAATGAAAATTTAGGAAGTTTTGAAGGATGACTATACATATTTTATCAATTTTGACATATAAAAAAAATTTCTTTCATAGATCTATATATATATATATATATATATATACAAGTACCTAGTTCTATTCCAACAAAAGCTATATATTCTCACATTTTCAAAAATGTAAGTCTCGCATTTACATTATATATTTTTTACAATTCAAACCATATGCCGTTGTATGAAACTCGCATTATGATAAAGAAGAAACTGGACACATCCGGCTGGGACTCAACTGGACATTACAATGGTTCCTTTCCAACGGCTTGCAACAGCATAAAAACTAGCAAATATTCCCTGCAATATTCTGTCTGTGAGACTGTGACAGCTCACTCTCAACTCTAGTTAATTAATTCCCTTGTAACCATAGTTTGATTAAATTACAGGCTTTTGTCTCTCTGTGTATAGTTAGTTATATACACGACTAGAACTAAGGTGCTCTTAAGCTCATCAAGTCTTTTTGTAAGTTTAATTTTAAAATTTTATTGGATTAATTTCAAATGACAATACATGCAAACTGTTTAAACCGATTTACTTTACGAGTTATGTATTTACACATCAAATTTTTAAATTTGTGAAACAAATTTAGTATAAAGTCAAGCTAAAAATAAGATGATTTATAAGTTAATTTTAATATATTTATTTTCATTATTTTTTTACAGCTTGATTTTATACTAAATTAGTTCAAAAATTATTAATTTGACGTGTAAATGCATTACTCATGAAGTAAATTGATTTCAACAATTTGAATATGTCATTTGAAGCCAATTCAATAGTTTTTTAGTTAAACTCACAAAGAGACTTGGTGAGTTTAAGAACACCCTTGTTCTACTCTATATACACTACTGTACATGAAAAACAATCCAATCCATACAATGAATATTTGAATCAATTCAATCACTTTCTCAGTACAAGTTTCATAACAGTTCGGAATGCCTCTGAATATGACCTAAATAAGTGGAAATAAAGGGGTGATAATATTCTTATAGCACAACATTATTTAAATATTTAATATATAGACAGTTTTATTCTTCATTAATTATTATTTTTTAAATCAGCTTATATTTCTTATATTACGAAAGATTTTTTAAATTTATATTTATCAAATATGTTATTTTGTTCAAATATTATCTCGCTCTCATATATTATAATAATATGATTTTCTTTCTTTAAATTAAATAAATAAAATAATTAAATATTTTATCATTTCGGATATTGACAGCTGGCTTGCTTAAAATAAGTTAATATTAAGCACAAGGATTGAGGACTGAAGTTGGATTGCTGTTTCCGAGAAATAAAATTCTTTTAATTAAAATGTATAAAAAATAAGGGGGAATTTCAACGTATACTCCTCTAAAACATCAAAATTACATATTGGTCATTCTAAATTTTAAAATTATGTAATTTTCCCTCTAAATTTAAAAAACTCAGATATTTAATTATTTTATTATATTTTATATTATAACATATTTTAAATTCATAAAATACTCATTTTACTCTTTTATTAAAAATCATAAAACATCCAACTCCGATTCAAATCTGAAAGGTTCCTATACCGTCCGAATTGCTTTAAGATCCGTGTGTGCTAGGCCAGCACAAATCTTGAAGGGAACATGCACGAATATTGAAGCAACATGCACATATCTTAATGTGATGCACACAGATCAAATTGCTTTAAAATCTATGTAAATTAGATCAACACGAATCTTAAAGCCAATATGCACATATCTTATTGCGATGCATGCGGATCAGACGGTAGAGGAACCCTTCAGATTCAAATTTGAGTTCAACGGAGCGGTTTACACTCTTAATAAAGGGTAAAATAAGTATTTTATAAATTTAGAATGAGTTTTACTATAAAAAATAATAAAATGGATAAATATGTGAGTTATTGAAATTTAGAGGGTGAAATATGTAATTTTAAAATTTAGAGAGAAATACTTAATTTTGAATTTTCTTAGAGGAATACGTAAAATTCTCCCAAAAAAATAAAAAATTATGCGTGTCACTGACAGTTGGCTTGCTTATTAAAGAATTTTATTTCTCGGAAAAAGATATTGACAATTACCATTGAATTTTTACAAGCTAAGTAAGCCCCAACTCCCAAGTTTGTATTCATATCCTCAAAGACCTCTCTTCATATTTTTCTCTCATATTTTCTCCTAAAGCCTCCTCATTTACATGTAAACTCCTACCTTACGTATTATTTTTTTTAGTAGAGATTATTTTAAATTGAACCAAAATAGTTAGTAATTGTTAGGATTTTTTATAAATGATTAGAAATTGTTAGTTATTATTATAAATTGTTAAAAATTGTTATAAAAATAACATATTCGGTTCAAATTTACTGTAACTTTTCATTAAGCAATGAAAACACCAAAATTTAAGTTTTAAAAATATCAAACTTGGTTCAGATTTATGTAACTTTTATTAAGTCATCAAAACACTAAATTTCAGGATTCAAAAATACCAGACTTTAGTTAGATTTACCATAACTTGTGATTAAGTCATCCAAACACCAAAATTCAGGTTTTAAAAATACCAGACTTTTGTCAAATTTACCATAACTTGTGATTAAGAGCATCTCCAACTCACAAATTTATTAAAATTTATTACTGTTGCCAACTAGACAATAGAAACTAAAATTAATTTTAATTTCTTAACTCCTCCATCCCAACAATTGCTTTTTTTTTTTAACTCAACGACAATATTTTCTTTATTTGGCCGCGAATAGAAATTAAAAGTTTTGCCACCGTGTTCAAAAGAAAACGTTTTTTTTATAAGCAAATTTGTTTTATTAGCAATTGATCCACATCTCAAAAATTGAAATAAAATTTGTCACATAGGATTAGTAACTCCAAAATAATTACCAATGCAGATGCTCTAAGCCATCCAAACACCAAAATTTAAGTTTGAAAAATACCTTAATTTGGTCAGTTTTATTGAAACGTGTTATTAAGCCATCCAGATACCAAATTTCAGGTTTTAAAAATATTAGAATTTGGTCATATTTACTGTAACTTGTAAATAAGTCATCCAAATACCAAAATTTAAGTTTTAAAAATACAAGACATTGGTCATATTTACCATAACTTGTGACTAAGTTATCCAATACCAAAATTCAGGTTTCAAAATTACCAGTTTGTATTTTCATATTTGCATAACAAAATATTTCCAGAGTATGAAAAACATTTTTTTTTAATAAAAGTGAGAGTACCCCTTAATTTTATATGTAGAGTCTCATGATACCAACAAAACATATAATTTTAGGTTTGATCCATTATGGTTAGATGCTGAGGAGTTTCCCTCTGTAGAAAAATGGTGGAAGTAATAATATCCCTTACAAAAAGAAATTGATAAAAGCTGGCATGAAAAATTGAAATACACGAGGAAAAAAATAAATGCAGGGGCGGAACCAGAATTTGAGTATAGGGTGGGCTAAATAAAATATCATTTGTTATAGGGGGTGCTTATACATGTAAAACAAACAAATTAGTATGATTTTTATATACTTAATAATATAAATTTTCAAATCTTGAGGTGCCTTAACACCCCCAGCTATACTTATGTGCGGGCTAAATGAATGGATGGAAAAAAAAATCTTATACGGAGAAAAAAAAAAAAACAAATATGATTTAAAAAAAAATGACAAATGTGGGAGCGGACCTGCGAAAGTTCAATTAGATAAGCCAAAATGATAAATGGACTATTAATTAATGAGAGTGTCTTCTATGGACATAAGGACTTATTTGTAAAATGAACATATTTTTATTTTCAAAGTTCAAACAGTCGATCTGAACCGTTCATCTTGTTCTCCATATTAATATGTGCTTGAAGACCAAATTTTATATTTTTCTGAATTTTGTTACTATTTATTAAGATGGGTACAAAAAATATCAAATTCAGACCATTGAATTTTGTACCCATCTTAATAAATAGTAAAAAAATTCAGAAAAATATAAAATTTGGTCTCCAAGAACATATTAATATGGAGAACAAGATGAACGGTTCGGATCGACTGTTTGAACTTTGAAAGTAAAAATATGTTCATTTTACAAATAGATCCTTATGTCCATAGAAGTCGTTGTCTTAATTATATATAAAAGAAACTCATCCGAAACTCGTCATCTATTCGATACTAATTAAAAGCAGTAGAGAGGAAACAAAATATATATA
Source organism: Carex cristatella (assembly GCA_024447775.1). Classification (NCBI taxonomy): domain Eukaryota; kingdom Viridiplantae; phylum Streptophyta; class Magnoliopsida; order Poales; family Cyperaceae; genus Carex; species Carex cristatella. The sequence continues at coordinate 3,940,855 of JAJHPF010000007.1, forward strand.
TAATGAAAGAAATTTAGTTTCAGAACCACATTCTTCAAAAACGAGTTAAGAAAATATAGTTATATATGAATAATTAAATCATAGGAAGACGAAATTTTTCTTCGTTCCTTGTGGATTTTGTGGTTCACTGATAAGCTTATATTTCAGAAGAGATTTGTTTATAATGTAGGGGCTCTGTTGAAAACTAGCTTCTCTGTTTTCTTATACAGGAAGGTTAGGCTCAATAATTACATCCTGCCATTAGATTAGAGCTTGTCAAGGTTCTGTCACTTTCCAGCCTTATCTTCCACCTCAGCCTCTAGTTTAAAATCCAATATCTTTTGAAATATTACGGTAAAATAAAGCCTACTAAAATCCAATAATTCAAAACGACATTCTCCAACTATTCCCATTCCAATCTATCTTCCTCCTGAGCACTAGCAGCAGATCTCATTCAAAACAAATATGGTGATGATACTCAATGCCTTCCTACCAAAGTTTAGCTCACTTCTCGTGGAAATGGTGCAGGATGAGGTGGGAATGCTGCTGGGCATCCCTGGTCAGATCGAGATGCTTGGCGAGACCATTCGGGACATCCAATGCGTCCTGGAGGATGCCGAGAGGAGGCAGAGCAAGGGCAGTGCCATCGAACGGTGGCTCGTGCAGCTCAAGGATGTCATGTATGATGCTGATGATGTCATTGACCTATGTCAGATCAAAGCAAAGGAGCGCCTCGCCAGCTCTAGTTCTCGTTCTTCTCGAAGTGGTGCCTCTTTGCTATCTTGCTTCCGCAACCCGTTGTTTTCCCATGAAATTGGCTACAAAATTAAGGATATCAATTTGAGGCTGGAGAGGATTGCCAAGAGCAGGGCTAATCTGGGTTTATCTGAATCACAGGTCTTTCTTCGGCCTTCCGATCGAGTTTGCCGAGTGGACTCTATCATCAGCCGCAAAACTGACGCCTCAGTTGTTCTAGATGATATTGTGGGAGAAAGGATTGAAGAGGATACGACGATGCTAGTGAATTGGCTGACCGAAGAAGAGAAGAGTGCAAGAAAAATCGTTTATGTTGTAGCAATTGTGGGGATGGGTGGAATTGGAAAGACCACTCTAGCGAAAAAGATCTTCACTGATCCAAGAATTCAAGACGAATTCCTGTTAAAAATTTGGGTGTGTGTGTCAAGAGAGGTGAATGGAATAGAATTGTTGAAATGTGTGATCCGGGAGGTAGGAGGTGATCACGGTGCTGCACAGGAAAGATCGGAGCTGGTGCCTTTACTTGAGAGACTTGTTCAAGGAAAAAAGTTTCTTCTTGTTCTCGATGATGTTTGGGAAGAGAGCCGAGCGGTGTGGGACGGTCTATTGCGCGCTCCCATGAGTGGCAAAGCTTACGGTAGTAGGTTACTTGTCACCACACGAGATGAAAGAGTTGCAGACGGAATGAGAGCAACAAAATTACATCGTGTAGAGAAGTTGTCTAATGAAGATGGATGGTCTCTATTAATAAAACAGGTAATATTTATTAATTGTTTAGTCTTAATTTGCATTGCTACTTTGTCTAGATTGTGATTTAAGTATTAGATTCTTAAACAAACAATTGGCAGTCGTGTAACAAAATACAAGCTTATTTAATCCTATCTAAACAATAGGAAATTTTTATAATTACACAATAATAGATATAGTGCCTATGAATATTTGCTTTATAATGGCATTTCAAATTAATATATCTCGCCACTTGACAATTTTTAACGATTAATATATTTTCGAAATATTTCATATCTTTGCTTTCTAAACATTTACTTAAACTTTTTGTCTACTGCTTTTGGTGAGCAATAATTCCAATCTTCGATACTAACTACTGCTTTCAAGGAGCACTGCATCGGAAAAAAAAAATTCCTATTTGATATGAAATTTCAAATTTCTAATACAAATTTTGATCAAAATAAAGTTGGGAATGTTATTTCCAAAGTTGTACCCTACCTCCGTACTGATGACATGTTCTGTTTCTTGAGAATTTTTATTTACAGAAATTATTATTAAATAATAAAGGAAAACAGAAACAGTGTTACAGTTTATTAATGGCATAGATAGAATAAAAAAAATTGGATTCAAACATTGAAATTATTATATTTTTGGATCCAAATTGATTTTTTTTTTCTGAAAGAGTGGTTGATACTTTTTTGAAATATAAATTTTTGCTGATTTGTTTTAAACAGAGTGTTGGAACTTTTTTATTTAATGACTAGCTGAAAAAAATTTAAAACATAAAGAGTAGCTTGATTTTTTTCTGAAAAAGAAAACACTTTGGTTCCAGAAAAATTCCGGCTCCATAATTTGGTTTTGAAATTTGTTTCTGATCCATCTATGCCATCAAAAAAGTCCAGCACTCTTTCTTTTTTACATTATTATTTAACAATAATTTCTATAAATAAAAAATTCTCATGTTACATTGGTAGTGCCATGGAAAATACAATGAATTTTTTTTTATTTTAAGAAATTATTATTAAATAATAAAGAGAAAAAAAAACACCAGGATTTTTATTAGCGTAGATCGAAATAACAGGTTCTGCATATTTATTTTCAATGGAAACAACTGATCCACCACAATAACCACTAAACAAGTATATTTTTTTGGACTTTAACAATTTAGTGTTCCCTGCTAGCCTATTTAATTCAGACATCCTGCATGTGATGATTATATTGTGTATTTTGAATTTGTTTTTTAAGAACTACAAAATATATATTAAGTTTATATTTTATCATCATGAGTAATGATATGGAGGAGGGTTCTAATGCCTCATATCTTATACCTTTGTTTTTAAAGTCCAAACAATCGATTTGAACTGCTCAACATGCATGATCTCCATGTTAAAATAAGCTTGGAGACAAAATTTTATATTTTTTGGAATTTTTTTACTATTTTTGTAGATTTATTGAAAATGATTGTTTTTTTATGGTCCAGATTTGTTTGAAAAACAACAATTTTCAATAAATCTAAAAAAATAGTAAAAACTTTCCAAAAAATATAAAATTTTGTCTCCAAGAATATTTTAACATATAGATCATGTTGAGTGGTTCGGATCGACTGTTTGAACTTTAAAAACAAAAAATATAGAATATGAGGCATGGATGAGGTATGAGGAGATAAGGCATTGGAACCCCCCTCAATGCTATGATATACATATATATTCAGAAAATCTATGATAAATATATTTTAGATCTTCAATTTACTCGAATTGTCCTCGAAGCTTTTCAAATTCTTTGTAAACGTTAATTCATATACTTTTTGTACGTATGTCTATTTTCAGTGAAAATTAATTGAACTAATTATATCTCCAGTTTTGAAGAAAATTAAATGAGTACTACTTTTTGGATCTGTAAAATGTTAGTTTCATATTTTTATTCTTTTTAAATAAGTAACTTATATAGTTATACGGTTACATATAGGATTACACCTTCTGATTGGTAGTCTCCTAATCGCTTGGGTTTCAATATAGATAAGTAATGATATTTGTGCATTACAAAAGAGAATATAAGAAATTAAAAAAAAAAAAAATGCAGTCAGATGTAGCATTTCTTTGGATACATCAGCATGCACCACTCATTATGACATAGTTAAGAGGAGAGAGCTTAATCTAACTAGGCAAGGAGAGTGGTAAGATAATCGCCTCCTGCATAAGCATCTCTCTCAAATCTAGGAGTTGGAGGTAAAAATCTGGTTTCAAAAACCATACCAAACTCGACCAGCAAATGGATCACATAAACTCATCAGGCCTCTTTTGTAAACATGATTGAAAATTTCAAACCTACCTACACACTGTGTTAAGTAAACTGTTGGAGTTGTTTAGACAGCTAAACATACCTGCTTTGTTTTAGGTGCTAAATTCACTCTTGATTTTCATTCTATAGTTTCTGAAGAATCGAAATTAAGTTATCATAAATTAGCCAGTAAGCATTAATTTCACATTGAACAAAAGATGCTCTAATGTTGGTTGCATTGCTTTCTAGTTTGAAAACAAAAATGAAATCATAACCGCAATTATCATTCAAATTTGGGCAACACCCTTATTTTTCTTCAAAAAAAAAAAACGAAATCGTGTAATAAGTTGGTTGCAATGTTTTTTATCATTTTTTTTTGTCTCTTTTCTTTGAATAAGAGATTTTGTTATCTTTCAAGATGCTATTTGATTTTTGCTCTATCGATATTGGTATTTTAACTCATCCCTGGGATCTCTAATTCTACTACAATCTTTAAACGTCTGAATTTTCTAAGACACTTGACATTTATCTCGAGTAAATATGAAAGCATCAAAGCTCCTAACTTTTTATTCATTTAATGACAGATATTTCAAAATGAAATGGAGAGTGAGATCCAAGAATTTAAGGATATTGGGTTACAACTAGTTGAAAAATGTCACGGTCTGCCTCTTGCTATCAAAAGTATAGGTGGTGTACTTTGCACAAAGCCAAAAACTCAAGTCGAATGGCAAGCAGTTCTAAAATGCAATATGTGGTCCATTGATGGGGTTCAAAGTATCCACAATGCATTCCATTTGAGCTTTGAAAATCTTTCATCACCTTTGAAGCAGTGCTTCATCTTTTGTTCTCTCTTTCCGGAAGATTTTGAGTTTGATAAAACAGATTTAATTTATCAGTGGCTAGCAGAAGGATATTTGCAAGATAATGTAGATTTCTGGGAGTTGGGAAATGAGTACTACACAGAGTAATTGGTACGAAATCTATTAGAAGATACTAACAAATTCTATAATCAAGAAGGATGCAAAATGCATGATCTTTTGTGGTCCTTTGCCCGCCAATTAGGAAAAGATGAAAACTATGTATTAAGGGAGGGACAAGTTTTATCAAGGCCTGAGGGTTCACTGAAAATACGACGGTTATCTATAGAAGGAAATAAGGTGAATACTGAATTAATTAAAAAGGAAAATGGGTTGCGGACATTATTACTTCGCGATAAACCTGAAATTGCACTTGATTATCTGTGTAAAGCCTTTTCAAACCTCCGCTTATTAGACCTCAGTTCGTCCAATTTCTCAAGCCTACCAGATTCTTTGTGTGACCTCATACATTTGAGATACTTGGATGTTTGTGATTCAAAGATAAGAAATCTTCCAAATTCTATTGGAAATCTCAAATATCTAGTATATCTAGATCTTAATGGGTGCGGAGAATTATCAGATGTCCCTCACAACATCATCAATCTACAAGAACTGAAATTTCTCAATACTATCAATTCAGGAGTCAGGAGAATCCCAACAGGCCTAAATAAACTAGAGAAGCTCGTTCAACTACTCGGATTCATGCCAGATAAAAATAGTTTGGAAGGATTTAGTAGCCTCGAGGGCATAGAAACTCTATCAAACCTAACTAATCTCAGTTTATATAGTTTAGAGAAAGTATCAGATAGGAATATAGCAAACATGGCAAACCTTCAAAACAAAGATCGTTTGCAAAACCTAAAATTTGTTTACGGAACATTGAGCCCAAAAGAACAACTATCCCAATCTAATGAAAAGAAGGTGACAACTGAGGATGTTTTAAATGAGCTTTGTCCTCCACGGTCTCTGGACACTGTTCGAATTGAGGGTTACTTTGGCAGCCACCTTCCTAATTGGCTAAATTTTGGGGCAAACCATCCAAACTTGAGATATCTTAATATCGAAAATTGTGCATGTTTTGAGGAGCTTGCGTTGTTAGGTCAACTCCCCAATTTGGATTTTCTTCGAATAATAGGTGCATATTCAGTTGTGAGTGTGGGAGAAGAGTTCTTGTGGGGAGGTACCCAAAATAGAGATACGACAGCTGCGAGTTGTCATGCCAATAAGTCCGCATTTCCCAAATTGAGTGAACTAAACTTTACAAGGATGCCCAATTGGAAAGAATGGCAGTGGAATATGGGACAAGTAGCTATGCCAAAATTGAAAAAATTATATATTAGAGCATGTCCCCAGTTGAGATCTCTTCCGGATGGTCTTTTGCATCATGCTACTTCCTTAGAGTATCTAGAGATTCAAGGTGCTAATAAGCTTATTACAGTAGAAAACCTCCCATCAATCAAAGATATCCGTCTTGTTAGAAACCCAAATTTGGAGTGGAGAACCTTAAAGCTTTACAGACGATTGGATTAATTGATTTTAAAATGAAAATCCTACCAAATTATTTGAGGACGACAATGCCACAGCAGTTAAGAATCTATTGTAGTGAGGAGTTGCTTGTGAAGATTGTAAGCCAAGGAGAAAGTGGTTTTGAGTGGAACAAATTCAAGCACATTCAAAAGGTGACTATATACTCATCGGGTGAATCTTTATATGCTACTTACCAGAAGACACCATTCAGTTTCATCACCAATGTACGCACAATGTACACACTCAGAGATGATGTAACAACGAGAGTAGAAACTTGATCTGGCCATTACTATTTTTGTTCAGGTATATTATAATTCCACCACTTTATATAACTAGTTTTATATTAATGTTCATATATTTTTTTTCAAATATCAGATACAATATATCCTTTGCTTGATAAATTCACCGAAGTCTTTATTATCACATTAAATATAGAATTTACAATTTGAATTGGTCTGGTATGTTAGTTTGTACCAATACAATGTGGCAACGTACCGCCAATTATAATTCCATATATAATTACCATACATTTTATTTTCTTAGTGCTATTCATGCATTTTAATTTGTTATTGTTCTTACCATAATTACCCACTAAACTTGTACCAATACGCTTGAATTTTATATATAGACTTTATGCTCTTCACATGTTTCCTTTCATAATGCAGCAAATCCAAGGATTTAGTTTAGAATTGAACATGTAACTAGTCACTTTAAGCATTGAGCGGTACGGTACTCAGCAATATGCAACGATGTTATTAGCACCATTTTTAATTAGGTTTTGGATTTGATGCATATATATATATAAACAAAAGGTGCCAATGTTGAGATCTGGAAAAGAGCAATGTTTGCGGGTAAGATAAATCATTGGGAATGAGATTTTTGTAAAAGGGCGTTTTATTTAATTTTTATATACTTTGGTTATGCTTGCTGTTTTGAGGTCATTTGTGAAGGGGATGCCGGCCCGATGGCCATCGGAACAAATTCTATTCGATACCCGGTCGGAGTCATTTGATCCGTATTAAGATTCCTACAAATTTTATCTACACGAATCTTAAAGTGGTCTGGATGAATCTTAGAGCAGATCAAACGGTTCCAATGCTAAAACTTGATCTACATCGAACCAAATTTGATTTGACGTCCATTGAACACTCGGGTTTCTTGTACTGTGGCTGTAAATTTCCATTACTTTTTTTGTTTTTGTGATCAAAGCTTTGTATGGTCAAACAAAAATAATTTTTTTTAAGTTGTCCGAACGAGCAAAATTATTGATATTTTTTTAAGTAGCCCTGTTGGTTCTTTTTATTAATATTAAGCAGTTATTATAGGTCAGTACAGCAGATGGAGACTCCTTCATCGCTGATGGTGCAGAAGAGATGCATTGGAGGTGGGAAATTGTCAATTGGTATTGTCTCATGCTAAGATGCTTAGAAATCAGAGGTTAAACATATTTTAATTACTTCCTTAATAATTTTTTTTTCTTAGTAGATATATCATCAAAAAAATTATAAACTAAAGCAGTTGTTCTGGACTTCGTCCTGGAAAAATAATAACCAATGGCATAATAAAAATATAAAGAAAATAACTATAATTAGATGAGATTAGTAATATTTATAATAGAAAGTAACTGAAAATGTTTTCTTAGGAAAAATACAATGTATGCATATAATATTGTTTATGTGTTTTAGTTACGCAATATATAGATCGATTATTGAACTTGTATATAGTACTCTCTTTTTTGCTAACTTTTACATAATATTTTTTTAGTGGGTTAGTTTGAATGGATGACAGATTTCATCAACATACATGAAATCTCCAAATGAGCTATCTAATATGCAGGTATCAAACTTCATCAAACAATTAAGTAGATATATATAGGACGAAGAAAGAAAAGAAAAGATTCATTTTGGATTTGGTGAACAATATATTAAAGTTTCAGTACTAAAAAGCTAATTCATATATTTTTTTTTTGCTTTGTAGATTTAACAACTAAAGGTGTCAATGTCGAGATTTGCAAAAGAGCGGTGATGTGGGTAAAATAAACCATTGGGAATCTCAGATTTCTGTAAAAGGATGTTTTTACCTTTGATTTTTTTTATCTACTTTAGTTATGCCTCTTGGTTTGTGATCATTTGGTTTGGGTGGTATTTTCCCATTAATTCTTCTTCTCCTTTCTTTAAGTACCGTTGGACTTTATTTTTTAAGGAAAGATGGACTCCGGATTTAACCAACGCTGATGATGTTATGTATCCATTGTATTTTAGGGGCTGCAAACCTTCTTTGACCCATTTTTGAATTCATCCATTACTTCATTTTGTAAATTGTTTTAGCGAATTAAAGTAACACACGCCAAAAGCAAAGTATATAGCATTAGGGTTTTTCAGCAGACGTCCCAGACCAAGAGACTGAGCAAGAGCCACAGGTATTGATCCTTCATTTACTTATTTCTGCAAACAACTGATTTTGGGCCTCACGTCCTCTTTAAGTCCGAACAAAACCCATCTTAGCTTACCTGGACCGCTACAATATGAACTCCTAATATTTCCCTATCGCCCTCATATTTTTTAAATTATATTAATATGGGCCTCTAATATGATGATTCTTCTGAATATTTTAGAGAGCTAATTCTGGCGGCCGAAATTCATCCTAATTTCAATGCTTATCATACCACCAAACACAACTTGATAAATATTAAACACATTCAAAATTTAATATCTCATCCTAATCATTATATAAAGCATTTGAGATTAGCATGTTTTTAATCTCAACTCTTATATTCATAAGTGAAGTTGAAACTTTTAGTAGGGTGGACATAATTTTATCATTATTTTGAATATTAAGTATATTTTATAAGTTAATTTAAAAAAAACAAAGAAATAAAAGCATATTTCAAAAAGAAAAATTAGAATGAGGCATAATTATACTTTATAAAATTTTCCGTATATTTTTTTTTTTGTAATTTTTATATTTGTATATTTTTTTCCTGTAAAAAGCATAAAAATAAGACATTATTTTTTTATTTTTTTAGACGAGCAACAAATGTCTTTCTTTATGTCTATGTTTCACGTCTGTTGAAATTTTTATTCACATCCTCAATTAAAAAAATTACACAAATGCTCTTATTTTTTTTTTAAATACCCTTGCCGCTATTTTTTTCGACGGTAGTCTTCCTAGCTAAGAAAACTAGCGGTTATCTGAGGAAGACTACTGTTGAGATATTCGGCGGATGTCTGTTTATAAAATGGGGCAGAGGGTACCCATTTCTCATACCCTCACACTTCAATCCCTCTCTCTCACTCTCCTCTCTTTCTCTCTTTCTCTAAAATTTTCTCCTTAGAGCCTCCTCTTTTGCATGTAAGTCCCTATCTTATGTGTTAATTATTTTTTATTAGAACATGTTATAAATTGAACCAAAATAATTAGGAATTGTTAGGATTTGTTCAAAATAGTTAAAATTGTTATATATAGTTAAAATTGGTAGAAATTGTTGGATATTTTATAAATTGTAAGAAATTGTTAGATATATTATTATAGATTGAAAGAAATTGTTAGACATTGAGATGGGATAACAGATTGGAGAGGTCATCCTTTGTTTCATAAAAAATACATAGCCGTTCAGCAACAAAAGTAGAATTAATTATTAATACGTGTAAATAAGTTCATGTTCGGGTGTTTTAATCGGTAGATAGGCACTAAGAATGCATAATTCAGGGATAGAAGTTCCTTAAAGACTGGGGGGAAAAAAATTAAGATTTCGGAGAAAATGAAGCTAAATAAGGGATTCTAAATCCTCGGATATTTTTTACCTAACACCCGGATTAATTCAAATTAATTAAAAAACACCCACATCCAAAAATCTCAAAAAATGACACTCCCGCAAGCTGAGTTCACGCACCAAATCTTCCAGAACCCCAACATCAGTTGGCGCATCACTAGGTGCGCGAGCTAGGATGGCGCACCATCAGGTCCGCAAGCTGAGTTTGCGAACCACTGGGTCCGCAAGCTGAGTTGGCGCACCATCCTTTTGCTGCTATAAAAATTAGTTTTTAGCACTCTATTCATTCCACAATCAGCAGACAGCAGCACAAGGGACTGTAAGTATTTTTTCTCTTTAGTCTGTTTTTTTTAATTCTTATTTTATATTTTTAATTGACTGTAAATTTATTAAATTTATTAATTGTTAGGTTTTGTTCCTTCAACCAATTATGATTGGAATTGCCTGTTATTTTGGTGGTGAAGTTTTAGTCGGGCCAAATGGTGCTTATTACAATACCCAACCTTCGAAAATGTTCAATATCAACCCAGATTTAGATTTTAAAGGTATAACTAGAGAAGTGTATCAGCAAGTTGGTATTGATCCGAACTATTATGAACTGGTAATTTCTGCAAGGATCAATATTGGTCAAGGCAACCAGACCTGGTTTCAACAGCTACCGGTACAAGACGATAATAGCTGGGGGTTGTATACCCAAATGACAATGAATTTGACCACTCCTTTGAAGTTTCTAGAGTTATATGTTGTAGCTAACCCTAGACAGAACCCCAGACGTAACCCAAACCAGAACACCAGAGATAACCCAAGACAGAACACCAGAACTATGCCGCAAATGACCCAGCATCGGGTTCGTGAGCAATCTGTGACGGGTCCTGTCCGGGCCCTAACTTTAGGTAGTACTAGTCGGTCCTCATCTGTAGGGGCTGGACCTATTCGTTCCCAACCTGACCGGGGACATCCTCGGGTTCCATCTAGTAGCTCTAGCCGGGCCCAAACTGATCAGACTCGATCTCCAACCCCAGAAGAGCGGGAGGCAGAGGAAAATTGGGATGCTAGTGAAGGCGATTGGGCAACTGATTTTAGTGATGTGGATACAAATTTTCCTGTACTCGGTAAACGACAGTGGCGGGTGTCGGGTGGTGCAGAAGGACACCCGTTCGAGCAATTTCATGACACATCAGGGTTGGGAGAAGCTGACAGCTCTTTTTTTGCAAATTCTGAGGTGTGTTTCATTTTTAATTAATTTTTAAAAAATCATTTATAAATTATGAAATTTTTATATTCGTTAATTTTTAAATTTTTAAATTTTTGAAATAGGATGGAAAACAACATGCATTGTCTGAGGGGATGACGTACTCCAGCAAAGAGCAAATGCAAGAAAAAATAGGCCATTGGCATATAAAGAAAAATATCGAGGTGAATCAGACACATAGCGACACAAGAAGGTTGAGGTTTAAGTGCAAGAGCGACCGTTGCCAGTGGGGGTTAGTTGCGAGGGCTACAGGTTTTGGTAATGATTAGACGATCACAAAACATAAGGGACCTCACACATGCTACGTTGAGGCATCCAGGTCAGATCATGCGCAGTTGATGTCCGCAATGACAGCCAACTGCATAAAATTGTCATTACAAAAAAATGCTGATATTGTATCAGGGCCATCACCGATCTGGTTCCTGAAAGGTATGAGGGAATCGTCCCTAAGTATAACAAATTGTGGCGTGGTAGAGAGTTAGCCATTGCACGGGCATTTGGTAGTTGGGAGGGGTCTTACGGGCTTCTTGTCCCTTTGTTGGATGCAATTAAAAGGGCAAATCCAGGAACCCAATATAAAGTTGTTTCAAAGCGAACCAAAAAAGATGGGTACCGGTATTTCATGAGATTAGCATGGTCTTGGGGGCCATGTACTGAAGCAGTGAGTCACCTCAGACCAATAATCAGCATCGATGCTTGTTTCCTATCAGGTAGATACATGCCACAGCCCCATCCTCTATAACGTCGGTGCATAGCGCACGTCATATTTTATGCTCATGAGGTTATTCCTCACCTCCATCATGTCATGCTCCTAAAATAAATTGCAAATGAAAATAAAAAAAAAAACAATAGAGATATTTTTCCAAATAATTTTTTTTAAATTTAAATTATTTGTCAAATGTAAACTTACATATGATAGGGAGATCTTGTGGCCCTTGATCGGAAACCAACAGATGGGGCTAATGTACTCAGCCGTCAAGTGCGGAAATATAGTAAAGATCAACTCCTGATTCCAATCAGTCTCATCCATTGGGTTTGTGCCGCTCGTTGACGCCATACTAAAATGAATTAGACATTTTTGGTCAAATCTTAACATAATCTAGAGTGTCGAGTTGTCTAAGAAACTCCAGTAATTTTGGGCAACCAATGTAAAATAAAATGTATAATTTTGGTCCAATTGTGCATTTCTAATCAATTCTGCAATTTTTAAACACTACCACTTTTGGTAATTTGAATGAATTTCTAAAATCAATTGTGGTCTACATACCCAATATTTCAAAAATGTTGGGTTCATTTTAATCAATGGTAGTCTCCAACCCAATACGCTATCGATAAACTTGACAAAATTGGTACAAATTACTAATTTCAATAAAGATAATTTTGGATGACTACCGTTTTATTTTAAATTAAGATCAATTTGGCACAATTTTGGTCTCCATTCGGACTATTTCGAGTGGTTTAACAAAATCATAATTTATTTTGGACAACTAAATAAAAAAATTAAACTAAACTACAATTAAATTACAACTAAATTATATATATCTAAACTCAACTACAACTAAATTATCTATACTAAACAAACTAAATTATCTAAACTAAATTACCTAAATTACTTAACCTAATTATCTAAACTAAATTACCTAAACTCTAAAATTAAAATAAATAAACAAATTAATTAAAAAAAAATTACCTGTTACTGTGGGCCTGCTGAGTGCTGCTGGGGTCGGGTGGGGTGGGGTAAAAAACTGGTGCACAAGGGGGTTTATAGCACCAAAGTTAGGTGCGCGAGCTGGGTTGGCGGACCAATTGGTGCGCCAGCTGAATTGGCGGACCAATAGGTGCGCGAGCTGGATTGGTGGACTAGTCTGTGCGCGAGCTGGGTTGGCGGACATGGTGCGCCAAGTGGATTTGCGCCCGTACTGGTGCACGAAGTGAGTATGCGAGCTCTGGGTGCGCGACCTCAGCTTGTGGGAGTGTCATTTTTTTGAAAAATATGTATCTGGGTGTCTTTTAATTAATTTCAATTAATCCGGGTGTTAGATAAAAAAAATTTCGGCTAAATCCTTGCTAAGAAATCTATGATCGGATGAATTAAGTGACTAAAAAATTTAAAGTAAAAGAAAAAATTAAGAGAGATTAATCCCCTTGCCGAATAGCCCAACAAAGATGAAGAAACACAAAATGAACCTAAATTACATCTGAAGCAAAAGCAAGAAACGACTCATTCTAGACCAATTATGCATCATTTTTTAAGCTGTACAAAATTAAGATGTATGCACTTATAGCTTAATGCCAGTTTGAAATCGCGCAACAGTGATTGTCTAGTCAATATTAGACCGCAAGCTATATATGGTATGGGAACACCAGAAACCAACAACCATCAATCGTACAGCTGCTTGATTTTCAAAACCAGAAACCATCAACAATTAAGCACTTGGAAAAAAAATCCCATTAAGAACTCAAACCTTCCATCAAGAGCTCACAATAGAGTGTCTCGTGCATGAATATCCCAATAAATTACGCATTCAACAAAACTCACTTCCAGAAAAACACTTTTTTTTTTTTTTTTTGGAACTTGTAAGTTGTAAACCCGTAGGCAATCTAGAAAAACACTTCGTCAGTACAATAACAGGCACTTTTATTCAATGCAAGCAACCTGACTTAATTTTTTTTTTTTAAAAAGTAAACACACAAAAGAAGTACAGTGTGGCTTAAAAACTTGTGAAGTGATCGGAAAGAAAAACAAACAAACAAGGGACAATAAAAAATAAAAAATAAAAACTGAGGAAATAGAAACTAAAAGGAAATCCTTGCAATACATAAAAGAAAAAAACGCAACCCAGGAAATAGAAATTATTCTATCAGTACACTGTCAGCAGTATAAAAAGAATCAGATATTGCAGAAGGAACTGTCTTTTTTAGTGGAAGAGATGGCAGACCAACTTTATTTCGCAAAGTAGTCATTGCCTTGTCAATAGATGGACGTGAAGACCTCTCATATTGGGTGCACCATAAACCAACGATCATGAAGTGCTCAATTTCTTCTCTTTCAAAATTACCATTTAACCTACCATCAACAGCTTCGAGTAATGCATTTTGTTCATACAAATCCCAAATCCAATCAACTAAACTCACCTTCTTTGGTTCCTCTTCAGGCACTATAGGCGTCCTTCCACATACAATCTCCAATAAGACAACTCCAAAACTGTAAACATCAGACTGGGTGCTAGCATTTGCTATGCAGAGGGCACACTCTGGTGCCGCATAACCCCTCGTGCCAGCAGGGTCTGTTGTTTTCAGGCCTTGGCTATGATTAGTGAGCCTTGCTAGTCCAAAATCACCCAACTTAGCATTAAATGAAGAATCTAACATTATGTTGCTCGGTTTGATATCCCTATGCACAACACATTGTTCCCAGCCCTCGTGGAGATAGAGAAGAGCCTCTCCTAGGCCGAGTGCTATTTTCTGCCTTGTTGGCCATTCAAGAAGACTGTTTCTGCTATAGAGGTGCTTGTCAAGGCTTCCATTGTGCATCAGTTGATAAACCAACAGAAATTCCCCATTGCTGTGGCACCAACCTACTAATGGAACGAGATATCGATGCCTTAGCTGGCTTATGATCTTGACCTCCGACATGTACTCTTTTCCCCTTGCTTTGAATCCTTTGAAATTTTCTTAACAGCAACATGTTTACCTTTTAAAATCCCTTTATACACGGATCCAAAGCCCCCTTCTCCAAGCTTCTTATCATCTGCAAAGTTATTCGTTGCAGCGCTCAGTTCCTTGTAAGGAAAATTCTTGGGCCCTCTCGCTCTTTCAAAATCATCATCCATCTTTCTTTCTCGTCTGTTCTTACTAAAATACCATAGACTACAAAATATCAAGATTACAATAATTATAAAGATAACACCACCCACTACAATTCCCCATATAGCCCCAACACCTAAATGATGCTGCTTGTTCCTCAAGGTTGAGTTAAAAGACCATGAGAAGATATGATGCAGCTCGATACCTCCTCCAGTGGCTGCTGAGAATCCAACAGCAGCCATATGTGGAAGCTGGGATCTTATATCAACAGTTGCATTGAGTCTGAATTTTGTCTCTGGCTCCTGATCATGCCAAAGGAGCACACTCAAAAGTTTTAGCCAACTGTTGTAGTCAATCTGCACAGTCATCCTTACACCAACAAAGAGAGAATGTGGAATGAACTTGTAAGCAACTGGCTCGATCATGTTGTCATCGATACCAATTTGGCAATCAGTTGGGTCTGTTGCACTTGGTGTTGGAAACAAATAAAATAAGTGGCTAACCTAACAGAGAAGATAGATTGTAAAGAAGAAGAAGAAGATAAGATAGAGAGAGTTTCTGCAGCAAAATCTTTAATTAACTTGTTATTCTCTCTTCCTTTTTAATCACAAATACAAAAACTGTTTATATAGCCTCACATACACAAAATTATCTGCCTAAATTTAGACCTTTTGACTTCCTAAATTAGCTCGCAACTTCTCTATTTTAGCTACTGTTACAAATAAATAATGCTAAATATAGCCCCACTAACATTAAATAACTACCCACTCTCAATAACAGCACTTCTATTTTTAGCTCTGCTGCAACCAATCTAATTATAACTGAAACACGTCTAAAAACACATCTAATCTAATTTTGAATTAACCTTCAACAGTTTGTGTTTCAACACTTGGGTCTACGCCCGGGTTGAGAAAGGTGTCGAATTCAACTGCCACAATTTTAGCTGTGCTAGTGCTGCCATTGAAGAGGCCTAGACAACTTCCAGAACCAAGCTCACTTGGAGCAATTTGAGAAGGGTATGGAGAGAGAAAAAAGGCTAAGCCATCCCCATAGTGGTCTGGTGTAATGTTTTGTATAAGAAAAGAGAATCGAGTTGTAAAATTTGTTGTCTCACCAGTATGTTTGTCCCATAAGGGCACCGGGTGATTGTACGTTGCTCTTCCTGTACTGTTGTGAAAGTTACGGCCTGGTATATCCTGGGTCAGGCTGATTCTGTCGAGATGATAGGAGTACAGATCACCAAAGTGAGCATCGCCTTCAAACCTGATATCACTCACAGAGCTCGAGTTTGAGAAAGTGAAGTTGAAAGAAACGGAACCAACGGGATATAGTGCCCAATAGATACAAGTTAAAGATAAATACAACACTATAAATGCTTTTGTTTTCATGGGTGCTATCACCATTACAGGATGTTAAACCTTGGAGAGATGGCTATATGCCTAAATGCTTTTGGGATGTTTAGTTAACCAGTACTAATAAATTCGATATTGTTCTCGTCTTCTTCGTTGGATACCATAAATCGAGGGCCATTGACCTTGACCTCTTCATTAGACAACCAGTAGGCTAATTAATTAAGTAATACTTTCTTACCGATTAGTTAGAAGACAAATCCTTTTCCTTATATGTATACTACATTTTTTTTAATAAAGAGTAAAATAGGTAGTTAATTAATTTAAAATGAATTTTAATAAGAAAAAGAGTTGATAAATTTGATAAATTTGTGATTTTTTTCATATTTAGAAGGGTAAATATGATATTATGAATTTTAGAGGGGAAAAATATGTAAATTCAATATTTTTGAGAGGTATGCATGAAATTCCCCCAAATTAATTAAGGAAGGTGTCATATATTTTGAGAACAATAATTATAGTATTGAGGGCAAAGAGAAACTATTTTTTTTATCTTAATAGCTAATTTACCCTTATTTAAAGATCTTCAATTATGGTGGAAACTTGATTATGAAATTATCATGTATGTGAATGGAAGTTATTAAATTCTTTTAGAAATGAAATTCATATATGGCTTTTAATTGTATTTTTTTCTCTAATGCAAATTAAAACTAAAGAAACACCAGAAAATACTCATTTAATTATTTAAAAAATCATATTAAATTAATCTTGTCTTGAAAGAGTAATATGACAAGTAAGTTGCGTCCTTGGCAATAAAATTATAAATATATGATTGGTAAATTTAATACCCATTTGGTTATTAGAAAATTTAAATTCTACTCGTATAATAAAGAGGAGGGATCTAATGTCAAAGGTTTTAGTTCTAAATCGTTCCTAATAAATTAAATCTGAAATAACTATTTTTAATTTATATGATTTGTTTTATACTTCTACTCATATGATTGAATTGAGGGTCGCATTCAAATAAAATAAACTTGTATTAAAATTGTATAGTTAATGCTCTTAAGATATATGTTTCCATTTTATGGTTAGTGTGCATTTTAAAATTTCTTATTGCATCATTATTTATCTTTTTTTATTAATGCGCATTTAAATTCGCAGAATCACTAGTAAATTGGACAATAAAAAATATCTCGATCATTGTGCTTGATATTAAAATTTTGCCTCTCAAAAATAACGCTTCACATTAGTTAAGGTTTAGCGGGCCAAGAAGTCCAAAAAGTTAAAACAAGGTTGAGCAAATACATGTTCATTAAATTTCAGAAGTCAACGTGGAAGACCAGGTCGAAAACAATTCCGCTGGTACATCTTTCACCGGTACATCACTCTTTTCCAATATATAATATAAAAATCAATGACATAATACACCTAATGAACATGATTCATATTCAATTATTGACACCATAAATTTGAATTGCTAATAGATGTATGTGTGAAGATTCGTATCCAATTTTCACATACATCTATTAGGATTTCAAATTTATGGTGTCAATAATTTTAATTTAAATAAATTTTCGGGCTTGAGCCACATCATCCGGCATTTTTTTTCCATAACCAATGAATAAAATAAAATAATATTAATAACCAATGTTTCAAAAAAAAATTCACTCATAAGCAAACCGCCCCCCGGAGGGGCGGTTTACCCATCATACCAAACAGCCCCACCGTGGGGCGGTTTACTATTCATACCAAACCGCCCCCCGGGATGGCGGGTTGCTACAGTAACTTTGTTTTTTTTTTTTTAGGATTTGAATGTTTCAATATAAATAATGAATGTATTTGTTTGAAATTACATATATGAAATTAATGACTAAAAATAATATGAAATTAAAAGAAAGGAGAAGTAACATCTCTGATCAGTAATTTATTAGTACCTCCTCAGGGCAAGTGCTTTCATTTGGTCGACTAGATCGTCGCTTTTGATTCACAACCATTATTTGCTTCACTTCAATGTTCATTGGCACATTCCTTTAGGAAAAAAATTAATCAGAAAGAACACAGAAACACAGACTGAGATTTACTTAATTTAAAACTGTACATAAACACGCAATGGTATCTAGATGACATCTTTAATAGTACATGTCTTGTTTATAACAAGAATTCTAATAAATTGACTCACAGTATACAAAATGCTTTGCAACAATCAAACATTTGCAGTACTTCCAATAAATAATCCAGTATTGCTCAAATTTACAAAAAACACCAATTATCTACAAAATTGCATGCCAATATACAAAAGTTCATAATCTAAAGCATTGTACCCTAACCCTGACATCTCCATGTTTTAATCACTTGGGAACCAACAGTTACCATACCTCAGGTGATGTGTCAATTGCAAAAATTTGAGAAATACTCAAAATTTTAAAAATATTGTAATTTTTTTATGTTTTGATTGCTAAATGAAAAATAGAAGGAAAAATAATTAACCACTATAAACAAATAAATTTCTCACATGGTATAGCATCCAGAGCCCGCCATAAAGACATGAGAAACACTATATCCCAAATCGGTCCAATTCAAAGTGACTGGACTCTCAATTTCATCATTTAAGGGGTTATTTGATTGCCCAAATTTCTTCAACAAAGCCGTGACAAAGTCAGAGGGTGTAATTCCTTCACTTGACTGAGACCAAACTGATGTTAAATTTCTTCACTTTTTATTTTTTTTTGCAAAAGTGAAATATCCACCGGTTTCATTTCGAAACAATGTTTGTACAAAACTTACAAAACCATGCATAGCACCCAAAATCCACTTATTCTAAACTAAAGAAAGACAAATATCCAACTAGCATCAATATCAAACTGCAGAGACAGTAATGGAATGATCTATAGTAATTCTAAAGAGATTAGGAAAAGTACAATATCAAACTTGATGTAATACTTCATAAGCACAAATTATATTATCTCAAATTAATAGGCCTTTGAGAAAAGTTGCCTGAGAATCATCTATAAGGGGATCTAATACTAAGGAAAGTCTATTGGTTAATAGTTTAGTAATCATCTTAAAGCTACAATTAATAAGACTAATGGGCCTAAATTGTTTAATAGTTGAGACATCTGCCTTTTTAGGAATCTGATACAGCCTATTTGGAGTGGATAGCTCGTTATGCTGGAAATGAACTGGTTGTGTTGAATTTCTCCATATCTCAGTCGATAGGTCGAGATGATGCTGAAAGCTGGATCTCTCCTTATCTCGCTAGATAAGTCGAGATGACTTGGGATTGGCTTACTGCGGGATGCAAACCAACTTGATGAAGGAATTGAGAGGAGGATGTGAGATATTCTACTCTTCCCTATCGATATCTCTCTTAGCGTAGTTTTTGTTGGTAGAAAATTTGATCCCCTTCTCAGGAAATTTGAGGCTTTTTATATCCTCGTTTCTAACCGTCCCTCCATGGTTCTTTCAGAGAATGTGGGAGCGGTTATGAAGTCGTTTAGCGGTTATCCCGCATGTATTGGGCATTGTCAGTATGTCGGCGTGTATTTATTTGGGCTTATTTTGTCATATTCTGGGCTGGCCTGCTAATCACATGGTCCGAATCCCATATGTTATTTAAGTCTGGTTGTAATTTTGGGCCTGTGTAACATAGCCCTATCAGAATCAAACATATAGAAGCAAGATTCAGTTTGGAAATATCTAAAGTTCGATTATAAAAAGATTGAAATAACTTGAAAATATCTGGATGAATCAGATCCCAAATGATTGATAGGAAAGAAAAGAAAGACCGTCAGGACCTGGAGCTTTACCAGGATTACACGGAAAAATAGTTTTCCTAATTTCATCAATAGTGTAAAGAAGTTCAAGAGAAAGTTGTTGAGAAGGAGTTAAACGCTCAGAAAGAGGCCACAGATCATGTTGTAAACTGAGTAATCTAGTTGAAGTTGTGCCTAATAAATCCTTATAATACGAGGTTATATGAAGCTTAAGAACTACAGGATCAAAGACAGTAATACCATCAATATCTAATGACAATAAATTTCTTCCTATTTATAAAGCCTATGTAAACGAGATCGTTGGTGTCAAGAAATTTCTTCCTCTTTATAAAGCCTATATAAACTAGATTGGCACTCTTTCCAATGAGAGTAATCAGAAGGAGATAAAGAATTAAAATCTTCACTTAACCCTGGCACCATATTCATGTAGCAGTTCACATATATGTGGTACATGTATCAACATAACTTAATCCCCCTTCAATTACTTTTAGATGCATCAAATAACAAGAACAAGATGTATCATTGATACAAAATCATTTGAGCTCGGTACCGTAAGGTAAAGATTATAGTTTGAGCTCTAAGTTGAAAATCAAGAATTTAATCAAATTAACAATCTTCTGAGAGGATTTCAAACTAAGTCAAGAAGAACAATCTCAATAATGAACCAGGACAAACATATTAAAATATGATAAAGAAAACAAAGTGAAAGGAAGAATATTTTCCAATCAATCAACTCATTTAACTCGATTCACAATACCGTAGGGCTCGCTTACTCATTTTTCAATCTAGCAACATATAATTTATATCACTCAATTTGATATTGGCAATCTGATAACAATTAACTTCAAAATAACTTATAATTTGTTATGTACAATAATATTTCACTCTAAATGTTACTAATTTCATTCAAACAAATACATTCAAGCATTCCGTATATTATTTTTAGTCATTAATTTCATATCTGTATTTTCAAACAAATACATTCATTATTTAGATTGAAACATTCAAATCCTAAAAATAAAAAAAGTTACTGTAGCAACCCGACCCCGGGGGACGGTTTGGTATGAAGGGTAAACCGCCCCCCGGAGGGCAGTTTGGGGGCCAATTTAGTTATGAGTGAAATTTTTTTGAAACATTGGTTATTAATATTATTTTATTTTATTTATTAGTTATGGAAAAAAATACCGGCACATCATCTATTCCTCAAATAATCAAGGAAAATAGTAGCAGCAAGTAGCGAGAGCACACAGATGACAATTTTTGTTTACCACTGTTCCTGAGTTAGTGCATGCACTATTTTTTTTTTTTTTTTTTTTTTTGTCTATTCTACGTTATGGGATTAGCGTTATTTTTGCTAGCTAACAGGTCCAAACGATGGAATATATACTAAAGCAAGATTAACACTATTCTTGCTATTCCTAAGATTGCATCCAAACACATAGTTTTGGTTGTTTTCCATCAAATTGTACCCTTGGAACTATTAGTGTTAAACTGTACGGGGAAGAATAGAAATAAACAATTAATGCTACTCCAACTCTTGGAATAACTATTTCTAATTCCTAAAACACGGTGTGGGCATAAACAATGGTAATTCCTAAAATTATTGTACAAAAGAAATTGTAATATTTTATTATTATTGGGGACCCTATTTGTATGTGTTGTTTAAGGGATTTTAATTTGTAAAAGAACCTGATAGTCTGATACAAAAGGAGCTTTGGAGCAGTTTGTACCTTATCAATTCATTGACAACTTCAGTGGTACCCACTACCTTAAAAAATTGGTCCAATTGATGGTTGACCTGGACTTCTACAAAAAAGAAGGATATATTTTTTGAGTACGCAATTCGCCTATCTCCTAAAAAAAAAAGGGTAATTTTTAATTATTCAATAATTGAGCTCGACTTCTTCAATTTTTTTTTATATTTTTGGAGGCCAGAGGCAAGGTGCCCGCTGACATGTATTAGATTAAAAAAATATTTACAAAGTCCCCTCCTTAGTCTTCAATGTTGGATGCATTAATCTTGACAAGGACACAAGCTAAATAAGTTCCAGACAAGCATGTGCTTGAGCTACAGCTAGATTTTAATTACTCTAAGATCAATTAAACTCATTTCAGAGCTCAGAGTACTTCAAGTTCAAATTTTGATTTTATAACGAATCCAGTTTGGGTGCAGGTTGCCAGAATCAAACTCAGCTCGTTTACAATTGCAGTCTTACACAAAAAATGTGCTACCAGACTCACTCGTGTTGATTTTTTAACAAATAATTAATGAGAAAAATATATATATTATGCCAGCAACAGTATCTGATTTTATATATATGATTACTTCTAAATTTCTAATAACTTGAAGTACAGAACTGACCAGATTCTTTTATTTATTTATTTAAAGTACAACAGCTCCCAGTAGAGAGGCAGAAAGATCGCTGAAGATGAATTATTGGTGCCAACAATAGAATATATATTTGGGTATTGACCTGGACTGCTTCTTTTGGATGAGACAGGAGTAGGTCCGATGGGCATCGGACCTAATTTTAGGTTCAATATTATTATTGATATCTGTGCCTACGGAAATTGAAAAATATTTGTACGGATTTTAATGAGTTCGCACGAATCTTACTGCAGATCTGATGGTCATTTAATCCATCGAAAAAGGTAGGTCCGATGCCCATCGGACCTACTCTCATTTGCTTTTGGATAGCTACTTGACGTAAGTGGTGCGTACAAGCATTATTTAAAGATGTTACTTATTCAATTCCGATCTGGTACCCAATCGGATTCAAACCGGAACCGATCCGAACCCAGATATGGTTTAAGAATTAAATTATGTGTAGAGTTACAAAATTAATACTTAAAGATCCGATTTGAATCCGAACCGAAAAATAGCAAAAAGAGCAAAAACAATTATGTCTGTTTTTTGACCCCTGTTTCCTCTCTCATGATTCCTGATTTTAATTAGGGTTTTATTTACCATAAAAAGAGCAAAAACAATTTCATGCTGGCGATCTCAAATAGCACCATATTTCAATTATCTAATTCTTAACATTCATAATATTTCTGCAGCATGAGTCAATTTCACCAACCGATAAATAATCAGTAATTCATAATATATATGTACTAGTACAATGTGGAAATTGTATTGTCACTTCCATAATTTCCATACATTTTAATTTCGTAGAATTATTTCTGCCCTTATCTCTGTCATTTTTCACTATTAGAAACACCTTTAAAGATGAGAAAAAGTTTAGTGGGTACAGATTCAAATTTCAATACCTATGTAATAAAATTAGCTTGTTCATGCAAAGCAAATATAACATTGATGAAGGGTGTAGAGATAATGCTTGAATTTTACAGATTTTATGTTCATCGCATCTTTCCTTTCATAATGCAGCAAATTAAATCCAAGGATTTTAGATAATAATTCAACCTGTAACTATTAAATATAGGCATCGAGTGGTACTCAACAGGTGACAATGTTATTAACATCATTTATTTATTTTCATGTTTTGCCTTGAAATATGCCATTTAAAATTGGGTTTATCTAGATGTATAATAATATATATTGAAGTCTTGCTACTAAAAAACTGATTTATATTTTCTGTTTGTGCTTTGTAGATTTAGCAACTAAAGGCACCAACGTTGAGACCTGGAAGGAGCAGTGTTGTGGGCAAAATAAACCATTGGAATGGAGATTTCTCTAAAGGAGTGTTTTTTATATACGTTATTGGTTATGCCTGTTGTTTTTGTGGTCATTGGGTTTCGGTTGTATTTTCCCATTATTTATTTTTCTGTTTGTTTATGGGGGATTAAAGCTTAGTATGGTAATAAGAAAAAAAACACATATTTTTTTGTTTGTCCGGACGAGACTGGATGATCATTTGTCCGGACAATTTTTTTTTTTTTTTTTTTTTTTTTTTAATAGGACCGTTTTGGTTCTCTTTATTATAAACATAGTATTTTACGATTGGGATATATTGGGAAACTAATTACATGGCCTTCTGTAGAATACCATTATTAGAGCATGAGCCTTGAATCAATACATTATAGACAATTACATTTGGGGTCCATCTCTCCTGTGTCATCCAATTAATCCCAAGTGGAGAGCATCATTTACTTGTAGTCTTCTTTCCACAAAACCGTTAGTTAATGATGTATAAGTATGAACATTTAACATAAAATTGCACAAGCCATAACCAAATCCCCAGCTTTGCAAAATACTCCTATCATGGTTGTGTAGGCTGTAAACCCCTGTCAGACATTTCATCGACCATTCCATAGGCCTCCTTCAATCTAAAGCTACCACATAAACCGTGTATCAAGGCATTGTAACAGAAACCTGAGGCTGTAACTTTACCAAAATATCCTTCGCTTCACTTATGCAACTATTGTTGGATTTAGAGACGTCTAAATACAATAATTAAGTTGGACATACGTGCATTATGATTATGATATCATATACTGTCGCAAGATTACATTTATGTAATGATTAAAATATGCCAAACAATGTGATTAATTAAGTCATGGCATTATACGTATTTCAATAAGGATTTGGATACGAATACATATAGAATAAAGTTAATCAATTATAATTGTTAATGGACCGATTATAATTGATTAAAATAATAGCAGTGATAAATTTAGGCTAAATAAGGAAAGTAGAATTTGGCCTAATAAACAAAGTCTAATGGCTGTTGTTAATTATGGCTTTTAAAGAATTGTTTCCATAATTAAAGGCTTTCCCAAAATAGTTTACCACGTTTTCTGAAATCTGCTGCGCAATGTTTCTTATTTGGCCCATATATCTCTAATACGATATCCGTTTTTAGTGTTCTATATCTTTCTGAAAAGGTAAAAGGAAAATCTAGAATTTTGTATTTCTGGAAGAAAACCAAATTAGAAATATATCAGGGTCAAAAACGTGGTAGAACATGGTGCTTAATTTAGAATACCATGTTCTGGAAACTGCTGCGCATGTTTCGTATTTTGACCATAACACCCTCATAAAATGTTTGTTTTGGGCATACTATATATGGATAGAAAGATAAAAGAAAGATCTATAACTTTTATTTATAGAGCAGAATCTAATTCGAATTAGATCGTGGTCAAAAACGTGGTAGAACATGGGGTTAAATTTTGGAAACAGATTTCTTATTTTTGGCTCTAAGGTTTACCCTAGAATTAGGGGTTACACTGCTATAAAAGGGCTGAGTCTCCATAGCCTTGAACTTATCAGATTATTATCATCTCCAACGTCTTGCTCCATAAAAGACCAGATATTCTGTTTTCAATTCGTGAGACAGAAACAAGTAAGAGAGAGTTCAAGAGCTTTGGAAGGACTCGCTAGCCAAGTAATTTGTAGGTTGAGCGTGCGAGCAAGTCAATCAAGCCATCTTCATCAATTCCATTGATATTGCTTGAGAGGCAATAGACGGAAGGCCATAAAGATGGAAAGTAAGTAATTTCCGCTGTGCTTATTTAATTATTACATAAGATCTAGGTTAAGGTTTTAAGTAAATTAGAAAAACTTGACCAACCGGGCACAACAAGTGGTATCAGAGCCACTTATGTAAGAATTGCAGTTTTTTTTTATTTAATGATCTAGAGAAAGCTTTGTCTCTTTTTAATTTCGTCTTAATTGCTTTCTATTTTTCATATCGAATTTAATTATTGCAAAAGGAATTGTTAAAATTATGCTTTAATCAATTTTTCATGCGGTTTTGAATTAAAATCTTGAATTTGGACCCATCCTTGCGCTTCGTGCGATCTTGGAGAATTTTTTTTTTGGGATTTTAATTTTTTAATTTGCATAATTTATTGATTTGAGTAAAAGGATTAATTATGCAACAGTTTAAGATTTTAAATTCGAATTAGAGAAAGCAATTTAGGTTTGAATTTTTGAATCTGGTCATAAAGAATTAATTTGAGGTAGTTATCTTAAAACGATTTTTCGACCCTCAAATTTCAGTTTCTCTAGATTCCAGATCTGAAAATTTGTTAACTCTAGATTATTTTTCATTTACCAGACCATAGGAGTAGTTGTGAGTAATAGTAATTTAGGTTGTAATAATTATAATTACTATAATTACTATATAAAGTAGTATGCTATTATTAGCCTAATTAGTTATAGAATTCAGCCATTATCTATAATTAGTATTTAATGCTAATTAAGGGTGGGATAAAATTCTGGTCATGATTATAGCTAATTTGAGCATAATATTATTTAGTAGATTCTAAATAAGATTATTCGGTTATTTCCAAATATAAGCACAAAGTTTTAGTTATTTCTAACTGGAAGCATAAAGTTATTTGGATATTTCTGAATAATATTATTTCGTTATTTCTAAATAAAAGCATAAAGTATTTCTAAAAATTATATTTTGGAGAATACTAATTAAAGTGTTTCTAAAGCCTAGAATTTATTTTTGATGAATATAGTTAACATATGAAAATTAATTTATTCTAATTAAAGCTCCCATTAGTTACTATATTCTATTTAGGACGAGTAGTCATTTAAGGATACGTTCTAGAATAGGCTTTAGGCATAGTTTTAGGATCTATTTAAAGGCAATTAGGATTTACATGTGTTATTAATTTTGTACAAGTTGAGCACTGATTGTTCGCAAACGAACCTCTCTTGTGCAAGACAAGTGTAGGGTGGCACATGACAAGTTTAAAATGACGTGCTGGAAATGGATGTGAGTGTTAGCTTTCCCAAGGGAGGGTTAGCGCTTGCTGAAATTGTTTAGTGCATAAGGGTAATGTATGAAAATAAGTTGCAACACACATGGACTAGCGATGTCTAGAAAAGCATCAGGGGCTTGGAACTTAAGTGATCCGTCTGTGATCCTCCTCCCCCCCGTTGACTGGCCTGGTTGTTAGTTCATGGATACGTTAATTTGACCCAAAGGTTGATTGACAAAAATGTTACATGTTTGTACTTTATTCACTACACCAGAATGCCTGAAGGTAATGATTGCACCCAAAGGTGTTTCATTACTGAATAGTGTTTTGGCTAAAGATTTTATGGAGCAAATAGTTTTTTTTTTACATAGGCCTTTAGATAGATTTTAGAATTATGATTAAGGATCAAGTCGTGAAGCATCTTATCTAAATTATTCCTTTGTTCTTGAATTTCAAATATAAACATAATATCAAGTCTAAGTCAGATTAAGCCCCTCATGGGAAGAAGTATGTCTCTTAGTTTAGTTTGTTCTGAAGTTAATTTAAGTTCTGTATCTAGATATACCTGGTGGTTAGACTCAGGTGCAACATCTAACATCAGTGTATCAATGAAGGGATGCCTAAGTTGCCGCAAGCCAAGTGAGGCTGAGCGCTACGTTTACGTAGGAAATGGCAACAAAGTAGAAGTGCAAAGCATAGGAAAATTTAGATTATTATGTAAGACAGGATTTTATTTAAGTTTTGATGCTTTAGTGGTTCCATCCTTCAGAAGGAACCTAATTTCTGTATCTTATTTGGACAAAAATGGTTATGTATGTTCATTTAGTAATGGAAATTTCAGTTTGTGTCAAAATTCTAAGCTTCTTGCCTCTGGTATCATGTCTTCTTATGATAATCTTTATTTTCTAGATATAGACACTTCACATTTAGAGGCACTACATATAGATAACAGAAAACGTAAATTAACTTGCGAGAAATCAGCAACATTATGGCACAAGCGATTAGGACATATCTCTATGAAAAGGATAGAACGTCTTGTGTCTAATGATATTCTCCAACCTTTAGATTTTACAAACTTAAGTGATTGTGTAAATTGTATAAAGGGAAAACAAACTAATAAACGTAAGTATGATGCAAAAAGATGTAATGATGTCTTAGAATTGATTCTACGGATATCTGTGGTCCTTTTCCAAAGGCTACAAGAAATGGTCACCGTTACTTTATCACATTCATAGATGATTATTCAAGATATGGTCATATTTACTTAATAAAAGAAAAGGCGGAAGCATTAGACGTGTTCATAAAGTTCAAAACGGAAGTTGAGTTACAACTTAACAAACGTATAAAGTCCATTCGTTCTGATCGTGGTGGTGAATACTACGGTCGTTATGATGGATCAGGAGAACAGCGTCAAGGTCCCTTTGCAAAATACTTAGAGGAATGCGGAATTGTGCCTCAGTATACGTTGCCAGGTTCGCCTGCAATGAATGGTGTTGCTGAGCGACGAAATCGCACCCTTAAAGACATGGTGAGAAGTATGATTGCTCGTACAACTCTACCTGAGAATTTGTGGGGAGAAGCCTTAAAGACTGCAGCATACATACTTAATAGAGTACCTACTAAAGCAGCTAACAAGACCCCTTACGAGTTATGGGTTGGGCGCAAGCCTAGCTTGAATCATTTGAGAGTTTGGGGATGTCCATGTGAAGCTAGGCCTTATAAGCCAAGCGAAAAGAAACTGGATGAAAGAACCATTAGTTGTTACTTTATAGGCTATTCTGAACGATCTAGGGGATACAAATTCTATAATCCAACAGAACATACAGTTTTTGAGTCAGGAAGTGCAAAATTTTTTGAGGATAATGAGTTTGTGACAAAAGATAGTATTTTTGAAGAAGAAGAGACGAATGAGAATGAGACTATGGACCAAAGTCCGGGTTTTATTCAAATTCCGATTGCGTCTAGAAATACATCTTTTGATAATGTGCAAACTCCATCATCCAAAACAACTCAGTTAGAAAATCAACATGGAATAGAGAACACAAATGGACCTGAATCCAACTCAAACCCTAACATTGCCATGACCAATGTTGATGGCCTAGAGCCTGTGGGAGATTCAGAAGTTGGTAATGATGTTCCTCCTCCTGTTGAAGATTAAGTTGTAAATGAACCTCAAGAAAATCTAGAGCCTGTGCCAATTAGGAGATCTACTAGAGAGAAAAGATCTACACAATCGAAGGATTATGCATATCTTCAAGAACATGAGTTTGACATTGGCATGTTTGAAAATGATCCTGTTAATATCAAACAAGCTATGGAAAGCTCTAATTCTCAAATGTGGATTAATGCCATGAATGAAGAGATGAAATCTATGTATGACAATGACGTTTGGGATATTGTTCCGTTGCCTAAAGGCAAGAAACCCGTTGGTTGCAAATGAATATTTAAGACTAAACGGGATTCTAAAGGCAATGTTGAAAAATACAAGGCACGTCTTGTTGCAAAAGGTTTCACACAGAAAGAAGGCATTGATTATAAAGAGACTTTCTCTCCAGTTTCATCGAAAGACTCTTTAAGGATTATATTGGCGCTTGTAGCACATTATGATTTAGAACTTCATCAGATGGATGTAAAGACGGCATTTCTCAATGGTGACATTGATGAAACGATCTATATGAAGCAGCCAGAAAACATTGTATCAGGTGATGCAGGGTCTATGGTTTGCAGACTTAAGAAATCCATCTATGGACTAAAACAAGCATCTCGACAATAGTATCATAAGTTTCACAAAGTTGTTAGCTCATTTGGTTTTGAGCCTAACATAGTGGATGAATGTATATACCTCAAGTTCTGTGGGAGTAAATTTATTTTCTTGGTTTTATATGTAGATGACATATTGCTTGCTAGTAACGATAAGGACATGTTGCATCAAACTAAGAATTTTTTATTTAAGAACTTTGAAATGAAAGATCTTGGTGACGCATCATTTGTTCTAGGGATTGAAATACTTAGAGATAGATCTCAAGGTATTCTAGGGTTATCCCAGAGGAACTATATCGATAAGATTCTAACAAGATTTGGCATGCAAAACAGTAAACCAGGAGACACCCATGTATCAAAAGGAGATAAGTTTAGTCTAAAACAATGTTCCCAAACTGACTTAGATAAAAACATCATGAAAGATATTCCCTATGCCTCAGCCGTAGGTAGCATCATGTATGCACAAGTATGCACGCGTCCGGATATTGCATTCATTACTGGAATGTTAGGGAGATATTTAAGTGACCCAGGTATTGAACACTGGAAGGCAGCCAAGCGAGTGTTGAGATACCTAAAGAGAACTAGGGACTATATGCTCACGTATCGGAGATCGGAACAGCTCGAGGTCATTGGATATACCGATTCTGATTTTGGAGGATGTGTCAACAGCATGAAGTCAACATCAGGATACATCTTTATGATGGCAGGCGGTGCTGTGTCTTGGAAGAGTGCTAAACAGACTTTAATAGCATCTTCCACTATGGCAGCCGAGTTCGTTGCATGCTACGATGCATCTAATCATGGCGTATGGCTGAAGAACTTCGTCACAAGGCTGAAAATTGTGGATTCTATTCAGAAACCACTAAAATTATTATGTGACAACAATTCAGCAGTATTATACGCAACCAACAACCGAAGTTCGTCAAAGTCGAAGTACATCGACATTAAGTTTTTGGTTGTAAAAGAAAGAGTGCAGAATAATGAATTATGTATAGAACACATAGGTACAGACTCCATGATTGCGGATCCTCTTACTAAAGGATTACCACTCAAGCAGTTTCACGAACATGTTGCTCGTATGGGTGTAATATCTGTTTAGGATAATTAGAAAATGTGGGAGTCTGAATATGTTTTAAGTTTTGATGTTCTATGTAATGCAATTGTAAACAGTTTTGTTGATATATATAAGTTGCATTCAGTTTCAGTTTCATTATTTCTTTCTTTAAAGTTTAAGTTTTTGACCTCATACAGTAAAGTAAAGGTGACTCAATTAGAAATAGGCACATCTAATCACACTTGCGTGTAATTTCTAAACTATATGTCCAAATCAGATTTATGTCATTCATTTATGTTGGCAGCGTGATTTATGTCGATTTAGTTGCGAATAAATGTGACGAATGTCGCTTAAGTCCTTTGTTAGCATAATTGATGGACGGAATTGTTTAAGAAATACGATAAGTAAAGACAGAAAAGTTGCATGCAATAAAGTTAAAGATATATAATCAAAAGGTTGCACTTGTCCATGTAGGAGATTGTTGGATTTAGAGACGTCTAAATACAATAATTAAGTTGGACATACGTGCATTATGATTATGATATCATATACGTCGCAAGATTACATTTATGTAATGATTAAAATATGCCAAACAATGTGATTAATTAAGTCATGGCATTATACGTATTTCAATAAGGATTTGGATACGAATACATATAGAATAAAGTTAATCAATTATAATTGTTAATGGACCGATTATAATTGATTAAAATAATAGCAGTGATAAATTTAGGCTAAATAAGGAAAGTAGAATTTGGCCTAATAAACAAAGTCTAATGGCTGTTGTTTATTATGGCTTTTAAAGAATTGTTTCCATAATTAAAGGCTTTCCCAAAATAGTTTACCACGTTTTCTGAAATCTGCTGCGCAATGTTTCTTATTTGGCCCATATATCTCTAATACGACATCCGTTTTTAGTGTTCTATATCTTTCTGGAAAGGTAAAAGGAAAATCTAGAATTTTGTATTTCTGGAAGAAAACCAAATTAGAAATATATCAGGGTCAAAAACGTGGTAGAACATGGTGCTTAATTTAGAATACCATGTTCTTGAAACTGCTGCGCATGTTTCGTATTTTGACCATAACACCCTCATACAATGTTTTTTTTGGGCATACTATATATGGATAGAAAGATAAAAGAAAGATCTATAACTTTTATTTATAGAGCAGAATCTAATTCGAATTAGATCGTGGTCAAAAACGTGGTAGAATATGGGGTTAAATTTTGGAAACAGATTTCTTATTTTTGGCTCTAAGGTTTACCCTAGGATTAGGGGTTACACTGCTATAAAAGGGCTGAGTCTCCATAGCCTTGAACTTATCAGATTATTATCATCTCCAACGTCTTGCTCCATGAAAGACCAGATATTCTGTTTTCAATTCGTGAGACAGAAACAAGTAAGAGAGAGTTCAAGAGCTTTGGAAGGACTCGCTAGCCAAGTAATTTGTAGGTTGAGCGTGCGAGCAAGTCAATCAAGTCATCTTCATCAATTCCATTGATATTGCTTGAGAGGCAATAGACGGAAGGCCATAAAGATGGAAAGTAAGTAATTTCCGCTGTGCTTATTTAATTCTTACATAAGATCTAGGTTAAGGTTTTAAGTAAATTAGAAAAACCTGACCAACCGGGCACAACAACTATATCCACGAAGAGAAGATATTACCATAGTAAAACTTACCTGATCAGCTGGCAAAGCACATTTCTTGGGCATTTCTTCCAGAAGCTTCGGTGTTGCTTCAACACGGTTGATTTTAGATAAGGCCTTGTTCAAGAGGTTATACGTGTAAACATTTGGTTCGATCGCATCTCTCTTCATGTCGCTATACAGTGGGCTTATCATGCTAAATCTGTTCTCTTTAAGCAATGCATCAAAAAGGTAATTATATACTCTAACAGTACGGTTACACTCGAGCTCATTTGCACAGTAAACGTGCTTGCATTACAGAACCTGTTTAAGAATATGCTTCTATGAGTGTAATTATAATCTCTTCTCTTCATGGTACCTTTTCTAGCCTCAGTTAATGTAACAGGTACTCAACCATAAGATCCACATAATCTCTTGATTATGTCTTGATACCTGAGAATTGAAGTCGGCAAGTGATCGGGAGGTATTTTGGGGGAAATGAAAGAATTGTGTGCTTTGCTGTGTTCAGAAACAGAGTGGAGAGTTTTCTAGATTGCATCTGACATCATGCTTTTCGGTTGTTGAAACTAACAGGATGCAGGAGATTTTTCTAAAACATAGTTTGTCATATTATGTAAGATAAATTTTGTAAGAAATATTGAGATGTGATTAACATAATGGTATTATTGGTAAAGCATATAAAATGTCAACTGCCTTACTTATGTATCTTAATAAATTTACTTGACAGACTGTTATACTCGTATTTGGAGTGTGATAGAACCATCCTAATTTTTGGAGCGAGATACTAGTCAAATTTACATATCTTAATTTGTTCTAGAATCAGTTTAATTTAAGTGCTATTCATTGGCACAATTAATTTTTTTTTCAAGATAATTGATTTCTTTAAAACTAAAACCAGCACAATATGTAAAGTGCTCTCAGCTTAGATATCCAATAGCACAAGACAACAATGTACAATGAGGGCTACAAACAAATAAATCAATGTATAATGAGGGCTACATATAAATAAATCAGAGAGGGAGCAAAGTGCCAACAGAGTACATTAATTACAATTACATTGGGAAGAAAATATCTAGCTACAGGACAAACTTGGATACAAGAGCAAACCAAACAAAATGAAAACACAAAAAGAAAAGGAAAAATAACAATATTACAGGCTTATTAAGAAAATAAGATTGCAAAAAGTAAAATAAGCGACTCAACAATATTTAATCAACTTTAAAATTAAGCCAAATCTTGCTAGTTCGGTCATAATCGTTGAATTGACTAAGATGTCCCACTACATTGAAAAATAACTAAATTTGATAAAAGGAGAGCAAACTTGATGAGCGGAGAGGGGCGGGCTTTCGTACAAAATGGAGAGGGGCGTGCTTCCGAAGAATCAAAGGAGATGGAGAGGGGCACACTTCCGTAGAACGAGAGGAGGCGGAGATGGGGCTTATGTTTAACGTAGAAATTAATCAAAGAAAAGGAAAGGATTTTGGAGTTCATATTCGAATATATTCGGAGACAATTCTGAATGACGGATTCAAATTGAACGGTCTCAATTCAAAACTCAAAAATTGAGTTACTTTAGGGGATCCGGACCCAGAATTTTGGGAGGCAATATACTGGAAAAAGAATGGGAGTAAATCAAGAGAATGGAGATTTTTGCACTGTATGGGACCCACAGGGTCATTTTATCAAAGAATTTCGATAGAAGATATTTTGTCCAACTTTTTTAGAAGTAAGTCATTTTGTAAAATTCTCTAGACCGTTTAATCGTTTTAAAATTTTCGGTGCACAAATATTTAAATTTCCTTTTAGAAATCCACTCATTTGCACACTATATTGCATGCGTGCTGAGCGACAAAAGAACCAATTACAAGAAAACAAACATTCACATAATCACATGGAGGATATTAATTCATGCACATGGAGCACTGATTCATGGCAGATCTGCATCCAGCTGCAGGTCATGTGTACTAAACAGGAATAGTCCAAAAGGACTAAGTTGGGTGGGAAATTTTTTTTTTTTTTTTTTTTTTTTTTTTTTTTTTTTGAAATAAGGCTCAAGGCCCGTTTCACATAGCTTCTTTGTTTCGCAAAAGAACATCTAGGTCTCATAAAAAAAAACTGCCCCTACTTTGAAGAACATACCATGTGCTATTATGCATGATACTTTCTGATAGTACGTGGCTTTCTCATGTCTTGTTGAGTTATGAGTTATGACTCTTTTTAACATGTACTTGTGGACTTGTGGTTAAATTAGAGGTAAATTAATTAAAAAAGAAAAAGAAAAAAGAATGTTATTATAGGCTTCTTGTTTAGTAAATATAAAACATTTATGAATACTAAAAACAGAGTTTACTAGTATTGTGCTTTCAAAACATATATAAATATTAGTTATTTTCTTCGGTTTTATAATTTTGGTTGTAATGTTAATAAAGAGCAACAACTTGCAAAAAATCTGCTTTGTATTTTGACCAGTTTGTCATTTTATCAAATCAATGGTTTCTTTTATATAAGAAATCAGTAATTATGATGGTACAGAATATCATAAGAAAATTTATATAAGCAAAATTTAACATTTTTGTCAATTAAGAAAAAATTAAATGCATCACCAAAACCTTTATCCCGTTTGTATGAGCCATACATTTATTTCTAGATTAACAAAATGACTAAACGTCAAGAAGATCATGCCCATGCATCAAAAGAAAAAACTCAAAATCAAATGGATTGCAAGATATTTGATGTAATTATTCTTTTGTTTATATTATTTTTTGGGTATAATTTCTAGTGTACACATGTAAATATTAAAATAATTAAATTTCCTATGAAAATAACATAATATTCGATATCTCATTAAAACTTAACATTATTTCTTCTAAATTAGTTTTATTTATTTAATTATTTGTTTAATTATTTAATAAAAAAATTCAGATAATTGACTTCTTTAAAACTAAAACTAGCACAATATGTAAAGGGCTCTAAGCTTATCCCCTAAGCTTAGATATCCAATAGCACAAGACAACAATGTACAATGAGGGCTACATATAAATAAATCAGAGAGGGAGTTAACTGCCAACAGAGTACATTAATGACAATTTCAACTCCAAATGCCAACTAAACGTCATTAATTGTGGCACATTGGTAAGTAAATATATAGAGGATATATTAACTTTGATACAAGAGCAAACCAAACAAAATGAAAACAGAAAATAAAAAAAATTAACAATATTACAGGCTTATTAAGTGCAAATAGTAAAATAATCGAGCAGCTACTTCGGGTGGTAATATCCATAGAGAGTGTAGAATGTCTGAAGTGCAGAAAGAATTAGCAGGATCACAGCTGCAACAACTGAGATGCCCGCCCATGGACTACTAAAGTAGTTTTGTCGCAAGCTTGCCCATCCACGGTGCCAACTTGAGTCATAGTATTCCTGAACATCCTCATACAAGCCGGAGAACTGATTTGTATTGTTGTCAGTGAAACAAAAGTTACCAATGTCGTTGAAGAAAGTAGCTGCCATCTTATGGCTGCTCAGTGTGTTATAGATAACACCGTATTTTTGAAGTAATTTCACATCTTTTTCTGAATCGATGAGTGCATCCATCAGTTTCATGTAGCAGCTAATACTTCGCATGCTGGGTAAGATGCAGTTCTCAAAGGAAATGAGATTTCTTAATAGGGTTATCTGCCTTGAGTCAATCTTCAGTCGTGGCATCCGCATGATGCCTTTGGAAAAAATAACATCCAAATAAGCTTTATCTTTAAATTTCTCAAATTTTATACCTGCCACCTTTTGAAGTTCAGTTGCATTCGCTATCACCATTGATGCCTTAGTTGAGAGGTGGATTTGTGCCCAGCTGCGTTTCTCTCGCTCAAAAAGATATCTGTCCTCGTTTGAAGAGTCCAGCTCAGAAAGATCTGTTTCCAGAGCATGACGTAATTTTAGTACCAGCTCAGAAAGATATCTTCTGCTCTGGTCAAAAAGATCTCTTTCCCGGTCATGATGATATCTCCGTACCAGCTTAGAAAGACATCCTCTGTTCTGCTCAGAAAGATCTCTATCCAGCTCATCATGAATATCTCTTTGTACCAGCTTAGAAATATATTCTCTGTTATGCTCAACAAGATCTTTCAGTTCCCTTTTTAATAGTTTCATATACATCTGAGGTGACAAGGAACATCTCCAATAAAGGTCGAGCAAATGAGCTGCTGCTATGCTACACATTATGGCACCATGATTGATTGTCCATGGCATATCCAAGAATATAAACGGGTCAAGGACAGTCTCAAATTTTGTGTTGTACGAAAGGGGAAAAAGCCATTCATACACCTCCCTGAGAAAAAAGAGGGGAATTTGATTTTCCAACAGAAGCAAGTCAGATCTTACATCTTTTATGTGCACATCCAGGAAAGCCATGGACTCCTGTACCTCTTGAGAGAGAGAGAGAATTATTCGGATAATAAAACAACTGTCAATAACTAGCATCCGAACAAATTCAACATCACTATGGCCAAACTCTTCTTTATAGTAAGCACGAGCTTTCTCTCCCGAATCCATAAATTTATGGAGAGTCTCATCATCAATGCCCCTTACCCCCTGCATAGATCGCTCGACAGGCACATTATAGATGCACCAGTTTCGGCTGTGTGGGATGCCTGCTTCAGAATTTCTCACCCCAGCAGCTGGGTGCTTCCTCCATATTTCCGGAATGCATTGGAGTTTAAAATCTTCCATGTGTTTGAGGTTTTCTCGTCCATGGTAGTACGGGCCAATAGAAACTAACTTGGGCTCAAAATTAGATTCTCTATCAGATCTGATGTGCGCTGGGGCACGGAAAATAGAATTCTTTGGCCAATGGGTTTTTTCCCCACACACCGTGGACTCTGCTGCGGCTGATGTTGCTTCAATCTCCGTGTGCCCAGACTCTGCTGTGGCTGATGTTGCTTCGATCTCTGTGTGCCCGGACTCTGCTGCGGCTGATCTCCCTTCAAACTTGAATGTTTCCCCACTATCTTCGGACTCTGCATCTGATATCTCTTCCATCACCATTTGCTCTGCTGCAAATGATGTCCCTTCCATCGCCAGGTGAATTTGGAGATAATATTTTGGATAGCTCTTTTCTTTCCAAATGGACCTGTGTGATCTGCAGCTGATGTCCTTTCTATCTTCTTTTTTTCCCCGCTCTCTGTTTGCTGTGTGGCTGATGTACAGTGAAAAGTGGATAGGATAAGATAGAGGGTATTTTGTCGGTATGCGTTTTATGTTTTGGTTTATATTGTAGTTTCATAATCATATGTTGGGTGTACGAGGGTTTATATACAATAGAACTATTATGCAATGTACTATAGCATGCATGTGGGGAATAGCTGGGGCTTTAATGGGTGCATTCAATTTTTTTATGTAGGTTGTTGCGTTGAGTTATATCGGTTGTAAAGAAACTTTTGTTTTAATCAATTCCCATGGCAGCTTCTGCCAATGTTTTTTAAAAGAAGATCAACACAATATTCTTTTAATTCTGTATTTTAATAAGAGAGAATTATTTTATAATTTTTCTTTTAAATTTTTTGACAATATTCTTGATAATCTTAAAAAAAAAGTTTAAATTTAGAATCTGACATTATAAACATGATTTATATTATTCATAAATCATCTCTATAAGATTTTTTATAATGATACTTATATTATAATGATACTTATAGAGTGTGATTGGATGGAGAGGTGGGTTAGTGAGAATAGTGGCTAACCCAAGAATGAAGAATAATTGTTAACCCAACTCTTGGCTAGTTTAGTAGAACATTAAGCTAACTCATAAAAGACCAATAAAAAATAGTGGTAGCTCTTCATTCAAACGCCGAATAGCCCAAAAAAATAGTATACTGTCACACTCTAAATCAGAATTTCTGAATTAATGTGTGATCAACCCTGCCTCGTGTTTATTATCAATTAAACACGCAAGGCTAAGAACAATAATAAATAAGCAGCGGAAGCAAAATATAAAATAATTCAACCTGTAACTATTAAATATAGGCATCGAGCGGTACTCAACAGGTGACAAAGTTATTAGCATCATTTATTTATTTTCTTTTTTTGAGAAAACTGATAGTAACTATCAGATCATTTATTTATTTTCATGTTTTGCATTGAAGTATGCCATTTAAAATTGGGTTTATCTAGAATAATCTAAAGCAGGTATCTATAATTTCATCAAACAAATTAATTGATATACAGGATGAAGAAATTAAGAACATATCTATAAGATTTATTTTGGAAACATACCAGCAATCCGTAATTGGTTTGGGGATTTGATGTACAATAATATAAATTGAAGTCTCGGTACTGAAAAACTGATTTATATTTTTTGTTTGTGCTTTATAGATTTAGCAACTAAAAGGGCCAACGTTGAGATATGGAAGGAGCAGTGTTGTGGGCAAAATAGACCATTTGGATGGAGATTTCTGTAAAAGATGTTTTTTATTTGATTTTTTATCTACTTTATTGGTTATGCCTGTTGTTTTTGTGGTCATTGGGTTTGGGATGAATTTTCTCATTATTTATTTTTCTGTTTGTTTATGGGGGATTAAAGCTTAGTATGGTAATAAGAAAAAAAACACATATCTTTTTGTTTGTCCGGACGACACTGGATGATCATTTGTCCGGACAATTTTTTTTTATTTTTTTTAAAATAGCACCGTTTGGTTCTCTTTATTATAAACATAGTATTTTATGATTGGGATATATGGCAGTCAAAACTAATTACATGGCCTTCTGTAGAATACCATTATTAGAGCATGAGCCTTGAATCAATACATTATAGACAATTACATTTGGGGTGCATCTCTCCTGTGCCATCCAATCCCACATGTAGAGAGCATCATTTACTTGTAGTATTTTTTTTCCATAACCGTACGCTAGGTAATGATGTATAGGTATGAACATTTCCTCCTATCATGGTTAATTGTGTAGGCTGTAAACCCCTGTCAGACATTTCATCGACCATTCCATAGGTCTCCTTCATTCTAAAGCTCCCACATAAATCGTGTATCAAGGCATTGTAACAGAAACCTGAGGCTGTAACTTTACCATCCTTCGCTTCACTTATGCGACCATATCCACGATGAGAAGATATTACCATAGTAAAACTGACGCAATGCGGTCCCGATACGATCTTATCCGTTAAGCTCACGTACCGGCTAAGTAGTAAGAGAGAAATATTAGATAATAGAAGACATAAGATAACAATTAACTCAACTTTTCTATTTCAAATAACGCTGCTCAACAGAGAGCTTTGCATACATATTTAAAGAAAAAAAAACAGAGAGACATGCTCTTCTCGGAAATGCAAAACAAGAAATAATATTAAATCCAACTTTAGTAAACCAACGAAACATTAACTATTGATTTGACTATTTAATTAAACTCCTACAATCTCCCAAGCAGTCAAAGTATTGAAGCTGCTCATTTATTTCTTAGAAGCCCGCAATGCAAGCTTCCAATGCAAACTCTTTGTTAAGCTGCTCATTTATTCTTACAATCTCCCAATCCAAACTCTTTGTTATCATCCATCATAAAAACTGATTAATTATTTTAGAAGACCATCCCATGCTATTTAATTTATTTGATTCAGATTTCAAGTTGGACATACAACTCCTTAATCGGCTTGGATTTGCTGTGGCTATTGTTTACGTCCGAATCTGAATCGGACATTTCTTCGACACGCACCGCGTCAAAAACTTGCCTAATCATTTGGCAAAGCACATTTTCTTGGGCATTTCTTCCAGAAGCTTGTGTGTTCCTTCAACACGGTTGTTTTTAGATAAGGCCTTCATCAAGAGGTTATACGTGTAAACATTTGGTTGGATCCCATCTCTCTTCATGTCGCTATACAGTGGGCTCATCATGCTAAATCTGTTCCCTTTAAACAATGCATCAAAAAGGTGAATATATACCTTACCAATACGGTTACACCCGAGCTGATTTGCACGGTAAAAGGTCTCAAGGGCTTCCATCACAGATCCTGTTTGAGAATATGCTTCTATGAGTGTAATCATAATCTCTTCTCTACATGCTACCTTTCCTAGCCTCATTTGTTGTAACAGGTACTCAACCATATCTAGCTCAAGAGATCAACATAATCTCTTGATCATATCTTGGCACCTGAGAATTGAAGTAGGCAAGTGATCAGGAGGTATTTTGGTGGAAGTGAGTGAATTGTGTGCTTTGCTGTCTTCAGAAACAGAGTGGAGAATTTTGTCAAACACATGGTGTGCATAAGCTGATGTCAGCCTCTTTTTATGGGTTATCAAATTCTCGCCACACCTATTGCATTGCTGCACAAATGCACAATGGAGAAGATTAAAATCCCAAGACATCAACCTAAATATATGAGTGTAAATGTAACAGATACAAAGAGAACTATGGTACAATGTGTCCCAATTTAATTGAGCGGTTACAGATACAAAAATACTCAAAATAATGGTGAAATTCAAAAACAAATTACTTGATGTCCATAAGAGCATTCATCTTTGAAAGAGAACCAGAACAACACAAGTAATTGATCAAATTAGGAGTGCATCCCATGAGAGACATTTTAACAGACACCTTAATTGCAAATCCCAGGCGCCAACACATTTTGCAGTTAAGGTGTTTGCTAAAATGCCTCTCATGGGACTGAAAACTGAGAGGCGGCTAGAGCGGAATAACAAACGCCAAAAGAAGGTACTACTAGTGCCGTACTAGGTTTTTAAGCGGAGATCTCACAAAAAGAGCAAGAGCCAGAGATGTGATACTTCGTTAATTCATTTACTTATTTGCACAAGCAACTAGATTTTGGGCCCCAAAACCTGTTTAAGCCCAAACAAAACCCAGCTTAGCTTAGCTGGCCGCTGCCCTATCAACTCGTAATTTTTCCCTAAAGCCCTGGTAATTTTTAAATATTCATAGTTCAGTGGTAAAGTTCAATTTAATGCCCTCTAATATATATATTTTTTTATGTAAACCATCATTAAAAAAATAACAAAAGGGATTATTTGTGTTTTGTTTAACAATAATCATCAATACCGAAATAAACTTTCCAATTTCGGTATACCCTTTTACTACCCATCTCCAATCTCCATCCAACTCCACGAGGCCTCGCCATAGATCGAACATCCATGTAGCTAGATCCATGTACCGAATATGAAATTCGGTCCCCAAATATCCCCTAAATCAAATCAGATTTATTATGTTAAATTATTAGATAAATATTGAATGTTTGGTACCCCACTGTACCAAGATTTAATATTAAATCTTAACATAACAGAAACATCATGTACCGATATTCAAATTCGGTCAAATGGGTGTACCAAAATAAATTTCGTGGATGCTGCGAAGTGATGTCATTATTTATAAAAAAAAAAAAAAGGTATTGCTATACCATTACATACTGCAAGATTTATTATAACCCTGTGAGCCGCCAGATTTGTCCTTAAGAATCACGCTAGCTAAATCACTGGAGGAACTACAATCAATATTTGGTGTCAGTCATGATGTATTGATGTCATCTCTTTTTCTCTCCCAATCAATCGCGTCCGGATTCCCTAAAGTACTAACTCATAATTTGGAACCAGATCCTGGTCAAATTTACATAGCTTTGTTCTACAATCAGTTTAACTTGAGTGCTATTCATTGGCATAATTTTTTTTTTAATTATGATAATTGATTTCTTTAAAACTAAAACCAGCACAATATGTAAAGTGCTCTTAAGCTTAGATAAACAATAGAACAAGACAACAAATTACAATGAGGGCTAACTATAAATAAATCAGATAGGGAGCAAAGTGCCAACAGAGTATACATTAGTGACAATTTAAACTCCAAATCCTAAACATCATTCTGGTACATTGGGATGCAAATATATAGAGGACAAACTTGTTGGATACATGCAAGAGCAAACAAAATAAAACAACAACAAAAATTAAAGAAAAAATTAACAATGTTACGGCTTATTAATAGAACAAGATTGCAAATAGTAAAGAAATGGAAACTAAAGATGCAAATTAATTCTTTGGCATGTAATATGCATAGATAGTGTAGTATGTCTGAAGTGCAGAGAGAATTAGCAGGGTCACTGTCACGTCCTGACAACAGGACCAACAACCCGCCGTGCTTATTAGCACAAGGTGATTCAATCGTCAGAATAAAATACATACATTACCAATGACAACGATAAGAGCCACAATAAATGAAAGAACCTTCTTTTAAGTTTCATACATGAAATATACCAATCGAAGAATAAACCTGTTATGGTGTAATAATATACAAACGAAATATACCATAGCAGATTTATTGGAAATAAATAAATAACCTTCTTTGTGGCAAATCCCGCAAGTCTTTAAGTTCTACATATCGTTTTCCTATCTTGGTCTTCGTACCTGGAACCCACAAGGTGGAAATGTGAGAGATTGAAAAATCCCTTAGTGCGGTATTCAGTTCCAGTCGAGTTATCCCTAGATCCGACCAACTGAAATGAAAACAACACCGAGCACAAAACAAAATATAGACCATGTACAATAATAATCTAAGGACCAAAGAATCTCAGTTACCAACTATAATCAGTCAAGAACCAAAAATATAAGTTCACTTTAAGGAATTATCAAATATCGCA
Organism: Carex cristatella; assembly: GCA_024447775.1. Taxonomy (NCBI): domain Eukaryota; kingdom Viridiplantae; phylum Streptophyta; class Magnoliopsida; order Poales; family Cyperaceae; genus Carex; species Carex cristatella. The sequence continues at coordinate 3,983,703 of JAJHPF010000007.1, forward strand.
AAAGCAAATCAGCAAGCTAGAGAAACAATTAATAAACTATAACCATCAAGCATAACGAAATATCATAATATGCAATGCTCATGTACGATAGACTTAAAAGTTCAATCCAATTTAGTTGGGCAATCCTTATCATATAATCATGCTTTATTAACAAAACAATTGTGTTAAATTCCATACAGCCGTAATTACAAAGGTAAGGGTAATACCGTAGTATGATGGGGCAATTCACATGGAGCACTTCATGCCTCGATCATGCGCTACACATAACAGCGCCTACATGATCCGATCGCACGCTACACATAACAGCGCCTATGCGATCGACTGAAACTCATATTTAGTTTTAAGTCATGTGCTACACATAACAGCGCATGCATGACCTCAATCACGCGCTACACATAACAGCGCCTACGTGATTGGCATATTTCAAAATTGAGTTCAAGCATGCGCTACACATAACAGCGCCTACATGCTTGAAGAATTGCCCACCATACTAACCTTTTTGGCCTACATGTTATGAATGCAACATTATATCAAAGTTCATTAGGTTCTGACATAGTTCATTTACAACACACAATCACGCGCTACACATGACAGCGCCTACGTGATTGACTAAGTTTCACAACTAAGTGTAAGTCATGCGCTACACATAATAGTGCCTACATGACTTCGATCACGTGCTACACATAATAGCGCCTACGTGACCATTCCACTCTAGAATTCAGCTTCAAGCATGCGCTACACATAACAGCGCCTACCTGCTTGAAGGCTATTCATTATACTTAACTATTTTTGGCCAACAATCAATCAATACTTCAAAATTCATCAAGTTCAACAAGTTCTTTAAATTCTAGCACAATTCTTTATAAAATCTCATCTCCATCAATTTCACTTTTAAAACATAATACATAAGACAAACCTTGTTTAAATTCATAGATTATTATTGGAAAATCTGGTCACGACATCATAGGATATGTGCATATATATATTTTTATGTAATAAAAACAAGTTAAAGTCAAACCCAACAGTTTATCTTAATCACAACGAAAGACCTAAGCAAGAAAAATATGTTTCTTCTAAATACAAATTTCAACCAAAATTCATAAGGTCATATCATATTCCTATATAATGCTAATTTTAATTATTATAGTACATAACTTAATTATGACTTCATATTTAAAGAACAACAAATGTTAAACATCATTGTAGTACATTGATAAGCAAATATATAAAGGACAAACTTGGAAACAAGAGCAAACCAAACAAAACAAAAACAGAAAAAGAACTTAAAAATTAACAATATTACAGGCTTATTAAGCCAACAAGATTGCAAATTAGTAAATGAACTGACAATAACAGCTAATTAATTATTTGGCTTGTAATATCCATAGACAGAGTAGAATGTCTGAACTACTGAGAGAATTAGCAGGATCACAGCTGCGACGACCGAGATGCCCGCCCATGGGCTACTGAAGTAGTTATTTCGCAAGCTCGCCAACCTACGGTTCCAATTTGAGTTGTAGTATTTCTGCACATCCTTATACAAGCCAGAGAAATGATCTGCCTTGTTGTCGATGAAACAAATGTTACCAATATCGTTGAAGAAAGTGGCGGCTGACAGATGGCTGTTCAGTGTGTTATAGATAACGCCACATTTTTGAAGTAACTTCACATCATTCTCTGAATCAATGAGTGCGTCCATCAGTTTCATGTAGTAGCTAAAAATTCGCCAGGTGGGTAAGATGCAGTTCTCATAGGCAATGAGATTTCTGAATAAGATAGTCTGCCTTTCGTCAATCTTCAGGCAGGGCATCTGTATGATACCATTGGAAAAAACAACATCCAAATGACTTTCATCATTAAATTTCTCAAATTCTATACCTGCCATCTTTTGAAGTTCTGTTGCATTCGCTATCACCATTGGTGCATTACTCGAGAGGTGGATTTTTTCCAAGGTGGTTTCCTCCTCACCGGAATGATGACTTTCCTGCTCAGAAGAGTCAGGACGATATTCTGTCTGGTCAGGAAGATCTCTTTGCAGCTCACGATGATATCTTTGTTTCAGCTCAGAAAGATATCCTCTGATCTGCACAAAAAGAAATCTTTCCAGACGAAGTTTTGGTACCAGCTCAGAAAGATATCCTCTGTTCTGCTCAACATCTTTCGACTCCCTTTGAAATAGTTCCATATACATCCAAGGTGGCAAGGAGCATCTCCAATAATGGTCGAGAAAATGAGCTGCTGCCTTGCCAACATGATTGATTCTCCATGGTATATCCAAGCATATAAACGGTTCAAGGACAGTCTCAAAGGGGAGGACTTCTGGGTGGTTCGTACGGGCAACAAGCCATTCATACACCTTCCTGATAAAAAAGAGAGGAATTTGATTTTCCAAAAGAAGCAAGTCAGATCTTACAGCTTTTATGTGCCCATCAAGGAAACCCATGCTCTCCTGTACTGGTTGAAAGAGAGTGAAAATTGTTCGGATAATAAACAAACTGTCAAGAACTAGCATCCGAACAAATTCAATGGGTTCATGTCTGACCTTATGCTTATAGTAAGCACGAGCGCGCCCTTCAAATTTCATAAATGGCTTGATAGGCACATCATCGATGCCCATTTTCCCCTGCCCAGATGGCCTGACATTGTAGATGGATCCGCGGTGGGGGCGGCGTGGGATGCCTGCTTCTGAAGGTCTGGGAAGGCAACTATTTAGTATCTGCTTCTTCAGAATTTCTGGTGTGCACCGGAGTTTTAAATTTTCCATGGGTTTGAGCTGTTCTACTCCATGATGGTACGGGCCAATAGAAACTAGCGTAGGATCAAAATGATGTTTTCTACTGGATTTGATGTGCGTTGGGGCACGGAAAATAGAATTTGCTGGCCATTGGGTTCTTTCCCCGCTCTCTGTGTACTCCGCATCTGATGTCACTTCGATCTCGAGCTCCTCTATGGCTGATGTCCCTTCGATCTCTTTGTGGTATGCGGCTGATATGCCTTCGATCACCGGGTCCATTGTGGTGTGAAAAGTGGATATAATAGAGGGTAATTGGTTGGTATATTTCGTGTTATGGTTTATTTTGTAGATTGATAATCATACGGTAGGATGTCCGAGGGTTTAAATAGTTTTCTTCAAGTATGGCACATGTCTATCTTTCTGCAGTTCTACTTAATCAATGGTTACATGAGCTGTGGTGGAATTAAAAATTGACCCCAGAGATGCGGTCAATTAATACAGGCAAGAGGAAAGTAATTAAAGAGAATTCACATGCATATGTTATTTTGGGACACGAATATTAGACAGTTGACTTTGATTAATAGAGGCAAGATTTTAGAATAAAGTAAAAGATGTTGTAAATTTAAATTAAGTTGCAACAAAAATGAAGTAGATAACAAGAAATATAGAGAGAGCAATAAGTGAATACGTTTTAAGTAAATAACAAGAAAATTAAGTAAAACTTATTAGAAACCTGAGAGTTACCGCATCCACTATTAGTGAATACGTTTTATCATAATCAACTCCAGATATTTGTGCAAAAATTATGTGCGACTAGCGTTGTTTTATATCTCACAATATCATTTTTTTCATTTCTTATTATAACAAATATCCATTTGCAAGCTATAAGGTTAACATCTTTGGGTCGTTTGGACAACAGGTTCAAATAAATGTTGTTTGTCTAGGGAACTCAATTTTGCTTATACATCATCTTTCCATTTAGATTATGTATCTACCATCTTTCAGAGTTTTTAGTACATTATATTTTTCGTCTATAACATCATTTGTTATAGCGAATGCAAAGATTTCATCAATTTTTTTTTTTTTAAGATTGATAATCATACGGTATATGTATGGTTTACGATCGTTTTGTATAGTTTTCTTCAATTACGGCACATGTCTATCTTTCTGCAGTTTCTACTTATCAATAGTTACAGCTGTGGTGGCATTAAAAATTGACCCCAGAAATGCTGACAATATATATAGAGGCACGAGGAAATAATTAGAGAGAATTCATGCATTGTTATTTTGGAACACCAATAGACTGTTGACCTTGATTAATGATTAATAGAGGTGAGATTTTAGAATAAATAAAAAGAGGATTTTTATCAAAGCTTTGTTTTATCGAACTAATTTCCAGCTCGATATATCAATGTTCTGGAACTGTTGTACTTGTATTTGTATTTAGACTAAAATATAAATGACTTAAATTATTAATATTCGTGTCCAGACGGTTATTATAAAAATTGCTCTTTATGACAGTTATTATAAAAATCGCTCTTTATGTTCTACGTATCAAAATCTTTTTCAAGATCAAATTTTATAAATTTCTAATTTGTTTACTATTTTCTTATTTTCATAAAAAATGAATATTTTTTATATGAAAACATTGTTATTTTTTGTATTATTTGAGGTCCATTTTTTAAAATTCGAAAATGTAGTAAAACTAATTAAAAATAGTAATATTTAGTGTTCCACAAGATTTTGAACTACAAAATATTGAACGGGATGAATCAAACTTCAAATATGATAAACCATAATTTGGACTCTTTATATTTTTATTGAAATATAATCATTTATGGAGTAACCTAACTCGACAAATTAAACAATATAAAACAGTAATGAACTTGCCATAGTTGTAGAGTTGTGTAGTCCATATGGCATGCACATAAGCTCTTATTTGTTTCATAAGTAATAGATTAAGGGAATTAATATATTGTCATTTCGCGTCATGATTAATTGAACCTACAGTTGGCTTGTTTTTTTAAAATAATTTTATATTTTGGAAGGAGGAATTGGCAGTTGACTTTGAATTTGTACAAGCAAGTTATAGCCAGACATGCCCAATTATTTGGGCTTGTAATTCATTATTGCAAACCTCACATGCGCAATGCCAACTAATAGCCAGACATGCATCATTACATTTTCAGTTTAGAGTTCAAATTTATTAATTTCTTTTAGCGTATATAACATCCTAAATGCATTATTAAATTTAGGGTTTATGATTTAAATTTTTGGTGTAAGGTTTAAATTTATTAAATTTATTCATTGCTATTATTGCTTTTGCAAAGTAATTCAACATGTGGCAAAACTTGACTGGATCTTAATTAATTTGAGAAATGCTGCACAACATATTGTTAAAATAATTGAACTTCCTTTTAGATGGAAATTTAGTAAGTTCTACCAAAGATATTCTCACATTTTCAAAATGTACATTTGGCATTATTTACATCATTTTCATATTTTATAGAAAACAAATTATAGACTGAGTCTTGTCTTAGGTAATTGAAATATTTACCAGACTAACTAGAGGCTACCAGCAATATATCAGAGTTGTTATTATGATTTAAAAATCTGAACGTCTATCGAACATTCAGACCTAACAAATCAAAATTTAAAGTATTTATATTTTAACCGAAATATAATCATTTCTATAACAGCCTAACTCGATCGATGAAAACTGTATAAGAAATTAGTGCTCAAAATATCAATGAATATCAAAAACAAAACTTTTCAATTAAGCACCACTGATGATATATACATATATATATGTCATACATTGTTATCATTATTGATAGTTGGTCGACTTGTTTCCTTAAAGTTTTTTTTTTCTGAATAAGGGATTGACAGTTTTTATTTTTATTAAGAGTAGGAGTTATGCTCTTATTTAATTAACTACAATTGGTTATATGGTTTTCATGGCTTTGAGAAACAGTCATTTGACGGATTGACAAATAGTCAAAGAAATGAAAAAAAGAAAAAGAAAATTGTCGGGAGGAGTTTATCTTTAAAAAAATAAATATCAAATAGGCTTCATATGTAACTTCTGGATTTGACAGTTGAGTTTGAATTTTTACATGTAAGTTGTTGCATAATTGAAACATTTATTGTGCTTTTAAGTCATTAATTACTACAAACTTCACATGCAATGCCAATTAATAGCTTGACATGCATCATTGAAGTTAGAGATTAGTGTTTAATCTATTAATTTCTTTTATCCTAATACCATCTTCATGCATTATTAAATTTTGGGTTTAGTGTGTAAATTTATTAAATTTGTTCTTTGCTTGTATTGCTTCTGCAAAAGTGATTCAACACGTGGCAAAACTTGACTGGATCTTTGAGGAAACTTTGGTAAGTATTGAATGATGACTGATTTATTAATTTGACATATATTAATTATTTTTTCTGTTCATATCTTTATATTTAAAGTTCAAAATAGCTGAACAATTAAACATGATTTTCATAATAAAGCTAGTGCGTGCTATACTCAACAAAAGAATTTGGTGACTATATAACTACAAAATTTATCAAATTGCCTTCAAATGACGAATTCAAACTAATGAAACATATTTACTTTATGAGTGATGTGTGCACATTCAAAATTTAGAAAATTTTGAATTTATTTAGTATACAGTCAACTGGTAAAAAAATTAACTTTTGAATTTTATTTTTTTACCGCTTGATTTTGTACTAAATAAATTTGACAATTTTAAAATTTTACATGTACAAGCATCACTCATAGCAGAGAGTGGATACATTGTGTCAAAACATTATGGAATTGAGGTAGTCTTTGGTGGACTATGGATACAGCCAAGGCAGCTGCTTGGCTGAGAAGATACGACATGCTGGAAATTTATGGTTAAAATTCAGCGAGCAAGTCTAATGCAAAGGAAAATGAGAGAGAATGTGGTATGGGTGCAGCTAGATAGTATTATATTCATGCATGGGCAGGGTATAAAGTGGAATTTAAAAAAATAATGATGTAATGTAACCTTCATTTTATTAATAAATATAATATAACTTAGCAGCTTCTGTCAAGGTTTCAGAAAAGAAAAGAAAAAATGTGCAATTTAGCAGTCCCTGGCTCCTTGCCAACATTTCAAAGAGAGAGAGAGAGAGAGAGAGAGAGAGAGTTGTGCTATATATGCAGTATTAGAAAAAGAGAAAACAGAGAGAAAGTTGTGTTATTAAGCATACTGGCACAACTTTGTCTCTCATTCTTGAATTTAATTAGAAAAATAGTCATATGTAACCAGTGATATATATGGGATGACGATAATTAGGTAAAACAAAATTAAAAAGATTAATATATATTACATTTAAAAAATATTTATCACTGCTTTTCTCCTAGTTAGGTAAGAAAAATAGTCATATGGATTGACACTAGTTAGGTAAGAAACACAATTAGAATGTAAACATGTTGAACCAAAAGAGCAAAAATTTAGCTCACAGGTTAACATATTTGTCTCATTATTTTTTACAACTTAGTAATTATGCCTCTTGAGTTCTTTTAATATAAAATTGGTGACAAATTAATAGCTATCGAATTTTAATTACTAAGCTACACTAAAGGAATAGTTAACAAAAAGTTAAACAGAAAAGTTGAAATATATAAACTAAAATGATGGTTTCTCTAACAAAAAAAAAAATTGAGTAAGATGATGGAGAAAACTGAAGTCGTTCATTCTCCGATTACCTCGAAAGGATAGATGGCTTATTTAAACTATTTTGAAAGGACTTGGTAACATTTACAGTGATTTTGTGGAATTAATTTTTGTTTGTACATTCAATTAATATGAATATATATGGGGGCACAGCTGCTCTAAAAATTGCACACATATAAGCTATATGGAGGTTCCAGATTTTAAACTTCTTGTTTATATTAGTGTTTATTGATGTTCTAGTGAATGCACTGAATGCAAAATATGCCAAATATAATAACTTATTTAAGAAAAGAACTTACAGACAGTTTATCTTTGAACAGCTCCACAGGATTGGCAGTTCAGCAGGATCTTTCTATATATGAAATTTGCCACACTCCACCCATTTTTCTCATGTTGCTGCATCATGATTTAATATGGAAACTGAACCCACAAATGGCGATGGTTCGTTAAAGATAAACTTAAAAATTAAAGCTAATTAGAAGAATTACCACAATAAGATTTGACATGTTGTATGTGTAAGGCATCAGGCATTCTAAAAATAATCTTACTAAATTTAGCTCAGTAGTTTGTCTAATGGCTAACACTGGTCTTATCAGGATGATGCTATGACAATCTGCATTCCAGGCCACGAGGAGATACCAGATCCTAATGCACGGTCAAGAGCAAGATGCGCCAATTATTGCATTCCTTAATTTACATTTTAATAATGTAAATTTATTAATTCAGATAGCTCATCGGGCACTTGAGTTCATCTTTTGACGTCTGTATGTTAATTTGTAAAGATTTATATTGAAAAAAGTGCCAGCCTGTTGGTGTGCTAGCCAATGTAAGGTTGTTTTTATACCTCACGATCATACAAATTAAATGCATGGCCTGCACAAAATTAACTTCATTTTCATTTAGTACGCAAATAATGTCATCTGATCAAAGAAGAGTTAGTTATCTCATCAAGTACTGTTGATGAATTGACCGTTGATGATCTCACTAAATGTACATTAATAATAGACATCATCAATCCATTCCCACCTCTACTAGGCCCATTGTCTGGCACAATTAATATCTGCCCACTTCAGCCCATTAAACCCAACAGTGAACAGCCCATTAAATTTTTTGTATCAGCAGGACACCAACAAACTTATTCATGTCAAAATACACCTCCTTTCAATACATGTGTATTTGTAATTAGTGCTCATTATGAAAGAAAATATATACAATACAATTAACAAAATTAATATTTTTTTTTCTCCTCCTCATATATATGGGATGTCACCAGTTAGGTAAGAAACACAATTAGTATGTAAACATGTTGAACAAATTAAAAGAGCATAAATTTTGCTAACGTTTTAACAGATTTCTCTCACTATTAGTTAGGCTTAGTAATGATGCATCTTGAGTGTTTTTGATATCCAATTTTAATTACCAAGCTACATTAAAATATTAGTTAAATCAAAGTCGAAATATACAAACTACAAATAATAAAAAAGTTGTAATATACATATTAAAAATAAGAATAAAATGATGGTCTCTCTAACAAAAAAAATGAGTAAGCTGATGGAGAAAACTAAAGTCATTGGTAGCCTCCTCCACTATGGCAGCTGAATTTGTTGCATGCTTTGCAGCATCTAATCATGGCGTATGGCTGAAGAACTTCGTCACAAGTCTGAAAATTGTGGATTCTATTCAGAAACCACTCAAATTATTATGTGACAACAATTCAGCAGTGTTATACGCAACCAACAACCGAAGTTCGTCGAAGTCGAAGTACATTGACATTAAGTTTTTGGTTGTAAAAGAGAGAGTGCAGAAAAATGAATTATGTATAGAACACATAGGTACAGACTCCATGATTGCGGATCCTCTTACTAAAGGACTACCACCCAAGAAGTTTCACCAACATGTTGCTTGTATGAGTGTAATATCTGTTTAGGAAGATTAGAAAATGTGGGAGTCTGAAAATGTTTTAAGTTCTATTTTTTTTTTTTTTTGATGTTCTATGTAATGCAATTGTAAACAATTTTGATAATATATACAAGTTGCATTCAGTTTTAGTTTCATTTTTCTTTCTTTAAAGTTTAAATTCTTGGCCTCATACAGTAAAGTGAAGGTGACTCAATTAGAAATAGACACGTCTAATCACACTTGCGTGTAATTTCTAAACTATATGTCCAAATCAGATTCATGTCATTCAGTTATGTTGACAGCGTGATTTATGTCGGTTTAGTTGCGAATAAATGTGACAAATGCCGCTTAAGTCCTTTGTTAGCATAATTGATGGACGGAATTGTTTAAGAAATACTATAAGTAAAGACAGAAAAGTTGCATGCAATAAAGTTAAGGATATATAATCAAAAGATTGCACTTGTCCATGTGGGAGATTGTTGGATTTGAAGACGTCTAATTACAATAATTAAGTTGGACATACGTGCATTATGATTATGATATCAAATACTGTCGCAAGATTACATTTATGTAATGATTAAAATATGTCAAATAATGTGATTAATTAAGTCACGGCATTATACGTATTTGTATAAGGTTTTGGATACGAATAAATATAGAACAATGTTAATCAATATAATTGTTAATGGACCGATTATAGTTGATTAAAATAATAGCAGTAATAAAAATATAGGCTAAATAAGGAAATCAGAATTGATTCTAATTTATTTCGGTTTTTCTGGAGGTTTCTGATTTTCAGATCCTTGAAATCCGAAATCAAGATTTCTTGGCAAACTTGTTTTCCAAATATTAGCCAATTTTCGGCTGCCCTAGGGTTAGGGTTTTGCACTGCTATAAAAAGGCTGGGTCTCCAACGCTTGCGATCAATCCATCACAATTGTCTGCTCCATTGAAGACAAGATACTCTGTCATAATATTTATGATAGCCAGAGAAAAGGATTGCAAGTTCTTGGAAGGACTCGAGAGCCAACAACTCAAGTCAAGACCAAGAGCGTATCAACCCAGAGCCTTGGCTATCTAATTGATAGCATACGGAGGCCTTTGAAGATGGAAAGTAAGTTCCGCTGTGCATTAAGTTTAATTTCTTACAAAGGAGTAGATCTTGGTTAGGGTTTAAAGTAATTAGGAAAACCTACAAAGTAAAACCAACAACAGTTAGTCTAGTAAGTTTCTCAACTATTTTCCCAAAACTGAACTTTTGTAACTAGCGATTGGCTATGGTGTGTGTGGAAGGGTATTTTTTACTCAAGCCTATATCTCCATTTTCAACATGATCTCCATTATAAAATGTGCTTGGTGACCATAGTGACCATTTCTCTTAATTTATTACTAATTTTTTAGATAGGTAGAAAAATTCATTAATTCAGAACCTTCTGGACCTAAAAAAAACTGTGATTTTTGAAGATAAACTTATAAAAACACCAAACAAAATAGCAAAGGGATATCACATGTGGTATGTGTAAGGCATCAGGCATTGTAAAAACAATCTTACTTAGATCAGTACTTTATATAATGGCTAACACTAGTTTATCTCAAATTGTATATAACAGGGTGATTCTATGACATCTGCATTTGAAGCCACAAGGAGGTATCAGATCCGGGCCAATTATCAAATGCCTCAATTTTCATTTTAATATTGTAAATGCATTCACTGAGATGGCTCATCGAGCACTCGGGTCCATCTTTTGACATTTGCATGTTTTTGTACATATATATATTGAAAGTAGTTTATATTTTTTTTTCTAGCTAGTTCATTTAATCATGGTTCGTAAACTCGGCCGATTTCGAGTCAACTCGGAATCGGGCCGGTCCGAGCCGAGTTATGCCCGAGTTCCTCGCCTGTGCGAGTTTTGGAGTAAAATTCGGATGAACAGTGTCTGACTCGGCCGAGTTTCCGAGTTTCCGGCCGAGTCAACCCGAGTCCGGCTAAGTGAAAGCAAAAGACAGCCAATTCAACCGAGTTTTCATTCTGAATCAGTCCGATTCTTACTATTTGAGGCGATTCTCTTCTATTTGGGGTCGATTCCGCATCTTTTTGGCGTTAATTTGGATTGATGGTTGTCGATTTGATAAGATAGTTAAGTTTCGATTTGGGACAAAAGAAAACGAAAGGTTCTGTGAGGAAGAAAGAGAGATGTAAACATTTTTTAAATGAACTTGGTTTATTAGACCACTAAATATAGATTTTGAAAAGATGTTTGGTCCACAGTGAACCAGTGGCAACAAAAATGAACAAGCCTTGAAGATGCATTTGGTCAAACAAATATTTATTGGACTTTGAGATTCGTACCAAGCTAAAAAGAACGGTCCAGATCCACTAATTGTAAAAGATAATGCACGGGATATGAATTCCGAGATTTGCTACTCCAGCCGTCCAGCGTACTATTCTTTGAAAACGAACTTATAAATTAAATATGAATTGAGAAATTATTATCATATGAATTGAAAAACTATCGGATAAAATTCATTTGAATTTAATAATATCAACAAGTGAGAAATTATTATAATCTTTATTTTACTTATTAAATATAATTATAATATAAAACTAAATTATAAAATAATTTGAACTAGATCAGATATAATTCATTTGAATTGTAATAATATGAACAAGTGAGATTATTATAATCTTTATTTTACTTAAATATAATGATAATATAAAATATTAATTTTCATGTTTAGTCATATATACTTGCTAAATATCGTTAAGTTGTATAATTGTAATAATTTAAGTGCAATATTTTGTTTTAACATAATTTTATTACAAATTATTTTTTTACCAATTATTTCTTACGTTCTGGACCTTTTGGCTACAAAACAGGCTTTCTGCCAAAAAAAACCGAGTTTCCGAATCAACTCGCCCGACACCGGCCGAGTCATCCAATTCCGATTCCACGGTCAAGAATCCGATTCCAATTCCGATTCCGAGTTTCAGAACCATGCATTTAATGCAAGTAAAATTGGACTAACACTTTACTACACTAATGAATGGTAAATTGAGTTTGTATTTACATAATTTGAGTATTATTTCTTTTCTTTTTTCCTTGTACTTATATTGTATGGTACGTCGGGGTATTTTCCTTATTCACATATCTCATGAAATGAACTACAAAGTACAAAATACAATCAGGGTTGCAGGTTGTGATAAAGTTTGCACTTTGCAGAACCAAATGATTCTAGAGTAAGAAAAACAATTCTAACTACACTGTTTTTCTTACGTCTTCCTAATGTGATTCACACAAGAAACCATATATAGACAGTATGTGTTTTTGTGTGGAGATGGAGAGAGTCTTGTGCTATGCATGCAGCATGGCAGCCATTGTCAATCTTTTAAATAATAAAGCAGACAAAAAAATGTACTGTGGTGTTTCATAAACTGAAAATATGTCCCCACAACTTTGCCTCTAAATATTGATTTTAGAAATTCAAAAAGTCATTTTTAACCAGTCATATATATGGGATGATGCTATTTTTCATGCAACTCTCTTTTTTTGGTCTTCGCTATTTGCTAGTTTGACGTGATCGCCATGATTTTTTTATCTATGCGACCAATAGTAGCTGCTTCCATTAGCTTCCATGGCTGCTGCTTTAGCATACAAGGCCATGGAATTTTGATTTTCTATTATCCATTTTATTTTAATTTTTTTAATGATTTTGCATCCTTATTTATTAATTTCTCACAAGAGAAACAAAAGGATCCATGTTTACGCAGACAACAACCCCAGTGCGCATCTCTGCCTCAAATACTGCTAGCACTGGCAATTAAGTTCACTATTTGGTGGCTTTGCCTTGAGTTGATTGGAACCAATTGTATGATACCTCACCATCATACAATTTAAATGCATGGCCTGCACAAAATTAAATTCATTTTCATTTAGTATCCAAATAATGTGATCTGATCAAAGCATAGTTAGTTATCTCATCAAAACTGTTGATGAATTGACCGTTGATGATCTTACAAAATATACATTAATAATAGACATAATTAATCCATTCCCACCTCTCTACTAGGCCCATTGTCAGGCACAATTAATGTCGGCCCACTTCAGCCGATTAAACCCAGCAGTGAACAACACATTAAATTTTTTTGTATCAGCAGGACACCAACAAACTTAGGGAAACAAATCTGCTGCGATTCTTTGGAATTGCTGGGTCCCTGCTTGTCCAAATCAAACCATTCATTTATTTCGAGATTCGTACATAAATCAACTGCTTTCAGATTTGTGCATTTCAAAAAAATGAATGGTTTGATCTGGAAAAGCAGAGACCCTGCGATTCCAGATAATCGCAGCAGATTTATTTCCCAAACTTAGTCATGTCAAAATAACCTCCTTTGAATACATGTGTATTTGTAATTAGTGCTCATTATGAAAGATAATATATACAATACAATTAAAAAATTTAATCTGTGTTTTTTTCATCTACTCATATATATGGGGTGACACCAGTTAGGTATGAAACACAATTAGCATGTCAACTTGTTGAACAAATTAAAAGAGCATAAATTTCCCTCATCTTTTAACAGATTTCTCTCATTATTAGTTAGGCTTAGTAATGAAGCATCTTGAGTGTTTTTTATATCAAATTTTATTTACCAAGCTACATTAAAAGAACAGTTAAGTCAAAGTCTTGATATATACAAACTACAAATTAGAGAAAAGTACGTTGTAATATACAAATTAAAAATAAGAATAAAATGATGGTTTCTCTAACAAAAAAAATGAGTAAGATGATGGAGAAAACTAAAGTTGTTCCTTCTTTATTTATCTCGACAGCATTGATGGCTGATTTAGGAAATTTTGAAAGGATTTAATTGGTAACATTTACAATGATTTTTTCGAAGTCAATTTTTTATTTATATTCTATTGTTTTTAATAAAGTATATATTGTTCTTTTTAACACGAATAGAAAAAAAAATGTATTAGATGATGGAGAAAAGAGTTTTGTGCTTTTTTAAGATGAACACTATTTATTTATTTATATTTTAACAGTTAGTACCTCTCATTTAATACTATCTTTTCCCTGCATTTAAGTTATCTTAGTGCTTCATAGCTAACTTGATGCTTAAGCCGTGGAAAAATAAAAGTGCCTAGTTTGTCTTTTGGAGCACTAAAGTTACTCATAACAATCTTGTTGTACCTTTAACAAGTTTCTTTTGCTTGATTACAGAGGGAAGGTGAGAAGCCGCCATGTATGATATTATATTTGGGGGTTGTACTTAAATTCTTACGAGTTGCTTCTCTCCGGGAGCACGGGAAGGGAGAGAACAATGAGGCTGCCGTGCGTCTATACTCTGACATTGCAAAGCTCTGCTAGTAAGACCAGTTTACCTTTTGCAATAGAGTTAGATTGTTGTCTTCTTTGCAAAGCCATAATATTGTTTACTTTGCAAATGACCTAATATTGTGCTTCATCCAGCAAAGGAGATGTATAACTTTAAAACACATGAACAATATAGTCTTCACATATTTTCTAAAGGGTGTTCATTACTAACCTCAGAAAGTTTCACCTATAACCCTATAAAACAAGAAAAATGTCCTCTGAATCTGTACATCTAGTTAAATTGAAAGGATCAATGGCTGTTTTTATTTTGGACATTTTTGAAAGGCTTTGGTAGCATGTACAAAAAATCTCTTGTATCAAAAGTAATATATCTATATTATCTTTTTAAACAGGTACTGTGCTGCTGAGGCCGAAAACAAAAATAATATGCCGGCTGCTGCTTTAGCGTACAAGGCTATGGAGTAGGCTCACATGAAAGCTGCTGCTATAGCATATATATGGCTTATTAAGTATAATCTTCAACAAATAATCACACGAAGAGTTCCAATCATATGGTACACTTAGACAAATTGGGAATGTTTTTTCATTCCCAATTAAGTTTATCCCAACAATATGGTACCCATAGACAAAATACAAATTTAACAGACAATCACTCAAATAGTTCCTATTATAAATTATGTGCCCTTTGTGAGCAAAAAGAGTTTTTCATAGACAAGTGCATGCACACTCAAGAAAATACAAAGTGATTCATACCAATTTATTAGTACAATGTTCTTAGATGGAAATTCCATCAATGAAAATATCGAAAGTAAAACCTATCTACAATTAGATTAAACCACTTTCTTCCATTTTCGTATGATATCATACTCCAAATTACAGTGGCAAATCCCACACCTAACCCCAATCCAATAGAAATGGAGAGCCCTATTGTGTCTGTAGAAAACTTTAAAGAACCTGTATTAAACTCATGATTTGAAGAAGTTGTTACACATTGCATCATTAAAGGTCTACCACACAATTCAGGGTTACCCATGTAAGAAGCGTTTGAAAAGGTTGAGAACTGACGGGCTTCGGGTATTTCTCCAACTAAATTGTTGTATGAAAGATTTAGTGCAGAAAGAAAAGTGAGAGAGGTGAGTTCTTGAGGGATATGTCCGGAAAGCTGGTTGGAGGAGAGGTCCAGTATTTGAAGTTGTTGAAAATGATCAAATTCCAGTGGAATTGAACCGGTCAGAGCATTATGTGAAAGGTTAAGAACATCAAGTCCATTGAGTTGCCCTATCTCTTCGGGTATTCTTCCCCAAAATTCGTTATTTGACAGATCAATGTAACTGAATATACGAAGTGTCTTGTAATTCAGCTCAAAACTCAGCCCTTTGTATGTGATTGATGGTACATTATATGGATTGTAACTTACCTTCCTGTCAAATTTCATAGCCATCAAATTCACAAAAAAAAATTTAGGCAACGTACCACTGAAATGATTTGAAGAAAGGTCAAGAACTTTTAGGATGGAAAAAAAGGAATCATTTCCTTTTGTTTTGATTTCCACGTCTGAGATCTTTCCATAAAACATATTTGAATTTAAGACAAGAACAACCAAATTTTCAAGATTTCCCAGCCAATAGGGAAATCTGTTCACTATCCGATTGTTTCCCAAGTCTAAGATGGAGAGAGAATTACAATACATTAGTAAGTTGGGCAAACTCCCATTTATTACATTTTCACTCAGAATTATTGTTTTAAGTCTACATGCTTGACTAATATTTTGTGGCAATGACCCACTTAATTTGTTACTTTTGAGGTTGAGCTCTGTCAATTCCGCATGTTCTAGAAGCCAAGGTGGAATTGTACCAGTTAAATTGTTATATGAAAGATCGAGCACTCCTAGAGATGTCATATTAGAAATGAAAAGGGGAACCTCTCCCGTGAGACTATTATTTGAGAGGTCTAAGATGGTCAAATGTGTTTGGTATCTCAGAAAATTAGGGAAATCTATTAAATTGCATGATGCCAACCCAAGATAATCTAGTTGTCCAAATGAAGCATAGAATGACTCATTATTGTTTTCGCCTTCTATAATTGACAACTTGTTGTTTGAGAGATCCAGAGAATCAATGTTCTTATTATGCTTGATATATTTGGAAATTGACAATTGTCCTTGAAAATTGTTGTATTCAAGGTATATATATGACAAAATTGATGAATCATTTAAGAACTCAGGTAGATATCCTGACAATTGGTTATCAGATAGATCAAGAGCAATCAAAAAAGGGAGAAAAAACAAATCCATGGGTACCGTACCTATCAATCTGTTTGAGCTCAAGTACAAATATTCGAGTCTTGTAAGGTTTGTTATTGAAGAGGGAACATCTCCATAGAAGTTACAACTGTAAAAATCCAATTCCAATAAATATTGGAGATTTCCAATTGAATCTGGCAATGGACCAGTGAAATTTGTAAATGAAAGATCCAGAGATTGCAAAAAGCTTTGCTTTGTAAATTCTGGCAGCTGACCCGACAACATTGAGTTATCGGATAAATCAAGTACTGTTAGATTTTTAAGGTGGAATATAACATCCGGGAAATTTCCACTTAATCCACAATCTGCTAAGGATAGCTCTCGAATCATTTCGCCTACTTGAAGAACTGCGCTGCTCCACTCAGATCCATTGAGTGATATATCGACCCCATCCAAGTGAAGAACTTGCAGCTTGGTGAGGTTGCTGAGTATGGTTTTTAGGCCAGTGCCATGAAGATACAAGGTATTGGTAACAGAGTTGTCAGTTGATAAATTAAGTGAGATAAGGTTTGTTAGGGCAGAAAAGCTGAGCGGAACTTGACCGAGAAAGCCAGAATAGGATAAATCGAGATAGGTTAAATTAGCTAGTCGCTCAAACCCGGTTTGTGGAAGGGTAATATTGAGAAAGTAGTTGGAAGAAAGGTCGAGGTACTGAAGAGAGCTGAGATTGAACAAAGCTGGGTTGAGTTTACCTGAGATGGACCGTTTAGCAAGGTTGAGTGCAGTCACCATGCCGGTTTGCTCATCGCATGTGATGCCATCCCATATGCAACAGTCGGTACTTGCATTCCATGAATGGAGTTTAGTGGTTTTGAAACCTTGCTTGAGTTGAATCAAGGCATGACGTTGGTCAGGAAGACAGTGAGCTTGTGTTAGAGTGGTGATTTTGATGAAGAAGGAGAAAAGAATAAGTGATATGGAAACAAGTGCAGCAAGTGCCATTGTTGGAGAGAAACAAGAGCAAGCAAGACAATTCGGGGTGGTGGTAGTTTGAATATAAGGTTTGAGTATCGATATATTTAATAAGATATTAAAAATAAAAATAAGAAAGAGCAAATGATTGAAACATGAGAAAACCCGAACAAATCTTTAATTAAACGCATCATGTCCTGGCCTACAAATACCTAATCGATCTGTCTCCACTATGTACGTATAAATTCAAAAAAAAACTATGTACGTATTAACAAGGAAAAAAAAAATAACCTATTAATATTATGCACTACAACGCGTTTTGTTGTGAAATATATATATATTTTTAAAATGCCAAAATAACTCGGTTGCTATTTGGTACTTGATGCATGTGGGGTCAGGATTCAATATAAGATGATTGATGTGGAGTCAGGATTCAATATAAGATGGTAGGACGCAGTACTAAAGTAACTAGAAAGATCCTACTTACACTAAGGTGAAAGTTATTGACGTTTGGTTGAAGTTATAAATTAAATTATTTTTGTTTGGTTAGAGTATGTTACTTAAGTCATGGTTTTCAATTTCTATTTTAATTTGAACTTTATTCTTTTAATAACATGTATGACTTTTAATTCAACAACAAATTTTATAAGTTACATACAAATGGTAAAATTTACAGTTTATGAAAATTACAAAATATGTTTCAGAAAAATTAAAGAAAATACAAAAAATTACAATGAATTTAAAAAATATACTAAATTCCAACTTAAAAAATTATTACAGACATTTAGATTAGTTTGAAAAGTGCAAATTAACTACTAGATTGATTAAGCTGATAAATTTAACTGTTTTCTCTTTCTTCTCTTCATTCAATAATCACATCAGGTAAATAATATTCAAGAAAGCCCCTGGTTCTTTTCCAATTTGCCTCTGATTGTCCAGTAGCCTAAAAAAATAATTTCATAATTTCATTCAATTTCCATAAAATCATAATTTCAGTTTTACCAATTTGCAAATTAGAATGAACGTTGGCAAATTATTTTCAACTTATCTTAGGATAAGTTTAGCAATTTTACCCAATTTATTATTTAAAAAAATTAATTATCAATACAATCCCTGACCTAATATTGTCTGATGATTATCTTAGGATGAAGTTCAAAAGTGTACCCTTAAGTTACTTTTGCCCTCTGTATTAGTTGGTCACAACCCAAAATCTAGCCTTCAGTAGCATTAAAAAAAACGCCACTAAAAGTCAGAAGAAACGCCATTCTTGACTTTTAGCGGCGTTTTCCTAAGTGGCGCAAATGGAGAGTCGGGAAAGGCCTTTCCCGGCATTTCCCTAGGTTTTCCTGACTTTTTCAAAAGTGCCGCCCAAAATTTTGTTTTCCCTGCCTTCGGAAAATGCTGCCCATTTTTTTTTTACCTTTCTCGGCGTTTCTGAAACACCGATAAAAAGGCATGAATAGAAAAAATTTCCCCTTCCCCGATGCTTCTTGCCCCTTTCCTGGTGTTTCTTAAACACCGCTAAAATGTTTCACAGATAAAAAAAATGTTTTTCCCGGCCAAAAGTCTTCTCATATAAAAATAAATAAATTTGTTAATGCATAAAGCTGGTGCATATACAACTAGAAAGACACCCAATATAACAACAGATCATAAATGAAAAATTAAGCTCCAATACTAAATGGAATCAGTGCGGGACAGCCAATGTAGCTACTCGATTAACATGGAAAGAGAAATAATGTCGAGTTTTTGCTTGAGATGAAAGAAAGAGAGAGACATACAGACCTCTTCTACAGTTTTTGCTTTCCACCAATCTTTGTAAAATTCACAGTCACCAAAACTGTAGGAGCTCAGCTAAGAATATTTAGGCTGAGATGGATGATTACAAATTTTAGAGGTACAAAACAATAGGCTGCATTCAGTATCTGAAACCAGAATGAATTAACTGATACAGTGAGATAAAGTCATTATTTTTACCATATATGCTGATAGAACCAACCTTTTCTAATGTTTTACACTAATTTGAATATAGATCTCTAAATTTCTTTTATTTCTTCTTACAGAAAGATTCAACTATCATTTGAATTTTTAAATCCTCAGTGCATTTCAAAAAACAAGCCTCTGTCCTCGAGCTATCAGACCTGGATTGGTTATTGGGTTGATCTTGAAGTAAGGTCCAGAAACTCCGGTGAATCCATGCCAGGTATGGGTGCCAAAACAGATTTCCTGAGTGCTAGGATGACATGAAGTATCCCATATGTCGAAGGAAAGAAAGCTGTTTTCTTCGACAAAAAATCAAACCTTTCTGCTTCCATCATAGACTTTTCTCATCCGAAAAACCTAGTTCAATTTATTGATTTTTTAAGATGATACAATTCCCTATTTATTGATTTTTTTTTTAGATGGTACAATTTCCTTCTGTGGCTGTTCCTGCAAATCCTTTCTAATAGTCGTAAATTGTTGGACCTTACTGAAACAGAAAACAGATCAATAACACACGCATCACACGGATAGTTCAAGGTTATTAGACAATTGCCTTGAAATCCAAATTTGACTCATGGTCAACGATCTCTTGTAAAAGATATCATTTATGCAGTTTAGGTTCAGAAATTACTATTCATGTATACAAAAATAATGAAACATATAAAATTGATAAAATCTTCACCTTATGCTGGATATGCCATTGAGGGAGTGTTTCATTTTAAATGGAAGTTCAACGAATGCACCTTCGGTGCATGGAAGAAGCTCTAGTTACTTGAACGACGTGAAAAGCTTGCGGTAGACTATTTCATTTGTTATAATTATATATTACGAACTCAATGTTTCATTTTTTTTTTCTGAAACCAATTTCCAGATATTTTATATAGTCAGACAATTGAGGCTTACTTCAGACTAGTTGAGGTGGGTCTTGATTGCTAATAAGATTTTATGGGCAAAAATCGTTTATTGAGGATCAATTTGGAAATTGCTATGGGATGACCAATCAGAACCTGTGCTTTAAAACTTTCTATTTTCCTCATTGAAATCAACGAGCTTAGTATATAAATCTACTGATCTACATGGTGCTGCTAAAATGCCAATGAATTATTATCAAGGAACATATATTACCAACCTGAGTGAAAGGGCACCATTGGCATCAAATTTTAAAGTTATATGAAATTACAGATTTTTGTCTTTTTTTCCAATTCTTATATAAAGTTAAAACCTTTCATCTTACTAGTTTTATGCACTTGTACCTTGAAGATTTGGCGTATCAATGACACCGGCAAGATTTCAATCTCTAAAGAGGAGATGGGCAAATTTTACAGTGGAGTTTGTTACATTGTACTTTATAAGTAACAATCAATTTTCAAGAAGGAAGAGTACTTGTTAGCATGTTGGATTGGAAAAAATAATTAATGTAAGGTTAAACACACAACTTCGTATCATTCAATTTATCAATTGTATCAATTATAAAGTAGTATCTTCTTCATTACTTGGCATGTCATTTAAATTTGGTTCGTGGTAGGTCTAAATGGATGATGGAATTATTTTTTTTCCAATTAGGATGATCAACATATATATATGGTAACTCAATTAGCAAGCTCTACTTGGAATGCCTCAAATGGAAAATTTGTTGAGGTACTTCAATTTACTTTTTTCCGTCTAAATATACAAGACAAGCTCGCGTCGCACACACACATGCATGCGAACTTAAGTATCTTCCTTAAAATATAAATTTATTTTAGGGGCGCATCTACGAGGTAAAGGAGCCACTATATAAACTTAATTGAACCTGCGTCCTCTTGAACTATAGACGAGAGCTCACGCCACTGCATTAAGTCCGTGGTTCCAATGCATCAAACCTTTAAATGGATATTTTTGACAAGAGTAATGAAGCAATCAAATGAAGAAATTTCTTAATGTGTGAATTATGGATGGCACACATTAAAAACACTCTTTGAACTTCTATTATCAATATTCTATTATTTTTTTATATTAGAAAGACTCTTTGAACTTCTATTATCAATATTCTCTTACTTTTTTATATTAAAAAGACTCTTTACATGTTATATAGATCACCTACAAGAACTTTTTGATGTCCCCAATGAAAGCTAGAGGGGTGAATATGAGGCATTTTTTTTTTATCTTTAACCACTTTTGGTTTATTATTAAATAAACTGAAAGAAACATAATTTCAAGTAAAATAAAATAGTAGAGGAAGAAAAACTAACACACGGGATGTTAACTGAATTCGGCAAAAATGGCCTATGTCTCTGGAGCTAGCGTCGCAATTTAACCTCAACTCAAATAATTCTAATAGTCATACTATTGGCTCCTAAGTCACACAACAACAGATACAAGGAAATATTATTACATTACTTCGATGCAAAGAAAATATCATTGTTAAATTGGAATAACATAATATCAACACTTCTTGGTGCACTTTTACACCAAACCTCAATATACCTCTCTCTCTCTCTCTTGTTTCACCATTTCACTGTTTTCAATATTGCTTCCCATATTTCACCATTTATAGGAGAAACAATTCCAATAGTATTTTGTAAATATTTAGGCTCTACAACCTACAAACTAATAGTTAATTAAAAGTTTATTCACAAATATATATAAATACACACACACTCGCACGCTATATGTTATGTAGATTTTTGATATTTTATAATAAATTAGGACGTATACCAAAATCGTATTTTATGAGAAGAAATCTTTGATCAATTTAATATATAAAAAATAATTTGAAGAGACGCACCTGTTCTGTCAACGAGAATGCTACGTGATAATGGCAACCCAAATCGATTTAATATATGAAATGAAAATTTGGAGAAACGTATCTCTCCTGTCAACAAAAATGATACGTCATAAGACCGATGGTATGATGCATTCATCTCTAAATAAGTATTTCATTTAGATACAAATTATGAGAAAGTAACATACATCACGAGAAATTTGTCTCTATATATATATGACTGTATTGGTTGTTAACTGCCCGGCATTATTTAATTAATCAAGTGTACAGTTAGTGAGAAAGTAACATGCTTCAGCTGCAAATTTGTAGCTATATGGTGTATTGGTATGTGATATATAATCAATTATTGAGTTCTGGTGCCATGCACCAATCATTTAGATAAATAATATTGCAATTGGCGCCTACTGGTCAATATATATATATATATATATATATATAGCTTAAAAACCACAAAAGTGATGTGAGGTTTTGCGGTTTGGTGACCTGTTGCAGATGTAAAGTTTTGAGGTTTTGGTGAACTGTTAGTTGTAATTATTATATTTTAATATGAAATGGGCAATAGTCTCTTTTAAAAAAAAAAAAAAAAAACTTACTTAGACTTGGAAGCTTGTAAGACACTGCCAATAATATTTAATTAATTATTTCATTTTTAAATTATTATTGCAAAGTAAATTAAAGATTAGGATCCATTGAATGCAGTTTTGGACTTATCCATCTGTTACCTATCCTCTCTTGTGGGGGAACATAAAAAAATCCATGAGATATTTTCTTGTCAGTAGATATATCTGCCCTATTATTCATCATCAATGTGAATACACAACTATGTACTCTATCATTGTGAGCACAGACTTACTAAGACATAAAAACAAGACAAAAAAAACAAAATTAAGAGTCCTTATTTGTTCTATTCTGAAATTTGCAGCATTTCGAGGCAATTTATCTTTTTCTTAACTATAAGGAAATAATTTGCATGTACCACACAAGCTAAATTTCTTTTACATTGATATAGTTGATTAATTGGTATGTAATCCAAAAAGAAATAACTAATTAAATTACTAATTCTTATAAAGTATTGAATTTACAATTTGAATTGGTCTGGTATGTTAGTTGGTACCAGTACAATGTGGCAATTGTATTGCCAATTCCGTAATTTCTATACATTTTAATTTCATAGCACTATTTTGCCCTTATCTCTGAATTTTGATGAAACATTATTTCATCTGTCATTGATGAAATTTTCATAAAAAGTTAAATATTAGAAACATCTTTAAAAGAGAGAGACAAAGTGAAGTGGGTTCAAATTTCAGTACCTCTTTAATTATCTTCCAAGAACCAAAATTACCTATACAAATGAATTAGTACCAAACCAACAACATCCTGAAGTGAACTTGATTTTTTAGTAGAATGTTCTTGTTTTTTTTTGGCCCATGTTTCCTTTCTCATAATTCCTGATTTTAATTAGGGTTTTATTTACTATAAAAAGAGCAAAAACTATTTCATGTAGGCTATCTCAAATAGCACCATATTTCAATTATCTAATTCATAATATCTCTCAGCATGATTCAGTTTCACCAACCAATACATGATCAGTAATTCATAATATCTATGTACTAGTACAATGTGGAAATTGTATTGTCACTTCTATAATTTCCATATATTTTAATTTCGTAGTGTTATTTCTGCCCTTATCTCTGTCATTTTTCACTATTAGAAACACACCTTTAAAGATGAGAAAAAGTATAGTGGGTACAGATTCAAATTTCAATACCTATGTAATAAAATTAGCTTGTTCATGCAAAGCAAATATAACATGCCAGCAATCCTTAATTAGTTTGGGGATTTGATGTACAATAATTTATATTGAAGTCTCGGTACTAAAAAAACTAATTTATATTTTCTGTTTGTGCTTTATAGATTTAGGAACTAAAGGCGCCAACATTGAGATCTGGAAGGAGCAGTGTTGTGGGCAAAATAAACCATTCAAATGGAGATTTCTCTAAAGGAGTGTTATTTATTTGCTTTTTTATCTATGTTATTGGTTATGCCTGTTTTTTTTTTTTGGTCATTGGGTTTGGGTTGTATTTTTTCCATTATTTTTTTTTCTGTTTGTTTATGAGGGATCAAAGCTTAGTAATGTAATAAAAAAACACACATAGTTGTCCGGACGAGACTGGATCATCATTTGTCTGGACAAATTTTTTCCCTTTTTGGTTCTCTTTTTTATAAACATAGTTTTTTATGATTGGGATATAGCCATATAGGGCAGTCGAAACTAATTACATGGCCTTCTGTAGAATACCATTATTAGAGCATGGGCCTTGAATCAATACATTATAGACAATTACATTTGGGGTGCATCTCTCCTGTGCCATCCAATTCCACATGTGGAGAGAATCATTTACTTGTAGTCTTTTTTGCATAACCGTTAGTTAATGATGTATAGGTATGAACATTTAACCTAAAATTGCACAAGCCCTAACCAAATCCCGAACTTTGCAAAATGCTCCTATCATGGTTGTGTAGGCTGTAAACCCCTCTCGGACATTTCATCGACCATTTCATAGGCCTCCTTCATTATAAAGCTCCCACATAACCCATGTATCAAGGCATTGTAACAGAAACCTGAGGCTGTAACTTTACCAAAATATCCTTCTCTTCACTTATGCAACTATATCCACGAAGAGAAGATATTACCATAGTAAAACTTACCTGATCAGCTGGCAAAGCACATTTCTTGGGCATTTCTTCCAGAAGCTTCTGTGTTGCTTCAACACGGTTGTTTTTAGATAAGGCCTTGATCAAGAGGTTATACGTGTAAACATTTGGTTCGATCCCATCTCTCTTCATGTCGCTATACAGTGGGCTTATCATGCTAAATCTGTTCTCTTTAAGCAATGCATCAAAAAGGTAATCATGTACTCTAACAGCACAGTTACACTCGAGCTCATTTGCACAGTAAAAGGGCTTGCATTACAGAACCTGTTTGAGAATATGCTTCTATGAGTGTAATCATAATCTCTTCTCTTCAAGGTACCTTTTCTAGCCTCATGTAATGTAACAGGTACTCGACCATATCTAGTTCAATAGATCAACATAATCTCTTGATCATGTCTTGGTACCTGAGAATTAAAGTAGGTAAGTGATCAGGAAGTATTTTGGTGGATGTGAGAGAATTGTGTGCTTTGCTGTCTTCAGAAACAGAGTGGAGAACTTTGTCAAACACATGGTGTGCATAAGCTGATGTCAACCTCTTTTTATGGGTTATCAAATTCTCGCCACACCTATTGCATTGCTGCACAAATGCACAATGGAGAAGATTAAAATTCTATGACATCAACCTAAATATATGAGTGTAAATGAAACAGATACAAAGCGAACTATGGTACAATGTGTCCCAATTTAATTGAGCAGTTACAGATACAAAAATACTCAAAATAATGGTGAAATTCAAAACAAATTACTTGATGTCCGTAAGAGCATTCATCTTTGAAAGAGAACCAGAACAACACAAGTAATTGATCAAATTAGGAGTGCATCCCATGAGACACATTTTAACAAACACCTTAACTGCAAAACTCAGGCGCCAATACATTTTGCAGGTAAGGTGTTTGCTAAAATGCCTCTCATGGGACTGAAGACTGAGAGGCGGCTAGAGCGGAATAACACATGCCAAAATAAGGCAGTACTAGTACCTAGAGAGGAAATAGGACACGGAGGACGTGACAAAACGCGGATTTGGTCAGGAGGACGGACTAAAATGGTGGGATGGTCACATCACGCGAATGGTCACGCACGCGTAGTCACGCCGTGACTATACGTGACGTGATCACACGTGACGTGACGTGTCGTGACGTAAATTACCGTGCAATTTTTTTATATTTTAATTTAAATTGTTGAAAATTTAGAAAAAAGATTAAAAAAATTATAAAATAAGTAAATAATATTGTAAATATTAATTTTTTAGGAAATATTACATCATATTACTTTAAAAATTCAAATACAAACATTCATTAGACTAAATTAAAGAAAATAAAAATCAGTACATGAGTACCAATATCACGAACTTACACTAAAATAAAAATAATACCTATACATATAAAAAAGTGGATACTCTATGTTTCATACGGACGTGACGGAGGTTCGCGTGATGTGACGTGACGTATATTTTCACTAGAATGTGGTCACGCAGCGAATGATCACGCACGCGTCAGCGAGTCACGTCACGAAACACGGACGTGACGTGACGTGACGTAACAGAGGCGACGTGACTAGTCACGCCATGACAAATTTCCTTCTCTAGTAGTACCGTACTAGGTTTAGGATTTTTGAGCGGAGATCCCAGAGCAAGAGAGATGGTGATACTTGATTCACTTATTCGTGCAACCAACTGATTTTGGGCCCCACGGCCTGTTTAAGCCCAAACAAAACCCAGCTTAGCTTAGCTAAGCTGGCCGCTGTGCTATCAACTCGAAGTTTTTTCCATAGCTTTCTAACTTTTTATATTATATCAATATAGCTCCTCTAATATGAATTTGTTTTATAAACCATCGTTAAAAAAAAATAACAAAACGGGTTGATTGTCTTTTGTTTTACAATAATCATCAATACTGAACTTAGTTTTTCCGTTTTCGGTATACCCTTTGCTATCCAACTCCGCAAGGTCTGCGGAGTCACCACAGAAAATCCCCATATATCAAAATCAGATTTATAATATCAAAATATTTTTGATAGAATATAGTAATATTGAATGTTAGGTACACCATTGTACCAAAATTCAATATAAAATCTTAACATCACAAAAACATCCTTTCCCGAAATTCAAATTCGGTACAGTGGGGTGTGTCAAAAATAAATTTCG
This sequence comes from Carex cristatella, assembly GCA_024447775.1. NCBI lineage: Eukaryota > Viridiplantae > Streptophyta > Magnoliopsida > Poales > Cyperaceae > Carex > Carex cristatella. The sequence continues at coordinate 4,011,201 of JAJHPF010000007.1, forward strand.
GCACATCCACTGTACCAAATTTGAATTTCGATATAGGGTTGTACATGTTGTTTTTGGAATTTCAGGGGAATACTTTTCTCTAAATTGTATGAAGAAAGAACATATATATAAGATTAATTTTGGAAACATGCCAGTAATCTTTAATTAGTTTGGGGATTTGATGTACAATAATATATATATTGAAAGTCTCGGTACTAAAAAACTGATTTATATTTTCTGTTTGTGCTTTATAGATTTAGCAATGAAATGCTTCAACGTTGAGATTTGGAAGGAGCAGTGTTGTGGGCAAAATAAACCATTTGGATTGAGATTTCTGTAAAATGATGTTTTTTATTTGATATTTTATCTACTTTATTGGTTATGCCTTTTTTTTTTTTTGTGCTCATTGGGTTTGAGTCCATTAGGTTTTTTTTTTTGTTTGTTTATGAGGGATCAAAGCTTAGTATTGTAATAAAATAAAACACACATAGTTTTCCGGACTAGACTGGATGATGATTTGTCCGGACAAAATCATTCATTTTAAAAACATTTTTTAAATAATACCGTTGTTCTTTTTTTTAATAGTTGTTTATAATTGGGATATATATATATATATATATATATATAAGAGAGAGAGAGAGAGATGGACTTGGCTAAATCATGGCGTAAATGTATTTGGTGAGCCATGACACAATATCTCTATTTTGAAAATTCAAATAACCGATCCGAACGCTTAACATGATCTTCATATTGTAATGTGCTTGGAGACCAAATTTTACATTTTTTTTTTTTGGAATTTCTTACTATTTATTAAGCCACTTTGAAAATCGCTGATCCGATGGTCTAAAAATTTTTACCGTTCACGTTGGATTAGCGATTTCAAAGTGACTTAATAAATAGTAAAAAAATTCCAAAAAATATAAAATTTGGTCTCCAAGCACATTTCAATATGGAGAACATTTTGAGTGTTCAAATCGGCCATTTGAATTTTAAAAATGAAAATATGACGTGAAATACAAACGCATTTTACACCATAGCTTAGCCAAGTTCATTTCTCTCTCTCTCTGTGTATATATATATATGACAGTCAAAACTGTCATGACCAAATCCACACAGAGAAGAAATTACTGTAGTAAAATTTGCCTCATATGGCAAAGCAACTTTTTGGGAATTTCTTTCATAAGCTTCCGTGCTGCCTCAACACGGATGTTATACGTGTACACATTTGGTTTGATCCCATCTCTCTTCATGTTGCAAATACGGTGGACTTATCATGCTAAATCTGTTCTCTTTAAACAATGCATCAAAAAGGTGATTATATATACCCTAACAGTACGGTTACACCCGAGCTCATTTGCACGGTAAAAGGTCTTAAGGGCTTGCATCACAGAACCTGTTTGAGTCATGTCAAATCATGTTAATTACTTCAAGTTCAGTAATTGAAGGATAATTTGGATGTGATGATTCAATGTTGTTAGCCATTTATTAGAGGTTTATAAGGGTATAAGTTGTGCACTTTGCTGTCTTCAGAAACTGAGTGGGGAATTTTGTCAAACACATGGTGTGCAACAGCCTCTTTTTATGGGTAATCAAATTGTCAGCCTCACCACTTCTGCCTTCACAAATCAGGAAATTAATATTCTAAATTAACTGTAAAAGTAGTATTGTTTGACTGAGAGGATAATAGGGGTGTCAATGGGTACGATAGTAATTATGGTTAATTTCATGTATTATGGTTATTAGGTTAATTTATAAAAGATAAGACATTTGAGGAAAGGATCCTGACGTTACAAGGACCTTGTATTTTATGAGTGAATCATGTTCCTTCAAAAAAATAAAAACAAAATTGCTTCTTATTTGGACCACAAATTTGAGAAAACTGTTTACAAGAGTAACCAAACACATTGTTAGCTTATCAAATTTTATGTAATTTGAAGGTCATTTCATATTCAAATATGTACCATTGCAAAATGTTGAAATTTATAAATTTCCAATTCTTTTTGAAATTTCATATGCTCAGCTTAGTCATATTGAGATCCAAGTTCAATTGTAGGCTTTGTAGCTGTTCAAATTCTCATCTTGCCACTTTCATGTGCTGCATCGTAAACCACAAAATATCACATATGCTCCAAAAAAAAATATGATAATATAAAAGCGTTGCACATTCCAGATCTGCTTGACTTTCCAGTAGCAAGAAAGGAGCCAAACCCACAACACAAAAACTTAGGACCTGTTCGGCAGACAAAATTCTACGGAAAATTTTATGGATTTGGATTGTTCCCAACTATTTTACTTTCAGGGTGGTGTTCAACAGGCTTATTTTTTATCCAAATTATTTCTACAGGAATACCCCACTCTTCCCATTTCAATGCATTTTTGGACCTCAAAATTCCCAACTTCAGACTTCATTTTTTTTTTCCCAACTTCTCTCTCTCTCCTCTCTCCTCTCTCCTCTCTCCGCTGACCCCACTGGCAAATTTTTTAATCTTTCTCTCTTCCTCCACTGTCTCTCTCCTCGCTCCTCATTCAATCACATAAGTAGAAGAGGGTTATATATAAGTGATTCTCATATTCTTTAAAATTGATTGTGGGACTAAATATTCATATTATGGATCCGGAATTCTTTTTTTTTTTTTTTTTTGCAACTGCTGGATTTATACATTAATTTTATAATAAATTACAAATTGTTAAAAAAATTTAGTAAATGTTTTTAAATGTTTATTTTTTTAAATAGTTTTAATGGTTGTTTTTTTAAACTATTTAAACATATGAGGAAAATAAGATCATATGCGTTCAGAACCGTTGAATTTGAAATGAACATATGTTTAAACATATGAGTTCAAATTACTTGTACGAATATTAGGCATAATTTCTTACTTTCAAAAATATATATATTTTTTTATAAAAAATAAGTAGAAACAGTTGTTAATAAAAAAATTAAACATATGTTATGTTATTATTCAATCTATTTATTTAATTGAATTATTGATAATTTATTAATAAAAAAATTGCATAATATCAAACATTTTAAAAAGAAAAATGTAATTTCCCACAATTTACCCCACAGTACAACCGAACATTCATTTTAACAGATTCCCATAATAAGTCCTGTGCGTACCCGCACCCATGGGTTCCCACTTTTTCAAAAGTGAACATCACATCCCATCTCATGTAATCCCGTGACATCCGAACAGGCCTTATCATATGAAGTGGAGAAGATTAAAAACAACTCTTTATGGCATTAACAAAAATATGGGTGTAAAATGTAAATGAAACAGATATGAAGCAAACAATGCTGCAACCATTTCTGTGTCCGAATTTGATTGAGCAGATACAGATACAAAAATTCTAAAAATAATGCATAAATTCAAAAATCCTACAAGCCACAAAGCATACCTTCTTATAATAAGGGCACATACACAAAACATTTGTTTGTCATCATCATGTTCATGTCCTTTGCAAAAGTTAAGCAAAACAAAAAAAAAACAATTGCATTTTTTGAAAAACAGATGTAAATGCCGAAACATTACCTACAAAATATTGCAAAACACACAATTCTGGAGGCAACTCACCAAATACCTTTCAGAGAGTTATTGAATAAGAAGATTAAATGATGTCCATAAGAGCAGACATCTTTAAAGGAGATCTAGAACAACACAAACCATCACAAAAAGTACAAAAAGGATAAGAAACACGAAACATATATACTGTTACCAGGACCCTCGGTCAATTAATTTCATAGGTTTTCAACTCATTGTTCTCTGGAGCCCAGAATAAACATATATGGCTTTCACTAGTAAAGATACATTGACACCACATACAGAGAGAAAGATAGAGAGAGAGAGAGAGAGAGATGTGGCAGATAAGAATTCCATATCTGTCCCCAAGTTTAGGGAATTCAGATCCTTTACACTCAGTCAGGTACCTGGGAGGATACAGATTCAAGTTAAGGGGGGATTTCATGTATACCCCTCCAAAGCAAATCATATACAATTAGGGGTGTTCAAATGGTCGGTTCAGTTGAAACCGAAGTAAAATAGCCAAACCGAACTTTTTTTCAGTTTTTAAAAGTAAAACCGAACTGAACCAATTAAACATATCAACCGATTAACAACCAAACCGAACAAACCGAAGTAAATAGAACCACAGGACCAAAGTGAAACAAATCATATACAATGGTGTAAAGATATTTACAGAGCAGTTTTTGCTTCATACAGAGCACCAATCATATACAATGCCATACTCTTGGAAAGGATATCAAGTCCCGATCAGCAAACCTTTTGCATGTGAAAAACCATATATACATTTTTATCGGACTCCCAACAGAGGACAGTTTCTCAGATCTCCATTCTTATACTTACATCATCATCGGGACTTTGCAACAGTAAATTTAGTGTTTCTAAAAATAAAAAAAGCCTTTGCAACAGTAATTTAATGTAATTTAAAAAAAAAAAACATGTACAAGAAAATTTTAACAACAATTTATTAAATTGAATTAAAAGGGTAATTAACTAAAAAAATTTAAGACAATAAAACAGCCATTGACAAATTTACCAACAAAGGCAGAGTGATTTAGAAAAAAAAAAAAGAGCATATCAAATATAGAAATCAGTAAACCGTTAACCCAACAACAATGAAAAAATGGAAAGTAAAAGTGAGGAGTAAAAAACAAAATTGAAAATTAAAGGATTACAAGATAGAGAAGTGACAGAAAAGGCAAAATTATAGCTTAGTGTAATGACAACATAGATAAATCATGACAATGCTTTCTAATATGTGTACATTATAATCTATCATTTGCATCCTAGAGGTCAAAGAAGTCCCTCACAGCCGGAAAAAAAGAAACAATCATTTAAAATAAGAAACAATATCAAGAAAAAGGAAAGGGATTCAACAAAACCTAGAAGCATATACTAAGTATTGTGAAGACCCTCAGCAAACTTCATAATTTTATTTAAACATGCTGTTCTCTGGGGCCCATATAAATATGTACATGGTTAACTTTGCAGCTGTGGCAGCAAAATGTTATCACTTACGTATCATCTGCATTACCTCACCTTTCATAAAATGCAAAATGTGTGGAATTCCAAGAGGCTTGGTGAGCTTAAGAACACCCTAGTTCTACTTATAGAGTTAGGCTATGGTACTTTGTTAATGGATCAATCCAAACCGTTCAACATGATCCCCATACAAAAATGTACTTGGAGACCAAATTTTACATTTTTTTGGAATTTTTTTACTATTATTATAGATAGATAGAAAATCACATGATCTAAAAATCCTGAACCATCCAAAAGTAGTGATTTATACCCATCACAACTTCATAATTCAGAGCAAGCATAAAGGTACCATAATTCTTGTAGTACATCTTATCGGGCTTCAACAGAGAACATTATTTTTGGGATCTTTGTTCTTATACTCATTACTCCATCATTGGGTCTTCACCACAAAATAAATACAATGCATGAATATTGTTTGAAAAAAACAAAAGTAGATCAACATTTCATTAAAGATTTCTATAAAATTAAAACGAATGTTAAGCAAGATAAAAGACAAAAAATGTTAACAAGAAGACAAAAAAAAGGTAACTGAATGGATACAAATGGAAGTATCCATACATAAACACCAGCAGCAAATAAAACAAGAATATAGAGTGTTTTGTGAAGACCCTCAGTAAATTAATCTCATAATTGTATAATTATTTCATCACACTGTTCTGTGGACACATATAGGAATGTACATTGGTTTTCCTTATCCATCAAAATAGGATATTTTGTTTGATGATTTTGAAAGTTTTGATGGGTACACAAGCAATTAACCCTATTCTTTTGGGGTCAGTATCCCCTGAATTCATATCACCTAAGGTAACAGAATATTTCACTTTACAATTTAGATCTAGACCGTCCGATCAAAATCCACATGAATATTAATGGGGCCCCGGGCACTCCACCTCGGGCCAGATTATTCTGATCCAAAATCAAAAATTGAGGTACTTCAGGGAAACCGGACCCTTGGATTACAGGAGTCCGCATCATTTGAGTTAACACATCTCGGCCGTCTGATTTTAAACGAAGCCAATCCGGCCCCAGCCTATAACGCAGGGGATGCTTCAATAGTTGTGTGGATCTAATCCACACGAAATTCAAAGCAGATCGGCCGGTCTTGATGCATTAACTCAAAAGATTTTTTTTTGAGTTAATGCAGAGGATACGAATTCGAATTACAGGGGCTCCACTTTGAGATTGGTGCCCCTTTTGATAGATAAAGCAAATTTCGGTTTCTTTTGTCTATTCCACTTTTTGTAAAGATATAGCAATTTCCTATTTCAGACAGCAAAGAGGAATAACCGTTGTACATTCCTATTGGGTTTCAACACAGAACACATTTTTTTTATTTTCCAGATCCATGAGCTTATACCAATTCCATCATCATCAGGCCTCCACAACAACAAAATCTATTAACAATTATTTTTTCAAAAAAGCCTTATTTAGTAAAACGCAAGTTAAAGGAACTTACTTCATAAATCCAACCAATAATAACAGGTAATATATCTACGAAAAAACTCAATAACTAAAAGAGCAAGCAATAACAAACAGATTAGATCAAATTTTGCAGTATCTAAATCAATAATGGAGAGTCGGTACCTTAACGACTGATAAGCGACCGAAGGAAAGCAAGTAGCACACGCCAAAAGCGAGTAGGGTTTTTGAGCGGAGATCCCACAGGCCACAGCAAGAGCCAGAGGTGGTGGTGGTGATGACTTATTTGTGCAAGCAACTGATTTTGGGCCTCACGGCCTCTTTAAGCCCAAACAGAACCCAGCTTAAGCTTTCCTGGGCCGCTGCACTACGAACGCGTAATATTTCCCACTGCATTATGGCCTCTTTAAACCTCAAATACTTCTGGGACTAATTGTTGTTTAGATTTCGTTGATATCGTCTTTCTTTCTTTACATGTAAATCTTTAGAGGATAACTATGCAAAAATTCATCCTAATTTTCAAGGCTTATCATGCCATCAAACTCAAGTTGATAAATCTTAAACGCATTCAAAATTTAATATCTCATCCTAGTCATTGAAGCATTTTAGATTAGCTTGTTTTTAATATGACGTCGATGATATTTCAATCTCAACTCTTGTAATCATAGGTGAAATTGAAATTTTTAGTAGGGTGGGCATAGTTTTATAATTATTTTGAATATTAAGTATATTTTATAATTTTTAGAAGAAAAAAAACATAGAAATAAAAGCATATTTCAGGAAAAAAAAAATTAGGATGAGACATAATTTATACTTTTTAAATTTTCAGTACATTTTATTTATTTATTTTTAATTTTATAATTTTTTTCTGTAAAAAACATGGAAATAAGACATGTTTTTTTATTTATTTTTTTTAGACGAGGAGCAAGTGTCTCCTATGTGACAGATGTGTATCATCTATAGTACCGCATAGTGGGATTTACAACTTTACAACTAGAATTTATTCTTAGTCGAACTAAACTCAATCCAGTACCTATTTAGATTGTAGAGGATCCTATGCTAGATGAAAAGAACAGTAGTAATAATCTTATTCTACAAAACAGTGGCTTTTTTAGCAATACAAAGTTCCCTATGCATCTTTGAAAATTGAGGTGACCATATATTGTAGAGTGTTTTTTTTTTTTTTTTTTTTTTTGTAGATGTTGATTCTTGTAAAAATTTATGATGTCTAGGGCAGTATCTCTTAATTTTTATTTTCTTTTCATTATTAGGTTTTTTCTATCCCGCAATATGTTTTTCTTGTAAAATTTAATTTCTTGTAAACTAACTACGCAAAAAAACAAGAAAAAAATCAAACCACCGTAATAGGTAAATGCCTTTTTTCTCTCCAAGTTGTTGGAATTATTCCCAACAATATATTGCACAATGAAAAGGTCTTACTATAAAATACCATTTATACGCGATCTAGGCAAATTACTAATCCATCATATAATTCTTTTCATTACCCCTCGAGAAATTGACTATAGTATACGTTTTCAACTAATCCTCGTCGTTATCAAAATTTTCAAAACAGGAACGAACACATCCAAGATCTCCTTACAATTGGAATTCGATCATAAGCCCTTTGACAGAAAGAACTATGCCATTACCATTGCCAGAGGCGGAACCACTTATAATAAATGGAGGTCAATTGACTCTCCATTTAATTTAAATTTTTTTGTGTTTATCGGTAAATTTCTATATAATTTAGTAGAAAACGTTATAGAACTGTTAAATTGATTCCAATTCACAACATAAAAATTTTATATGTGTGACTCACATTCACGTTTGACTCTCATAATCTGAAAGTCTGGCTCCGCATCTGACCACTGAGCCGGCGACTTCTTGAATGTCATTATCACTTAATTAATTAGTGCCTTCTTGAATGTCATTTTTTTTTTGTTTGGACAAGGATGAAACATTGCTATGCATTTTGTCCCTCGTGTTAATTCTTAAGTATATCTTATTGTAATTTTTTTTTTATGGCATGAAAGGAACCATATATTTGATTGCTTATCTCTTCAACCGCATGATTAATTCCTTCCATCTTTCTTATCATTATAAAAACTGTTACCTTTCTAAGAAAATAAAAAAATTCTTACGTTCTATTATGTCCTCAATTTGCAGTGGAAATGCATAGAAATACAACATGTTTATTTATTTGTTTTTTTAGACGAGGAGCAAGTGTCTCCTACCGTATCCTCTGCAGTACAGCACGGTGGGGTTCACAACTTTATAGTCCTGATTTATTCTCAGTCGGACCAAACTCAATCCAGTGCCTATTTAAACTGTACATGTCACTTTAAAATTCGTGCCAAATTAAAAGAATAGTCTAGATCATCTCATTCCACAAAACAGTGTCTTTGTAGCAATACATAATTCCCTATATTACTCTGCCACACCACAATTTGTTTGGTGGGTTTCAAAACCGTCTGATGCGTTTTAAAATATGTGCGTGTTGCTTTAATATACGTGCATATTTTTTTTAATATATGTGTGCACGGATCTTAAAGAAGATCGGATGGTTTTAGAACCCATTGAACCCAAATTTGAGTCCGATGGACATCGGACCCAAGTTTGTCCCCTCATAAGTGGGATTCAATCATGTTCTTCCACAGAAAGAACTATTCCATTAACACTGTGCTACTGCAGCGGTGACTTCTTAAAAGTCATTATCACTTAATTAATTAGTGCCTTTTTAAATGTCGATGAAACGTTGCTATGCATTTTGTCCCTTGTGTTTTTTTTTTTTTTTTTTTTGAAAAAACCCGTAGGTATATGCCATTAACACTGTGCTATGCATTTTGTCCCTTGTGTTAAATCTGAAGTATATGTTATTGTGTTTTTTTTTTTCTCACATGGCATGAAAGGAACCAAACATGTAATTGCTGATCTGCTTCAGCCGCATGATTCCTACCGTTTCATTGAAAATTTTCCACCATATTTTTTTATCATTATAAAAATTGTTACTTTAGGAGGGATCCACTTACAACATTTTGCATCTTATAACATGTTATAATATTCGATTTTGTAATTTTCAAAATCCAAACAGTCGATCCAAACCGTTCAATATGATTTCTATATTAAAATGTGCTTTGAGATCAAATTTTACATATTTTTGAATTTTTTTTTTACTAGTTATTAAGATTTTACCAAACTGTTATTTTTTAGTGGTATAGAATTGTTTAAAAACAGCAGTTTTGTAAAATACTTAATAAATAGTAAAAAAATTCAGAAAAATATAAAATTTTGTCTCAAAGAACATTTTAATATAGAGATCATGTTGAACGGTTTGAATCGACTGTTTGGGCTTTGAAAATCACAAAATCGAATATTGTAACATGTTATAACTTTCAAATATTGTAAGTAGAGAACTAGTTTTTGGTCTAGTGGCTAAGGCACATGGTCGCTATATGAGAGGTCATGAGTTCGAAACTCAAATGGAGAAAATTCTTTGTTATAATAACAAATGTATTAAATAGTTGGATGGCTTGAACTCCCAAACTTTACTAAAAAAATTTGTAGGTAGATCCCTTCTCTTGTTACTTTTCTAATAAAATTAAAAATTCTTACGTTCTACTCTCTCTCTCCTCAATTTGCGCATGTCATTTGTTTATTTATTTGTTTATATTTCTTTTACTCACTTCATGTGGCCCTATTGGTCTAAACAAGTCAATTGCCACCTAAGATTTTGGACCGTTTGCCCATTTAGACTTTATTTTAATTTTCGTATACGTTTTCATGACAGAGATTTGGACGTTAATTATTTTAATTTAGCTAATGTTTGATGTCAGATCTTGAATAATAATAATTAATTAAAGAAATTAAATGTCACTGACCTTTTGCAAAACGAAAAGATACTATGCTTCACTCTTACTATTTGTTTGTGTTTCAACATCTATGTTGTATTATAATAACTGTTGTATTATAATCTACAATACAAATACTGAAATACGCGATTTGTACTTTTTAAACATATATGTACCAAAAATATTTTATGACACTTTTTTTTAGGGAATATTGGTTATTTGTCACTCCAAAATCTTTAAATCTGAAAAATGTCATCACAAAACTATAAATCTGAAAAATGCCACTCTAAACTTAGTTAATTCTTAAATTTATCACAAATACAAAAAATTTATACTTTTTTTATTAAAAATTAACTGAAAAATACAGTTTTGAGATACCTATAATGAGGGGTCCGAAGAGGGTATATAGAGAAATACATAAATACATATCTCAAAACTGTATTTTTCAGTTAATTTTTAATAAAAGAAAGTATAAAATTTTTGTATTTGTAGCAAATTTAATAATTAACTAAGTTTAGAATGGCATTTTTCAGATTTAATAGTTTTGTGATGGTATTTTTAAGATTTGAAGGATTTGGAGTGGCAAATAACCAATTTTTCCTTTTTATTATTATTGTTAGAAAATTTCTATAAGTATTTTTTTGAGAAAAAATAAGTCTGGCCCTTACTGTTATATTGATCGGCTAAAAATATATATATTTTTTTCAATTAATACAAAAGCAAAATTTATAAATACAGTATATTTAATTTTTTTTATTTTAGGAAAAGTATGTATACAGAAATTTAAAGAGTTAAAAGGATCTGTGGATAGTACAAGTGTGTAAATATTTTCAGGTACTATATGCATAGATACACGGAAAATATTTATACTTCGATCGTATCCATAAGTTAAATTATTTAAAATAAGAGGTTAAAAATGCATATTCCTTCACCTTTTATTTTTAAATTTGAAGCATTTTGAGGCAATTTTTATTTCTTAAAAATTAAAAAATAATTATCATGTCACAATTTAAATTCCTTTTGCTTTGTTATATATTATAGTACAAGTTGATTGGTATATTCTCCAGATAGAAAGAACTAATTCAATAATTGCTCTAAATTCATGTAATTAAAATTATAATATCATGTCAACATCTACAATTATTTTAAGTGACGTGATTACGTGAAGATACTTTAATAGACTAATAGAGTTAGTTATAATTCAAAAGAAACCTTTACTTTTAAATCTCTATAATTTAAATTAGGAGGATTTCATGTATACCCCTTAAAAAAATTAAATTACGTATCCCCCCTCTAAAGTTTATAATATCATATTTACCCTTCTAAATTAAAAAAAAAAACACATCACATATATATCCCCATTATTGTTTCTATTAAAACTCATTTTGATTTTGTAAAGTACCTATTTTACTTTTTATTAGTTTACTATGAACATAAAATGTGTAGCATATTTCACTAAATGCCAGTCTTCTAATTGAATTCTGAGGACAAATGTGTTATTTCTCTACTTTTGGCGCTTACACAAGTATATGGCTAAATGTCAGTGTGCATGCGTCACAATTAGAGAAATAACTCATTTGCCCTTAAAAACTAATCAATAGGAAAACTAACATTTTTTTTAAACATGCTATATTTTTTTCTATATTAAAATGGATACTTTACAAATTGACAACAAGTTTTAATATAAAAAAATAAGTGGGTAAATATGTGAGTTCTAATTTTGAAGTGTAAATGTGATATTATGAACTATAAAGAGGGAATATGTAATTTCAATGTTTTGAGGGGTATACATGAAATGCACCTTTTAAATTCAATGATGAGTAACACTAGGGTGTTCCTAAGTTCACCAAGTCTTATTGTGAACTCAACTCTAAAATCTAACGGATTTGCTTCAAACGACGAATTCAAACCGTTGAAATTCTTTTACCTTATGAGTGATGGGTTTACATGTGAAAATTTAAAATTTTAAGTTAATTGTGTGTAGAGTCAAGTGGTCAAAAGGCGTCCAATAAATGAATGTATTAAAATTAGTTTATAAATCTTCTAATTTTGACCTAAGTGACTTAATACCAAATTAATTCGAAATTTTAAAATTTTCACAAGTAAAAAAACATCACTGGTAAATAGAAAGATTTTAACTTTGAAGTTAAATCATATTGAAACCAATTCAATAAATTTTAAGAGTTGAATCATGTAATTTCAATGATTTAGGGACACCTAGTTCTACTCAACAATTATCATGTCAAAGTCTGCAATTGCTCCATTAGACCAATGGGGTTATTAACTTAATTCTTAAAAAAATAAAAACCCCTTGTTTTTGTACCATTCCATACTGAACCGTCCGATTTTGTCTTCAAGATTCGAGCTAGATAAATCACTGGACGAGCTAGAAGTAGTGTTTTAAAAAAAAACCATGACCCCTTACGAGTGATGGGTTTACATGTGAAAATTTAAAATTTTAAGTTAATTGTGTGGACGGGTTCGAGGGTTGGCCAAAAGGCGTCAAAAAATGAAGTATTAAAATTAATTTTTGAAATCTTCAAATTTTGACCTAACCGTGACTTAATACCAAATTAACCCGAAATTTTAAAATTTTCACATGAACCGACGCATCACTCGTCAAATAAAACGTATTTTTAAATATTTTCTTTCAAAAACCAAAAAAAAAACATAAAAAAAAAGAGTTGAATTCACAAAGAGACTTGGTGAAGTTAGGAACACCTAGTTCTACTCAACAATTATCATGTCAATGTCTGCAATTGCTCTATTAGACCAATGGGGTTATTAACTTATTCTTAAAAAAATAAAAACCCCTTGTTTTTCGCTACCATTGAACCCTCGAACCGTCCGATTTTGTCTTCAAGATTCGAGCTAGATAAATCACTCGTTTTAGAACACTAGCTAGAAGCAATATTTGGTCTCCGCCATGACGTCATCTCTTTTTCTCTACCAAATTTCGTGGGTCCAGATCCCCTAAAGTAACTCAAATTTTTCTTTCCGATCCAAATCGTCCAAACAGAATCTGAAGAATATACTGCCTCTTTAATCTTCGTGTCATAGCAGATCGACTGTCACGATCCAAATTAAATTTTGAGTTACTTTAAACCATCTGAATTCCAATCTCCCACCGTATAAAATTTATAAAAGCGAATATTTCTTCATGCCTCGATCCCTCTCTCTGTCTCTCGCTCTCTCTGGTGCCTTGAGAGAGAAACAAGGTACAACACTTGCTCTCCCTCTCTCTCTCTCTCTCTCTCTCTCTCTCTCTCTCTCTCTCTTCAGAATAATTTCTCAATTTTCTCAAGAGAAATCGTCCTCAAATTTCTCCTTTTTACGATGATGGATTAATATCGTAAAGATCCAAACTTTGAATTTGATTTCTCTTACAATCAATTGGAAGTGCCCCTTGCCACGCTCGTTGACTGTATGCTTATTTTTATTTTCTAGATCTTATTTACTTCTATTTATTTTGTTCTACTGTGGCGATTCTGGTGTGGCATTACTTGTAGTGTTACACTGCACTGTACTTATCAAAAAAAAAGAAAAAAGATACACACTTTCTTTCTCATGAGTTGACCAAAGACCAGTGGTATTGTTTTTGTAACGGTAATTTCTTGCTTCTTCAGCAAGTAACTTCAATTTAATCCTTATCTCAATTTACACTCATACATATCATGCCTTTACCCTTTTTCTTCTCCTTAAATTATGCCTTTACCTTTGCTTTCTCCTCAAATTGAGTTCAAATTCAGTATAATTCACTGATATATATAAACTCTGAGCTCTGATACTCTAATTGAATCGAATAGGATTATCAGAGGAAGGTGAAATTAGGAATAAATCAACAAACAATGAAGGCTTTAATCCTTGTTGGTGGATTCGGTACCCGCCTTAGGCCTCTCACACTTAGCATGCCTAAGCCGCTTGTCGATTTTGCAAATAAACCCATGATTTTGCACCAGGTACTTCCTCCTTTTGCAAACAATTTTTCTATTTCAAAAATTAAACTGTTTCATGTATAACTTGTTTACATTAATTACTTTTTTTTTCAAGATTGAAGCATTGAAAAATGTAGGTGTGACTGAGGTCGTTCTGGCAATAAATTACCGACCTGAGGTTAGTAAAAAGAAATATTTTTCCTCTTACCAGATGTAATGAATGAAATCTTTTATAGTAAATGGAGTAATAAATTATTTTGTGATTTGATTTTTAGGTGATGCTCAATTTCTTGAAGGATTTTGAACATCAATTGGGTATTAAAATAACATGCTCACAAGAGACTGAGCCACTGGGTACCGCCGGGCCCCTCGCTCTGGCAAGAGACGTGCTTGCAGACGGGTCGGGCGAACCATTTTTTGTGCTAAACAGTGATGTCATAAGTGAATACCCGTTTGCCCAATTGATCCAATTTCACAAGTCTCATGGCGGTGAGGCTACAATTATGGTAACCAAGGTAAACATTTTAACCGCCTATTTCTCTGTACCAGAGAAGTGTTTCAAGTAGGTGTTGATATTAGAGAAGCTTTGTATTTTTGTTTTTAGTAGGTGTTTCAGGTTAGAATTCCCGTTTCAGGTTAGAATTCCCAACCACCTTGCTGGTGTAAACGTTAGAAGTAGAGAAATGACCCATTTGCCCTCGTAAACTTATTAATTAGGAGACTGGCATTTTTTTTAAACGTGCTACATATTTTGTATTTTTCTTAATAAAGGGTAAAATGGGTACTTTTTAAATTTAAAATGAGTTTTAATAGAAAAAATAATAAAATGGGTAAATTTGTGAGTTTTTGAAATTTAGAACGGCAAATATGATATTATGAACGTTAGAGGAGGAAATACATAATTTTTTGGTTTTTGAGGGGTATACATGAATTCTCCCCTGTTTTTATGAAGTATAAGAATTGATTGATTATTAGTATTACTATTTCAATTTAAACAATCAATTAAAAACCTCAAAATTTCATTTAATAGGTTGATGAACCATCGAAATATGGTGTGGTGGTTATGGAAGAAGAAACCGGAAAAGTTGAGCGTTTTGTAGAGAAGCCAAAAATATTCGTCGGAAACAAAATTAATGCTGGAATTTACCTTATAAACCCCTCTGTTTTAGACCGAATTGAACTCAAACCCACCTCGATTGAAAAAGAGATCTTCCCCAAAATCGCAACCGATCAGAAATTGTTCGCAATGGTTCTTCCTGGTTTTTGGATGGATATAGGTCAGCCAAGAGACTACATCACTGGCCTTAGACTTTACCTAGACTCCCTCAGAAAAAATTCACCATCTAAACTTGCCAAGGGGGTGAATATAGTCGGTAATGTGTTGGTGCATGAGAGTGCGGTTATTGGAGAAGGATGCCTTATCGGGCCGGATGTGGCACTGGGACCCGGTTGTGTGGTTGAATCCGGAGTGAGACTTGCTAGGTGCACTGTAATGAGAGGTGTAAGGATTAAAAAGCATGCTTGTATTACCAGTAGTATTATCGGGTGGCATTCGACAGTGGGTCAGTGGGCCCGCATTGAAAATATGACAATTTTAGGTGAAGATGTGCATGTCGGAGATGAGGTTTATAGTAATGGAGGTGTGGTGCTGCCTCATAAGGAGATCAAATCTAGTATTTTGAAACCTGAGATTGTTATGTGAGTTTAAATTCAAGTCCTATAATAATGTCATGTGATATGTTATGCTAATGCATGTGTTGTTTGAGTTGAAAAGTGTTTGGTTTAAGGTTGCATTTATGAAAATGTGTAGCAATTAATGTTATGGTTCAAGTTTTGTGGATAGAGAGCAAGTTAGAATTTGATCTGTTCTTTTGGTGGTGTTGTATTTTTGTTCAGGTCCAGTGGAACAGCATATGTTGATTTTTTTTTTCATTTTTTTTTTTGTTTGGTTTATGTAGTTTTGTAACAAGAACCTCTTGGAAATAATAAGATAATAATTGTATTTTTTGGGTCTAACTTGTGTATTTTTCAAGTAATTGTGAAATGATTACATAGGAAAGAGACATTTGTGGAACAGAAGTGGACCATGTATGCATTTGGAGAGGATCTAAAATTGGAATTAGATGAAAGAGACAAGGACTTGAATTTCAAGTTGTTCGTACAGAAAGTGGCTTGAATGTGTGTGTATTTATCAAACTCCACAGAAGGAAAAAGGTTTAATGGATCAAATGAAGTTCAGGCACAACGTCAAAACATGTCATAAAAAGAAGTCTTTGACTACTATGGCTTCATACAAAATGAATTCGAAAATTTATAAATAGCCATATACAAAATGAATTCGAAAATTTATAAATTTTGTATGTAAAATGTAAATGCACTATTCATAAGATAGATCAGTTTGAATAATTTGAATTAATTATTTAAAACCTATTTAATTAATTTTGTAATACTACGACTGAAATAACACAAATACAAATATCATAGTACTTTATAAAAAGCATAATAATTTTTCAGAGATTTGGAGTAAATTATTTGTCCTCCTCGTACAGTAGTGTTTGGTTTGTTTCCACATCAGTTGCAATAAAAGAATTCCTCTAGTTGGGAGCGAAGTCAATAAATAAAATGTTAGAAGAAAGAAACTTGTGTATTTTATACTATTTAATATGATAAGTGTGATGTTGATCCTAAATTAGTGATTAAAATTCAATCAAAGTTTAGTCTACTGACGTCAAAATTCATCACATAGATTTGAAATATTGAATTCATCAAACTGATTTAACTTACGAGTGCTTTATTTACAAATTTTTTAATTCATTTCTTACGAGTGCTTTATTTACATGCAAAATTTATAAATTTTTGAATTCATTTCTTATGAAGTCAAATGGCAAAAAAATAATGAAAATTAAATACACTAAATTTAACTTATAAATCTTCTGTTTTACCACTTGACTTCATACAAAATAAATTCGAAAATTTATAAATTTTGCATGTAAACACATCACTCGTAAAGTAGATCAGTTTGAACAGTTTAAATTCATTATTTGAAGCCTATTTGATGAATTTTGAAGTCACTAGCTGTTATTACGAAATAATACCAATATCATAGTTGTCGGACTCCAAAAAAAAAACATCTTCAATTTTTCTGAGACTTTGAAAGGGGAGGTAGCACAGTAAGCTTCAGCAAAAGTTTTCAAAACAAAATTTTAGAGATTTGGAATCAATTATTTGGTCTTCTCCTTGAGTAGTGTTTGGTGTGTATCCACGTTAGCTTCAATTAAAGCGTTGCAAAAGTTGTTAGTGCAGTCGATAAATAGAGGTTGAAGAAAGAAAGTTGTGTATTTCATACCATTTAAAATGACAAGTGTGAAAATTCAAACACAGCTCAGCCCACTAATTTTTTGTGTGCTATATTGGGACACACACAAATCAAAATACATTTATAATACATAAAAGAAGATTAAGTTTTTGAGTTTTTTTAAACTATGTCATGTCATGTCATTTATCTTCTCATCTATTCGATGTGTTTTTATTGAATGGCTTATACGTCATGCATTCTATCTTCTCATGCATCCGATTTGTTTTTATATCCTTATTAATCTTTATCTGATAACTCATATGTCATAATTCTCTCTCATTTTTAAATATGTATGTGTGTATGTATTCAATATTTCAATATGAGTTGGACTCCAATATTATGCATATATAGTGTCATTCTGTTGTGCTGAATCTTTACACGGATCTTAAAGTTAATCCGATGATACTAAAACACATAGCACAACATGACGCTATACATGCACACACACATAGCAAAGTAGCCAAACTCTTCATCCATAATATAACTTCTAGAATATATCTAAGTCATTATTCATCTCTATGAATTACACACCATACATCTTTTATTGACAAAATTCAGCATTCAATATCTAACTTTAATTACATTTTGTTCTCACACAGCTATACGGAGGATTAGAAATTAAAAATTTATCAAAAATAGCCTCCTCACGGCCACCTTCTTTACCAATTAATAACTGAAATATTTAGGTATAATTGTTAAGTTTCGTTTTGCAGGGGTCTTTTTTCTTCACTTGGCATAATTATATAGATAATATTTTATTTAATATTTATTGCATATTTTATTTAAAATTAAACAAATATATTTTGGTTTGCTGTTTTTTTTTTGCAATAAAAGTCAGCGAAGACAATATTATAATTGCCACAATTTTTTTTCCTCTCCAAGTCTCAATTTGTTAGCCACCTTTCAGTGATCAATAACCTTTCCTATTCTCTTTCTCTAACTATTTTATGCAATCTACCTTTGTTGGGAATGTAATACGGAATTGAAGCATTAACGGTAGAATTTAATTGCAGTTTGAATAAAGTTTGAATAAAGCTAAATTCATTGCACTACGCTAGAAATGGCTAAGAACCTCATTTAAATTTTTGTTTAATTAGGCATGTTAGAATTTAATTAATTTTTCATTTTTTTTGTTCGTATTTTCTCCCTCTATAAATTTTAGGTAATAGTCCCCTTTTGATGAAATTGTTTTATTCTTTAGAATTCCTTTTTGGTGCATCACAATAAAATAAACTTTTTCTATTGAAATCTTACTATTTAATTTAATGACCTGTCTTTTAATATATATATATATATATATATATATATATATATATATATATATAGGAGAGAGAGAGAGAGAGAGAGAGTGTGGCTAAGTTGCTACCGGTAGCACTTCGACCGAAATGCTACCGGGGTCATATCTTAGTACTCGATGTTCAAACAGCAAATCTAAACCGTTAGATGTTTAATCTATATTAAAATGTGCTTGGAGACCAAATTTTACATTTTTTTGCTATTTATTAAGCTGGTTTGAAAACCGCTGTTTTTATTAAATTTCTGGAGCATTGAAAACAACAGTTTTCAAACCAGCTTAATAAATAGCATAAAAATTCAAAAAATATAAAATTTGGTCTCCAAGCACATTTTAATATAGATTGAACATCTAACGGTTTGGATTTGCTGTTTGAACATCAAGTACTAAGATATGACCCCGGTAGCACTTCGGTCTCTATGCTACCGGTAGCAACTTAGCCACTCTCTCTCTCTCTCTCTCTATATATATATATATATAGGTTTTGGCTAATATGCTACGGTAGCATAGAGACCTCCGTGCAACGGCTCAAAATTTGAATTTTCAAAATCTTAGCGGTCGATCCAAACCATTGGAAGTATTCTACATATTGAAATGTGCTTGGAGACCAAATTTTATATTTTTTGGATTTTTTTTTTACTATTTATTAAGCCACTTTGAAAATCGCTAATCCAACGGTTTCAATGTTTGGTTAAGCCACCGTTGGATCAACAATTTTCAAAGTGGCTTAATAAATAGTAAAAAAATAAAAAAAAATGTAAAATTTGGTCTCCAAGCACATTTCAATATGGAGAACACATCTAACGGTTTTGTAATATGAAGAACACATAAATATAGAAAATTTTAAATTTTCGAATTAATTTAATATATATAGAGTCAAGTGGTCAAAAGTTTAAGGTTTATAAATTAATTTTAATGCATTCATTTTTTGGACTCCTTTGACCACTTGACTCTATATATATTAAATTAATTCGAAACTTTAAAACTTTCACATGTAGACGCATCACTCATTAGGTAGAAGGGTTTTAACGGTTTGAATTCATCGTTTAAAGTCGATTCAATATATTTTAGAGTCAAGTTCACAAGAGGTTGGGTGAACGTAGGAGCAACCTAGTTCTACTCTCTCTCTCTCTTTCTAGTTCTACTCTCTCTATATATATATATATTACTTTTTATTATTTTAATTATATTATTAATTTAACACTTATATTATACCAAACTTACATACTTTAACAACAAAGGTTAGCTAGTGTAATGGTAGATGTTTCGATTCTGAACTAACTATATTGGAGAGTATTTGTAGCGTATCAATGGAGTATTGGGGGTTTATAGAATTCGTCCGTAAGCCATATCGATATGGTTACAGGATCCCAGGTAGCTGGTAGAGTATCAGGATAAATTTTCAATTTCCTCAAGTAACTTTTTTTATAGATAGACGTAGTTGTCTATGCACTTCTATTTTAACCTCCTTTATATCCAAATTTGAGTACTGTTACTTGACGATCACATAGTATGATCCAAAGCTCTTTCAATAATTTTACATTTGGTTTATGATAAAATATCAACAAAACAATCGTGTTGTTATAAGTTGGACATGCATCACATTCTTTACAAGTAGATTTAATGTAAGAAAAATAAATCCTATGATATATAATACGAATCACACTGTATTGAGAAACCAAAACATGGTAAAGGCACTAAATGATAAGAAATAAAGCTGACGCATTATGTTTATGCCAGAGGGAATTAAATCCTTGCATAAAAACTCGTATAAAATACAGAACATATAAGTATATAAATATAGTGTAAATTTTTTAACCTACATTTATTTGATAATTTTGACAATATTATCCAAATCAAGCTAAATATGTTGATGTGTTTTCTTTATTTTGATGTTTTTTATTAAAAAAAAATTGTATATTATCGTGATAAATATATTTATTAATAATTATGATAAATATATTTATTAATAATTATGCAATTTCTAGTAATTAACATAATTTTACATTTTTCACTAAAGATAATTTCTTTGATTGAAAACCAACAAACATTTCAACCATTTATAAATACAAAAAATTAATTCACACACCTAAAACAAAAAATTAAATTTATTCGGAACAAACATTTTTGTATACTAATTTTCCAAATAAAAAAAAAACACAGTAGCAATTTCAAAGCTATAACCGATTTGATTATCTAACATTTCAATATAAAATCTGTGTAAGTGTAATGTTCAGTATCCTCCAATGCCTTGCAGTAAGTTTATGCATTGGTTGTATACTAAATAATGTGAAAAACAAAACTAATACATTTTCTGTATCAATTTTCTTTATAAAGTTGTATAGCGATGAATGTTAAGACTAATTTATAATGGTAATTTTTTAATCCTTATTTAAAAAGCTCGACAATTTTGTGAAACAAAAAAATCATGAACAATTAAGAGAAAATTCGGTATGATCTCATAACAAGAATATCACAGGCGAATAAATATAAGCGATGTCTTTCCAGCTAGCGAAAGCGAAGGCGACTAGGGAGGCGATACTAGCAGCTGGCAAATCTTATGCGCAGATCCTCACCAGGAGCATTAACACCACGCAGGAGGGGCGTACCACCGGCGACGCGACTACTCTACCACCTGAAGGGACCTTCAACCTACAGCACAAGGCTCGAGCACTGTTCACTAATGGCATGGCAGGAGGAGTTAAGGCAAACAAGGCAGATGAAGAGGGGTGGACTTTAGTGCAAAGGAAGCACAAAGTACCCAAAATCATCAAGTCTACGTCTCTGAGCCCTCACCAACAACAACTCAAAAAGGAGAATCGATGCTTTAACTGCTTTGCCAAAGGACACAAAAAAACTCTGTGCAAGGAGAAAGTTAGATGTATTAAGTGTTTCAAGTTAGGACATTTCTCACGACAATGCCAACCCAACACCAGCAGAGTGGAAATAAATGGAGGAGCTAAAGCTAATGCACCAAACAGATCCCAAGCACCTATAAAACCACCCCAAGACGCGCCTAATCCACACCACAAACCACAAACCACAGAGGAAAATCACAAAACAGCCGTTACCAAAGCTCCAACAATGGAATTCCCTGATTGGGAGAACATGCCTCTCCAAGACCCTGACCTTATTAATCCAAACAGAGCAGAGGACATTCACGTGTTTTTGGAAGACAGAGAACCATTATACCCCATAAACCAATTCCTTCAACGAGCAGCAATAGTCATGACCGGCCCCAATGAAAACACCCCTTTCCTAGCTCATCGCCTAGCCACAAGGCTCGCAATGTATTTCCGACGTCAGACCAGAGAGATCAAAGTACGAAAGGTTCATCAATGGGGCGATTTCATTGTGATATTTCCAACCGAGAGACATGCTAAAGGAGGCATGTGCGGTGTGCTTTCACCCTTGCCCCGGGGTGGATGTACAACTTGCTCCGTGGACAAGCGATGTCGGGACAATGTATGACCCAACCTCAAACCTGGCCAGAATCAAAATATATGGCCTTCCTCTCAACAGATGGAATAGAAGAGATGTAGCTACTCTTGTGTCAGGTTTTGGGCAGCTCGAAAGGGTGGCACCTTTTTTTCAGAATGAAAATTATGAGTATATCACGGCGCTTGTCGATGTACGATACCCATACAGGATACCTCGGTACCCTACGGCCGGTTCTAGATCACGCCCGGGCACGGTCCAGATTGATCTGGATGGCTGGCTCCATACCTCTGAGCATCCGTCCCCAGTGGAGTTTAACAACAACAGAGATGATCGAGGCCGGCCCTCTAGAGCAGACTCAAACAGGATAGTGCACCATGCGGCCCCGGCGGCTGGGCATTCAACAACAACAAATCATAGAGCACGAATCACAGACGGATGGGAGAGGCAAACACCAGGCCGGTACCGCCACGGAGAAAGGCCGACAAGCCCGGTACCCACTCATGCGGTTGGGGAGCCAATCAAACCGGCTGAGAACGAAGCCAGCACACAAGCAATCCCAACAGAGGGAAACGATCACCAACTTGAAAAAGGATCACTAGAGAGAGAGGAAAATGTCTGGAGAGAAGGAAAATGAAAAACAAGGGGAAATAATACTTCTGGGATGGATAATGGAAGAAGAGGAGAGGGGGACGGAGAAGAAAGAACAAGACACAGTAACCGGAGAAGACAAGGAAATTCAGGGACAGAAGGATTCAGGCCAACTGGAGACAATTGGAGAGACTATCACTGGAGAGGTGCCTCTCTCAAACACTGACCCTCAACAGGAGACATCCATTGAGCAAGCAGCAGCAAACACTGGAGAGGAGAACGGACCCACACAGGCTGACGAAGGAAAAGATGGTTTTACCGTTGGCACCGAACTAGCTACGCATGCCCTGCCAAATGGGTACGAAGAAATACGTGTCACTAGTGGACAGGGAGAACGATGCAGTTCTCAGGAAACGCCGAAGTTCGGAAGAAGCACAGAGAGAGGACATAGAGACAATAAGGATGTTTTATGCGAATATTTTTAAAAAATGTCCTTTTGAAATCTCTTTCAGAGGAGCAACTTTCAAAGTCTATGGGACAACAACTGGCAATACAACCCACCGAATGGAAGAAACGGTCTATGCAAGTCTAAAGCAAAGCCCGAAGCTGAAATTGGAATAGACATTGAAACCTTAGCAGTGGGCCTCACGGGACTACGGATCTCGAGAGAATAAGGAAGACGATTTGGGCCGCTCACGCGCCCATCGCAAATCGGGCCTATGACGCAGAAATAGAAGAAGGACCACCGGGCTTCACTGGAACACCAAAGTATACAAAGCCATAAAACACGCTTTATCCTCTAAATCTGATGGTAAGTTCACAAGGCCAGAAGAGAGGGCACGCAAGGTCACCAGGCCATGGTCAGTCTCATGTTTCAGGAAACAACACAAGAAGAAGGGCACAGTGTCGCCTATCCAGCTGGACTACCTGAAGTCTTTTAATGCTTTAACGGACGAACAAGCGGAGGCGGTGATCAATCAAGCGGGATCGAAATGAAGGGAAGCTGTAAATGCGGCAATAACTATAGGTGAGTAATTTGTGGGTCCGGGACAGAAGAGGAGGCAATTTTGGCCATTTAGTGTTTCGAGCAGTTTAAGAATGTTAAGTACAATATATTATCTTAAATTAAGTTTAGTTCTAGGTAGTTTAGGTGAAAGTTTGTATAAGTTAAGGGTGATTCGCGTTCTTCAAATTGCGAAAAGGGCGACTTTCAATGTCGGTAGGGGCCGAGTAAGACTACAGGTTTTTTTGGGGATAGCAAGGTATGCAAACCTGTATCGAAATGGTAGAATTAGGGTACTAAGTGTTTCTAAGCTAGGACAGGAATGTAAGGTGAAGGGAATGTACTGTAAGACCTCCTCTCTCAAGGAAAATATTATGTTGGTTCTTTTAGTTGTCATTTTGGTTTCCATATGGATTACAAAACAAAAATTAAAATTATAAGCTGGAATGTTCGAGGTCTAAATGACCGAGAGAAACGATTAGCCATAAGACAAACATTCTTCTTGGAAAAGCCTAACATAATTTGCCTTCAAGAAACAAAGTTAAGGAACTTTGATGAAACCACAAGGAAGGAGATATGTGGGGGTAGATTAAATGAATTTCAAGTGTTAGAAGCCGACCAGACACGAGGAGGGATACATTTGGTCTCTTGCAACATAAATCGCTACGACCTTTCGGTGATATTGAGTGACAACACAATAGATGAGAAATTTAAAATTACAACCATTATCCCGCCCATCAAAACCACAAAAAAGGAATTTGTTCTTCCAAGAATTGCAAACAGAGGAGCCGAGCGACAATACACCTTGGTTAATATGTGGAGACTTCAACACCACGCTTCATCACCAAGACAGAAACAACAATTCAGCAGCTTCAAGATGGCCAGTAGCTTTTGCGGACTTAATCATGCAATTGGGATTGATTGATTTCCCAATGACAGGACGAAGATACACATGGTCGAACACAAGAGCAGCTCCCGCTCTTGCCAAGTTAGATCATTTCCTTATATCAACGGAATGGAGTGCAATCTTCACAGCTTCAACACAACGCACGCTCCCCAATACAAATTCGCCACCATAATCCGATTTTGTATGAGGCGAAAACAAGCACCAAGAGAACAAAAATTTTCAGGTTTGAGAACCTTTGGTTGAGGTCAAATGAATTTGTGGATTTTGTGAAACAGTACTGGGAAAACAAGGAGGTGGCGCAAACAGTAACCCAAATGCAAGACAAATTCATGGAACTTCAAAAGCAAATCATGAGCTGGACAAAGGATAGAATAGGCAATATTAAAAGACAGATAGTAGTATGTAGAGACTACATGGGATGGTACGACAAAGTAGAAGCCATAAGATCACCAACAAATTTGGAGAGAATAGTCAGAGCCCGGTAGGAAGACGATTTACGGAGTTATCGGTATATGAGGAAGAACTGGTGGAAACAAAAACCGAAAGGCAAACCAAACGAAGGGGAAAGCAATAACACTTTTTTTTCATGCATACGCAACCACAAGCAAGAGGAATAACAACATAGGAGCAATACAACACAATGGTCAAGCATGCAGGGGCCAAAAAATTAAAGCTGCTATCTTTAAAGAATTCTTCATAGACCTCATGGGAAAAACCGAGCAAACTACCCAAGAGATAGAATGGTCCATTCTATACCCACTTCAACACGACTTAAAAAGAACTAGGAAGACCAATAACCCAACAAGAGATTAGAAGAGTAATCGAGAGTGGCCACCCAACAAGCACCTAAAGAATAACGAATTTTAAAAAAAAATTTGAAGATATTTTGATACCGGACTTGCACACGTTATAACAGCAGTGACAACATCGCCACGTACACTAGAACCGCTCAACTCCTCATATATCACATTGATTCCAAAAACCGAAACTCCCACTAAGCCGTCGTAATTACCAATAAGCCTAATACATAATTTGTCAAAAAATAGTCTCTAAACTTTTGGCAAACAGATTGCAAAATTACATGGATGACCTTGTTATGAAACCCCAATCGGGGTTTATAAAGGGAAGGCAAATCGCCGAGGGCTTTATATATGCAAGAGAGGTGTTACATTTTGCCAAATTGACCAAAAACGCCCTTAGCCATTTTCAAGGCCGATATCCATAAAGCTTTTGACACAATTGATTGGGGTTTTCTCTTGAAGGTTATGAAGGCACTCGATTCCCGAAACATGGATACAATGGATAGATCGATTGGTACTAAGGGGAACATCACAAGTGATTATCAATGGTCTAATAGGAAAAAAAATCACGCTTAAGCGAGGGGTACGACAGGGAGACCCATTATCTCCCCTACTGTTCATCATCGCCATTGACTTCTTACCAAGATGGATGAAAAGCTTGCGAGAGACCAAAGGCCCTGCCAAACCAATCCGAAACATGGAACCATGCTTGCTATACGCGGACGATGCGATTTTCTTTGTGAAACCAAACATACAAAAAAGGGATTTCGAAATTAACCTTGATGGTGTTTCAACGCTTAACGGGGTTAAAGATTAACATGGAAAAATCAGAATTTATACAACTCAACATGGCACAGGGAGGAGCACAACAGGTTCAAAATATGCTAGGGTGCAAAATCGGTACAATGCCCATGACATACCTTGGATTGCCACTGTCGGATAGTAAAATTCCAAAACAAGTTTTTAGAGATTTTATTCAAAAAATAAGAGACAGGTTGACAGGTTGGGCAGCAAAATTCCTAAGCTTGGCGGGTCGAATTGTGCTCATAAATGCGGTCCTTTCAGCTATTCCAATCTACCTCATGTCGGTAATCAGACTACCTCAATGGGTAATAGAAGAAATTGATCGCATCCGGAGGAATTTCTTGTGGCAAGGAGCTCAACAGGAAAAAAAGAAAATCCACTTAGCAAATTGGGAAATTTCATGTGTGCCAAAAAAATGGGGAGGCCTTGGCATAATTAATCTACGACATTTCAACACAGCACTATTGGCCAAATGGTATTGGCAGTGGCACCAGACGCACCCTAAGCTATGGAAAGGAATATTCTAAGAAATATTTTTTTTTTGCAACCCATTAAAGATATATGAATCCAATTTTTTCAACTCACATTTGAAGGAAGCACAGATAGTATGCGATATATTCATGCAAAGGACACCAGGTCATGGGAGAGATATCAAACTTTGGAAGCACAATTGGGGTGAAGGAATTCTCAAAAATTGGCTCACAGTCCTTTACACCTTCGCAAGAGACCAAGACAGCAGCCTTCAGACTTTCCTCGCACGCACCGCACAAAGATTTCGATCATGTACCGACAGTAACAAGGCGAAGAGGAAATGCGAAACTACAATCCATACAGCAGACCACGCAGGCGCGCATACAAACATACCGGTAACACCATATGGAACCCTCAAGAAGCCAAGGGCTTTTCGGCAAATCGGCTTACAACACTATATGTGATACCCCAAGAATCAAGACAAACATAGGTAGCATATGGAAGCTAAAGGTGGCACCCAAATGCAAAATATTTGCATGGCTACTATACAACGACAGGATACTAACAACTGAAAATTTGAGAATAGGGGACTCATAATCGTGGGCATGTGCTATCTGTGCAAAGCAAGTGATGAAGACACAAGGCACCTATTCAATGAATGTTACAAGGCAAAGGAAGTTTTCAGAGGAATGGAGATATCCCTACTGCTTCCAGCACTTCCAAACAACAAAATAAGGGCCATGGTAGATACAAAGATGGAAGACAGCACAAGGGAAGCCATAATATCAGCAAACTTCATAATCTGGAGAGAAAGGTGCAACAGGATTTTCAGAGGTACAGAAAAAACAGCACAGCAGCTGGTGGATGAAATAGCTGAAATGCAGAGATGGAAAGAGCACTGGAGAGAAATAACGGCATAAGTGAGATCACTTGGTGGCGAAATAAAGCTGTACAAAATAGCAGCATCCTCTATTTTAATTTGTAGCAATATATTTTTACTCTATAATTTTTTCTTTTCTTTTTCTATTTCCCAGGACACGTTTTTTTTTTTTTTTTTTTTTTTTTTTTTTTCCCCCCCCGGTTTTCTCCCCGAGAACCTTCACACTTGTAACCGTTCATGGTTAATATAAAGTGGGGCTTGACCCCTCTTGTTTCCTCAAAAAAAAAAAAAAAAAAAAAAGAGAAAATTCAATACGCATGAATTAGTCACGTATATAAAATGATGCAAATTTGAAATGCATTTTGTGGCTGAAGTACAATATATTTTTAAAAGAAAGTCTTCAGGATAATTCTTATTTTATTATTATCTTTGGACATAAATATAATATTATGTGCAAATTCGGACTTTGAGTCACGCTTAATCATTATATAACGGCTAATTAATAAAATATCCTACATTTTGAAAACTTAAATTGAAATATCTTTTCATCGTAATATTTTTGACATATTATCAAAATAAGAATGCTATAGATAATTTTTCATTATATTTTTTTTTTGCACCACAAAAAAATATTTATTAAGACTGTCCTATTTAATTGTTAATATGACAATTTTAAAGGACATTCATGTATTAATTATTCATTATGACTATTCATCTCTTCGGTTTATGATAAATGCCCAACAAAACAATCCTTGTTTGTGTTAGATATTGGTGACGAAACCAAACCGATTAAGACTCAGATCAAGACTAGAATTCAGACTCGGTACGATTCACGGATCCCACTAGCTTTCATTTCCTATTATATTTAATTGTATTGTTTAATTATGTTCTAAGTTTATTTATTTATATTTTCTAAATTGTTTTTAATTATGTTTGAGTTCCTAAATTTGTCTATTAAGATTCTTTATGCTGCACTATAAAAAGATATGGCATGTGATCTTCTTGATGTCTTAATATATATATAATATATGAAATGTTTCTAATATATGAATTCTTATCTCTTGTGATATTTCTCTTTCTTATAAATTGTTCAATATTTCATTAAACCAAATAAGATCCCGTATACGTAAACAGAGTTAAATTTGAGAAGTTTGTCTTCAGTTCGGTTTCCATTTGGTCAGACATCACATTCTTAACAAGTAAAATGTAAGAAAAACCAATATAAATCCTATGATATATAACACAGAAATGTAAGACCCATATCACATTGTGCTGAGAAGCCAAAACATGATAGAGTGGCAATTAATGATAAGAAAATCATAGCACAAAAACTTATATATATAATATACAAAACAAAGTAATTCGAGTGTACTTTTTGTTAACATATATTTATTTGATATTTCTGACAATATTATCCAAATGAAGTTAAAAGTTGTTGATGTGTTTCAATCATTCTGATATGTGTTTATTAAGTTTTTTTCCCCATGAATTGTTAATGTTATCATGATAAATATATTTATTAATAATTATGCAATTGTTAGTGATAAGACATAATTTTAAACATTTCTCTTAAAGCAATTTCATTAATTAAAAATTCAACAAACAATTCTATAATATATCATATTTAACATTAATAAACAAAATAAACAACATTAAACTTAACAAAGCACTTGATATATAAATATTAGCTATTACTCTAATATCTTATATATAAAATAAATAAGAAAAAAATAGGTAACAAAAAAAATGTAAAAAATATCATAGCAAGAGAAAAAAAATCATCTCCTCAGCTCACATTTTCTCTCAGTTCCGATCATTTCTCTCTCGCTAATTACTTAATTATAAGAGAAAACCTTTTTCTATTTTAATTTATATTTCAAAATTAATGGTTTTAGTACTTGTTTTGTTTATTTTACTTTGTATCCTTTTCACTATGTCTTTTTCAAATATTATTTATAAATTTTATTAATCAAAACATTAAATTAATTATTAAATTTTACATATCTAAGGCTTTATATGTGTGTGATGTTTAGTACACTCCAATGTCTTGTGGTCAATCATGCATTGTTTATTTATTAAATAATGTGAAAAAATACAAAACTACTACATTTGGTTTATTTATAAATCTGTGCATTGATGAATTTTAAGACCAATTAGAATGGTAGTATTTTAGTCCTTATTTAAAAGGATAGCCAATGTAGTGAAACAAAAAAATCATGAGCGATCAAGAGATGATTCAATATGCATGAATTAGTCACATATATAATATGATGCAAATTTGAAATGCATTTTGCGGTTGAAGTATAATTTGTAAAAGACGTTTGGTTGATAACTAAATAATGAATAAGAGGTATATACATGAGTTATTTGATCAAATGAGAATTAAATAGGTCGGTCTAATTCTAATGTTAGACCTCTAAATTTAAACCTCTCCAACAATCCTACTGCAATCTTTTTTCCTCTTTCTTGTTTAGTTGATAGTTTGATACCATCTCTTATATAACTTTAGACCTGATCAACCACCATAGTTATAGACCAATATGTTAGAATAACTAATTTAGGTCTCTAAATTAAACTTTAGACGTCAACCAAACACTATCTTGAAAACATAGTATTATGGGCAAATTCGGACTTTTGATAAGGACCTAGTCATTTTATAATGATTAATTTTATAAAATTTCATATATTTTGAAAACTTAAATCAAAATATTTTGTTATAATATTTTTGACAAATTATCCTTATGACTCCGAATCATATTAACTTCCTTCTTTCCCTCCCTCTCGCTCATTTCTTCTAATCTAAACTACAATTTTCTATTTGATATAACACTTTGCACAAATATGTACAATTACGAGTGTTATGTGAAAATTCCGCATAGTTTTTGAAGTATATATCTATTTTAAGTATTTGACATCCAACTCTTGGTTTCAATATGAAATCGGTAGATCTCTCCACTATCTTTCAAAAAAAGTTTTTGAAGTATATATACTTTGCACAAGCGAAACAAATGGATGTAGCTTTGAAGTGTGAAATATTTGATTTTAGGATGTAATAGATAATTGCAGCGATTTATATTAATCAGTTGTGACCTATATTTTTAAATGTTAAATTGGCTAAAAGCAACGTCTGGTAATAAATAAATAAATAATAGTGCTCTCTAAAACAAATTGAATATTTAAAACCTCATAAGGGAAAATCTCAAATTTTATGAAACCATTTTGTATAATATTTAATAATTCTTTCTGATAATATATTTTTACCTACCAGATAATATCTTTAATAGTTGCAAACACTGAAACAAATTAACACAAACTTAAAAAAGAAAAACATTTTTCATACACAAAAGCCTGATGAAGGTATATGTAAAATTAAAACTTGTAAAGGTCGGTAAATCAGTACATTACGGTGCAATTACCACATGAAATAAATTATGGTGCAACAGAATTTTTTTTAATTAGGCATATATTATAATTTAATTAATCTTTCATTTTTTTTGTTCGTATTTTCTCCCTCTATATCTTTTAGGTATTAGTCCCCTTTTGATGAAATTGTTTTATTCTTTAGGATTCCTTTTTGGTGCATCACAATAAAAAAAAACTTTTTCTATTGAAATCTTACAATTTCATTTAGTTTCGCAAAGACTTCTATGGACATAAGGACTGTTGGGTTTTCATGGTACTTAAGGCAGCAGAATTTCAAAAATTTTGACAAGAAAAGTACCAAAATATCATTATGTATGACTAAAATCAAACCAAAATCAATTTCCAAATCAATAAGCATCATACCTTTAATTTCTTGTCTCCAAACAAGAAATGAAGATCCTTGAGATGTAGGGTTGTAGCCTCCACCTCCTTATTGATCGATGCTAATGGTGGTTGATGCTTTGCAGCGCCCTGGTGGTTGATGTGTGCGTGACCTTGAACGCCTTGTACCAAGATGAGACTCCAAAGTAGAAGCCCTCCACGGTATCCACCAAAAAATTAATTAGAAACCAAACTTTCCTCTTGCTAGAGAGTAGTAATTTGGTCTCTCCTTAATCCCTATCCTCCAAGAGAACAAGATCTTGATTCTAGGGTTTGTGGATTCTCAACACATGAGAGAGAAACAAGAAAGAGAGAGAGAGTTTTGGCAGAACTTCAACTCTAAAAACGAATTGCACTCAAAAGGAATGAGAGAGTGTGCATATATAGCAAATAAGGAATGTAAAATTCTGTTTCCAAAATTAACTCCGTGTTCTACCACGTTTTTGACCACGATCTAATTTGAATTAGATTTTTATCTCTGAATAAAAGTTATAGATCTTTCTTTTACCTTTCTATCCATATGTGGTACGCTCAAAACAAACATCGTATGAGGGTGTTATGGTCAAAATACGAAACATGCGCAGCAGTTTCCAGAACATGGTAGTCTAAATTTAGCACCACGTTCTACCACATTTTTGAGCATGATATATTTCTAATTTGGTTTTCTTCCAGAAATACAAAGTTGTAGATTTTTCTATTACCTTTCCAGAAAGATATAGAACGCTAAAAACGGATATCGTACTAGAAATATATGGCCCAAATAAGAAACATTGTGCAGCAGCTTTCAGAAAACGTGGTAAACTATTTTGAGCTAACTTTTAATTATGGAAACAATTCTTTAAATAAACATGAGCCATAATTAACAACAGTCATTAGGCTTTGTTTATTGGGCCAAGTTTCACTTTCCTTATTTGACTTAATCAGATACAATTAATCTAATTAATTGTAGTATCATATATAATTATCCAAATAATTATATTTCTCATGTTTTAGTGGAGAAACCAATTTATTTGTCATGTCATACATGTCAAATAAATTAAGGTGCATTTCTAATTAATTCCTTATTGGTGTGACCCTGTGGGATCTATGTCATTCGGCAATAGAATCTGAAACTTTTTTCGATTCCATAAATTACAAGCGGCACCTAGCAATATGCATTGTAATTACCCAAATGACACAGATGATAAGTACCATACTGTATCACGATCCCTAAGCAATAATTGCCTCGTGTCAATTCCATGTCTCATGATATCATGAATAGATCCAAGGTAGGAGTGTGTCATCCTTGCAAATCTACTCGTTTCTTGATTACGAAATAATTCAGTAATTATAATTAACTCCTTAATCATATGTGCACATACTTGTATTATTTCATCAAGGGGCCCAGTGATATCATCGCTCATTATATGAGGGACATTGGTATTCTTGATAATTACTATCCCTCCACATAAGAAACACATACCGAGATAGAATCGTATAATTGCCGATTACGGACAACGTTGGATAATATCCACGAATATATATTCCCATGTGAGAAAAACAATCATCTCATACCTTAGAATTCCAAGACACAAATAAAACATTAATGACACAAACACAATCCATATTAAATGTTTTACTTTGGTCACGTCCAATCCCCTGATCTCCATCAGGTATCCATTTGATCAGATTGACAACTCCTTGTCATATGATCTGCAGAACATGATCATCATCTAATCCAAATGCTAATCTTATACCGGTAATTAATGTCCCTTGTTAATTACCAAGACTAGAGACATTTTAGAGTATTTATTAACACATGTATAGAGTTCCACAATTTCAAGTCCTCAACCTAAATGATCTATAATTAATAAAATACTCAAGGAACAAAATGATAAACATAATCATTCAATTACATAAACAAAACTTAGAAAACAATCATCCTATGATTGACTTCTAGATCACAACACTAACAAGGACTTATTTGTAAAATGAACATATTTTTATTTTCAAAGTTCAAACAGTCGATCTGAACCGTTCATCTTGTTCTCCATATTAATATGTGCTTGGAGACCAAATCTTATATTTTTCTGAATTTTTTTACTATTTATTAAGATGGGTACAAAATTTAATGGTCTGAATTTGATATTTTTTGTACCCATCTTAATAAATAGTAAAAAAATTTAGAAAAATGTAAAATTTGGTCTCCAAGCACATATTAATGTGGAGAACAAGATGAACGGTTCGGATCGACTGTTTGAACTTTGAAAATAAAAATATGTCCATTTTACAAATAGATCCTTATGTCCATAGAAGACACTCTCAGTTTAATTTAATGACATGTCTTTTAAAATATATAAATATTACATAATATGAAAATTTAAAAGGATCTTTATATAAAATTTATTATGACTTTTTAGCTATGTTGTATGGATACAGGTGCGTGTATCGTATCAGATACGATATGGATACAAATATAGCAAAATGACAATTTTCAAAAAACTAGAATACGATACAATTATTATATATATAATTGTTTATTATTTTAATTATATTATTAATTTAACAGTTATATTATACCACACTTACATACTTTAACAACAAAGGTTAGCTATGTAATGGTAGATGTTTCCATTCTGAACTAATAGCTCGATGGTTCGATTCACGCTGCTAGCACAATGTGCAATTTTTTGGGTGTTGGCACGGTTCACGGTGCACCTAAGTTGCGCGGTTCATGGGATTTCACACTATGTAAGAATATTTGTGGTATTTGTAGTGTATCGATGGAGTATTTGGGGGTGTATATAATACGTCCGTAAGCCGTATCGATACGGGTACGAGATCTCAAGTAGAATATCAGGATAACATAGATTTTCAATTTCCTCAAATATATTTTAACCTTCCTTTATATCCAAATTTGAGTACTATTACTTGACGATCACATAGTATGATCCAAAGCTCTTTCAATAATTTTACATTTGGTTTATGATAAAATATCAACAAAACATTAATCGTGTTGTATTAAGTACGTTGGTCATCACATTCTTTACAAGTATATATAATGTATGAAAAATAAATCCTATGATATATAATACGAATCACATTGTATTGAGAAACCAAAACATGATAATGACACTAAATCATAAGAATATAAAGCTGACACATTATGTTTTAAATGATAAAAAATAAAGCTGACACATTATGTTTATGGCAGAAAGAATTAAATTCTTGCACAAAAGCTCGTATAAAATACAGAACATAGTGTAAATTCTAGTGTAATTTTTTTAACCTACATTAATTTGATAATTTTTACTATATTATCAAAATCAAGCTAAATTTGTTGATTTGTTTTTTTTTAATGTTTTGAATAAAAATTTCGTATGAATTATGTATATTATCATGATATATATATATATATATATATATATATATATATATATATATATATATATATATATATATATATATATATATATATATATATTTATTAATAATTATGCAATTTCTTGTGATTAACATAATTTTACATGTCTCACTAAAGATAATTTCTTTAGCTCAAAACCAACAAACATTTCAACAATTTATAATTAAAACTTTTTTTAAAAATGAACACCTAATACAAAGGATTCAATTTATTCGTAACAACTATTTTTCGTATAATAATTTTCAAAATAAACAAAAGCAGCTCAAGCAATATCAAACCTAAAACCTATTTATATATTAATTATCTTACATTCTAAGAAACTATCTTTGTAAATTTATTTTGTTCAGTATCCTCCAATATCTTGTGATCAATTTATGCAATGTTTTTGTATTATATAATGTGAAAAAACAAAACCATTTTTTAAGGAAATAAAACAAAACTATTACATTTTTCTTTATCTTGCATAGAGTTACCTTGCATTCCTATTCCTTCCATGAAGGGGGTTCTCCCCTTTTGTAGCCTAAAAAGATTGACAATTTTGTGGAACTGAATAATCATGAAAGATCAAGAGAAAATTCAATACGCATGAATTAGTCACGTAAATAAAATGATGCAAATTTGGAATGCATTTTGTGGCTGAAGTAAAATCTTTTAAAAGGAAAGTCCTTAGGATGATTCTTATTTTTTTATTATTATCTCTGGACATAAATATAATATTTTGTGCAAATTCGGACTTTGAGTAGCACCTAATCAAAATATGTTTTAATAATATTTTATTATTATATATTATCGCAGGACATATCTATCTTATCTTATAGATTAAGTTTGGAAGGCCGAGTGAACAGTACTCTATAGTAAACAAACTGTTTTTGTCCATCCGATCTGCGTCTAACGCTTGACGATCTGACCTGTTTCGTACGTACCCTCTTCTTGGCTTCGCTTCTGCACCGTCCGATTGTGGTTCGCTTAATTCTCCTTTCTTTGCAATATTTTTTTCTCACCTCTTCCAAATCGGACCACACCCCTTAATTTCTCGATTTCTTTCAACCCTGACCAAACACACAGTTTGCTAAAGGACTTGCTCTCTCTTTCTCTCTCATGAGGTACGGTTTTTATTTCAGCAAGATAGTTTATCCTTGCTTTACGGTGTAACAGAAAATTACCACATGAAATAAATTATGGGGCAACATAATTTTTTTAATAAAATTTTAAAAAATTCAGAACACCAAACAATAAATACTAAATGCAACATTAAATCAGTTTCATGTCATTTGTTTGGCTTAAATAGGGGGGATTTCATGTATCCCCCCCAAAAACTTTAATATTGTGTATTTTCTTCTCAAAAGTTTGTAATTTCATATTTTATTATTACTTTGGACATAAATATAATATCATGTGCAAATTCGGACTTTGTGTCACGCCTAATCATTATTTAACGGATAATTTTATTAAA
The DNA here is from genome assembly GCA_024447775.1 of Carex cristatella. NCBI lineage: Eukaryota > Viridiplantae > Streptophyta > Magnoliopsida > Poales > Cyperaceae > Carex > Carex cristatella. The sequence continues at coordinate 4,047,645 of JAJHPF010000007.1, forward strand.
AATCCTATATTTCGAAAAAAAAAATTAATCAAAATATTTTCGATGATATATTTGACAAATTATCCTTATGAACTCCAAATTATATCATTTTTTTTTGCTTCCCCTTCTCTCGCTCCCTCCCACTCATTTACTTTTTCCTAATTTAAATTACATTTTCTATTCAATATAACATTTTGCACAGATATATTACAATTACGAGCGATATGTCAAAAATGGAAATAAATCTGCTGTTATTTCAAGGATATCAGGAACATATTATTCCGATTTCAACCATTCAAACTTTTTCATTTGGAAATTTCAAAGAAGTTTTTCATACACAAATTTCAACCAAAACCAACAGTTGAGATCGGAATAACAGGTTCCTGTCATTCCTTGGGATTGGAATACCTCTAAATAGAAAAAGGTAATCCCTTGTTGATCAAAATCAAAAAGCGAAATCAAAGAGTATATCACAATCACTGTTTTTAACTACCAAAACAATATAAAGTGAAGAACTCTGTTATTGGTCAATCTATTCTAGTACCACTTAGAAACATTTACACATAAGGAAGAATTATAACATAACAATAAAAAAATTCAAAATTTTAAGCACAAATTTTAACAGTAAAATACCAAAAAGAATTAAAAAGAAGAAATCATGTACTGATAAGTTTGAAGGAATCAGCAATCTGAAATAAATCTCTCTTAACTCGAACCCAAGACGATTCAGGCACTTGAGCATTTAATGTGTAAAGTTTTCCGTCTCTTGCACAACAAACCGCAACATTATGCCTACGAAAAGACGGACCTTCTACTCTGAATTCAAGCTTGTAGTAATTCACTCCATTTTCCGGGTCTTCCCGCAAAGTGGCATCAACAAGAGTTGCTTTGATATCCGTGCCTTTCCTTGATTTTGCAATTCTTCCAAGAACTACTTCTCCCACCTCTTTCGGTCCCCCAAATGCCTCTATCCTATAAATTACAAAATCTTTTGTCAAGCTTGGAACCGAAACATCTATTAACTTGCACTTGGTATAACTACATTGAGGAGTGTTCAAATGCCACAATCACGTCTCGTATTCTTATTTCTATTTTCAAAGTCCAAACAGTCGATCCAGACTACTCAACATGATCACTATATCAAAATGTGCTAAGAGACCAAATTTTATATTTTTTGGAACTTTTTTACTACTTTTTTAGACAGATACAAAATCACTGTTTTAAGAAGATTTTGGACCACCCAAAGACATCGATTTTGTACCTACCTAAAAAAATAATAAAAAATTTCCAAAAAAAAAAAAAAAAAATTGGTCTCTAAGCATATCTTAATATGGCAATCATGTTGAGCATTTCGGATCAACTGTTTCGACTTTGAAACTGGTGATAAGAATGAGAGACATAATTGATGCATGAAAGACATGAGACATTTGAACACTAGTCATTATATAAACACATTATGAAAGAGGCAAAGAGAAGCTTAATTAATAGATTAAAAGAAATAAGGCAGTGAGTGCACGTACTTGAAATCAAGAGGCACAGTAGAGACGATAACACTGACATTAAGCTCTCCTTTGGAACCAGGCGGGCCAAAGGCAGCAACTGGTTCACTAAAATTGCGGGTTGTGCGCATTGACCCGTTAGAAAGAGGAGGGGGGTCAAGTGATCTTTGGGCTTCGGCCTTGGAAGCCTCTCTGTAAAGAACAGTCTGGTCTCCTACCCAATTTGATGGGTATATGAATTCTGCACAAATAATATTAAATGTTAATAAAAAAACAAAACCAAGAAGATGCTTGTCAACAGTTGAATAAAACCGAGAACACTTTTGTAGAACTAAAAGTGGGTAAAAAAAATGCATTAAAGGGCCTGGAGATCTGAATAAAGATATAAGCTTTAGAAAATGACAGAGAATCACTTGTAGAAGTATGTCCTAATGATGAATAAATCTGTACATATAGATTGATAATAAAAAATGATAAACAGCAAATTCTGATGTCTGGCATAACAGACTTATCCCCACATTCCAATTTTATCACCAGTTATAAAGATTAAAGATATAGAAAAAATAACACTAGAGTACTGGACAAGAGTACCATTCTGGTAAAGCAGCAAAATGCACCGGACAACTGAGTCCGGATACCCTGAAGTAACTAAAATTTTGAGTTTGGATCTGGACCATCCGATCAGAATCCGAACCAATCCAGCCCAAGGTGGAATGCATGGGGCCACTTTAATATTCACGCCAAAACAGATCGGATGATCCGGATCCAAACTCAAATTTGAGGCTAAGTGATATGAATTCCTGGCAACCCAGTTCCATACCAGTCAGGATCTAGATAAAGCTTATTAAATCCATTTTGTAGATTTCAAACTTCAGGTACTAATAAAGCACAAAATAAACCAGAGCCTGGGTATAAAACACAATATGAAATCTTTAATGAAGCTAACCGAAGCCATTAGTAAGGTCGAGGCAGCGAGTGAAGCCATTGACAGGGTACAACACATCCAGCCGCAGTGTCCGTGCTGCGTTCGACGAAATGCCTAGCAGAAAACTGGTAATGCCACCAAAATTGGCTCCAACGGCCAACAAAGATGCGGCTGCAGTGCCGACCACCAGCCTCCGCCTGAACGCCGCCGCCATCCGCCCGAACTCCTCCGCCGGGGTCGTGGTCGAAGTCGGGCCTCCACCTCCCTCTGGTGAAGCGCGTATAATTGAGAGAGAGCGGGAGGAAGGAGAGGGGAATTGGCGAAGAGAGATCATTTGGGCCGTCGCCACAGAGCCTATGGCCATGTTTGCGTTATATTTGGTTTGGTCCAGATAATGAAATTCGAAGGGAAGTGGGAAGTGCAGAAGAACTCTGATTCAGTGCAATACCTGCCCATGTAAATGATATCTGAATCATCCGTTTTAATATCGCACGAATCTTAAAGCGGACCCTTTTGGTTTTGATTCTTGGGTGAGTATTGTACACGGTCAGGTACCAATAGTCACTCAGTAAAGTCGGAAAGTGAACAAAAGTAACTCTGGATTATCTGTTACCTGCTCCCTCGTCCCCTGTTTCAAGTCACTGACAACGGGGGTCCCACTGAAGATCCTAAATGTCAGTGACTTAAATGTGCAAGTTATAATTTTTCTCTTAAATACATCACTGTGAGCTAGGTAGTTAGCCACTAATGACTTTACTTTATTCACCAGTGCTTAATTGAAATTGTTGGCCATTGTTTTCTTTTATTCGTTTTCATGACAATGCTCTCCACTCTGAAGACAGTTAAGAGCTCGGCTATATATCATTCTCTTTCTCATACCATTTATCAAATCATCTTAACAAAGAAAAAATAAATCACAAAAAATAACCTACACGTAATTGCAAAATCAAAAATTTGAGGAAGAACGTTATAACCTCTTTATCTTTTCTCTTTTCTTTTCAAATTCGCATTACATGGGTAAATAATTCGCCTCGATTCAATAAAATGTCATCCCTTTTTTTTCTTCCCCATTAAATGTTATCTCCTCCTATCATGATCTCGACCATACCACCTCTGACCAGGAAAATTCGTTGCTCCCCCATCTCTTCTTTGCTCATTGTAGCCCCAACTGGCACTGGACTCTCCTGTTCTACTAGAGCCGGTTTGCAGACCCCACGTGTCAGTGGTGTACCTTCCTGAACTGTGATTTCCATCCCATGCATGATGATGACCTGGCATTACATGGCCCGCCGGTAAGGGTCCATTACTGACTGTATTATACCTATCTTGGTAATGTGAAAATCGCGTATTTAAATCAGACACGTCAGGCAAGTTACTGGGCTGTCCGGTCCATGCCGGAGCATACGCACTCTGCTCTGTTTTTAAAGGCGTCATAATTTGGTGGTTATTGACATTTTGACTTAAAATGGGATTAACTGGTGTTGCATTCATCACTGGTTGGTGTATTTGAGTTGCTATTGGTACAGAATTAAGGGGCGTAAATTGCTGAGATACAGCACCGTAAGGACTGGATGCAGTCACAACTGGAGGTAAAGAAGAATTTTGAATTGGTACATGAGCTTGCAATACAGGTTTAGTTGGATTAGCAGCAAAATCAGGTCTCCAGGTTCCCTGTGAGAAACAATAATGAAAATTTAGTTACAAAATAATGAAAAATAAGATGTATGAGAAAGATATGCATATTAAAAATTCAACAAGTACCCTCTCTGAAGTAGGAGTTGGTGAGGGAAGAGAAGTGGGCACAGGCTCAGGGCCTACTACTCCGGATCCTATAACATTATTATTACCTACTGACCCATTAACTAAGTCTGACAAGGCAACCCCACTATTCTTCAGCATGTCCAATAAGGCCACAGTTTGTTCACCGGACAACCCACTCGCTTGACCTGAAGTCAGTGCAAACACCAATTCAGGGTTTTTCAACAAAACCGCTAGCAACTCCAAATCGGGTTCGGGTACAGTTGATGAATCGGCAGAGACAGCAACAATAGGTTGCTCAGATGATAATGATGTAGACACTGCAGCTGAAGGTTCATCGGTCAATTGAACTAGATCCTGTTGCACTGGATCTATTGTATCAGGATCAGGCGGTTGGTCGATTGGGATTTCGGGTGTTAAACTGTCATCAAAATCCATTTCTACATCCCATGGATCTTTCGGATTTGGGGGGATTTTTTGTGGATCTGTGTAGAATATCTCAGCATCTCTTCGGATCCTCTGTGCCTGGAAACTACGCTCCTTGCTATTGTCACCTGTGCATACCTGCCATGCTGGGTCTATTTTCACCTCTGCATTAGATAACACAAGGTTTCAATTAAAAACTGAAATGGTTTGTTGTATGTGATGGTTTCAAATCAACATAAAATTAGAAAAGACGCAAGGGCAAGAAGGTATTGTGGGTCCGAAAAAGCATTGGGTCAGAAAGGTAATCTTCATCAGAAAAAATAACAAGTATACTGGAATACCATAAATTATACTTGTATAGTCCACTCATCTGGTTTTATCTTTTGCCAAGTATCAAAATCCAGAAACATTTTGTATAAGAGAATTATGTATTACAAAAGACAGTCAAACTAGAGAGTCCATATTTGGAGTTCACATGTAGAATAAATACAATAGTTGCAGCATCCAATCTTGCAGAATAAAATCAAAACATACAGTCCAGTGTAAACTAGACAGCACAAGTTGACATGAACACTTTCAAAATTGCTTGTACAACAGCATTTCTGCATCCTTGCTCAATAACAAACTCCAGATCGTAGGAATTCATTGGAATATCCTGATGTACTCTTATAGCTATAAACATAAACTTCTCCTTGATACAATTTTGTGATGCAGAACAAAGATAAATGTGTAAGAAAATATTGTAATATCAGTCTTTTTGCAAATTGAACTCAATAATTTACCATAACTACAAAGAGTAGGGTTCAAATGCACATTTTAATTTATTTTTTTAGATATGTACAAAAACACTGATTTTCAGAAGATTCTGGACCATCCAAAAACAGTGATTTTGTACCTATCTAAAAAAATAGTAAAAAATTTCCAAAAAAAAATATAAAATTCGGAGACAAGGATGTGAGGCACAATTGAAGTATGAAAGACATGAGGCATTTGAACTTTGCTAAACTACAAATAACTCCTGGCATTTTATACTTGTAACATTATGAAATTTGTCAAGATAACAAATGTTGACAACTCTGTCTCTACCACCAATGAGCATTCGTTTGCCCAGGCCAACATATTATTAAAAATAAACCAACAAGATTTAAATATTGACAACTCTGCCTCTACCACCAATGAGCATTCGTTTGCCCAGGCCAACACATTATTAAAAATAAACCAACAAGATTTAAATATTGTACGGCAGCATATGAGAGATGTTCGGGCTCTTCCAAGTATGGTAAACAAATTAGTACAGTTTGCAAAAAGAACCCTAAATATTTTACCAAAAGTAATCATTTCCAAACCACTTCCACAACTTGTAGTTGCCATTTGTGATTTGTATATCTTCCTGTGTTTTTATAATATAACTTGATTATTAATAAATTGTTCACTGTACCACCCATCACATATCATGACAAAAAAGAGCTACACAAATTTGAAATATTAAGAAATCAAAGTTGGATTGAAAGTAACAATTTGTAATACACACCAGTGAGTAAGCACTCGGTTAGTAAGATTGGTGTGTTAGCTCTTGCATTAAAGCAGCCCCATCAAAGTTAATTTAATCACTGGGATGTTTCATGCTTGACGATTTACATCAGATTAAAAATTAGTTACAACCCTCCTATTCCTACTTATTCAGAAACACACCAACTAATCCTTTTTGCCTCTTTATGTAGAGAAATGGTGGAGAAATAGTCTCAGGTTCTTTTCAAGTTCATGAACTGTCTTGGTGTATCTTGCATATTGTTTCATGTTGTGTAGTAGTGTGCCAGAATTTATGTTCAGTATGTGTTCTCATTTTCCAGATATTTTCTAGACATTCCAGATAATTTCAGGACTTTTGCATGAAATTATATAATAAGCTGTCTCTAAGATTTTGAAAAATATCCTCATTAAACTTCTTTTTTTAATTATAACCAAGCCACATTCTATGGTAAACAGTAGGCTTCTCATAAAACCCAAAACATCCAAAAAATGGGGAAAAGGAAAAGCACAAAAAGCAAGCTCTTGGAAAGTACCTGGTGGGGTCCGCCACCGGACTTGAGCACGCTTCAACCTCTCCATCATGTTCAAGGGATCAATATCAGGTTTATTTACTGCTTTTAAAACTGATGCATGTACAAGTTTACGGGCATCAGTTTTGGGTACATCAGTTTTTCCATGCTTCTGTTGCATATAACTTGCTCGCAATTTCGCTTTTTGTATGTCATCTGCAGAAAGCGGGCGGCTGTTGCTGATAATAGCAGTTCTCACAACTCGAGTTGCATGTTGCGCCGCTTTCCGATCAGGATGCTCTACAAGAAGAACCTTCCTTTTTTCTTTGTTTTCTGCATGAGAGTTAAGGAGACTAACTACTATTTTGTTTTTGGTCTCTCTTTCTGCTCAAGAAAAAGTCAACTGAGCCTAAACTAAACCTTAACAGTGCATCAGTTCTCTAAAGCACAACTAAATAAAGTGCATTATGGAATGTTACATGATCATGCAACACAATCCAGCCAATGAAAAACAAGAAAATAAAACCAGTGATCTATGTAATGGCCATAGCAGCCGCTTTAGTGGTGCTAGATACACGCTATGCTGTTAACTCAAATTTCATAATTTAGCGTTTTCATTGATAGATACCTATTTAGCAGTACAGCGGACAAATAGCAGGTATTTTAGCAGACATTGCATATTTTTCACTAATTTAGTAAAAAAAAAAGTTTAATCTTGCCAGTTTTAATTTTTATTAATAAAACTAAAACCACAGTTTTATTAATTTTTACATTTAGTGTTTTTATTGTGACAATGGTTATCTTTAAAACATGCATGGTTAAAATACTATTCTTTTTATTATTTTAATTAGTTTTATGTAACGTAATGCTTGATTTGTCGTAATTACTATGAGACAATGTTGTTTTACTTTAAATTTTATATTTAATATAGAAAAATTATTTAACTTGGCATTGCAACATGACTTTGTAATTTTTTTATTGGATTATATAGCCCACTAAATTTCCAATATCCTCTATGTTAAAAACCAGCCACCAAACAAAGAGAACAGAAAAAATAAGAAGGTTGCCTCTTCTAGAAAATAACAAGAGACATGTGGTTTACTTAATTCTATTACTTAAATAATAATTTTATAATATCTACTCAATAAAAAGGATACTGAGTGAAGCAAGGCTAGCACCATTTCTTTTACTAGATTCATTATATGGTGCTGCGAGAAGCCTTAACCTCTTCGGCTCTGGTTTCTTCTCGTCCCCATCTTCAGTAAAGGCAAGAAAGTTCTCCTAGAAGAAGGCAAAAAAAAAAAAAAAAACATAATCAACATAGCTTGAAATTTCTAAGTACTGTTTTTCATGTCATTTAAGCACTTACAGGAAACCCTACTTCAGAATTCCCTGACTGAGCACAGAGGAGCTGTTGGATCCTAGAAAACATAGAAAAACAAATAAAACTAATAAATACAAAATAACAGTAAGGAATAAGTGTATGTCACTAAGGTGTTTAAGTTTATGAAATGACGGCATAATGTTAAACACCTGTAATATATTTCCATAGCCAAGTGTCAAAACCAAGTTTTTGATCATGTTTATTTTATTAAAAATTATTTATAGTATTGGGAAAATTCCCACATTCAACATTAAGGTAATAAACACCTCTGTTTACGAATGAGATCCTTCTGGCTGTCACTAGGAGATTTCTTCAATAACTGGTTACGTAACAGCTTGCTCCATTTTGATAGTAGCACCTTTGCCCTGTTTGAAATATCTGATCTTCAAATTAATTTTTAGTCAGTTCCAATGCACAAACCAACAGTTTTGGTTTGTTATGAGCCTCGTTAGAATCATATGCAATTACCAAGGCATAATTATTTCATGCTAGATAGAAGGACCTAAGTTATGATTGTTATATGATTCAAGTACCAGTCAAAGAAGAACTTAGGGTACCCGAACAATAATACCATAATCACTGCATCAATGTCAACTTTACTTGTGAAATGACTAGGAATTGATCAAAACATTGCAATTATTTGTTTGAGGTATTATAATGAAACAACTATCAAGCACTCCAAATAACATAGGTTGGCACCAAGTAGTTAATTTGTTTATGAAAAAACACACACCTGAAGTTCGATAAAACCGCAATCTATTGATAGCTTGCAATACTGAAGAGATTTGTGCAGGCATAGCTTTACTTAGTGGAAGATGACAAAGCACCTACAAGAAGACAAGCAAAAAAGCACCTCCATAGTTCAATTACAGGTTTCCCAATATAGGTTAACAATACACAAAGAATAATGAAAAGGAATCGTTTTAATTTCAACCTTAAAAATTGTGAGTATAACAGAAGTTTGTTCTTCAACGGCAGCATCACCTAGCCATGTAATCAAAATGGCAAGGCCTTCCTTCACTATAAACCTAATACAAGGAAACAAAAACGTGTACCATATTTAAAGGCATTTTTAAAGAGGAAACACTAGCATGTGATGGAAAAAAATAGTACGTTCTAGTAAATTGAGGCTATGGTAAGATGCATATTACACAATGGCCTGCGCTATGGACTTAAATCTCCGTTTTTAAAGTTCAAACAGTAGATCTGAACCGTTCAACCTGATGTTCATATGAAAATATACTAGCACACCAAATTTTATATTTTTTAGAATGTTTTTGCTATTTTTTAGATAGGTAGAAAATCACTTGATTTGAAAATTCTGGACCATCCAAAAGCAATGATTTTCAACCTATGTAAAAAAATAGTAAAAACATTATTGTAGAATTGAGCCTGTAAGTATATTTTCACATGGACATCAACTGTTTGAACTTCGAAGATATGGATTCATAGCATGGATCGATCCGCAATATGCATATTACCATAGCTTCACTCTTCTAGTAAATTTGTTCAATTTACCCTGAAACTTCTTTATTCCATAAAGACAAAAGGCAAGGAATTTGGATCACTTAGAACCAAATTCTAGTCATAATTGCTCATCAACTGAATCTTTGTGATAGCGAGTTCGGTATCATATTCAGAAAACCACAAAATACAAGATGGTAGTTGCTAAGATAGAAGAACATATTTTGATATTCATAGAAGTTGAATATCCATAAAGGGAGTCAAGTAACCAATTATGTGGCCATGCAAAATTAGGTTGACATGCCGTATTAAGGTAAAAAGGGTTAAAATGCTTGACATCAATTCACATGCTTATATTGCAATCTGGTGTACCAGTACCAGTACCAGAAAATGCATGCATGTCAATATTGAAATCCTTAACAAGATTAACAAGTTGCTCATACCAATTAAGCACTGCATCATTGTTAATGCGAAGAACAGACTCCATTAACCGAACCTGTCCAGTGAAGGTCGTCTCTCTTCTCATAAGTGCCAGCACATCATCTACAAATTTCTTATCCTCCTCCTTCATCCCATCCTCCTCCTTCGTCTTGACAGCTGGCACCTCAGGACTGGACGCAGCAGCCTCTGGTGTCATGCACGACACCACAGGAGGGAGCACAGCCAGCGGAACAACATCAGCTGCACTGACAGTGGCTCCCACAGAATCAACAGTAGTAGTACTATCTGTTACAGTAATTCGGGGAGTTTGATCATGACTAGTGCTATAGGAGGTACTAGCGGCGTCAGAATTACCCGGTATTGATGGTTCCAGCCTGATGGCCTTTTCACGTGATAAACGCACAATCTTTCTCACTCTAGAGCGCTGAGCATTGAAGAAATCTCTCGCCTAAATTATAAATTTACAATTTTTATTTAAGATAGGCTTTAATAATGCCTGGTGTGTGTAAAATTTAACTAAATGACGGCTGTGATGTTAAAGGTCAGGTGAGGAAAAATACTGTTTGAGGGTTCATTGCAATAAGCGTTGAATGATATTAAATCAGAATCATTTACATACCAATTAGCAATTTCCTTGGTATTATGCTATCACATACAAATTAAAGATATACAGTGAAACATTAAAACCTAAATAGGGTGAAATTGATGTTTAATTCAGGAACAAATTGTACAACCCAAGGTTAATTCATGCCACATGATTAGATCAAAGGTTAACTAACTTTAGCTTGTGGCCAATTTTAATAAGAAAATTAGGTCAACTGGTGCTTAACTAGGGCAAGTTTTCGAAAAGTTGATCTACAAAATTGAAAAACAAGCATAATACATGCACAGTACATACCAGTAAAGGCTGGTATCCTGGTACTATATCACCACTTACAGAGGGGTGTCACTACAGAATTAAGGATACCCGTCCTAGTTAACAGGTATGTAAATTGAAATTTAAAAATAACTGCAAATGAAGTTTAGAAACTAACTTGTGTAATTGTGATACCACAATTAGCACTGATTTCGCGCAACTCCTTTTTTCCAATATTGTCCTTTATTGAGAAAATCGATTGCAAGTACTTCACAGCTTTAGGGTTAAGCAAGTCCCTTGGTTTTTTCCCTATATAGACCAAGATCATGGAAAACAAGGTGTGTTGACAAGGAATGTAGTAAAATATGAAACAACAGATTTAAATAATCTCTTTTTTTATTTAAAATTTGAATAGTGTTAGAGAAGATAACTCACCAATTTTGATGGACAGTGCACCAGCAGCCTGCATGTAAGAAACAATGGTTATGATTTCTAATATATTTCAACATTTTGCAGATGAACTAAAGTGATTTGCAACAATAAGTGGTAAAAAACATCTTCTATAGAATTGATATACAATTCTCATTTTGAAACCACACAAATACGATGCAAAACTTCTCTAATTTGGATTAAAGATTTTAACAGAACAGTTTTGGCTTCATGCAGTGCAAGGGCTATATAATCAAAACAGCAATGCATATGGTTTGTGCACTGCATGAAGTCAAAACTGCTATGTTAAAATTTGTATGCATTTCATTTAGGTGCATAACTTATCCATACTTTGATGTGTGTATTTGTGCCGATTTAGCGCAATTTCCAGCCCATTCATTTTCTTTCTTTTGATTTCATCAAAGTTTGCTGGGTACAAAATTAAAATTGAAGGTAAAACAAGGCCAGACTAGGTTCTTTTAAGACTACTCTGTTGACAAATGAGGCCTAATTAATTCAATCAAAAGTAAAAAGAAACAAAGAAAGAAAGAAAGAAAAAAAAAACGAACCATTTCTTGAGCAAGGGGATTAACGCCAGTGAGTTGGCACTGAGAGACAACAAGCCGCTGGAGCTGATCGATCTGCGAGTAAAAGAGGTCTCTCTGAGTCTCCATGAGAGACCCCATCGAATCGAGAGAAAGAATGCGAGGTCCATCTTCCAGCAGCGGCGCCAATTCGAGGAGAGAAGTGGTGGCAACAGGAACCAGAGCCATCAGCGCGCATTCTAGGGTTTTCCCCAGAGCACGCACGAAGAGCGAATAATCGTAATTGGTCTAGAATTAGGGTTAGGGTTTGAGTTCGATCGTTGCTAACGGAATCAATCGCGTTAGGGTTTGTGGTGCGAGGAAGGGGAGGAAAGGAAGGGGAGGAAGGTAGAGAGACGAAAACAGCAGGCGGTAAGGAATGAAGAAAGCCTGTTTTGGATTGAGGCCCTCGTGGAAAAACTATATTTCATAAAGGCCCTCATGATAGAATTATATTAAGCATTTTATATATATCTTGAGAAGGAATCTAATTACATAAAATTATTTTATGGCAACACATCTTGACACTATATTTTAATAAGTTATTTTTACGATTTTAAAGTCCAAACAGTTGATTTGAACCGTTCAACATGATTTTCATATTAAAATGTGCTTGGAGACCAAATTTTACATTTTTTTAGAAATTGTTTACTATTAAATTCTACCTTAAATTTTAGAATTTTCATTTATAATTATATAATATACTTGGACTTTCAAACTAAATTCTTCCTTAAAAACTAAAAAAATATATTAAATTTTAGAATTTTCATTTATAGTTATATAATATATAAACTTTTATCAATAAATTAAGGATACAAGTTAGATGATAAAGTTATCACTCAAAAATATGTTTGTATTGGTCTAAGACCTAAAATAATTTTCTCAGTTTTACGGTTTTACCTTTCATGTTTGATCGTGCAATGTAGCTTAAAATGTTTCTCCTCCTCATTATTTATTTTTATTTTTACATGTATATTGTTATATTTAGGATTACGTTTTACAAACGTAGAATTATATATAATAAATTTGATACAAAATTCTTCGTAAAAACCTCCTAAATTTTTTTCTTGATTTGAATGTGTACACTTGAGAAAACACAATTTACAACTATTAGTAAATATCTTCTTTCTAGTCAATTGAAGAGGAGGGTTCCAATGCACCCAAAATTTCATGCTCCCATTTGCATCCATTTTTTCATCTCCTTTATCTTCATTTTAAAAGTCTGAATAGTCGATCCGAACCGTTCAACATGATCATCATAATAAAATATGCTTGGAGATCAAATTTTATATTTTTTGGAATTTTTTTACTATTTTTTAAGATAGGTACAAAATCATTATTTTAAGGAGATTCTAGACCATCCGATAAAGTGATTTTGTACATATCTTAAAAAATAGTAAAAAAATTTCAAAAAATATAAAATTTGGTCTCCAAGGATATTTTATTATGATGATCGTGTTGAACGGTTCGGATCAACTATTCGGACTTTGAAAATGAAGATAAAGGAGATGAAAAAATGGGTGCAAATGGAAGCATGAAATTTTGAGTGCATTGGAACCCTCCTCTCAATTGAAACACATGAAACTTTATGTCCTTCTTAATTTCAGTTTTTATGAAGCCAATAGCTGAATTGATAAATCCCGAATCATGAAAATTAGATCAATCAATCAACAAGCACATTACAGATTTGGAATTTGAAAAAAAATAATTCAATAAAATGCAAAATTCATCCAAAACTATTGAAATGGTTCGTTTTTAATCATGCAAAGGACCAAAATTTATTAATAATTACTACTCTAAGTGTTGCATTATTAAAGAAAGAAGTCAAATTAGTATATGCATTTTGTTATTTTCCATTAAGTGAATGCACCCCTAATAAGCTCAGGAGAAAGGTCTGCTGAGTCAGATTTTCTGACAAACCAGCACCGGAGCATGTCAGTCAAAATATTTGCTGTACAAAAAATATCAGAATTGGTTTATAAAAGAAGTTACAGCAAGAACAAAATTGATGTACATCGAAAAAAATCAATCAGTTCGAGTCAAGATCAACTCTAGAAAGTCGGAAATGTGTTCATATGCCAGAAAAGTAACTGCACCGGCAGGAGCAGATTTGATCAGAGATGGGATGATTCCTTTGTAAAGGCCGGTGAAACCTTCCCTTACTAGAATCTCTTTCAATGCGTGGTACATGCCTTTGTATGTACTTTTCTCTATACGAGCCCCGTATTTGGGATGTCTTTGCAAACCTTCCACCTGTAGGTTATATAGCAAAACATATTTAATTTGTAAAAATTATACATCATGAAATTAATGCCTCACATTGTAGGTTTTTAAGTAGGTTTTATGTACCATTTCACTTAAATTTGTACACGGGATTTGTGCAATGCATGCATATCATTCATACAAATATATCACCGGCCAATATGAAAATTGCATAGATGTCCAAGGACCAAATGTGTAAAGTAACAGCTTGAGAAATCTAACCTGAAACCTCTTTTTGACAACATCAAGTGGATGACACACAGACTTGGCAAATGTCCCGGCAAATAACCCACATAGAAACAATTGGAAGCTTGACACCAACTCGGCGGTCATGGCAGGGTTAAAATCGGGATTTCTATATTTGTTCCACAGCTGCAATAACATTAATTTTGCAAGAATCAGTTGAGGCAGGTTAAGGATCCATGAAAATTTGTAACAAATCAAAAATAGGACAAGAAGGGCATTCTTTATGCTTTTATATACTCAAATAATGCTAAAGTATCAGTAATCAATGTAAATAAGTACTCAAGGATGTACAAGCCTCTAGGGATTTACTATCGGGTCTGGATCCCCTAAAGTAACCCAAATTTTGAGTTTAGGTCCGGACCGTCCGATCAGAATTCATGCCAATCCAGCCCAAGGTGGAATGCACGGGACCCTTTAATATTCGTGCTAGAGCAGATCGGACGGGTCCGAATACACTCAAAATTTGAAGTGTTATGATAAGAGATGCAAATGCACTCGTGATTTGCAAAATTACTCATGATTGGTATAAACCAGGGGCATATATGAAACAATTCCAGTTAAGATTTATCACATTAACCTTTATTTCTTAGAAAAGAACAGTAGAACAAAGAGTTGAGTCCGTACTATCATCCATCGCTTGAATGTATCATAGGAGCCAAACTGTAATCCCGCATAAGGAATTATCTCAACAAGAGTAGGTGACAAACCGGCATATAGTCCTTTGAAACCTCGCTTTTGAATTGTGTCAATGAATGCTGACCTCATGTTTGGATAAACCTAGCACGCCATAAATTAAAAATTAGAGTATGGACCAAATATTTCTTTGATTTTATTTATGGGTTAATATTTCTACCCAGGCCCTTTTGGTCTGTTACCTCATGCTAAAATATGTTTACTGTAAAAAAAAAAATTCTGGCAAGTAATGTACTGGTTGTATATACCAGTATTTAGTAGGAGCCTTGACAGCTGCAGCATCTATATCACGTACAGTAAACCTCGCGTAAACAACAAAACCGGTAATCAAATAACTAGAAACCCCACTTTGTTGATGAATGTAAGGCATAGATATATTATTATTAAATAAGATAGATTTCATTAATACCTTTGGTTCGCCTTGAGAAGCTAAAATTGTTCTTAGAAGGTCAAAAGGATAGGACCCTACAGTCGCAGCACATCCCGCAAATCCCCCGCTTAGATAGGACCAATATGGGCTCAGTTGTAAGTGATCCTCTAGTATAAACCAAAAACAAACAAAAAAAACAAAAAAGTAAACACCAACTGAGAACAGGACCAGATATGCCGAACTTTTTTGAGTTGGCATTTTATATACATATAAAAAAATTCCATAGTTAGCGTGACATTGGCAAAATCTTGAATAGCACCATTTGTTTGGGTGCACATACCTAGTCTGTCCCCCCCCCAACCACCAAGCGGTGCACAGACCAGGATTTCTGCTAAGATTTGAGATATGTTCCTAGCACTCGGAGAAGAAAGAAAAGCCAGGCAAATTATGCCGATACTATGTACGTTACAAGACAGCCCACTTATAGCTTACTGTAAGCAAATATCTTTTCCACTGTAGTCTTCCATGTATATGTTTTAATTTTATAGTGGCATGGACTGTCTGGTGGTAATTAAACTAACATTTTGTTTTTGATGATTGTGATGTGTTGGTCCTTTGTTTGTTTCTTATTTTGCTGGGGTGCATTTTCTTTCTTTTATTTTTTCTTTTGTGTGTGTGTGTTTGGTGAGAGAGGGGGGTGTAGAGGGGTTGGCTATATGTTATACCTGCCTTGGAAGAACCTGAAGCAAAAGTTTTAAACTTGTGTAAAACAGTGAACTGTATGGCAGTGTATGGCATGTATAAGAGCAAACCCGGCACATTTCCTCTCCAAAAACCCTGAATTGATATTTCAAATGAAATAATACAAATAAATAAACAATCCAGTGCACTCCTGCTAACAAATCAGCTAGAATAATCAGCAATGATGAGGTATTTGGTACAACTATGTGACCAATAGCATGATTACTCAAAGAGAAAATTTTACTGGCATCATGATAAAACACTTTGCATTTACCGACCACACCAATGTAGCACTGGTAATAGATAAGGCCCCCCCCCCCCCAACCACCACCACCACCAACAACCCACATAACCAGAAAAAAAAAAAAAAAAAAAAACACACACACACACCCCCCCTGCCCTCCCAGTAAAAAAAAAAAGTGTGCTTGCTATCTAAAAAAAAAACATCGTGTGCTTGCTGAATTCCATATAATGGTAGAGAATGTTTCAAACAAATCAATTAGAACTCTACTTGCATGAAGCTCATCACTGCACATAGAGAAGGAAATACGTGACGTGACAAACACGCCGTGATTTGGTCACGTGACATGACGTGACGTGATCAACTTTTTTTTTCACGTGACGTGACGTGACGTGACTAAAATGGTGGCGGATGGTCACGTTACGCGAATAGTCACGTCACGCGTAGTCACGCCGTGACTATACGTGACGTGATCACACGTGACATGACGTGTCATGATGTAAATTAGTCGTGTCAATTTTTTTTTTATATTTTAATTTAAATTATTGAAAATTTAGAAAAAAAGATAAAAAATTATAAAATAAGTAAATAATATTGTAAAGATTATTTTTTTAGGAAATATTACATCTGATATTACTTTAAAAATTCAAATTACAAACATTCATTAGACTAAACTAAAGAAAATATAAATCAGTACTACATGAGTACCAATATCACTGAACTTACACTAAAATAAAAATCTGAATACTCTATACATATAAAAAAAAATTGGATACTCTAGTTTCATACCGTGACGTGACGTAACGTGATCACGTGACGTGACGCGATGTGACTAGTTCGCGTGACGTATATTTTCACTAGAATGTGGTCACGTCACGCGTCACGCGAGTCACGTCACGTAATTGACACACGTGACGTGACGTGACGTTAACGTGACGTGACGTCTCGTGACGTGACTAGTCACGCCGTGACAAATTTCCTTCTCTAACTGCACAGCCTAGAGGCCAACTACTGATGGCATAAAATAAATAAATATGACAAGAAGAATACCAGCAAACCTTCCTCTCTGAAAATTTCTTTAGTCGTTTGTAGTATCCCTCTATATTTGGATGGCCTGTGCATTTCTTTCTGTAGTAATGTCCATGTAGTAGTTGGCTCCAGTTGCACCTGAATTTGTCAGAGGCATTGGCAGTTAAAATTAAATTCATTTTAAGTTCTTTGAATTTGTAGAGCTATTTTAAGATTAAATTTTGCAGGGTATATGACAAAATTAGCTCTTTTTTCTCTGATTTTTCTCCAATTAGATACCAGTATGTACCTTATTTGACATCAAAACGAGAAAAGTCTAATTGGACAAAATGTACATTATGCAATTAACCAAAAGATAAAACTTTTTGTAATATTTTCCCCCAAATACTTTCCTAAATTGTTGAGAAAATGAAACCAGGTTGCTATTGCTCTTAATCCCCAATTTAATTACTGGAAAATCCTAGTTCTCTGTTCTCGGCTACAATTGTTTGGGATCAAAATTCTAATTTACAAAAAGAAATTGATTACCTGAAACCTAATTTTAATAACATCAAGAGGCGAGGTGACTGTACGAGAGATGCCACCAGCTATTGCCCCAGACAAGGTATCGATCAAAGCCCTCTTCAGCTGCCCTGGCTCCTCAGTCTTCATCAAATTTTTAGAAGAAAAGCTAAATTTTTTTTATCAAAATTAGAGAAGGAAAGAACAACACAAGGGAATTCTCTGACGCTTCCTTCCAAATAAAAGAGTCTGAATTTTTTTTCTTTCTAGAATTCACTGTTGTATTGTATCGAAACTGACCACTCGGTCTAGAGAGAGAGAAAAAAAAAAAAAAAAGGAAGAATGGAGAAATTGTAATTTGTAGAAAGAGGGAAAGAGAGGGTAAACTTGAATTCAGATCAATAAAAAAATTGAGTTTTAATACTGTCCGTTCGTTACATACAAGCAAGAATGTTAAATATTCTCAGATTCTGATCAGACGGTTCTGATTGAAACACATGAATTCTGTTACCTCAGATATGAGATATACAGAATCGGTAAAATTGGGATTTAGCTATTGGGATTTGGGACCAGGGAGCCACAAGATTTGCGAATAATTTCTGAATTATTCATAAATTATTCGGTTTTTTTGTGATGCTGAACCGAACGTCGAATTATTCGGTTAACCAAACTTTGACCAAATAATTCATGAATTTTACGAATTATTCTCAAATTTTACAAATTTTTCTCTAATTTTTTCTAGAATTTTATTTTTTAGTTATTTTTTTGTTTTTGCTCTCTTACAGAACTGAGATCTCTAATTCAAATAATACCGAATCATTCGCGAATTATACTCGTATTATCCCCGAATCACGAATTATTGATCTCGCCGAACCGAATCCGAATAATTAATTTGTCATGATGCTAGGGAGTTGGGAGGGAGGGCAGGGAGATAGTCGGCGATTTCGAGTCCAGATCCTCTAAAGTAATCCAATATTTGGGTTTTGGATTAAGACCGTCTGATTTGAATCTGTCGCTCAAAATTGTTTCGGAATTCGAATTTGTTCTCGAAATGCGTGTGCTTCAGATACGAATGGATTGTCTCGGATTCGAATCGGACGGTCCTGATTTAAAACCCAAAGATTGGGTTACTACACTGGATCTGAATTCGGCGATTTCGACGCAGATTGAAAATTTCTAATCAGGTCTGACATGTGGGGTCCATACTCCATACAAAGATAGAACGGATTTCCAGTGGCCATTGACGACTATTTGTTGAAGAGTTCGCTTGATTAATTTGGCTGCTACCTTGCAAAGGTAGAACTAGAGAAGGAAATTTGTCACGGCATGGCTAGTTATTTCACATTACGTCATGTGTGTCGATGACGTGACGTGATTCCCAAGTCGCGTGACGCGATAATTCGAGCAAAAATTACACATCACGTCACATCATGCGAACCAGTCACGTCACATGATCATGCCATGTCACGGTATGAAACATAAAGTATCAAACTTTTTTGGTATATATAGAGTATTCAAAATTTTCTTTCAGTCATGCTGGTACTCATTTAGTACTGATTTTTATTTTTTCTAGTTTAGTCTAATGAATATTTGTAATTTGAATTTTTAAAGTAATGTCAGATGTCCAACAGTCTTTTCCTAAAAAAAATCTTTGCAACATTATTATTTATTTAGATTTTTCATATTTTTCATTTTTTTTTCTAAATTTTCAACAATTTAAATTAAAATATGAAAAAATTAACATGACTAATTTACGTTACGTCACGTGTGATCACGGCGTAACTACGCGTGACGTGACTATCTGCTACCATTTTTGTCATGTCACGTGAAAAAAAAAAGTTATCACGATGTGTTTGACACATCACATCACGGTGTGTCATATATTTTCTTCTCTAGATAGAACAAATAAAATCCATATCACCCCGTACCTGATTTAGAATTCAGAACGTTCTTTTAATGTGGCACGAATCTCAAAGCGAACCCCTTACAGTCTCAGTAGGTTCCGGATTGGATTTGGGCTGGCTGAGATTAACCTGGGCCGTACAATTTTCAATTGTACCTCAGGTACTTGGGGGGACACGACTCGAATGAATAAAGGAAGAAGATTCCGAACAATTCCGTACAAAGAACATGCTGACAGATGAAAGAGAAGTATTTAAATGAGTTTTTAAATAACTATTAATTATTTTTTAAAAATTAAGATCTTTAAAATTTCTAACTCGTAAATTTCTAAAATTAATTTTAGAGTTTCTATTATGTCACGTCAGCAACAAATTAAAAATAAGAATTAATCTGAGCCAATCATTTAGTCTATATGGAGTTTAGAAACAGTTTTGTAATATGAAACTTTACTACATAGTTTATAAATAAGAAACTCTTCCACATCTCTGAAACTGAATTAGAAACTGCCACATCAAATTAGAAACTATAATAGTTTCAGAGATAATTAAATATGTTGCGATTTCAAAGGATCACAGGTATTTTCCAATCACAACTGTTCATATATTTTGAGCGTTCATATATTTTGAGCTTTGTGCACAAAAATTAATTTCTTTTAAAATTGCTACATTTTCTTTTGAATCGCAGAATCCTGCCATCCTTTAGAATCGCAGCAGATTTGCTTGAATCTGTGGACTGTTGAGAAGAAAGACAACTTGAATACATCTTCATAAATAGACCGCATGTATTGATTAGGTACATAAATAGAAAGAATAATAATTGATCCGTGAGGAGAGTTCATTTTTTTTCCTCCACCGTGTCTTTGTCTTTATTTTTAAAATGATAATAAATTAAGTTTAAAATATAAATACAAAAATAAAATCATTAGATATAATTTATGTTATTTTCTTTATGTGCTTATAAAAAATTATCACATTTTGATTTTGATTTTTATATGAATCAATAAGTTGAAAAATTAACATCTAGAAATTATTCATATTAGTATATTTTTACAAACTCTTGATGACAACAAAAATAAAATTCAAATGTCATAATTTTTTACATGTTCATAGATAAAATTATGTAGACATATCCAATAGTTTTTATTTTTACTTTTTAATTTTTAAAATTTCAGTTATTAAAGTTTTAAAAAATAAAGATATGATGGAGGCATAAAAAATAAAAACATTTGACCTCTCCTCTTAATCCATAGTCAAATAGAAAGAACGAAAAATTTACTTACTTTTTAGCCTTTCAAATTGTATCAGTACGTTGTCTAATTCACAATCATTTCTATATAATTTAGATTTGAAATTTCGTTATTGATCTACATTTTGAGTTGCTTTTATTTTAATTATGTATGTTTTCTTTTACTTTTCGACTGTGTGAGAGTTCATCAGATTATCTATTTAGTTTTGAATATATATATTATATTAGTAGATTATTTAATTATATATTTTTTTCTTAACATAATTTCCGATAAATCATTTTTTTACAGAGCCATGGAATCAACTTGACATTGACCAACGTAAATTGAATGCTTCTATATATTCTCTTAAAAGTATATTCAAACTAAGAAAAAATATACACATTAATTGTTTGGAAGTGCAGTATACGCATGATACTTTTATCTTAACATTAATCCAACTTTTACATAAATTATTTCCTTTTTTACATAAACAGTACGGAGTGGAGGTGAATATTTTTTAAAATCAAGCATTACATCTGACTCGTGTGCTGCATAAATAAAAAACTGTTATGTCAAAATATTAATTTATCTATCAAATAAATACCTAACTTTATATTTTTTGGCAACAAAATAATAACTCCTTTCCTTTTAAAAAAAGGTTTAGGATTGGTTGAAAGGTATAAGCTAATTATGTTAATTACTAAAAAAATTTCTTACCACCCTCAAAAATAGAAATTAAATCAATATCACCTGGATCTGTTTTTGTCAAAAAAATGCCACTCTCGCTGATTAGATTCGCACACTAAATTTTCTAGATGCACGTACTGAATTAGCACACCAGCTGGTGCGCATATTGGACAGGCACACAAGGTGCGCGAATTGGCTTAGTGCACCCAGCTGGAGGTCTAATTGGAACTTGGTTATTTCTATGAATTCGGCCTGCTGTTCCTCAGGAAAATCAACAATGAGTGCTATTTTCAATGAATTCGGAATTTGAAATCTCCTAATTACGAATTTCTTTTAATTTACAGTGAAGTTTAATTTGGAGTATAGAGCATGCTTAATTATAAGGTTGATAAATCGCACTGCTCCATTGACAAAGATCTGAATGGATGCCAAAACCAAAATTTGAAAGATTATATAATCGTGGTTTCCATCTCCAACTCTACTAGGTTAATTTAGACAATTAATCTAATCAAACTTCATCCATAATTAGCTAAGAAATTTTATATTCAACGGAGGAAAGGAAAGAACGATTTTCAATATGACAAATAAGAGATGATGCTTAAAGAGTATATTTGTCAATTTATTTTGTTAACTAATTAAATAGATTGTTAAATAAATAAAAGGGGATATTGGATAGAATGTTAAGATGTTGTGGAGATACCGGATATTATGGAGTTTTGATGAATAAATTGGTTATTTCAAAAGTTTGTATGGGCACACTAGAAATTTTTCCTATTATATTTATATGAGTTTATATATGAAACTAAAACTTTCTGAAGACATTGCATGTCAGCGAGGATAATTAGCATCAGTTGATGATGTCCTGTAATTGAGTCACAGCTGGTACATAGATTAAAGAAATTGAGTACTTAACTAATGATACACTGAACCTATTGATGTTTGACCTCTCCATTGGACATATAAGATCATGAGTATATCTTAACTTGCCTCATTTGCATTCTCTAAGGGTCAAATAAAATTAACATGTCTCTTTATTTATTTCGTTTGCATTATATATTTAAGTTATATTTAAATATATAGAGCTGAACAAGTATTTGTTTTGTAAATATTTGAAATATAAGTTGAGATATTAAAAAATATATTGCATTTAATCAATTCAGTGGCTTAAAAACTTGTACAAATTTTCCTATTATAAAAAATTTCAAGTGATACAAACACGAGTTGTTGTCTAGTTTCATAGTAAATTGATAACTTATACGTCTTTATTCATATTTCATTTTCCCAAAACAAGATAAATACTTAACAAAAAAAATTAAAGTGCCAAGAGCCAACACCAAGCCGTTACACTTCAAAACAATTCTCTTTTGCTCACGTTTTCAAGGAAGAAGGTTATTCATGATTTCTTTTAATTTGTAACGTTCTTCTACAAAACAGGTCTCATGATTCTTAGTTAGATATAGGTTTTAGCTCTAAAATATTGCAATATGTAGTAAGAAACATCGCCTCCGCGGTTCTGCTTGTAATCATAATTCGACTTCCTTTATAGTAACTATAAACGTGTCATGATAGATAACACTTATAGTCAAATAAATCTTTATTATTTGATTTCTATATGACTAAAAAAAATTGATGACCAACATAAAATACTCATATGATTAATTAAAAAAGTTAAAAAAATCATAAATTTTAAATTATAACTAAATAACCACTAAAGACTCTTTTTAGTTATAAGCAGAAATGAAAAAACATTCACATTTGTTAGGTGTATATATATATGAAGATATGTCTAAATAGAATTATTAGTTTCATGTACAACATTAAAACTACTAACTCAATTATTTTTAATTTAAAATTTAAAACTAATTGAATTAGAAACATGGTTAAAGAACAAACAAATAAGTATATTTCATTAATTTTCTCTAATATTTTAATTCGAGATTTGTAAACTAGTGCAAGTACAATTAATAAATAATTATTTTTATTATATTTCAATATCAACATAGACATATAGGCTAACTTTATTTTTACTTTCTTTTAATATAACAATATGCTCGTTTCACAAGTTTTAGAAGATATTTAAATAACAATCAAGCATTACATGCATGATTGATCATGCAAAATCTCTTTCAAACAACACATGGATGATAAATAATGCATAAAGTACATCTAATCTCTGTGAGACCATACAATAAAATCACTTTATACAGCTTATGAGAACTGAATCTATTTATCAGAATAAAATTATGCATACATATAGTGTATATACACACAAAAAAGGATAATAATATATTATAGTTTTTTTATTTGCGGTCATGCAAGTTAAAGAAAATGTTTCTAAGAAAAAAATAAAATTAAAAAACTATATATACTATTGAACAAATATTCAGGTATCCACCCCTTGAAAAAAAACAAATACAATTATGAACCAATTAATTGAAATGTGTTATATATAATTTCTTCCAAAACAACACAATAACAAAAAATAATAATAATAGCAGATGAGGACTAAATATGAAATTTTGAATTGGACACAATAAGACATATATACTTCTTTTCTTTTAAAACAAACCGGCTTTTATTACTTTTTGAAAATAAAATAATACAGCGCTTAATATAGAACGCTTAATATAGAGAGCCTATACTAATAGTTAAAAACATAAAACACTATGTACAATAAATAATATAAGATTAAGATATATTCCATACATATATGATTATTTCGACATATGAATTATTATAGAATCTATTATTGGTATGAGACCGTGGGAGGCGTAAAATCACATTTAATTATTTGGAAGAGTAAACATAAAAAGAATAGGGTTAAAATTTACCCTTGATTAGGGCTAAACGGAAAGATAATGAGTTACATGGTGCAGCGGCCTGCTAATCTAATCTAAGCTGGGTTTTGTTTGAGATTCAACAGGCCGTGAGGCCCAAAATTAGTTGATTGCACAAACAAATGAAGGATCACTAGCTAGTTCTTGCTCCGGGATGTCCGCTGAAAAACCCTAAAGCTAGTACCTTGCTCCGATCGCCTCTCAGCCTTTAAGGTACCGCATCTCTTTTTCAGTTTTTAAATTCATAATCTCCATGTTGGTTATTGCATCATTGCATGGATGCTGATTTCGTTTACTGAGTTTTTCGTAAATATTTTTACTGTTCATGGCGTATAAAACTTTCTTTTGTGTGCTTGTAATTTTTGACAATTTTGTTTGATGAGGTGCAAGTGAAAGCGGATGAACTGTGCTCCTTTTTTTGAATTTACACAGAAAGGGATGATAACTTGGTCTAATTGGGAAGCTCTCTGTTTTTCTTTTAATTTTTTAGTTTAAAAGGGATGATGATGACTTAGTCCCAGCGGTAATTTATCAGAGGCTTTTCTTTTGCTCTGTCCTTTAGGCTCAAAATAGAGAAAGTTACTTTAGTTTGCTCAAAGTTGCGGATTATGATTTTAATGGAATTATTATTTTATGATTAATGGATTTATTTCTTTAAAAAAAATATTGGACCTTGAATTGAAACTTTGAACTTTCTCAAAAGAAAAATAATTTTATAGAAATTTTTTATGAAATTTTTATCTACTTTTTTTTTAAACAATAAACATGCATTGTATTTGTTTTGTGGTGAAGACCCGGTGATGTAGTAATAAGTATAAGAACATAGATCCGAAAAATAATGTTCTCTGTTGAAGCCCGATAAAATGTACTACAAGAATTTTGGTCAAGGGAGTTGGCAACCCTTATGCTTGCACTAAATTATGAAGTTGTTATCTAAACGACCGAAATTTTTGTAGTTAATATATTAAAATTCTGACATCACCATGTCTGTTTTGGAAATTCAAAAAGTACAATAAGCTCACTCAATATATTTGTACTTAATGATATATTGATCCATAAGTACGGATTGTTCGTGCTTTGCAAAGTACCATTGACTCACTCTTTATATTAATTTCTATTCTGTTTATTACCAAATGAGCCCAAGGTGTGCTCTCGAGTTTGGGTAAAGGAGGTGAATGTTTCTCTCTTTGTGCAAATGCATACATGCATACATCGATCCGTATCCTCTCTATTACTATAGAAGATGGGCCTCACTTTATGGTTTGAGATTCAAGGGGAAATAGGGGGTGGTATTATTGGGCTTTGAGATTAAAGTGAATGGTTCGGATTCACTAATTGTTAAAGATTCCCTTGTGCAGTAAGAGAGAGGATTTGAATATGTAGAACTAGTGTGTTCTTAAGTTCACCAAGTCCTTTTGTGAACTCAACTCTAAAACCTATCGGATTGGTTTTAAACGACAAATCCGATCCGTTGAAACCTGTATACCTTATGAGTGATGTGCGCGTCTACATACGAAAATTATAAATTTGAGGGAATTTCATGTACCATAGCCTCACTCCTTATATAAATTTGGAGGAATTTCATGTATACCCCTCAAAAGCTTCGAAATTACGTATTCCCCCCTCTAAAATTCATAATATCATACTTGAAATTGTCAGTCTTCTAATTGGTTGGTTTTCGAGGGCAAATGTATCATTTCTCTACTTCTGACACTTACATATGCATATATCCAAATGTTACTGAGTTGGGAGTCTACATTAGCTGCCACAGAAGTGACAACATGTTGTTGCCACAGCTGCAAAGTGAATACATATTTATATGGGCCCCAGAGAACAGCATGTAGAAATAAATTATGAAGTTTGCTGAGGGTCTGCACAACACTTTTAGTATATAATTCTTGGTTTTGTTGACTCTCTTTCCTTTTGCTTGATATTGTTTTTTATTTGAAATATTTTTTTTTTCCAGTTGTGAGGACATCTTTATCCCTTTTAATTAAGGTCTATAGTATTAGTGCAAGATTTTCTTAATTACTGCTCGCTACATTGACTTCTAGGATGCCAATGATACATTTTAATGCACGCATATTAGAAAGCATTTTGGTGATTTCTCTATGTTGTCACTACCTCTTAAGATATAATTTTGCTTTTGCTGTCACGTCTCTATGTTGTTATCCTTTAATTTTCAATTATGCTTTTATTGCTTACTTTTACCTCCATTTTTGCATTGTTGTTAGGTTAATGGTTTTTTGTTTTCTATATTTCATATGCTCATTTTTATTTCTAAATCACTGCCTTTGCTGGTAAATTTGTCAATGGCTATTTTTTTTTGTCTTAAAAGTTTAGTTAATTACCCTTTTAATTCAATTTAATAAAATGTTGTTAAAAGTTTCTTATAAAATTATTTTATTGTACATGCTTTTTTTTGGAAGTTACATTAAATGAACTGTTGCAAAGGCCTGATGATGATGTAAGTATAAGAATGGAGATCTGAGAAACTGTCCTCTGTTGGAGCCCGATAAAAATGTACATATGGTTTGTCACATGCAAAACGTTTGCTGATGGGGACTTATGAAAGATCTGGAATACTGATCTGCTACGTCTCTCTCTCTCTCTCTCTCTGTGGTGCCAATGTATCTATACTTGTGAAAGTCGTTTACATTTATATCTGGGCTCCAGAGAACAGCAGGTTGAAACATGATTAATTTACTGAGGGTCATGATTAATTTATTTACCCTGAACCCTGAACCCAATTTAAATCATTGGACTTTCCTTAAAAATGGTTTTGCAGTCTTTTGTAGAGTGTTTTGGCGTTTACATTTGTTTTTCAGCAAAAATGGGATTGCCATTTTTTTTAACTTTTGCAAGGGACATGAACATGATGATGAGAAACAAAATTTCTCTGTATGCCCTCGTAATTAAGAAGGTACATGCTTTGTGGTTTGTAGTATTTTTGAATTTCAGCATTGTTTTTAGTATTTTTTGTAATGATTATCCACTCAATGAAATTGGGACACATATGGTTGTAGTCTTGCGCCTACATTTCGGCGTTAGTCTCGCTTCCAGGGGGTCCCACCACTCATCCTAGAGGTGCGTTACCCTTCCTGAGCGCCTTTCTCCTCTTTCCGACCTTGGTGCCGACCACATTCCATGCTCTCCATTTTGGTTCTCTCTGATTTGGTTGAATTTTGTAGCAATTTTGCATTTTTTTTCAGAAATTTGTGTTTTGCTTTTGAGTAGTTGGAACTTGGATATGTAATTTCTAGAAGATGGCTGCGGCCAACTATAATGAGTCCGGCTAGTATGATATCAGTGTCATATGATACTAATTTCAAAATTGATTGAATAGACTTCAAATGATTAATTCAAACTGTTCAAATTGATTTACTTTATGAGTGATGTGTTTACATGCAATTTTTTTTTATATTTTTTAGTTATTTTAGTATCAAATTAAGCGGTAAAAATGTTGAAAAATGAATAAAAACTCACACATTTGACTACTTGACTTGATACTAAATAAATTTGAAAAATTATAAATTTTGTATGTAAACGCATAACTAATGAAGTAGATTGGTTTGAACGGTTTGGATTCACTGTTCCAAGTCGATTTAGTAAGTTTTGGAGTTGGTATTATATATGCTAAAATAACACTGATATTATACTAGTCAGACTCATCTATAATCTAACAGGTATAATATACTTAAATTGAAATGGTTGGCACTGCTTGGGTTGAATGTATATAGGTTTTTCACTTTTGGATTATAATGTTAACATTCTCCTCAGGAGTATTCAATTATGGAGAGCTAAATTATAATTATGTATTATACCACTAATCATATTTGGGTTGCAATTCTTCTAAATTTTGCAGTCCGATGATTGTTGTTTCCTTGCAATTAATATTTGTGGCTTCATGCCAACTCTCCCCTCCTAATATGTATATTTTTTTGAGTAGAACTAGGGTGCTCTAGGAGTACCAATGCCACTAACAGTGCGATGATAAGATTGAAATAGATACTTCTTTATAGCTAAATAATAGTTTGCATCCGAAACAATACAAGTACAATGAACCAAAAAATATACAATGAATTTTGGTCGCCGGAGTCCAGAGACATGATATAGCTCACCTCTATAAGATTTACATGTGAAATAAAGAAAGACGATATCAACGAAATTTGAGGGCTATAGGGAAAGATTATGAAATTTGAGGGCTATAACGAAATTTTGGGCTTAAAAAGGCCGTGGAGCCCAAAATCAATTGCTTACACAAATAAGTAAATGAAGTATCAATCACCATCCCTGGGATCTCCGCTCAAAAACCTAAACCTTTTGGCGGGTGTTACTTCGCTCGGATCGCCTCTCAGTCTTTAGGTACCGAATCTCCATCTCCATCTCCATTTTGGTTATTGCATGCCCTTTTCGTTTACTTACTTTTTTTGGTAAATATTTTAGCTGCTAATGGCGTATTATAATTTGTTTTCTTGGGATTTAGGGTTGTAATTTGTTTTAGCTGCTAATGGTGTATTATAATTTATTTTAGCTGCTAATGTGCTTGTAATTTTTTTGCCAATATAGTTTAATGAGTCGCAAGTGAAGACGGGAATGTAGACGGGATAAATCTGTTTCTTGATTTTGAATTTACAAAATGGGATGATAACTTGGTCTAATTGGGAAGCTCTCTCATCTGATGCTTTGTTTATTGAGTTTGCTCTGTCCTTTTAGGTCCAAATAGAGAGTATCTTTGTTTGCTCAAAATTAATGATTTATTTCTTAAGCAAAGTATTGTACCTTTGAATTGAATTTTTGAACTTTCTTATAAGAAAAATAATTTTATAGAAATCTTTTATGAAATTGCGATCAATTATTGCTTTTTTAAACAATAAACATGCATTGTATTTGTTTTTTGTTGTGAAGACCCAGTGATGTAGTAATAAGTATAAAAACATAGATCCGAAAAAGAATGTTCTCTGTTGAAGCCCGATAAGATGTTATGGTTAAGGGGCTGCTGATTGGCAACCCTTATTCTGGAATCACATCCTCTGTGAAGCTTTTACCTGTGGAGTTCATGCGGTTCTTTTAATCTGGTCCGTTCGTTTTGATCAGACGGACCAAATAAGATTTTGGCACGAATCTCAAAGCAAAATTAATACTGCTCCCTCCAACATCCGGAGCACTCACCGGATGAGAGTAAATCTGGACCGTCCGATCAGCTCCGCACCGCAAAACTCCGCAGAGGATACTGGTCCCTTATTCTTGCACTAAATAAGGAAGTTGTGATGGAGTATATAGAGGAATTCAGATTCTCGCCGGTACCGTAAAAGGGAATCTTAAAAAATTAGTGGATCCAGACCGTTCATTGGACTTATGCATGAGTCTCAAATCCCAAATAATACACTGCCCTGTGCTATCCCTAATCTCAAAGCGGCAGAGTAAATCTCAAACCGTAAAGTGAAGGGAATCTTTTACACATGTTGGAGAGGATACTCTTCGGTATATAGAGTAGAACTCGGGTGTTCTTAAGCTAACCAAGTCTTTTGTGAGCTTAACTCCAAAATTTGGTCTCCAAGTACATTTGCATTTTGTTAACGGAGATATTGATACATAACATGGACCATTCTGCACTTTGTAAAGTACCATAGCCTCACTCTATATATATTTTTCTCTTGTGATTATTACCAAATGACCTGAATTTGCAACTTTCTCTCTCTCCCTATTACAGAAATGCACTCTTCTAAGAGTGCATATCCTCTGAGATATCTCATATTTTGCGTGACCGACATGTCCGGTGCCTATTCGGGGATAGTGCAGGGGGGCCAGTATTATTTTAGCTTTGAGATTCATGCAAAACGTATTTGAATGGTTGAGATTTTCCAAAAAAGTCACGCAAAATATCAGATATCATACATGCATAAATACACACATTCACATCATTTATACATGAAGTTAACCATGTACATATTTATATGGGCCCCAGAGAAAATATGTTGAAATAAAATTATGAAGTTCGCTGAGGGTCTTCACAACATTTTTAAAATATGCTTCTTGGTTTTGTTGAATCTCTTTCCTTTTGCTTGATATTGTTTCTTATTTGAAATGATTGTTTTTTTCTCCAGTTGTGAGGGACATCTTTATCCCCTTTTTAGCTAACTTTTGTATTTGTCTATAGCAGCAGCACATGATTTTCTTAAATTACTGCTTGCTACAGTTTTTGTTGATGAAATTTTCTTCTCTTTCCTCCCTTTCATCACTCCCACTGATACTTGGCATTCATACAAAGTGTAATTTACACATTTTTAAAATTAGGGCTCCAGAGACTTGGCTTTTGGTAATGGTAATTCTGGCCTTTATAAACTGTCTGAAGACCCAATAATATCCTGCACTTGATGATTGGAACAACAATTTCCCAACTAAAACATGAAATAGAATTGATGTCGTCTTGAATCCTCTGAAAAGAACACAATCAGCGACAGGAAATGACTTCACTTCGGACGATTTGGAGATAATTTCGCCTCAATTTTTTCTTGTGAAAATGATTGAGATTCGGCGACAATTCATTTGGCAAAAGCTGGTGCTCTTTTTATTCCCAGTATCACCCTTCAACCTTTCGTTCTCTGTCGAGGGGGAAGGAGGAAGCAAATGAGGCTAGAAAAGGTATTATGCAGAAAAGAGATTAGAAGCATATTCTCAAACAGGTTCTTTGATTCAAGCCCTTAAGACCTTTTTCCGTGCAAATGAGCTCAAGTGTAACTGTACTCTTAAGGTATAGAATCACCTTTTTGATGTATTGTTTAAAGAGAACAGATTTAGCATGATAAGTCCACTGCATTGTTTAAAGAGGACAGATTTACATGTATAACATCTTGATCAAGGCCTTGTGTATAAACAACCGTGTTGAGGCAGCATGGAAGCTTCTGGAAGAAATCCCAAAAAAAAGGTGCTTTGCCAATTTTGTTTGATGAGGTGCTAGTGAAGACGTGGAAATCTGCTCCATTTTGAATTTACATAAAGGAATGATAACTTGGTCTAATTGGGAAGCTCTCTTTCTGCTTTCTTCTTCTGTTTTTTATTTTTTTTAAAAGGGATGATGATGACTTAGACTTTAATTCAATCTTTGAACTTTCTGAAAAGAAAAATAATTTATAGAGAACTTTTATGAAATTTTGATAAATTATTGCTTTTTTTAAACAAAAAACATGCATTGTATTTGTTTTTGTTGTGAAGACCCGGTGATGTAGTAACAAGTATAGATCCGAAAAAAATGTTCTCTGTTGAAGCCCGATAAGATGTAGTACAAGAACTATGGTTAAGTGGCTGATTGGCAACCCTTAATCTTAAGATCACGAAATTATGAAGTTGTGATGGAGTATATAGAGTAGAACTAGGGTGTTCTTAAGCTCACCAAGTCTCTTGTGAACTTAACTCAATTTGGTCTCCAAGTACATTTTTATATGGAGGTCATGTTGAATGATTCGGATCGATTATTTGGACTTCTTTAACAGAGATATTAATCAATAGCACAGACCATTCTGTGCTTTGAAAAGTACCATAGCCTCACTCCATATATAAAGTTGGGGGAATTTCATGTATACCCCTCACTTCAAAATTACGTATTTTCTCCTTTAATTTCATAATATCATACATGAAATTGTCAGTCTTCTAATTAGTCGGTTTTTGAGGGCAAATGTGTCATTTCTCTACTTCAAACTTACACAAGCATATATCCAAATGTCAATGTATTGGAGTTCACATCAGCTGCCACAGAAGTGATAACAGTTTGCTAAAACTGATGCAAAAACCATGTACATTTTTATATGGGTTCCAGAGAACAGCATGTTTAAATTAAATTAATGAAGTTTGCTGAGGGTCTTCACAACACTTTGTTTATGCATCTTTGTTCTGTTGAATTCCTTTCCTTTTGCTTAATATTGTTTCTTATTTTAAATGATTGTTTCAATTTTTCTTTTTTAGCTGTGAGGGACTTGTTATCCCTTTTTAGACAACTATGGTATTCGTCTACAGTATCTGCACATGATTTTCTTACATTACTGCTTGCTACATTGACCTCTAGGATGCCAATGATAGATTATAATGCACACATATTATAAACCATTTTCATGATTTCTCTATGTTGTCACTACCACTAAGCTGGAAAATGATAATACTACAGCATTTCATGATTTCTCTATGTTGTCACTCTTAATTGTTAACTATTTATAAAAAATTGCTACTTGGCATAGAGCAATCCTCTGCCTTTGCTGATAAATTTATCAATGGTAGTTTTTTTGTCTTAATAAAATTAGCTAATTACCCTTGTAATTCAATTTAAGAAAATCCTTTTTAAATTTCATTTAAAAAATGTTTTCTAGTACTTTGTTTTTTTTTTTTTTTTTTTTTTGAGAAGTTACATTAAATTCACTGTTGCAAAGACCCAATGATGATGTAAGTATAAGAATGGAGATCTGAGAAACTGTCCTCTGTAGGAGCCCGATAAAAATGTACTGTACATGTGATTTGTCACATGCAAAAGATTTCCTGATCGGCATTGTCTATGATTGGTGTGCTGTATAAAGCCAAACCAGTTACTCCATTGTAAATGAATTCGCATCCCCTTTAGATATCTCAAATTTTGAGTTGATATGTGAACAATTATAGTTGGCAAATTATATTTAATGGTGGGCATAAATAAAAATGACGGCAATTTGCATACTTACTGCAGTCTTATTCATGGTGCTTTGATGATGTTTTATGAAATGGTTGCTGAGGGTGTTGTTCCAGGTGTTTACTCACCTACAACATTCTCATTCATAGTCTGTGTGAAATTGGTGTCAATGTATCTTTACTTGTGAAAGCCAATTACATTTATATCTGGGCTCCGGAGAACAGTGGGTTGAGACATGATTAATTTACTGAGGGTGCTGATAACAGTATATTTCTGTTTTCTTATCCTTTTCATGCTTTTGTGATGGTTTGTATTGTTCTGGATCTCCTTGAAAGATGACTGCTCTTATGGACATCAAGTAATTTGGTTTTGAATTTCACCATTATTTTTAGTATTTTTGTATCTGTATCCTCTCAATTAAATTGGGGCACAGATATGGTTGTATCATTGTTCGCTTCATATCTGTTTCATTTACACTCATATATTTAGGTTGATTTTATGGAATTTCTGCAGCGATGTAATAGGTATGGTGAGAATTTGATAACCCATAAAAAGAGGCTGATACCAGCTTATACACACCATGTGTTTGACAAAATTCCCCCCTCTGTTTATGAAGACAGCAAAGCACACAATTCTCTCACTTCCGCCAAAATACCTCCCAATCACTTGCCTACTTCAATTCTCAGGTACCAAGACATGATCAAGAGATTATGTCGATCTTTTGAACTAGATATGGTCGAGTACCTGTTACAACAAATGAGGCTAGAAAAGGTATTTTGTAGAGAAGAGATTATGATTACACTCATAGAAGAATATTCTCAAACAGTTTCTGTGATGCAAGCCCTTAAAGACCTTTTACTGTGCAAATTAGCTCGGCTGTAACCATACTGATGCGTTGCTTAAAGAGAATAGATTTAGCATGATAAGCCCACTGTATAGCGACATCAAGAGAGATGGGTCCAACCAAATGTTTACACTTTACACGTATAACATCTTGATCAAGGCCTTATGTAAAAGCAACTGTGTTGAGGCAGCAAAGAAGCTTCTGGATGAAATGCCAAAAAAGGTGCTTTGTCAGATAAGGTAAGTTTTACTATGGTAATTTTTTCTCTGTGTTTTAGTCGCATAAGTGAAGCCAAGGATATTTTGGTAAACCTACCCCCTCAAGTTGATGTGGAAGCTTTAGAATGAAGGAGGCCTATGAGATGCTCGATGAAATGTCTGTGAGTGGTTTACAACATAATGTGATTACCTATTGATTGGTACATTTTGCAAAGTTAGGGATTTGGCTATGGCTTGTGCAATTTTATTTCAAATGGTTCATACCTATACATCATTAATTAAGGGTTTTATGGAAAAAAAGGGCAAGTAAATGATGGTCTCTACATGTGGGATTGGAGACATGCATACCAAATGTAATTGTCTATAAGGTATTAATTAAAGGTCTATACTCTAATGTTATTGTAGAGAAGGCCATGTCAGTTTTAAATGCTAATTGATGGGTTTTAAAAATCGGAGATGTGACCGGTGCCAAGAATGTTTGGCACGTATGTCTCTTAATGGTTGCAAATCTAATGTGATCGCATATTCGCATACACGTACATGGTAATATAAATAAAATTAGGATAGAATATTAATTCGAAACTTTCAAATTCTTATTGGAGGTTTTTTGACTACTTGACTTTATACTAAATTAATTCGAAACTTAAAATTTTTCATATGTAGACGCATCACTCGTAAGGTAGAAGGATTTCAACGGTTTGGATTTGTTGTTCGAAGTTTATCCAATAGATTTCAGAGTTAAGAGTACAAAGAAGCTTGGTATAGGAGAACTCTAGTTCTACTCCTAATTTCAATATATATATGTACAGAAATATGCAGATATAAAAAAGATGGACACAATTGCGCCTGAGCCATCATCTGTATAAATACATTTATATTATAAAAATGTAAATGGAGGCATGCAATAATATGTGCAGCTTGCTTGTTATCGTGCAGTAAGATCTGGTACCTCTTTGTGGCCTCGAACGCAGAGGTCATGTCATCACCCTGTTACAATTTGAGATAAAACTAGTGTTCAGATCAACAGTTTGAACTTTATAGACGAAGATATAGTTCCATGAATTGATTGGTGCATTGCAAACTACCATAGCCACATTCTATTGGAGGTACTATAAATAAGAAACAAAAGAAATTATTAATGATGAATTAGGATACCGTCATCTCTCATTGTAGCCCAAAGCCCATTTTAAATATCAAACAAGGCACACCTGGTCTCTAATAGGGACTCGCTAGCCCAATAATCTTTTATTTCATTTCAAAGTACCAATTTAAGACGAGAATTCCTCTGAATTTCCAAAAACCAAAAAAACCAAAAGCAGTCCTCAATCTACTCTCAGTCAGGAAATACTATTTTATAATTATTATAGAATATTAAGTTCTATTGCGCATTTGTGATTTGTGCACCTATCTAAGTTTATCAACAGAGAATTTGATAAACCATCATGGAAAAATGGACTGATAGCAGCTCATGCACACCATGTGTTCGACAAAATTCCCAACTCTGTTTCTGAGCAGAGCAAAGAGCACAACATATACTCTCATAAACCTTCAAGAAATGGCTAAGAACATTGAATAATCAAACCCAAATTCTCCCCCAGATAAAATTAAAAGACATGCTACTACAAATAGCCTCAACAATTGAATCTTTTGTTCCTTCTAAGTTAGTTGGTTGTTTTATTGAGTTCTGTTATGCTGGTGCTCTGCTTTCGTCTTGAATCTTTTGGGTGCTTTAGTAGTCATGTACCGACATTATCTTTTAGACAGCACAGGATAAAGATAGTGTTTGTTGTCTTAATCATTTCTGTGGTTAATTTGATTTTTTAGTCGTTATGACCATCTTTAACCAATACGAAAATTATCGTGTTTCAGCAATGATTTCCAAGTATTTCTAATATGCATGGCATATAAGTATAACAATGAGTGAATAACCAATGTTGACACAGACCCTGCTCCGTTGCTGTTTTAATCAGTGTTTTATTTACCAGATGGTGTATTATTAGAGGTGTAAAGCTCCCTTTGGGCAATATATTGCTGTTCTAATCTGTTTTGAGGCCTTATGCAAGAACAACCGTGTTGAGGCAGCACAGAAGCTCCTGAAAGAAATGCCCAAGAAAGGTGCTTTGCCAAATGGGGGATTGGATGGCACAGGAGAAATGTAATTGTCTATAATGTATTAATTCAAGGTCTATGCAGTGAACAAATGTAAAATGTACTTTTCTAATAGCCGTGGATAAGAATGTTCCTTTGGAAGCTCATGCATGGGGCTTTGCCACTTGCAAATATTCTAGCAACAAGAACATCAAGAGGTGAACCAACATGCGCTGTTTGTAATCAAGGCAATGAAGATGTGTTGCACATGTTGCTCTGGTGCCCTTTTGCAAGAGCCTGTTGGCTGCTGGGACCCCTAGCACTTCGCACAGAAGGTCTACCCCATGATATCTCATCAATTTTTGCATGGTTCTATGAAAACTCTTCTGAGGAGGCATGGAGAGCTATGGCAAACACTGCATGGGCAATCTGGAGATGCCGAAATGAGAAGGTTTATGGGGGCCAAGTTCCAACCTTTGAAAGGTTTGTGGATATTCTAAACTCAGTAAGCAGAGAGACTAGAATAGCGGCTTCAGCTCATGTTAAAAAAGGGGCTAGGGCAGGGGAGATTAATGTGCAAGAGAGTGGGGTAACTACTGTTTATAGGTGCATGGTTGATGGATCTTGGAAGCCACCATGGAGGGGGGGAATTGGTTTTGTGCTTGAGGAAGGTGGTGAGCTAAAAGGCTACAGGGCAGCTCCTTGTACGGCATGTTATCCATTGCAGGCGGAAGCAGTAGTGCTAAAGGAAGCCATCCTATTTGTTAAAAGGATGGGGCTTCAATCTTGCACCTTCTTCACAGATAATCAGACTCTGGCGCAGGTGTGCACGGCAGAACAACCTCCTCTAGATGTCGATTGGAGAGCATATAAAGAGATGCATGAAATTTGGGGATTGCTAAAGGAGAATGAATTTGAGTGTACACATATTGGACGAAGCCACAATGCGTTGGCTGACTATTTAGCTAAAGGGGGCAGTGCACTGGAAGAGGGTTATACTGGATACATGTATCCTACTTTTAAGTTTTGAGCAATTGTTTTAGTCAGGTTAAGCTACGATATATTTGTAACCTGATGTAAGTGTTTTGGAGTAAAGTAATAAAGGTCTACGGGCAAGCAAGTTTGCAAAAAAAAAAAAAAAAAAAAAAATCAACCATTAAGAGAGGGCCACGTGGCAATCTCGGAATAATATTGTCAAAATAAAAAATAAAAAATAATTCCCTCCTATTAAAATACAGAACAGCTTCTATTATATTCTTGAAATAAAATAATAAAAATCCGTGCATCCGGCCTGATCTGCTATGATATATAAACCGTCACACACCCAACTTATGATTAGGAAACCAGAAAATAAACCAAAACACGAAACACATACTGACAAAATATCTTATCCTATCTACGACTTTTCACTCTAAATAGACATCAGCCACACAGCACAAAGATCCATTTGGAAAGAAAGAAGATAGAAAGGACATCACCTGCAGATCACACAGCAAACAGAGAGCGGGGAAAGAAAGAGGATAGAATTATAGAAATTAGGACATCAGCTGCAGATCACACAGGTCCATTTGGAAAGAAAATAGCTATCCAATATTATCTCCAAATCCACCTGGTGATGGAAGGGACATCAGCCGCAGAGGAGCCAGAGATCGAATCGACATCAGAAGCAGAGCCCATGGAGAGTGGGGAAACAACGAAGATCGAAGGGACATCAGCTGCAGCCGAGCACACGGAGAGCGGGGAAAGAACCCAATGGCCAACAAACTCTATTTTCCATGCCCCAGCACACATCAGATCCGGTCGAAACTCTGAATTTGAGCCCAAG
The DNA here is from genome assembly GCA_024447775.1 of Carex cristatella. Classification (NCBI taxonomy): domain Eukaryota; kingdom Viridiplantae; phylum Streptophyta; class Magnoliopsida; order Poales; family Cyperaceae; genus Carex; species Carex cristatella. The sequence goes on from JAJHPF010000007.1 coordinate 4,085,791, forward strand.
TTAGTTTCTATTGGCCCGTACTACCATGGACGAGAAAACCTCAAACGCATGGAAGATTTAAAACTCCGGTGCTTACCAGAAATTCAAATGACACAGAGAGAGAGAAACCATCCCAGACCTTTGGAACCAGGCATCTCACGCCGCCGCCGCCGGTCCATTTATAATGTCCCTGTCGAGCCATCTAGCCAGGGGAGAATGGGCATCAATGATGAGTCTCTTGACAAATTTACAGTTTCGGGAAGGAAAGCTCGTGCTTTCTACAAAGAAGAGTTCGACGAAAGTGATGAAGTTGAATTTGTTCGGATGTTAGTTATTGACAGCTGCTTCGTTATCCGAACAATTCTCTCTCTCTCTCAACAGGTACAAGAGAGCATGGCTTTCCTAGATGTGCAAATAAAAGAGATAAGATCTGACTTGCTTTTGTTGGAAAATCAAATTCCCCTCTTTTTTATCAAGGAGGTGTATGAATGGCTTTTCCCCGTTAATTCCAACAAACCATTCCCCCGTTTTAATAATGTCCTTGAACCGTTTATATGCTTGGATATGCCATGGAGAATCAATCATGATGCCATATCTAGCAAAGCAGCTCATCTGCTCGACCTTTATTGGAGATGCTCGTTGTCACCTGAGATGTATATGGAAATAACTTTCTTTGACAGATATCAATCTGAGGCAGAAAGTGATCTTTCTGAGCAGATGGAATATCGTTCTGACTCTCCTGAGCAGGAGCAATCGACCTGGGCAGAAATTCACCTCTCAAACAATGCACTTATGGCCATAGCAAATGCAACTGAACTTCAAAAGATAGCTGGTATAGAATTTAAGAAATTTGAAGATAAAGATCATTTGGATGTTACTTTTTCCAATGGCATCATGCGGATGCCACGCCTGAAGATTGACTCAAGGCAGGTAATCTTATTAAGAAATCTCATTGCCTTTGAGAACTGCATCTTACCTAGCATGCGAACTATTAGCTGCTACATGAAACTGATGGATGCACTCATCGATACAGAGAAGGATGTGAAATTACTTCAGAAATGCGGCGTTATCTATAACACACTGAGCAGCCATGAGATAGCGGCCAATTTCTTCAATGATATTGGTAACTTTTGTTTCATCGACAACAATACAAATCCTTTCTCTGGCTTGTATAAGAATGTGCAGGAATACTACGACTCAAGTTGGCACCGTAGATGGGCGAGCTTGCGACATAACTACTTCAATAGCCCATGGGCGGGCATCTCGGTCGTCGCAGGTGTGATCTTGCTAATTCTTTCTGTAGTTGATACATGCTACAATCTCTATGGATATCACTACCCGAAGAATTAATTAGTAGCTGCTCGATTATTTTAATATTCGCACTTAAGCCAGTAATATTGTTAATTGTTTTTTTTTTCTCTTTTCATTTTGTTTGGTTTGCTCTTGTATCCATGTTTGTCCTCTATATATTTTCTTGGATATCTAAGCTTAGAGTACTTTACATATTGTGCTGGTTTTAGTTTTAAAGAAATCAATTATCTTAAAAAAAAATTAATTGTGCCAATGAATACCACTCAAATTAAACTGATTAGAACAAATTAAAATCTGCTGCTGCCAATATAAAAAAAAATAGAGAGAGACAGAGAGAGAGTAGCATAAGCGAGACAGTGGTGTATCAGGGTGTGTTGCGCCAGAGAGATGTCGTGTTTGGGTAGGCTTCTTTTTTAAGGCTGGGGCTCACAGGGCAGGCCCACAGAGGCAGGTACGTACCACTTGAATCAACGATGTGTTCATCCAAGATCAACAATGTGATCTTGACATTTCAACAAACAGTTCAACTGTAGACTAGTAGAATTGAGCAACCAATCTAACTATAGGATTAAAAGAAATCAAACGGAATAAAAAATTCAGTGGTTACAAAAGGAGAAATCATACCTGAGTGATCAATTCATGACAAAGGACATATTTAGTGACGTCGAGCGAAATTTACCCAATAATAAATGGTAAAATAACTTTCAAAAACAAAGAAAGGACTTTTGAGATTTAAGAAAAATATTACAATATATAATATACAGATATTTTTAAGATGTAAGAAAAAAAATTGATATTGTTATAGTTGGATTCTCGGTCCGAACAAATCAGGTAAATGTTTCTATGTTTGAAAGTTTATATTATAGGCAGGTACCACAGAGGCAGGCCCACGTACAGAGGCTGGTAGCCTGGTACCACTTGAATCAACATGTGACGTGTTCCTCCAAGATGAACAATGTGATCTCGACATTTCAACAAACACTTGAACTGTGTAGACTAGTACGTAGAACTAAGCAACCAATCTAACTATAGGATTAAAATGAATCAAACGAAAAAAAAACAGTAATTTTTTTCTAGAGTATTTTTTTTTTTGAAACGAGTAATGGAGAAGTCTTCCAAAAATTTTTATTTTAACTTTTGAAACAAAATATTTTTCTATCTAAGTTTCAAATTCATAACCTCTCACATAAGAGACATGCGTCTTTATCACTAGACCAATAGTAATTTAAGTAACAACAATAACATGCATTTACTTAACATTTGATTCCGTAAGATTTCCAGAACTATTATTTTGATTATTAATTATCATATAATTTATACAAATAATGTTCGTTAGTTCAAAGAGTATATTTTGCTATGATCAAAGAGCAATTATTCCTTCCTTTGTTTTTGGCACCGTTTTATTTTTATTTTTATTTCTATTTTGTAAATTTGAAGCTTTATTTTTCAAAAGAGATGAAGCATAATGGCAAGTCAAAGAAATGGCCTGCTTTTGCTTTGTGCTATGTGGTCTCCATATGTTTCATCCTTTATTCCATTGCCTTTGCTTTGTGCTACGTGGAGACTCGTACGTTTCATCGTTTATTCATTGCTTTTGCTTTGATGACAAGAAAATCCATTTGCTTGCCTTTGCTTTGTACTAGTTTTTTTTTAGAGAAACTTTGTACTAGTTACAAATATAGTTTTATGTTTTGGCTGGGTCTTTTTGTACAGCAATGTTATGATATATTTGATCATTAATTCCCTAAGATTTCCAGAGCTATTAATTTTATTGTTATGAAATTATTTATTATATGAGCTCAGGTTTATATAATTTAAACAAAAAATGTTCGTTAGTTCAAAGAGAAAGAATATATTTTGCTAGGAAAAGAGTAATTATTCTTTTCGTACTCTGTTGTAGCTTTTCTTTTTATTTTATTTTATCTCTTTTGTAAATTTGAAGCTTAGTTATTCGAAAAAGATGGGAATTGTTGAAGAATGTGGTTTTGAATTATTGAAATTTCAGTAGGTTTTTCCGTAATAATCTAAAAAAATATTGGATATAAAACTTCACGCTTAGTTGGAAGATATATAGGAACTTCACCGTCTCTAATCTGATGGCATAACCTAATTATTGATCCTAATCTTCATATATAACAAAACAGTGAAGCTAGTTTTCGACAGAGCCCCTGCATTAGACACACACACACACACACACACACACATACAGTTTTCTGAAATAAATGCTTATCTTTTTTTTTTTTTTTTTTTATTACTTCATGCCCGTAGGCTTCACATTACAACTTTGAGACAAAAAACCAAAGAAAGAAAAACCTGTTCTCTGTTCTAAAATAGGATAAAACCTTTTACTTGCTCCCAAAAGCTAAACTATACCTGATAAACTAGACCTACCATGCAAAAAACAAATTCTTCAAAACAAGAAAGAGTAAAACCAAGTAGGTGGGAAAATTAAACAGGAGGAAAAATTGGGTATGTGAAACCCAGCAGTGCCTCGCCCTTTCTTCTGCCTCTTTTCGCCAAGTCATCAGCTATCCCATTTTGTTCCCTGTTGACAAAGGCACACCGGAGGCCCCTGTTCACCTTAAACTTCGTCCAAACAGCCAGAATCTCCTTGTGAGCGCGCCAGTCTGATTCCGTAGGTGGAGCGGAAGCCATGGTCGCCTCCACTAAGGTCTGGCAGTCTGAATAGAAGAGACAGTCTGAATCGACGCCATTCTGTAGTGCAATGGCTTCCGCTTGGATGGCACAACATGCAATCACCCGTTCTGATTTATAGGCTTTCAAAGTATCCCCACAGAATAGTACAAAACCGGCACCCCCCAGCCAGCCAAAAGACCATGAACCATCAGAGAAGCAAGTGACTGAGGGCACTTCAATCGGATCTGGTGGAGCAGCCCGTCCCCTGTTGGAGCCCGGAGCGATGATCTTATGGCCAGCAAAAATATTTTCGATTGTGATTTGGGAGACAAAGTTCTGGAAACCTTGAAGGGATGGGGGCTTCCCCTGAAAAGCCATTAAATTTCTGGATCGCCAAATGCCCCAGAGGGTCCCCACCACCTCGTGCCACCTGGCCGCCGGTACTATTTCCATGAGATATCCCAAAGCACCTTGTATGGTAGGAGGGAGACAGTCTGACCTAACGGCTAGCATGCCACCAAGCCAGCAGGCTCTTGAGAAGGGGCAGAGAAAGGCAAGGTGGTAGGGGTCATCCTCCGATTGACCACATGTCTGACAAGTCGGGTCCCCCCGTTTTAATCTGCTGGACATAACCTTTCCCAATGGTAACGCCCCATGCGCCAATTTCCACAATAAGACACGTAGGCAGGCAGGCATCTCGCCTTCGTGCCAAATGTGGTTCCACAGTTTCGCTTGACTCTGGGCACCCCTTCCCTGACCAGACCCCGATTGCTGCCCCTGAGCTTGGAACAGAAAGGCGTAGGCCTTCTTCACTGAGTAGTCCCCATTGGTGGTGAGTGTAAACACCAGCTTGTCTTATCGCTGAGCTAGGAATTGGAGAAAGAATTCAGAATGTGTTAGTCTTTATATAATATTTAATTATTCATAATTAAATTTGGCTTAACTAGTTTTTGCAGAGACACTAATATAGATATGGGCTCTACTAACGTACAAAAATGACCTCTAATAACGGTTTTTTTACCATTAGTGGTCAACACGATAGAATAAGAGGAGAAACATCTCCTAGCTATTCTAGTAACAACACTAAATGCTAGCAGGGGACACTTTTTCTAGCGGTTCTCTGTACTTGAAACTGCTAGAAGATCAGAGTTGTTTTGTGCATTAAAAAAGAACATTCACAAAGAGGGTAATAACTTTGACCAAATTTTGATTGGCAATAAAATTTGGAGAAAACTTTATTTTCAACGTTCTTTATCAATTGAGAAAGTTCGTGAGGAGAAGATATCAAAGTATGCATATTTTTAAAATAAAAGGCTAACAAATATGCATATTCAACCTGTTATATATTTTAAATAATTTAACATATGGATACATCGAATTATACACTTGCATGTACTATCCACGGATTCTTTTAACTCTTAATTTTTGACATTCAACAAGGCCCTAATTAATTAAGTTATATACTGCCCTTGACGTCATAAATTTATACAAGAATCAACATATACAAAAAAACTACAAGATATGGTCGCGTCAATTTTCAAAGATACAAAGGAGACACTTGCTCTTCGTCAAAATGAAAGTAAAATATGTCTTATTTCTATGCTTTTTACAGAAAAATAAAAAAATACAAAAATTTCAATTTTTTTTTATAAAAAATATACTTAAAATTTTATTATTTCTCATCCTAATTTTTTTTTCTAGATATATGCTTCTATTTCTAAGATTTTTTTCTTGTAAAAAATTATAAAATATTCTTAATATTCAAAACAATTATAAAATTATACCCACCCAACTAAAAGTTTGATCACTTCACCTATGAAGACAAGAGTTGAGATTGAAACATCATGGACGTCGTATTAAAAACAAGCTAATCTCAAATGCTTCAATGACTAGGATGAGATATTAAATTTTGGAGGTGTTTAAGATTTACAAAGTTGGGTTGGATGGCATGATAAGTTTTGAAATTAGGATGAATTTTGGTCGCCAGAGAATTAGAGATAGCTCTCCTTCTCCTCTAATGACTTACAATTTTACATGTGAAAGAAAGAAAGACGATATCCACAAAATCCAGAACAATCATCATATTAGATGCCCACATGCATATAATTTAAAAAATTATGAGGGCTAGATGGAAAGATTACAAGTTACATAGTGCAGCGGCCTGCTAAGCTCAGTCTCTTTTTGCTCTTTTTGGATGCTCTTTTTGTTTACTGAGTTTTTCGTAAATATTTGAACTGCTCATGGCATATAATAATTTGGTATTGAGGAAGATTAGTGAGAATTAAAACTTTCTTTTGTGTGCTTGTAATTTTTGACAATTTTGTTTGATGAGATCCAAATGAAAACGGATGAATTCTGCTCTCTCTCTCTCTCTCTCTTTAAATTTACACAAAAAGAGATGATAAGTTGGTCTAAATGGGAAGCTCTCTGACATGATGCTTTCTGTTTTCCTTTTTATTTCTAAGTGTAAAAGGGACGATGATGTCTTAGTCCCAGCGGTAATTTATGAGAGGCTTTTCTTTTTGTTTAATTTAATGAGTTTGCTATGTCCTTTATGTTCAAAATAGAGAAAGTATCTTTGTTTGGTCAAAATTGCGGATTTTGATTTTAAAGGAATTACTATTATTTGATTAATAATTTATTTCTAAAACAAAGTTTTATACCTTAAATTCAATCTTTGAACTTTCTGAAAAGAAAAAATTAATTTTAACAAAATCTTTTATGAAATGTTGATCCATTTTGTTTTTTAAACAACAATCATGTATTGTATTTGTTTTGTTGGTCCAGCTGCTCTTAGTCAAACTCAAACTCAGAATCAACCAGTGGAATCCATGGTGGAATCTTTTGGCCATAGTACTGGTTTGGGACAGGTGGTGTACTTTTCAGATGATGCATGATTAGGTTTTAAATATTGCTAACATTTTGTAAAGTCATATTATATCATTATATGAGAATTTATTATTTAGTGAGCTGGGGATTGACCATGTATAGAGAGGAGGAGAATTTAGTGAGCTGAGCAATAAAGGCTGTTACACAATAGGAGCACCTTGGGTCCAATGCCCATCGGACTCAAACTGAGTTCGATGAGTTCCATAACCATCCGATCCGCTTTAATATCTGTGCATGTCGCTTTAAAATCCGTGCAAGTTTGCTTTAAAATCCGTGCACACGGATTTTAAAGAAGAACAGACAGTTATCGGACCCAAATTTGAGTCCGATGGGCATCGGACCCAAGCTGGTCCCGGCAACAAAACTAGTTTAATTAATAAGGGCATAAGGACCAGTCTGGTGCAGTACTGCTAAAGTGTTTGTTTAGATGATATGTAAATGAAGAGTAAAATATAGACATGGAAATTTATTCTTCTTTTTTGAATTTAAAAATGGATGATGAATTGACTGGGCATTTCTCTCTGCTCTTTTCTTCTTCTTATATTATAACTCTTTGAAAGGTATTTGGTGAGTTTGGACTCCAGAATTGTGTGTCTGTTTTTTTCTTTTTCTAATACACTTAGATTCTTCATGTAATTCGTTATCATATCATAGATCACAAGTAATCGAGGTCATGAGTTCGAAATTCAAATGGGAGAAATACTTTGTTATAATAACAAAGGTATTAAAATAGTTGAGTAGCTTGACCTCCAACTTTACTCAAAAAAATATAGCATATGGGAGGAATACACATAATACAACCTCTATCACCACCAACATCTCGCAAAACTAGGCAGAAAGAGCTAAGTAGCTCCTTGATGTTATAACGGCAGGATAGGATGACGTTCGAAGTTAAGGGCAAACTGCAATCCAGCACCTCCAGCTGTCATAACGAGAATTCACATCCTCTCTCTTACTGCACAAGGGAATCTTTTACAATTATTGAATCTGAACCATTCATTTTAACTTGGCACGAATCTCAAAGCCCAATAATAATGCCCCACTATTTCCCCCGAATCTCAAACCGGCTGAGATTTAATCCCAAACCGTAAAGTGATGTGCATCCTATGTAGTAATAGAGAGGATACGGATCCATCATAACGATAGAGAACATTGACACCCAGCCGTTATATATAACGGCAGAATACCACAACAGCCAAGAAGCCGTTGTAATGCCAGCCAAGAATCTGGTGCCATCATGAAGATCCAACAGCAGGTGATCATCATCACTTAGATCCTTTCCTCCAATAAAGAAGGGTTTTTTAATGTAGCAACGCCCAGCTCACAATTATAACGGCTGGTCGTGTACAAATCAGCATTGACATCACAACTCTTCTAGCACTGCTCCAAATTTGAAATCTCTTGCCACTTCTGAGCTGTTATAATGGTCAATAATCACATAACCAGTGAAGACTAGCTTGACTAGGCCAAGTTAAGCCGGTTCAATCTGGTTTTCTGCTGAAAACTCGCATACCGCTTAACTTGGTCTAAAATTGGTCCGGACTTGGTGGATTTCAGTCTGACTCTGTCACACCCCGCAGCTATAAGTAGTGACAGAGCCCCGCCGTAAACATACAACTTCATGTATGCTTACAAGGCAATTAAAATACACTCATCACAACACAATAAAAGACATAAAACAAATCTATATATAATAGTCCAAGTATAAAATATCTGATAGAAGTATAACATACAAAAGATATCTCGTACTGATACCAACCATAAGGTATGACATAGGGATCCATATAACACAACAAAATATGCCATCTAGTTAATAACCAAAATAACTACTAAGGTAATATGGTGACATATGCCAAGGGCCTACTACTTGCGTGCCTCTCCAGGATCAGCCGCACTAGAACCTGTAAAAAGGTCCCAAAGGGTGGCGGTGAGAATAAAATTCTCAGTGCGAATTTGCCACAATCGAGTTATTAGACTTGCAATCAGACTCCATGTTCAAAAATTAAATCCATACAAAAGCACATTAGTCATTCTATAACAATATATAAGTATATGCATATGCTCGACAACAAATAATCAAACAAAGTACAATTTACGGAATTTCCGAGGTGAAGTTCAAACAAGCAATGCAAGCAATGTTTGGCCTAACTTATTTTAGTATGACTGGTAGCACTTACAGATGTTCCATCGAGCTGGACCCTTTATCAAACCATCATCTGTAGGGTTACAGGCACCTACAGATGTTCCACCAAGCTGGACCCTTTATCTGACACCCATCTGAAGTGATTTGGCTTAACCATTTACTAAGGTCTGGTTCATAGTCAGATAATATTTCGTATGCAATAAACTCAGAATCTGTAATTTCCAACACATTAAACAAAACAGTCAACGCCCCGCAATTGATTGGATAATAAAACGTTCCTCTATAGTCACCCAAAGCCTCCGTCACAATTAGTCAACGCCCTGCAATTGACTGATTCGATCAATCACCGCCCAGCAGTTGATTGACCACACCATGTGCACATATTGGTTCAAAGTCATCGCCCAGCGAGCCAGACTTTGTAAATTCATTCACATAATTCTGTCTGCTCGCCCAGCGGGCCAGACTTTGCAAATTCATTCACATAGTTCCATAATCATCAATTTGTGGTGACTTTCAATCATAAACAAATTATAATAGCACAACCAAGATGACAACCATACGAATATGCAAAGCAATCATGCCACACAATTTGGTTTTAAGCAAATTGAGTTATGCAAACAATTCACACAATTCCAATTATGCAACAATCAAACATGCAATCCGTCCAAAAAAAATGCAACAATCAAACATACAACATGACAATCGAAAAAAAATTAATTTCTGAAAAATGAAACATCAAACAAGTTCAAGAAACCCGCACTTGATTATGAAAAGCGTACCGCGCCCCTATGGTTCGGACGTCTCGAAAGGTTCCGCAAACTCTTGCTCAACTGAGCCTACACCTAGTTCAATCATACATAATTGATTTAATCTTTGTTCGACAATTGATATGCCTACTTGAGTCATATTAGTTCATTTATACTTTTATTGCGGCCCGCAACCAATCCTTAATTTTTTCCAACTTTCTAACTCATTTCATTGCGGTCCGCAACAAGATCCATTGCGGCCCGCAACCAATCCCCAATTTTCCAGAGACTTTGATTCATCTCTTGCGACCCGCAACAAGATCCATTGCGGTCCGCAACCCATCCATAATCTTTCCAGCCTTCAGATGGCTTATCCATTGCGGTCCGCAACGAATGAAAAATTTCCAGATTTTCTATTTTCCCCAATTATACAAACCCTAGATTAATCAAAACGAAAATAAATTCCATATTTTCAAGAGAAAGATGAGACATTACCAATCAATACTTTTGTTGGTCGGATTGAACTAAACTAATCAAAATTTCTTCCCGAAATTTCAGATTTGAAACCAACCCTAACGAGAAAGTCGCGATTTAGGTGACATTGAGAAAGAAAGTACTAAATTAACAACATGGAAGCTTAATGGAGTTAGATTACTCACAATTTATACAAAAAATTCAAATTTGAGCAAACCTTAGAAAATGGAGTTGAATTTCAGATTTTTGAGAGACAAAAGAGAGAAAACAAGTACCAATAGAGGAGCTAGATGGCAAATTTTGGAGAGATCTCAACCTTCCACTTTTTTCTTCAAATTGTTTGATGGATTTTCAAGGGAGAAGATGATCTCCCTCTTTCTTTTCTTCTCTTGGGCAGACCACACACAAGGAGGAGACAAAACAGGGAAGGGACAGAGAGAGAGAAAGATAAATAGCATGATTTTTTTTTTGGAAATTTTACCAACTAGACCCTCAAAATTTTCAATATTACTAAAAGAGCAATTTTACCTATAATTATACATATGAGGTTGCAAATTGTTCCCAATTTATACAAGGCATAAATTTCAAGATTCGACTAAGCTTGGTTGTTTCGAAAATTCAGACCAATGTTTAATCGTTTTAAACATTCTAATTATATTTTATCTATGTGTACATATTATTTATTTATTTATTTTCTTTAGCGTAACAGACTCGACCGACTTTGCAGACCATAGTTATTCGATTTTCATATTTGAAGGATAATTTAAGCTAAATTTAAATTTCTGCATTTTTTTCCCCTTAGTTATGCTTACAAATATGATAATACTTTATTGGTTAGTTCAGATCACTGAGGAAGGCCTTCTGAGATAATTTAGTAACCTTGTTATTCCTTTTTTTTTTTTATTGGACTAAAACATATATACAATTGCCCAACAACAAAACACCAAAGTATTGTAAACTACAAACTATATCAAGAAAATCCTTTACTGGTGGAGGTGGTTACTTAGAAGATATTTTTTATTTATTTATAGAATTTATTAAAAAATGAGAGAGGGAAAGATAAAAATACTCCATATTTTAAACCGGTAGAAAAATCAGAGACATTTTATCTGGTCCGAAGTTTGAATCGGAAAAAATGATACCGATTCAAACCTGATTTTTCTTTTTATCCAGTTACAATAGATCTTCTTTTGCAAGATATTTTACTTTTATGTCAGAGTGGGTACCTGCACGGTTTTTTATTAGAAAAAATACCTTCGATCTAAAACCTGGAGTACTCTTTCTCTTCCCCTTTCTTATTTTTGAATAATTGCTATGAATACAAATTTCTCTTATTAGAAACAGGAAGGCCCAAGGTACCTACCTATAGACATAGTGACCCCACTCCACCTAATGTAATCCATCTACTCTCATCATGTGACTAGTATAGTGTCAAGTCTTCTACACGCCACATCAAAGAGCTTACCTTCTCCCTCAGATCTCAACACCTCTTTACTCTCCACTCATTTCTCATCTTCACAATTGAGATCTCTACAGACCAAAATGGCAGGGAATTTGATAACCTCTTTGCTCTCTCTAGCCATCAATTTGCTCCCCTCAATTACATCCTCTGCACAGGCTCCTTCAAATTCTAATAACTCACAAAATGGGCGTGCTCGTGCTGTTGAGGAGGATCTTGAGAGGCTAATACGAACTCTGAAGTGGATCAAGGCCACGCTGTATGATGCAGAGGAGAGGGAGATCAGAGACCGCTCTGTCAAATTCTGGCTCAAGGAGCTCAAGAAGGTTGCTTATGATGCCGAGGATGTGCTCAGCGAGTACCAGTACGAGGTTGCACGTGTCCAAGTAGAGGCGAGAAAGACTTCTGAGGCATCTAGTTCTCACAAAAGGAAGCAAATTGAGGTTAGTGTCTTATAGGTATAGAAATTAAAAGAATCTTACTTGTGCTCATTTATTTCTTTGGGGGTTATGTGGCATAAAAGAAAATGGACGATGCTTGAATTTCTATTCTTTCTTTCTTTAGCTGGATTGACATCCACCGGCGGGATCAATTGCTTTATGATCAGATTTTCAAATCAAAATCAAGAGTATTTTGGTTGTATTAGAAAAAACGGCTCATATCAAATTTCTCTTGTAGGCGGATAAAATTAATTTAGAGTAAAATGTTATGATATTATAAAATTGATTCTCATTTTCCATAGAAAAATTTAATATGATTGACCCCTATATTTGTTTGACCTTCATAATTCGAAAGTCTGGTTCCGCCCCTGTATATAATCATTGAACCTTTTATTTTCCCCAATCAAGTCACTTTGTTATTTTTTATGTACAAAATAGTAACAAAATAAAAAGTGAAATGAAGATGGGACGAGCATTTTCGTTAGTATTTTGGATGGAAAAAGTAAACAAACTTATTTGATTGGAAAAAATGAAAAGGTCAATCAATATATTGGGATAAATCAAACTTGATGACCAATTCAAGACAAAGGACAAAGTTTACAAACGTCCGGCGAAATTTATCTTTTATAGAATTGCAACATAAGAGAAATAACAATGATATATGCTGGTTAGTCTATGCTTTTATATTGATAACTACATATTTCATCTAAATATATAGATAATAAATATCGTGCTCTTAAATTAAAGCAATTCGTTTTTATAAAAAAAAGGAACTAGAGTAACTTAATTTCATACAAATTTGATTTACTCATGTAATACATTTTTCGACAGTACATTGTTCCAATTTTTGATGGCATGGTAGATCGGCTTAATAAAATAAGAAGTCGATTTGAAGAAATAGCAAAGGATCGTGAGGCTCTTCAATTAAAGGAGAGTGATGGGGTGAGGCGTTCAAACAACAAAATTTTACGGCCCCCAACAAGTCACATGGTGGATGAGGCGAGCATATTTGGCAGGGATGTTGAAATAATTGAGGTCATCGATTTCTTACTATCTGAAAAAGAAAAAGAAAAGTCATTTTCGGTCATTTCAATTGTTGGCAAAGGTGGCATCGGAAAAACCACAATTGCCCAACTTGTCTACAATAATGGAAGGGTTTCTGGATGCTTTGATTTATTTGGGTGGGTATGTGTCTCTGAAGAATTTGAGGTTGGTAGACTTACTAAAGCAGTCATTGAATCAGTCTCCAAAATCAGTTACGGTTTGAAAGAGGTGAGCTCATTACAAACGAAGCTTGAAGAAACTGTTGAGGGAAAAACAATACTACTTGTTTTAGATGATGTGTGGAATGAGAATCAAAGTCTTTGGGAGTTGTTTTGGATTCTTTTTAGAAAAGCAAAGATGGTCATAATTCTCATGACAACAAGAAATAATAAAGTTGCAAAGGTCATGCAAACAACAATGCTTTTTAGGCCAAGTAACTTGCCAGAAAGTTCGTGTTGGCAGTTGTTTCAGCATTATGCATTTAGTGGTACAAGTAACACTGTGCCAACACACTTGATAGATATGGGAAGGGATATTATGAAAAAATGTGGTGGATTGCCATTGGCCGCGAAGTCAATTGCAAGCCTACTTAGGCATGAAACATATGAGTGTTGGAGAGATATTTTGGAAAGTGATCTTTGGGAATCAAATCTATCGAATGATATATTTGCAGCCCTTCAGATTAGCTATACTCATCTACCTCCCTACTTGAAACCGTGTTTTTTGTTTTGCTCAATGTACCGAAAAGATTACATCTTAAAAAAGATGAAGTTGATAGAGTTATGGATCTCTAACGGATACATTGAGACTAGGGGCAAAAGAAAAATCACAGAAATTGGTGTTGAATATTATGAGGAGTTAAAACAGAGGTCTTTTCTAGATGATTGTTCAAGTGGTCAATATTTCGAATGTTGTAAGTTGCATGATATAATGCATGACCTTGCTCGACTTAATTCTGAGAATGAACATTATTCGGTGGAGATCAATTGGCCACGTGATATTGAAGAGAAAAATGTTCCGCAAGAAGCATACCATCTATATGCAAGGGGTTTCATGGGATATGTAAATCAAAATCCCCAACAAAATTTGAAGGGTTTAAGAACTCTTTCTGTGGATTTGAGCAGTTGCAGTGCATATTTGGGGCACCAAATGAATAGGTTGTCTAACCTCACTAAATTTGAAGCACTCAGGATATTGGAATTGGAAGGAAATTTCAATAAGATTCCAGACTTCATTCCTGAGTTGAAACATCTCACCTATCTTAGTATTACTTCTTCACAACATAAAACATTGCCATTATCTATTGACCTCCTTTACAACCTGCAAACATTAATTCTTGATTGCATTCACCTTGAATATCTACCTGAAAGTATTGGTGACCTCGCTAACTTACAATTTCTAAATATTCAATCCTACCACATTAAGAAGCTACCGATATCACTATGTTCACTTAGTAACTTGTTGAGATTAGTAATTAAATGTGATAATTTAGAGGAAGTTCCTTTAGATCTCAAAAATCTCCATAAACTTCGTGAATTAACATTTTTTTCTCAAGAGACTCTAGAACTACCTAATACAATAGGTTGTCTGAGTAATTTAGAGGATCTTAACTTCTCCTCTGTTGGTGATCTAGGTTATGTCCCCCATGGTCTTGTTAGTTTTCCGGCAATAAAGAAAATGGCAGCAGGGTTGAGAGTTAGAAATATAGCTTGGTTAAAGGATATGAAGGCCCTTGAAGGAAGACTCTCTATTGAAGGATTAAAGAATAGTAATTTAGTAGATGCTCAGCGTGCTAACCTGAGAAATAAGTACAAACTTGAAGCTTTAGCTTTATGCTGGGATTATGATTATGATTTATTTCCAGACTTGAGTTTAAGACTCAGACTAAAAGCTTGTGAGGATGAGTTAGTTGGTGCAAATGATTTAGATTTTTCCTTGTTAGAATGCCTCCAACCACATCCTAACCTCAAGAAACTTGAAATATATGATTATCCTTCTACCATGCTACCAGGATGGATGATGGATCCATTTTCCTTACAGTCAATTCAGAAAGTCTCGTTAAATTATTGTGACAAGATTAAATCTCTTCCATTCGGCAATCTTCACACTCTCAACCACCTCAAGATTGAGTATTGCTATAGTATCCGAGTTCTGCAGCTGGAGCAACTGCCCTCCCAGCTTGAAGAATTGGTGATTTATTTCTGTGACCATCTGGAGTTGATTACTGGATTAGGGAATCTAGATATGTTGTCTACACTAAATATATATTCTTGCAAAGCCCTGAAATCACTAACGATGGATGGACTTCACTTGGTCGAGTCTGCCAAGTCCTTTTGTGATTCCTCTCATGAAAAGCCACATATGAACAGGCAAACCATTTCATCACTTACAATGTTGGAAATAAAAAAATGTAATTTGCTTTGTGTTCTCCCAGATGCGTTCATTCCATCTGGGCCTTGTTATGTGCGTGTTTTGGGTTGCGGTTGCCCTGACCTTAAAAGGAATATTTAGATTTTATATCACTAAACTTTTTTAGGAGTCCCACAAGGGTCATTCAGGAGTCCGTTGGTAGACCCTCGACAGAAATGAATTTACTGAATGATTTGTAATAAATAGATCGAATCCTCTTTTCCTTATGGGGACTAACTTTCATTGATGTTGTATTTTTTATACTTTTTTTCCACTTAAATTCTTGCCCGCTTAAAATTATTAAGTTCATAGTCAATTTTTGCTCTATATCTCTGATTTTCGGCTTTCGAGTAGTCCTTTTTTTCCCCCCTTTTCAGGATTGCTACAACCTTGGTTTCTTACTGGATGAAAAAAACATTTTGAACCGGCCCATATCTTCTCTTGGGACAAAAAGTGGCTATTTTTGTGATTTATCCTGAGAACAACAAATTAGAAAAGTGATTGTTCATGTGGGCTTAAAAACCCATGGGCCTTTTGAATAAGTCCAAATTGCTTATTTCTTCTATGGACTGCCGTGCATGGATAATGTCTTATAAAACAAAAAATTAATGCTGCTGTTTTTATAATTTTGGTGCTATCAATTTCATAATCCAAACGAACAAAAATTAAATTCATATTAACTTATTCAAACTAAATTTATCCTTTGCAAATTGAGATGAACTTTTTTTATGTTATCCAATTTTATTGGCTTGCTAAAATCCAGATTCCAAAAATTAACATGTGGTCTGGATTGTATAGATTTCCGGTAAGGAGGTTTTGTAATTAGTTCATAATAAGTAAAACTGAGAACTTGGGCCTTTACTTTTGTGTTGTAACATCAATTTATAAAGAGAAGAAACTATGGTGAGACAATAAATAAGAGAAATCCTTGAATAAATCTAAACCTGAGGTGGATCTATTAATTTACTTTTGGGTTCCATCAACAGGTCAACATGTCAAATTGAAGACAATGATTGCTTCCTCCAATTACATACACGTCCATGAAAAAACCACATCTATGTGAATTTCCTTTTATTAGGTTCATTTTTTTGGCAGTAATTAATGTTCCAAATAGCGAATCAGGGCCATTAGGAGCAGCCCAGTAGGTGACCATAGGGCCCGCAGAACATTTACTTATCTATCATATTAGCCCATATAAAGCCCTATTAATTTATTTTCCATGAGCCCATCGTCCTGAGAACTCCTATAAATAACTCTTCTGATTAATACAATTGTTGTCGGCACCTGCTGCCAACCTTTAAAAAAAACTATAAAATAAGAAATCCATCAACTTTTTATTGTTTCTTCAGATTTCAAATGCCTGTCGGCTAATCACTACAACAAAAAGGGGATTTAAGAACGCCCATTTTATAACTTGTTAGACCGATTCTGATTTCCAGTCGATAAACTAAAGGATTTGTGACAAGTTAGTAAATAACTGGAGGGTTCAACTGGACTGCAGCTGTTAAACTGGAGAGCTCAACAGGTACCTAAGCAAACATCTGGTAATGGATTCAAATGGCCATCCAAGAAGAGAGCCATGTCACTGGCGAGATATCTACATCGAAAGGAAAAAAAAGTGTGTCACACTATGGAAAATGTACATGATAGCGTATTTTTTTTTTCAGGTTAAATAATTTCCTTTGCACACATTAAATTGTTCAATTTTTGGGCTTATTCTGGCCATATCTCAATACAAACGTGAGCCTGCCCTAAAGTATTCAATACAATTCTTAAAGCCAAACATCCGACAGCAACTCAGTTTTTCTTTACTGTAAAATTTAGACCAATGCAAAATAATTCTCAATATAATTTGACAGTCTTGTCAAACCTTTATGGAACAGGAGCATACCTTTTCCATTAAAAAGATCTAACAAATAGGATGCTATATATTTGCAAATACTAAACAAAAATTTGGTGTTAGTTGAATATTTTAGACTTTCATGTTTAATGTGAAAATAAAATTGAAATACTTGGTACAATTTACAAATCGTGTGAGACCAAAAAACATAATGCAACAAAAGCAATTGGCAATTGGAAATTGGAAATTACAAAAAGTAAATGATCATACCTGGCGCCACCTGATTCATCAATCATTGTTGGTGCTCCAAGAGAGAAGAATTTAAGAACCTGTTATAGATATAATATGTTACCTGGCGCCTCCTCACCTTCTCTCAGCAATCAAGCAAAAACATCTTCTGAAAAGCTACAACAAAATATATTACGAATCAATCTAGGCAGTATTTTTCCCAATTGTTCGGCATCGAGACTGTGATAATAAAACGCACCATGATTATCTTGTTGCGAGGATGTGCTGTTCCATTAGGATATGGCTTTTGTAATTCTACTACTGTTGAGACAAAGGACCACATTATGTGGAGTTGCAACATTGCGACTAAATTTTGAAGGGGCTTGCTTATACATTACAGCATGCTATTACCTTCGGGCTCATCAATCTCTAGGGTGTAGAAGTTGTTCTCCCTAGCGAGGTCGGCATGGGAAAATGCACAATGGAATGTGATTTGGACGGCTGGTGCATGGACTCTGTGGAAGGACAGGGCAAACCACACGGGGGTTTACTGTTCTCTTTTGGCGGCAATTTTTGCTAGTAAGCTATGTAAATATAGGAGGAAGGGCTTTTGGAGGAATAGGTCCATGTAAATATAAAAGCCGTCAACCATAAAAAAAGATAACTATAATAAAAAAAAGTTACTATAATAAATCAGCAAAAGTAAATCATAGAAAATGAAAACATTAAAACAATATTGACAGTTTAAAAAGATGAGGAACCTTCATAGCCTTTTCTTCATATAAATAAAATACAGTTTCCAAAAAATCATTGTAAATCTTAGAAGGAACGATGTCAGTCTCCATCATCTTATTAAAAAAATGTGTTAAAGAAACCATAATTTATTCTTAATTTTAGTTTTTATATTTCCGCATTGCTGTTAACTCTTCTTTTAATGTAGCTTGGGAATTAAAAGTCGATAGGTATCTGTGACCAATTTATATATCAAAAGCACTCAAGATGCATATATATATATATATATATATATATATATATATATATCATTACTACTCTCTCTCTAGGAAAGAGCTGCAATACTTTTAAATGTAGGGTACTTATAAAAAGAAGATGTACCGTCCCAGAAAACCTCTAAAATCTATAATGTTTTTAGGTTTTTTCCAGTTAATGTAACTAATAATGAGAGAAATATATTAATTGAGAGCTAATTTATGCTCTTTTGGTTCAACATTTTTACATACTAATTTGTTTTTTTCTTACCAAACTAGTGTCATCCCATATATATGAGCAGGAGTAAAACGTTTTTCATTTTTTTAATTGTAATATATATATTCATAATTTAACACTAGAGCACTTACAAATACACCTGTATTTAGAGTAGGTGTTTTTTTGTTTTTACATAAGTTTGTACGTGGTTTGTCAATATAAAAGATTGTACTACTTATACATGATTTATAGCATAAGTATAATTTGAAATTCAATTCAAGATTCTTTAAATAATAAATTTAGAGCACCATTAATTTCAAATCATTTCATGAACAATAAAACAGATCAAAGTATAATTTACATCATATATACATCAAATTATTTTATTTTCAATGTGCAGGACACAAAAACACATGCACCCACACACACACACACATCACATCCCAATTAATTGTTGAATTTTCAAATTTATGAGTTAATCTTTATTAATTATTTAAGAATGTGAAGCTGAATTCAATTAATGTAATTTCTAACCCATGTACTTGTGAACAAATTAAGTTTAAAATGGGTTATAAGTCAAGTTCTGATCAGAAATTTGTTATGAAAATGTTAGGGTTACTGATATAGCGCAAAATGAAACAACATACTTTCTTAAGAGAAAATTGTTGACTATCTTTATAGGAAATTAATTTTATATCATACTAATGGTTGATTTTCAACATTTTTATCTGCAAGAACATATTGCACCTTTACAATTGCTCGAGACATTGAATTTCTAAATCAGATCTGACTCCTTCATATTATAATATCTTACAAACCAGATATGTTTGCTTCTACACTGCTCTCAATTTTTTTTTAAAATAAATATCGCTCAATGTTATCTAAAAAAGAATTTAACTTATCTAATTAACATTTATATACACACCATTCATCCAGTAGCAATGGTTTTCTCCATATCTAAAGACACATCACGAAAAAAATAAAAATATTATATTTTGTTTATTTAACAAGATTTCAATATATATATATATATTGCCTTGCCGGGATCAAAATTGACTGTTTGCATTTTCGAAAATTTTGAATTAGACATATTTAAATTTCACTTTACAAAACACCATAGCACAACTTTCTCTCTGTTCTTTTGTTTATTGGGAAAGACGATAGTGGCTGCCAAGATACGGCATAGCACAGCTCTCTCCACACAACACATATCTACTCTCCATGGTTTCTACTTTCTAGTGTTAATTGCATTTTAAAGGTCAGAAAAAGCAGTAGTTAGAATTGTTTTTCTTACTCAAGAATCATTAATTAGTTGTGCAAAGTGCAAATTTATCGCAACCAGCCGTGATTGTATTTTGTACTTTGTAGTTCATTTCATGGGATTTGTAAATTTTGCCCCCCAAAAAATAGCCCCTATATATCATACAATATAGGTAAGAGAAAAAAATAAATAAATAGTACTCAAATTATGTAAATACAAACTCAATTTACCCTTCAATAGTGTAATAAAGTGTTTTTTTACTTTATTTTACTTACATTAAAAACAATATGAACTAATCTTTGAATGTATATGGATAGACACACTCAGATGTCAAAAGATGGATTATAGTGCCCGATGGCTCATCTGAATAAATACATTTACAATATAAAAATGAAAATTATATTGAGGCATGCCATAATTGTAACAGCTAGTTCTTCGCTGTATATTAGGATCTGGTACCTTATCATGGCTTCGAATCCAGATGTCATAGCATCACCCTGTTACATACAATTTGAGAACAAGCCAGCATTAGCCATTAGATACACTACTGAGAGAAATTAAGTAAGATTGTTTTAGAACGCCTGATGCCTTACATATACAACATGTGAATCCTTTTCTGGTAATTCGTTTGGCTTAAACTTCATCTTTAATAAACCATCTCCATAACTCTATAAATTGCTACAAAATATCTGTTTTGGGAAAAGAACTGAGAAACTTACTAAATAAACTGCTTCGTTGATTGCTAATGTCGGGGTTCTAAGAAAAGCACTGCTCATGTGAGCCGATTCCCCAGCCTTATATGCTAAAGCAGTGGCTGGGGAATTATTTTCTTTTTCACACTCAGGAACGCAGTACCTATTTATAAAGAAAATATAGATATATTAATTATTTTTCATGCAAAATGATATTTTGTACATATATTATTTTTGGTGTTCCTATTTTCTTTTATTAAAGGGTCCCTGTAAACTCCAACTCCAGAGCTATTCTAAAAAATTAAACCTCTGACCTCTCTATGGTTAGAAGGGACTTGTTTCATTGCATTAAGTCCGCTGTTCTTTGGTGTTCATATTTGAAAAACACAATACATTTTTTAAAGTAATAAAATATATATAAAAATTGGCTTCCCAAAAATCATTGTAAATGTTACCAAATCCTTTCAATTGAGAAGCCATCCATGCTTTTGAGGAAAATTGAGAAGGGACGATTTCAGTTTTCTCCATCATCTTACTCTCTTTTTTTTTGTTAGAGAAACCATCATTTTGTACTAATAATTATTTTTAATCTTGTATATTTCAACTCTGTTGACTATTTCCATTTTTAGTTTGTATAAATTTCGATTTTGCTGTTAACTTTTTTTAATGTAGCTTGGAAATTAAAATTTGATAGCTATCTGTCACCAATTTATATATTAAAAGCACTCGATATGCATCATTACTAAGCTATTATATTAAGAAAGAGAAATCTGTTAACATGCCCTTTGTAGAAAATTTATTACTATGCTAAATTTATGCTCTTTTTGTTGAACATTTTTACATTCTAATAGTGTTTCATACCTAATTAGCGTCATCCCATATATATGAGTAGGAGAAAAGCAGTTATTTTTTTCATAATGGTAATATATATTAGCTTTCAGGATGAGACATTAGAGGTGTTTTGACATAAATAAGTTTGTAGCTCTTGCCGACACAAAATGTTTTGTACTTTATCACATAATCTATAACACAAGCATAATTTGAAATTCAATTGAACATTCTTTCAATATAGATCACCATAATTAGTTGAAAATCATTTGATGAATAATACAACTGAAATATAATTTCATCATTTTAATTGACATTATAAACATCAAATTAAATACTTTAATTTCAATATGCAAATACATGCACACAAACACCACACACAAACATATCACATCCCAAAAGTTGAATTATATATGAGTTTTCTGGCACTAAAATGATGTAAGATCCCTTCACTGGGCCTCTTTGTAAGGGACCGCTGCCCGATCTTGATTGTATTGTTTCAGGAAGAGTGATGTGTGTGCAAAATGCAAAGTGAAAATTCACAACCAAACCTGATTGTATTTTGTACTTTGTAGTTCACTTCATGGGATTTGTGATTATTGCCAAATAAATAGTCCCTATATAACATACAATATAGGTAAGAGAAGATAGGAAATGATAATCAAACTATGACAATACAAACTCAGTTTACCCTTCAATAGTGTAATGAAGTATTAATTGAATTTTACTTGCACATTAAATGAACTGGCCAGAAAAAAAAATACAAACTAATTTCAATATATATATGTACAAAAACATGCGTACGTTAAAAGAGAGACTCGAGTGTCCGATGAGCCATCTGAATAGACATATTTATATTATTAGAATGAAAATTGAGGCATGCCATAATTGGGGGAGCAAGCTCCTCACTAAACGGTCTTTTTAAAATAATATTCTATTCCGAAGAAAGACGCTATACCAGTGATAAGAGATTCGATTGTTGCGGCTCCCAGAACGGGTCAAAATCTGAGAACGAATGTAAATCGTCGTAGTGCATGGCTAGGTCAAGTCCTTCATTGCCTACTTAAAAGGGGTTGGAATCTCTCTCTGGCTTAATGACGCGGTGCGTATTGAAGGAATGTCTGATTCAAATCCGGACGTAAACAATGGCTACATCAGATTTAGACCGTAATTCCTAAATCTATTTTGTTATTCTACTTATAAAATCCTCTATACAAATATAATATTCTAATCCTCTCGCAATAACTCTAATACCTTAATCCTCTCGTAATAAATCCATGTATCAAAAATTGAAGGAAGAATCAAGCACTATTGTGATAATTCAGAAAGTCTGAAAAATGAAGGTGCCTCCAAGAATTAAAGTATTTGGTTGGTTAACATATCACCAAAAAATATTAACAGCCGAAAATTTGCAAAAGAGGGTGGAATTTATCAAGCATATGTGTGTTATGCAGAACAAATGGTGAATCAATTAGACATTTGTTCTCTGAATGCCCATTCTCATTGGAAGTCTACACAATTCTTACAGGTACATTTCATCTACCGAATAGAAATTGGAAAAGGAAGTTTCAAGAAGTGGAAGCGCATCAATGGATAGTGCACAGTGAAGGAGATAGCAAATCAAAAGACCGATTTTTTTATTAATAGGAAAATAATAAAATAAATATCGTGATTAAGGAATGTTTCCGACTTTTTGTGAAAAGTGGGAAAACCGTTATTCAAAACAACGGCCAGTGGCCGCTGTTCAAAATCGCGGCCGAATTAGCACAGACCGATTAGCGGACGGAGGGGATAAACACGGGCCGCTGTTCCAAATCACGGCCAGATGGGCCGCTGTTCCAAATCACGGCCAGGTTCGGGCCGCTGTTCTGAATCACGGCCAGGTGCGGGCCGTTGTTCTGAATCACGGCCAGATGTGATTGCAAATCCTGCGCATGCCTCACGTAAAGGGGCGTAACTTTTGATCCGTCCGTCGGATCGGGCTGAAATTTTAACATCTACTTATCGTATCCTAACTGAGGAAATTTATGCAACAATTATAAATAATAAATCGTGATTTTAGAGTACCTTAAAGAAGAAAATTTCAGACCATAGGGGGAAACTTCAATATAATTTTGATTAGGTAAGAGTTTTGGATTTTTTCCTTGGCTCGGCTGTGAAGAACAAATATAGATAGATGGGGAATGGTTTGTGCATGTATTGAACAAAGAGAGTAGAGGTGAACAATGGGGAGTTTTGGGCAGGTGGTGCGGTGACTTAAATTAATTGGTTCGTGGGTTTTACCAGAGCAAAGATTTAGGAGTTATATTTGATATAAGATTGAATATTTGGATGGATTTATAATATTTCTGAATGAGGTGTATTTATGACCATTGTGTGGTTCTGTTAGCTGCGGCTATAGCGATGGTTTATTTCTATATATATGGTACCTTTAATGAGTGAAGCATAGTATGTTTTTTATTTTGAAAAGGGTCAATGATATTTAATTTCTATAATTAATAATTATTCAAAATCTGAAATCAATTATTAACTAAAAAAATAATTAAAATCGAAATCTCTGTTTTGAAATCGTTAAATAAATTAAAATAAAGTCCAAATGTGCAAATGGTCCAAAATATTAGGTAGCAGTTGACTAGATCAATTGGCCCCCATGAATTAAGTAAAAGATATATACAAATTTGAATAAACAAATGAATAGACGCAAATTGAGGACTGAGTAGAACGTGAGAAATTTTTAGTTTATTAGAATTTTTTTTGTAAAGATCAGAAAGATGGTGTAAAATTTTCCATGCAATGGAAGGAACAATATATTTGATGTGTGGCCAATCATGTGGTTTGCAGTTTCCTAAGATGGATAACAGAGTGTGTGACCAACTATGTAGCACAGGGATACATTTCAAAACCGCACTAAATATATGATTAAAGAATAGTGAGGTTCCTTTCATACCACGAAAAAAAAAATACAATAACATATACATCAGAATTAACACATGGGAATAATTTATTTAAAATAGTACCTCTATTATAAATGTTTGAAACAAATTAACTCGTAGGATTGGTAAATATATGCATCGGTGTCTGGGGCGCATGGTGGCCTTACTGTTTTAACCTAAAAATGCGACGTTAAAGGAGAAAGGGTAGAAGAACAATATAGCATACGGGAGGAATACACATAATACAACCTCTATCACCACCAACATCTCGCAAAACTGAGCAGAAAGAGCTGAGTAGCTCCTTGATGTTATAATGGAAGGATAGGATGACGTTTGACGTTAAAGGCATACTGCAATGCAGCACCTCCAGTTGTCATAACGACAGAGAACATTGACACCCAAGCCATTATAATGGCAGAATGCCACAATGGCCAAGAAGCCGTTGTAACGTCAGCCAAGAATCTGACGCTATCATGAAGATCTAATGGCAGGCGATCTTCGTGGCTGAAATCCTGCCCTCCAATAAAGAAGTGGGTTATAATGCAGAAATGCCTAGCTCATTGTTTTTATCTTGTAAAAAATAAAAATAAAAAGACACTTCCAAGAAAGAACCATGGAAATAATTAGCATTAATTACAGATTAATTATACAATGTGCATTGTCAAGCAAAAAACCTGTTTTTCTTTTTTCTCGTATTATGTTGCTGATCTCCTTGCAATTGCTTATCCTAATGAACTAAAATATTATTCACTCTTAGCTCCTTTATCAATTAACGTTTTCTTGGTTCAAGATTATTATTTTTGTTGGTTCAAATAGGTAGTTTGTTTGACAATTCTTTTGTAGACTCTTTATTGGTGGATCTTTACATAACGTAACCTCTTATTGGTAAAATACTAGCTGCAGACTCCAATTACAAATCTGAACTTTAAACTGAGTTATTAAACTTATAGAATAGAGAATTTTTTTATTTTGACAGCATACATAATCTATAAACTCAATACAACCCTTCAACAATTAATGCAATAAAATGTTGGTTGAAATAAGTTAGAAATGAACCCAGAAAAAAAAAAAAATACAAAAGCAGCCTGATTATTTCATAAAAAAATAAAAAAAAAACAAAAAAGAGCCTCATGAGCCCTATATATATATATGGACAGACACAAATAAACAGCCCACTTTTTGGCTCAGGTCAAGCTCTTCAGAAACACTACTGTCATGTACGCTAACTCCATAGCAATATGGAAAATGTTCTTTGAATTCTGATGTTGTGAGGCCGGACATCTTGAATAATGACCCCACGTGGTTAGAAATTGTGTCACCCATCACCATGTTGGTAATATTTGGAATATTACCAACAGTTCACGATCTACACACTGTTTAACTCTCTGATTTAGAATAGAAACGGTAGCTCAAATTGATAATTCAAGTTGTAATAACTCTCTGTTTAAAAATAAAACAGTGCTTCAGCATTTGGCTTCAAAAATATGAGACAAATTTCATCAACAGAACTTTCTTGCATCATTACCAACATCAGAGGAAATGGTAGTTGGAGTGAAGGTAAAAGTGGTATTGGTATGTCCAGCAGTTGCGAAACCAAATAATTAAGTGTGGGTAGTATCAGCAATTCGTACCCCAGGGATATATATAAGGTCCTCAACAGGTAAGTCAAATGATCAGCGTGCCTCCATAAAGCTCTCAGCTAATACAATTGTGGATCTTGTATGGTTGCCTTCTAACTCTAAGTCGGTTGATTCAGGACCTCTCTGGAAACCCTACTAGGAAGAAAGCAATTCTAATTAGTAATATAATTAAGTATATATTCTTGATACTTTTAATTATAAATAATCAGGTTTTCAACAGATCTATCCTACATTTTTTTTATTTTGTAGCTTTTTGTTTATAATGGTTCTATTTTTCATTTTGTTAGTCTTCCAATTATCATTAATTACTTCTCAGGTTGTTCTTTTCGATATTGTGAACTCAGGTACTACAAATATTACTTTGTGCAATTCACAGTCCAAGAGACCGACCCTACCAGACTTTAACTTATTCATTGTACTTGTATTCTTATAGAATATGTGAACAAATATTGGTGTTCATATTGAAAAGCACAATACTTTTTAAAGTAATAGAATATAAACACAAAAATGGCTTCCAAAAAACATTGTAATTATTACCAAATCCTATCATAGTTGCCTAAAACAGCCATCCAAGCTCTCAAGGTAAATAGAGAAGGAATCATTTCAGTTTTCTCCATCATCTTACTCATTTTTTTTTTTGCAGATTTTAATAAGTTTCTGATCCGTGCATTTAATGTAAAAAGGATAAAAAACGTGCCAATCAAAATCTGATCAGTAATTGGCTTGATGGGGTGGACAGCCCTCTGGGTTCTGAGTTGTTAGAGAAACCATCATTTAGTCTTATTTTTAGTCTGGATATTTCAACTTTTATGTTAACTATTCTTATTTATAGTTTTATATTTCTACTTTGATGTTAACTATATATTCTATTAACGTTGCTTGGTAATTAAAATTTCAAAGCTATTTGTCACCAATTTATCAAGTGCACTCAATATGCATAATTACTAAGCTCTCACTAATAATGAAAGAAATCTGTTAACATGTGAGCTAAATTTATGCTCTTTCGGCTCAACAAGTTTACATTCTAATTGTGTTTCTTACCTAACTAGCATCATCCCATATAAATGAGTCGGAGCAAAGCATTTTAATTTTTTTAATTGGAATATATATTAAATTATTTTAATTGTGTTTTACCTAACTAGCGTCATCCCATATATATGACTGTTTGAATTTCTAAAATTTTGATTAAAAGAAAAAATTGTGTCGATGTAATTTCACTTTACAACACATCTCTCTCTCATCTCATTCTTTCTTCTCATCTCATTTTTTTTTTTTTCATTTTCTTGGTTGGTAAGTCCACTTTTATGAGCTAGGCACTTTTGTTTTTCTAAGGCTTAAGCATCAAGTTAGCAAAATCAGCAAATAAGTAAAACAGTATCACAGAAAATAAAATGCGTCAATAATTAATATGGAACTCCCAATAAAAGACAGTTAAAACCTTAAGGCGATCAGCTCTGTGTTTGAAATCATGTGCCTCGTTCAAGAGCAAGAAAGATTTCTGATACTCATTCGCCTTGGAGACGTTAGTGGAATCACCTATTTTTATTTTCCCTTTCTGGTGATTCTTATTTTCCCTTTCTCCTGTCTCTCAAGAACATAGGAAGAACCTGTACCCAATCGTAAGAATCTGGTGGCACCCAGAGGTCATAGACAAGGTGGATATCGTCTCCTCCTTAATTGTTATAGTCCCATCAGAGTCTGTGTCTTTCTCCCTCAAGAAATCATCTATGAGTTTTCTTCTCTTCTGGTACTGATCTGATGCCAAATCGGATATGCCAAATCGGTAATGAATTGGCCTGCCACCAACCTGAGAGTTGATATGCAGATCATTACAGCTTATGTCTTTTCTTTTTCTTTTTCTTTTTTTTTGAAATGTATTACATAGCTTATGTCTTTTTGGAAATTAAACAGTGGTTGCTTAAAAAACAATGTAAATTAGGAATGGCGAATGGGACAGCATAAAATTATTGTGCTGGTTTAATAGTTAGAGATTTCTCAATTCTTTTTATTACGAACTAGTTGTTACATCTAGATAAGGCCAATACAGGCTATGATATTTCAATTTTCATAATATAATTCATAATATTAAAAAAAATGTTTTAACTCTGTATTTTCCATAATTTATAGAATCAGGCTATGCTATTTCAACTTTTTTTGACAGGAAAAGAAAGAACAAAGAAATGATTACAGAGCAAAACAAACCTTTAAATATAGGAGATTCTGCCTTACTCCAGATTTCGAGTAGGAGATTATGCATAGGTGCTTTGGTGCGGTTTCATGTCAGGAGATGAATTGGGATGCAGCTCCTCCTTTGTACTCCTTAGAACAGTACTAGCCTCCATCAACTCCATCTTTTTTTTTCAGCCTTTTTAATTTTGATCCTAATAATATTCCTCCGAACTGACGAGGCCAAGCACGGAGGTGACATGGTTTTCATTTGTTGTACAAAACTCAGTTGTGAAATCAAGATCTTCTCTGCAGTTTGCAAAAATGAAAGCCAAAATATGATCTATTAGAGAATTGGATTGTAGTTGAGAACAAAGATGGAGTGTATTTAAAAGACAAAAGACATGTATTACTGGAATGTGTCTATTTGATTTCAACCCATAAAAATAGAAATTTCATCCCCGCTCCATGAACCATTTTAGAAATCTTGCCGTTTTTTAAACTTGTAGGCTTAGCTTGGTTAATTCCAATTTAGTATATTGATAGAAAATTCAACATTAGCACTCTAAATATGATCGAGCAGTTAATAGCTCATATTTTTTTTAGGTACCAACCGAGAGCGTCCAGAAAAGGAAAGTAAAAAAAAAAATACTAGAATAAAAATGGCTTAGCTTGAATTTTCAATATTAAATTAATGTAACTAATTAAACTAGTTTTATTAACTAAAGATGCTTAATGTTTTCTTCAAACTTTTTCCTAAAGCATCAGTTGTTACGAACATCCAACTTCCAAATTAATAAGAAAAACAGGAAATCTGAGTCATGTCAGTCTGTCTACAATATTGCATGGCTCTGTATGAACAAATAGCGAAGAAAATTATAAAAAAAAGAAAGAAAGAAACGTTGGACTCTGTTTTCTAGACCTATAATTGAACTCCAGCTGCTATTTCGAGAGCCGAAATTATAATATTTTTCTCCAAAGTTTGTTTATATTTCTATTTTAATTAACTCAAACAACACACATTGATAAAGGAAAGTATTTAGGTACATTTGAAAGAATAGTTAGCAGTGTATCTTCAGAGAAATCACAAATGAAGAAAGTAACTTTATTTACCGCCAATTGAGAAATCTTAATAATATCACATTCTTTAACCAACTGAGCAGTTTGATATACAACATAAGATGTTCTGTTATAAAAGAAGTGACGCGGTGAGAAACATATTTATTAGCAATTACAATGACTCATTAAATTGTTATCATGATAAATAGCATAAAATAGATACATTATCTATAATTAGTGAATTAAAGTTCATATAAATTAAGAATAGTTTGGTCACCAACAAGGGTTGATAAAATGATATTTTAATGACTCATAATTTATTTTGATATAATATTGATAGGTTTACTTCAAAAGTCAGTCTAGTAAGACTTTAATTAGTGCCTATGTTAGTTTGATATGTCCATTAAGGTTGTTAATTAGTTTTGAAATCAGAAGTGAAGAAAGGAGATTTATTATTTAACATGTAGATAGTCTTTGAAAATTCATTTTTATGTAATTTAAGTATTGTGTGATAATGCACTAAGGTTAGTTACTTAATTTTGGACGACTGAAATTTTAAGGCACTTGATGTACATTAAATTTAGTCATTTTTATAGACATAGTATGTGAATAATAGAGATCATTCATACAACGTTAAACTTTTTACATTTTAAATTTATTTTCGAAGATTAAAAATTTCATAGGTAACTTGCTATATATGTTGTGATTTTCTGAAATGAAGATTAACATGGACCGAGATTTTAGGCTCGATCGGGGCACGCATTGACCTAAATGTTGCTCTTGCGTCAGCCACCTCCGTAGCCACATAGGCTAATACTGTTCTCGGCGTACTCTTTTGAAATAAGTTTATGCCTACTGAAATTTTAGAGCAATGTTAAAACGATCTAACAAATCTAACAAATAGTATAATATTTGCAAATACTAAAGAAAAATTTGGTATTATTTGGTTATATAGACCTTCAGGTTTAATGTGGAAGGAAAACTAAAAAGCTTGGTACTATTTACAAACTGTGTGAATATATATCAGAGAACTGAATGCAACATAACCATGCCAATTGACAATTACAAAAGGTAAATGATCATACCAGCAGAGCTTCGTATTGTACGACTAGGGTTGGTGCTCCTAGAGAGCAGCAAGATGCAAGAATTGTAGCACCGCTTGTAGATAAAATATGTTACTAGATACCTCCTCACCTTCTCTTGGCAATTGGGCAAAGACATCTTTAGCAAAGCTACAACAAAATAAATTATGAGTAAATTTGGAAACCACCATATCCCAGTCCTTATAAGCAGATTTTTCCAATGCTGTAAGTGTGATAAAAAGCACCAAAATAAGGACAGACAAAATGTGTGTCTGTATGTGTTTGGGAGGGGTTATGACAGTATTATCAGCTTAAGGTAACTAAATAAATCAGAAAACATTAATACATCATAGAATATAAAAACATCATAACAGTATTGACAGCTTAAAACGATGAACCTCCGAGTATTCTTGTAGGCAAGAGCAGCTATCACCATATTCTTAATTTTTGGTGTTCATATTAAAATGCACGATACTTGTCTTTAAGTAATAGAATATAAATATAAAATGGATTTCAAAATACCATTGTAAATGTTAGCAAATCCTTTCAAAAATGCCTCATTGAGCCATCTATTCTGTCGAGGTAATTGGATAAGAAACAACTTCAGTTTTCTCCATTATCTTAATTAATTACTCATATTTTTGGTTATAAAAACCGTCATTTTATTATTAGTTTTATTTTTTATATTTAAACTTTGCTGTTATCTTGTCTTTTAATATAGCTTGGTAATTAAAATTTGATAGCTAGTTGTAACCAATTTATAAAAAGCACTCAAGATGCATCATTACTAAGCCTAACTAATAATGAGAAAAAATCTGTTAACACTTGATCTAAATTTATGCTCTTCTTGGTTCAACATGTTTACATACTAATTGTGTTTCTTACCTAACTAGGTCATCCCATATATATGAGCAGGAGAGAAAAAAAAAGATTTCATTTTTTAATTGTAATGTATTAGCTTTCCTAATGAGACACTAGAACACTAATTACAAATACACCTGTATTTGAAGGAGGTGTCTTTTGACATGAATAAGTTTGTAGATTTTTTACTAATCACATAATATATAGAACAACCATAATTTGAAATTGGATTCAAGATTCTGTTAATATAGATCACCATACTTAGTATGAAATCATTTGATGAATAATACACTGAAATAATTTCATAATATTAATTTACATGATATAAAACAAATTGCTTTATTTTCAATATCCAGGACACAAATATTTCCACACACAGACATCACATCCAAATTAGCTATGAGTTCTCTTCTCTTCTGGCACTAATTTGAGTCTAAGTTCCCTCCACTGGGCCACTTAATTAGTAAGGGATATGTCTTCAAAGTGCAAACTTATCGCAACCAACATGCAGACGTCAAAAGATGTATTCCAGTGCCGGATCAGCCATCTTAATTAATAAATATATTTGGTAGAGAAAATATATATGTAAATACAAATTCAATTTACCCTACAATAGAATAGTGCAATAACTAATAAAATGTTAATTAAATTTTACTTGCACCAAATGAACTAGAAAAAAAAAAATAAACTAACTAATTTCAATTTACACACACACAAAAACATGCATATGTCAAAAGATGGACTCGAGTTCCTGATGGGCCATCTGAATAATTATGTTTACATTATTAAAATGGAAATTGAGGCATGCTATAATTGGCGCAGCTAGCTCGATCTTCGCGGTGCATTACGATTTGGTATCACCTCGTGGCCTTGAATGCAGATGTGATAGCATCATCCTGAAATTAGTTTTAGTGATTAGATACAAGCCCAATAATTGGCATTGAATGTGAACACCAATCACTTAATTAATTGCTTGTACAAATTCAAAGTCAATTAATGTGGTCACTAAGAAACCAAATTTTACATTTTTTTTTTAGATAAGTAGAGATCCTAATTTATGGTTTTTCAAAAATCGGAGATGTCCATGGTACCAAGAATGTTTGGCAAATGATGTTTCCTAATGGTTGCAAACATAATGTGTGGTCGCATACACATGCATGGTAGATGCTTTTTGCAAGAGTAATTTGTTTGGTGAGGCATATGATCTTATGATGACCATGAAATTAAATGGACCATAATTGTGAGCCCAATACTGTGACATATAACGCCTTAATCAGGGGTTTATGTAAAAACCGCCTTTGTGGGCTTGATTTTGTACGTGATGCTTACATCTTAGTAGGAAAGATGATAATTAACGGGCTTAGAACCGAGCCTCTAAATTTTCATCCAATTATCAACTCGTATTCTACTGCCCTAGCTTTGCTCATAAAACATATACGTACCTTTTTAGTATTCTACTGCCTCTATTGTACCTACAAATCTAAATTGTTCATCAATTGTTTTGATCAACAAACCAGATTAAAAAACTAAGTTAACGCGAATCTATGTTATCTCTGCCTGTGTCACATGAGCAATGACATAATTTATTGCTTTGATCGCTCTTTTAGAGATCTACTTTGTGTTATATAAACCCTCATCCACCCAACTGTAATATCATGGAACTACAAAATAAACCTAAACACCTAACATACCAACAAAATACCCTCTATCATCCTCTTTTCTCTCCAAATGGACATGGTGATCAAAGAAGGCACATCAGTCGCAGAGCACACGGTTCCATATTCAGTGAAAACTGCATATGATATTCACTTTTCACTCCAAATGGACCCCGTGATCCAAGAAGGCTCATCAGTCGCAGAGGCAGAGCACACGGTTCCATTTGCAGTGAAAAGTGCATATGATATTCACTTGTCGTTCTAAATGGATCCCAAGATGGAATGCAGATCAGCTGCAGAGCAAACGAAGATTCAAGCGACATCAGACGCATCAAAGCACACAGTTCCATTTGCAGTGAAAAGTGCATATGATATTCACTCTTCGCTCCAAATGGACCCGGTGATGGAACGCAGATCAGCTGCAGAGCACACAGAGATCGAAACAACATCAGACACATCAGAGCACACGGAGATTGAAGCGACACAAATAAGGCGATACTGAAAGTCCTTTTTCCAGTAGTGATCAGATGAAGAATCCCTGGAGACCGAAGAGATATCAGATGCAGATTCCCTGGAGATCAAAGGGTCATCTGCCACAGCAGAGGACACAGAGAGAGAAGAAAGAACCCAATGACCAGCGAATTCTATTTTCCGTGCCCCAACGCACATCGGATGCAAGAAACAAATTTCTTTTCCACCCTTGTTAGTTTCTATTGGGCCGTACTATCATGGACAAATAAATCTCCAAAGAATGGAAAATATAAAACTAAGGTGCATACCAGAAATTCTGATGCAGAAGAAATTTGCTATGAGAAAGAGAAACCATCCCACACCTTCAGAAGCAGGCATTCCACGCTCCAGCCGGTCCATCTATAATGTGCCTCATGAGCCATCTATGTAGGGGATAATCAAAATCAATGCTATTATTAACAAGCATTTTCTGAAATCTGGAAATAAAGCTCGTGCTTACTATAAAGAAGAGTTAAAACACATGCCTGTTTATTTTGTTCGGATACTATTTATTGACAGTTGCTTTATTATCCGAACAATTCTCTCTCTCTTTCATCAGGTACAGGAGAGCATGACTCTCCATGATGTGCACATCAAAGATATAAGTCCTGACTTCTGTTGGAAAATCAAATTTCCCTCTTTTTTATCAGGGAGGTGTATGAATGGCTTTTCCCCCCTATGCTAGTTGATGATCAAAACTTCCCTTCCTTTAATACTGTCCTTGAACGGTTTATATGCTTGGATATGCCATGGAGAATCAATCGTGATGCCAAGTCTAGCGAAGCAGCTCATTTGCTTGACCTTTATTGGAGATGCTCCTTGTCACCTCCGATGTATATATATGGAACTTTCTAAGATGGAAAGCAATCTTTCTGAGCAGGAGCAACCTAGTAGTGCAAAAATCCACCTCACAAATAATGCAGCAACGACAGTTATAGCAAATGCAGCTGAACTTCACAATATGGCAGGTATAAAATTTGAGAAATTTAAAGATAAAGGTCATTTGGGTGTTGTTTTTCCAATGGCATCATGCAGATGCCACACCTGAAGATTGATCCAAAGCAGGTAACCTTGCTAACAAATCTCAATGCCTTTGAGAACTGCATCTTTTTTTTTGAAGGTTGACAGCAATCTGCCAACAATATATTAATAATAAAAGTTTATATACACAGCACAGTTACTGAAGTCAGTAACCTGGCCATATCACCGCAAAGTAAAATAATTACATCAGCTCCCAAAAATAGCAGACAAAAGGGCACAGTATAACGCCCCATGTGCCTCTCTCTCCCTACCCGCATTGAACCCAGAAACCCACTTGCATTGTCGTGTCATCTATCAAAATATGCACTGGTTTCCTGCTATCTGAAAAGACCCGTGAGTTCCTTTCTTTCCAGAGAGCCCAGGCTCCTGCTGCCCACACTGTATTTGTGAGAGAAATTTCCCTCACAGACCCTCGTCTGTTGTTAATATCCCATCTTTCTTTAATTGACCCGCCATTTGGGATGTTCATGTTGAAGTGCGCAAAAAGGCCCCTCCAAAACATAACTACATACGGACAGTTCCACATAATGTGATCCCGAGTTTCCAGGCCTACCGAATTACATAAGTGACACCCTATCTGCACCGTGCAACCTCTGGTTGACAGAGAACCTGCTGAGTTAGGACCTTGTTCTGCAGCATAAGCCAGATAAAAATCTTAACTTTCATAGGTGCTCTCAGTTTCCATAAACTCTGATGAATTCGTGATAGTACCCCCCCATGGTGCATTGCTATGTATGCTGAAGCACATGTGAATAGGCCCGAAGATGACCACTTCCACTGCACCCCATTTTCATATCGTATGGAACAAGAATAGAACAGTACTAGGTCGGATAGTACCTTTAGAAAGGAAGAGTCCAGTGAGAGCGAAGTGAGTTGCTGCGATGTCGTAATGCATGTAGCCTTTGAAGGAGAACTGCATCTTACCCGACTTGAGAACTTTTACCAGCTACATGAAACTGATGGATGCACTCATCGATATTGAAAAGGATATGACGTTACTTCAGAAATGTGGTGTTATCTATAACACATTGAGGACCCATGAGGGGGCCGCCATTTTCTTCAATGATATAGGCAACTTTATTTTCATCGACTACAATACAGATCATTACGCCGGCTTATATAAGGATGTGCAAGAATACTACAACTCTAAATTGGCACTGTAGATGGGTGAGCATCTCGGTGGTCGCAGGTGTGACCCTGCTAATTCTTTGTGCACTTCAGACATACTACACTATCTATGCATATTACATGACAAAGAATTAAGTTGCTGTTAGTTTCGATTCGTTTACTATTTTCATTCTTATTCTCTTAATAAGCCTGTAGCGTTGTTAATTTTTCTTTTCGTTTTCTGTTTTCATTTAGTTTGCTCGTGTATCCAAGTTTGTCCTCTAGCTAGATATTTGCTTCCCAATGTACCACAATGATGTTTAACATTTGTTGTTGAAATTGTCATTAATGTACTCTGTTGGCACTTTGTTGCCTCTCTGATTTATTTATATGTAGCCCTAATTATACTTTGTTTTTATTTTATTTCTTTTTTGGGGGTGGAAATGCCCTTAGTTGTTTCTATTAACATATAACACTCATTGTACTTTGTTGACTTGTTCTATTGTAGATCTAAGCTTAAGATCACTTTACATTTTGTGATGGTTTTAGTTTTATAGAAATGAATTATCTTAAAAAAAAAAGTTCGTGCCAATGTATAGTATTCAAACAAATATTATTTTTATGATAGTTATATACAATTTTCTGCAGATTGATGTTGCTTGTTTTTTAAAATTTTATGATAGTTATGCCGATTGATGTTGCTTGTTATATACAATTTTCAAACAGTTATGCCAATTGATGTATAACAAGCAACATCAATCGGCATTTCCATGTATAAATCGGCAGAAATTGATAGTTATGCCGATTGATGTTGCTTGTTATATACATTTCTGCCGATATCATAAAAAACAAGCAATTTTATATACAATTTTATATAACTTTTGTATATAACTGTTTTTTACAATTTTATGTTGCTTGTTATGGAACATATTATTTTATGCCGATTGATGTTGCTTGTTTTTTATGATAGTTATATACAATTTTCTGTTGTATGTATGTATATATGTATATATGTTGCTTGTTTTGTGTATGTTTTATTTATATTATGGCTAGCAAATTGTTGGAGGACTAGCTAATTATATAAATGAAATTGTGTTAAAAATATATATTCCTTCTATCATTACTAAATACTATTGGTGAGCTAGTGACAATTCTTCTATCGATATGGAACAAAGTACCTATAGAAGAACCACACTTCTTCCATTGGAAGGATGTAAATTAAATATCGAAAGAATAAGTGTATTTATTCTATCGGTACTTGGTTCCATCCAGATAGAAGTAGGTAAATCTTCTTACGGAAAAGAGTTGATAGAAGACATGTAACTTGTTCCATCATGTTGCTCTTTCATGGTAAGAATATGTTAGTAGAGCCAGTTTTTACTTGATAGAAAACTACATTTCTGTAGTACTGACTGTATCTCGACCCACTGACCCATCAAAAGTAGTCGAGATACAGCTAATTAATGAGAAAGTAACATGCATCAAGTGAAAATTTAATATGGGTGTCATATTCTGTTAATTACTGCATTAAGACTGCCGGGTATCATGCATTGACCTCGAAATCAGTATTTAATTAATTAGATACAGCTAATGAGAAAATAACATGCATCAAGTGAAAATTTAATATGGATTTCATCTTCTGTTTACTTCGTTAAGACCTCGAGATAAGTATTAATTAGATACATATGCATTGACCTCGAAATCAGTATTTAATTAGATACACATCCATTGACCCCGAAACCAGTATTTAATTAGACCCAGCTAATGAGAAAGTAGCATGCATCAAGTGAAAATTTAATATGGGCATCATCTTTAGAATACTTCATTTAGACAGTCCTAATGGACACCAATAGTGAGGTTACTGGAACTTGAACCCATGTCCTCATGGACATTAAATGAAACTCAACCACTACACTATAAGTACACATCTATCATTTTATGAGTGGAGCTAGAACATATAAAAACTTATATAAACAAAATTTTAATTAAATTCTAATTAATATACATAATTAAAATTTTCAAAATCAATAAGGTTGGTTTAGTACTCCAAACATATACACAGATCCCACAATGCCAAAAATCATGCACTTCTAGCAAGACCACTGAATGTTAAATGAAAGTATCCTTAAACTCATCAGTTAATAATAAATCCCTGATTTGTTCCCAACTCATGGTCTAAGTGTCATTACTACTGCAAAAAAAAAAAAAATTACATTTACTATCCCTCTTTACCATCGGTTGGCCTAAGTTACCGATGGTATTTGTAACTAGTAGTTTCGTAATTACTTAAAACTTTTTACCGTGTTTGGGGCCTAATTAACCAACCTATGGTGTTGATGGACCACTCCTTTGATGGACCATTACATAATTTAACTAGTTACACTAATTTAAAGTTGAAAATTGAAGCTATGCCTTTTTATTCTAGTATTTTTTTTTTTTTTAGTTTCGTTCTCTGGATGCTTTCGGTTAGTAACTAAAAGTAAACATGAACTACTAATTGCTAATGATAATTTTTCTATTAATATAGTAAATTGGAGTTAATCAAGCTAAGCACACAGTTAAAAAAAAAGGCAATACTTCTAAAATGCTTCATAGAGCCTCAATTTTCTATTTTTATCGGTTTAAGTAATAGGCACTTTCCAATAATACATGTCTGTTGGCTTTTAAATACACTCATGTTTCCTTCTAAACTCCAATCCAATTCTCTAATAGAACATATTTTTCCGTTCATTTTTGCAACTGCAGAGAGGATCCTGATTTCACATCTTATTTTTGTACAACAAATGCAAACGCAATGTTATCTCCACCTTGGCCTCGTCAGTTCGGAGGAATATTATTAGGATCAATATTAAAAAGGCTGTAAAAAAGATAGAGCTGGTGGAAGCTGGTGCTCTTCAAACAAGTACAAAGGAGGAGATAATCCCAAATCATCTCCTGATATGAAACTGCACGAAAGTATCTGCTGCTCTTCCCAGGTTGCCGGAGTTGCGCCATCAGAATCTCCTACTAGAATTCTGGAGGTAAGGCTATATTATATGTCAGTGTTTTGTTTTTCTCTGTAATCATTTTTCTTATTGCTTTTCCAGTCAATGAATATTGGACTAGCATAGCCTGTTTCTATATATTATGGAGTATACATAGTTTTCTTCTCTTATGGCACCGATTTGAGTGTAAGATCTCTCCACTGGGCCACTCGGTAAAGGACCGCTGCTCGATCTGGATTGCTTCCAGAAGAGTAACATGTGTGCAAAGTGCAAAGTGCAAACTTATCACAACCAACCCTAAATTGTATT
This sequence comes from Carex cristatella, assembly GCA_024447775.1. NCBI lineage: Eukaryota > Viridiplantae > Streptophyta > Magnoliopsida > Poales > Cyperaceae > Carex > Carex cristatella. Next base: position 4,124,721 of record JAJHPF010000007.1, read on the forward strand.
TTGTACTTTGGAGTTCACTTCATGGCATTTGTGATTATCACAAAAGCCATATAGTTTTTTGATAAAAAGAGTAGGGTCAAGCCCTTACTTTCATTAACCATGATAGAGTAGGGTCAAGCCATATAGTTTTATCTTTACCTCAGTTCTTTCCTGGATGATGCAGTAAAATATTAGGTTTTTTTCAATGTAAACAGTGCACTTATGGCTTCGCAAAGAAGACCAAAATTCCCTCATATATGTGACAACAACCTAAGTCTATTGCAAAAGTTAAAATGGTCTTACTGGCAGAGGTTTGCGGTGTCTGAGTAAAGCCGCATGGTGCTTCGTTGTCTTTCCCTGCCCATGCTCCCAGAGAGAATTAGCAAGCAGGAAGAACTTGAGCACCGACTCCGAATTAAGTATCGTACTTAGCAGATTCTCACCTTCCCTCTGCAATCAAGCAAACCAACTTGTGAGAAGGGAGAACAAGATCGTTATGAGTAAATTTAGTGCCTCAAAGGACAAACTAGGCAATTTTGTTTTTCCAAGGCTTAAGCATCAATTTAGCTATGAAGCACCAAAATAACATAAATAAAGGGACAAGATTGTATTAACTGCTAGGTATTAACTGTTAGAATATAAATAAAAAAATTGGTGTTCATACTAAAAAAAAAAAAGCACAATAATGGGACAAGATTTTTATTCATTTTATTGGTGTTCATATTGAAAAGTACAATATTTTTTTATAAGCAATATAATATAAATAAAAAATTGGCTTTTAAAAAATCATTGTAAATGTTACCAAATCCTTTCAAAACTGCCTAAATCAGCCATCCATGCTTTCAGGATAAATAAAGAAGGAATGACTTCAGTTTTCTCCATCATCTTAATTACTCAATTTTTTTTGGCTCACCACCATTTTATGTTTATTTTTAGTCTATATATTACAACTTTTATGTTAACTATTCTTATTTCTAGATTGTTTATTTCAACTTTGATGTTAGCTATTTTTTTTAAGTAGCTTGGTAATTAGTAAAATTTGACAGCTATATGTCACCAATTTATATATAAAAAGCACTCAAGATGCATCATTACTAATCTGTAACTTATAATGTGAGAGATCTGTTAACATGAGAGCTAAATTTATGCTCTTTTGGTTCAACATGTTTACATTCTAATTGTGTTTCTTACCTAACTAGCATCATCCCATATATATGAGCGGGAGAAAAGTTGTTTTAAATCTTTTTAGTTGTGTTATACCAAACTAGGGTCATTCCATGTATATGACTGGTTTAAAATGACTGTATGAATTTTTTAAATCAAGATTTAGAGGCAAAGCTGTGCCCACGTAGAGTGGCTGCCACATTTTTTATTTTTTTTTGAAATTTTACGTACAGTGGCTGCCAATATACTGCATAGCACGAACATTATCTTCTTCTTTTTTCTAAAACTGCCAAAGCACAACTCTCTCTCTCTCTCCACAATATAATCTCCATGGTTTCTAGCGATATTGCAATATAAAGAGATTAGAAGAACATTTTATAGATTGGTTTGTCTTACTCTAGCTTCATTTGGTTTTGAAAAGTGCAAACTTATCACAACCAACCCTGATAGTATTTTGTACTTTGTATAGTTCACTTCATGGGATTTGTGAATATTTCCAAAATAACTAGCCCCTATATATCATACAATATAGGTAAGTGGAAAAAGGAAATAATACTCAAATTATATCAATACAAACTCAATTTACCCTTCAATAGTGTAGTAAAGTGTTAATTGAATTTTACTTGCATTAATTGAAACATATCTAATTTCAATATATATGTACAAAACATGCAGACGTCAAAAGATGGACTCGAGTGTCCGATGAGCCATCTGAATAAATATCTAATTTCAACATATATGTACAAAGACATGCAGACGTCAGCTCTGTGCTTGAAGTCGCATGCTTCGTTCAAGAGCAACGATGATTCCTCAGACTCATTCGACTTGGGGACGTCAATGGAGACACCTGTCTTCCCTTTCTCCTGCCCGACAAGAACACATTATGACTATAGAAGGAAAAACCGGCCGTTCCAGCACAGAATCGGACAATACCGAGCTGATTTCAGTCTGAGTTACACAGTATGTGTTGATTCCAGTCAAATTTTGACCGAAACAGTTCAATTTCAGTTAAATTTCAGCCGAAACAGTCCAATTTCAGTCACATTTCGGCTGAAATGGTCCAATTTCAGCGAAATTTGGGCCGAAACGCACTATACTCACCAATCAAATTTTTTTTGCAGGTGACTTGAAACCTGAGAAGTGTTATATATCATCCTACACAACTACCACTACATATACAATATTTTGTTACTATAAAATATAACTACATGTATATATTTTGTAATTTGTACTATATTCAATCCTCAAATCCATCCAATACATGTATATATGTTGTAATGCTTATATTATATTGTATTAGTAGATTATTTAATTGTAATCATTTGTCTAAACAGAAATTGTTGACAAATTATTTTTTTATCAATTTTTTCCTAATTATTTAGTATGAAATGAGTTTTTGGCAAAAAAGTTCGAGTTTCCGATCTGATTCGGCAAATTCCGACCGATTCATCCAATTCTGATTCCACGGTCAAAAGACCGATTCCGATTTTTCCTTCTATGATTATGACCTTGTACTCGTCAGAATCTGGTGGGACAAGGAGCTCCCTGACATGATGTATATTGTTTCCTGCGTTCTATTCCCATCAGAATCCATGCCTTTCTTCCTCAAGGAATCATCTATGAATTTTTTCCTCTTTTGAAACCAATCCGACAGTATGATCTTCACTGGGCCTCTTAATAGGGGAGAGCTTTCCCATCTGGCTTGACAGTGAAACCGAGTCGGATATTCTACTTTTTAGTGGGGAATGCATTGGCTAGCTTGCCAGTGAGTGGATATGCTGTCATCAACTGCCCAAAAAACAATTATTGGTTAGGATTTAGAACTAGAATTTAGAATAATTAGGGGATTAGCCTCAAAACCACAATTCATCATTCACTTCTTTCATTTCTGCAAAGTTAACATGGTATCCGAGCATGATCAATGTCCTAACTACTAAAATCAATTAACAGAACAAGCATCAAATAGACCACCAAGCACTGTTCATTTACACTGTAACAATCACTTATAAACCAATTAATTTTACTCGGAATTTAATCTTTGTTGTGCTCTTGATTTATTCTTTGAGATTCTATTGTTTACTTTATTCACGTAATCCAAATTCGAGATGTTTGAGTACCCCTATGTTATTGGCCATATCTAGGACAATTCAATTAAAGTCTTATTAGCATAGAAACTTAGGTAATCTTATATATGCTAGCCTAACAGGGTCCATTAATACCTGAAAAACATAGGATAAACTTAAATTTTTAGGTGAGAACATAACTGTAAAATCTAATTAATATATTCAAGTTAATCATAGAACTTGATCGTTTAGATAAGCAAGCCTTAATCGGATCCTTTGCTAAATAGGGTACGTATCACACCAAGAAAGTGGATGATACCACTTAGGATTAGCGAACCTCAAGAACTCTTATTGATGACTTAGTTTAAGAAAGAGCAGAATAAATTAAATTATTATCAAGTATTGCGGTAAACCAAATTCCCTAGGTATTTGCCATTTATCAGTTAATTTAGGAAAGTAGTTTAGTTGCAGACCCTTCCCAAACTTGAATTCATCTAGCTAATCAAATAGATAAGGATTGGCATTCAAATCTGTCCCTCTGGATTCGACACCCATAATTACACTAGAACGATAGTGGTAATGCTCTCGCAACCTTTCTTTTGGTTTAAACTTTGGGTATTTTTTATTAGCAACTGAATTAACATCAGTTGCTTAAGAAATAATGCAAGTAAGGAATGAGGAATGGAACAACATAAAATTTCTGGTTCAGTCAATAGAGAGTGCTGCTGTACTGGTGTACCAAGCTTCACTATTTGTCAGTCAATGCTGAACTGAACTACACAAACTTCCTGTGTTGGTTAAGTCAATAGAGATTTCTCCATTTTTTGCAAATTTGATATTAATTAACTCTAGTTGTGGACAACTCAACAAAAAATTCCAAAAAAATATAGAACCAACCAGAAAATGGCATCATAATTAATATTTGTAAAAATACTGCATTTTATAATTCTATATATTCCATTAATATATAGCCACTATGCTAATTCAATTTTCATTGACAGGAAAAGAAAGAACAAAGAAATTATTACAGAGCAAAACAAAACATTGACATATAATAGCCTTACCTCCAGAATTCTAGTAGGAAATTCTGCTGGTGCCACTCTGGCAACCTGGGAAGAGCAGAAAGTGCTTTCGTGCGGTTTCACGTCAGGAGATGAATTGGGATGCAGCTCCTCCTTCGTACTTGTTAGAACAGCACCCGCCTCCTTCAACTCTGTCTTTTTCTCGGCCTTTTTAATCCTGATCTTGATAATATTCTTCTGGACTTACTGATGGGGCCAAGCGTGGGGTTGACATGGTTTGCATTAATTTGTTGTAGTGTAATTTAGGAGAAGAATTAACGTTAATATTTTGATGGAATTGAATTGATTATTTCTTTATTCATCACTTTATAAACATATATATTATATAGAGAATTAATAAAATAAATGATGCTTGAGCATCTTTCCTAAAATAAAATATCTTCATATATATATATATATATATAGCTGTTGGTAAATGGGCTATTTCTGGTGTGCTCGGAATAAGCAGAAAAAAAAAAAAACAGAGAGATAATGGCTATGATAGGGATCGGAAAAGTAGGTTTTTTTTTTTTTTTTGATGGTCAGTCAGCAAATGCTGACGACAAATATATTGATAAAAAAGTTATTTACAATGCGAAAAGTAGGTTTTGGACTTAGGTAATTTTGTAAAATCGGGACAGTCCCTTTGAAAAGCACCCTCAAAAATGAGATTGCCATTCTTTTGTCAGGTATTGAGTTCATCTATTTGGCATGAGATATTTACGTACGAAGCAAACTTTTGATGACAAGATGCGCTATACAAAATGGTGTATAAACACTCGCTGCATCTTGATAACTCTTCAATTTGTAGAAATATTTGGTTATGTTTTTCTGAAGTCTTATATTTGCAAAATATATATAATAATTACATACAAACTAAATAAAATACTACACAAAATTTGAATTATACTATTCTGTATATAAGATGTTGGAGGATATCAATTTGTAGAAATATTTGGTTATGTTTTTTGAAATATATCAATGTTTATATGTGTTACTAACGGTAACAAGTGTTACTGTCTAATTATTTCAAATTTATTATTTTTTTACTAGATAATTTTTCCTTATAATTTTTTTTTATTTTAGTTATTGAGATTTCATTAATTTAATTAAAATGTTTTGCATTGTTTTATTTAGAAAAAACTTCAGATATGTTATTTTGAATTTGATATCATGATTGTGTGAAAAATAACATTACTTTAATGAAATAATAAAGCTTATCTATTTGAACCAGTAACCGGCCTCCTTACTTACAACAAGGAAAAAATTGAGAATAGCCAATTTTTAATCACGTTACCCCAATCTTTATTTTTTTCTCTTACAAGATTTATAAAACTACAACTAAAATAAAATTAAAAAATACAATTTGAGCTAAAAGTTAAATAGCATATCGTTAGGAAAAAAAAAATTGTAAGGTGTCCTATCCCAGTTATATATATACCGCTGATGATGTGATTGAATGATATATATATAGCGACCAACTTAACCCATTATTGTATTTGATAAACGTGTAAGGTGTTATTAATATTGGAGCTTTATATTTGAAATTATAAAAATATTGTTTGACGCATCCGTATTATTATTAAATTTTCATTATTTAATTTCATATTATCTTCATTTCTATAATTAAATGTTCAAGATAATATATAGTTTTATTTTACAATCCTAAAATTATCTATTGCAAATCAATTGTAATCCGATATGACAATTTGAAGCATATATTAATCTTACTAAATTAACAATTATTTCATATTTTCGCAATGAAATTGCAATTGGCACAATTGATTTGCATGTAAAAAATAGATTTCTCTTATTACGATTATGTTTTTGAACATTTTGTTTATTAACAAATTAGTTTCTACTTTTAGTAACTTTGATAATGACACAACACTTTAGTGGTCAACAAAATAGTACTAATTAAAAGGTTTATTGGTCTTCAGATCATTTGTTTTTACTTGATTTAATTAATTAGCTCAACTCAATGTTTCACTTGGATGCTAGATCCTTTATATAAGAGTTTAAAAAAAATGTCATTTAGTGTTTTATATAAGAGTTTAAAAAAAATGTTATTTAGTGTTTTAAAATTTCAGTTGAAGTTTCTGAACAGTTATATAATTTTTTTATTTCAAATAGAAACTGTCCGCCATGCAAACAATAACCAAAATTCTAAAATTAAGTAATAATATTTCAATTATTTTTCTAATTATACGTCTATTATTATGTACCAAAAAGAAAGGACATTGTTGTATCAAGTTGTTGTGGGTCTCTGAAAATATAGAAGTCTATCTAAATTAATCATCTGACTAGTTTGCGCATCAAGACTTCTTTTACCTTATTATTTATTGATTCTACCTTAGATTGCAATCTTTTTTCTAATTCAATTTTCTATCAAGTCATTCACTATTATGTGCTAAGTTTTGTGAGGGTAAAAATGTTAAGTTTTTGTTTAGTATTTTTAAATTTCATTTAATGTCTATAAAAATTTTCTCATCTGAATTTTGAACTCATAATTTTTCATACAGAGAGTGATGTCTTTTATCACTAGATCAAAGCCGATTCTTATTTAGTTGATGATTACAAAACCAAATAAAAGTTTATACATCTAAAAATAAGAGTAAGAAATTATGACTAAGATGATTTAAAAGGCCATGCTCTCTAATTGAAATCTCAAAGCCCATTTTAAGTATCAACCGAGGCCCGCCTGATAAACCACTTAAAACTTCCATTTCAAAGGCCCAATTTGAAACTAGAATTCCTCTGAAATTCCAATTAGGGGTGTTCATCGGAGCAGTTTATTTGATTTTTAACCGAAACGGAAAAAAAAAATTCGGCTCAAATAATTTCGGTTTTTGGTTTAACCAAACCCAAACCGTTCAATTTCGTCTCATAACCCCTCTCTCTCTCTCTCTCTCTCTCAGTCTCTCTCCATTTCTCCTCTGTGATAATAAACTTATAATTGAAACAAAACTTCTATCAATTTATCGAAATTATAGTCCATAACAACTAAAACTTAATGAGAGAGGCATTATAAAGACCAATTTTTTTACTTTTGCATGCCAAGTTAAAATTTTCCTTTAATTCATGTATTTTTCATTAATATTCTTTGAAGAATAAACTTAAATTTTGTTCCTCTGTTGAGAAAACTTAAAAGACAAAATAATATTGAGAAAAATTGGCTTGTAAAATCATGTAAAAATTCCAAAATTATTTTAGTTCAAAATCAAACGGTAAAAAAATAATAAAAAAAATTAATGCATTAAAATTAACTTAAAAAAAACTTTCTTATTTGACTACTTGACTTCATACTAAATAAATTCAAAAAATTATAAATCTTGCATGGTAACATGCCACTAATGAAGTAGATCAGATTGGATTCGTCGTTTGAAGCTAATTCGATAGGTCTTGGAGTTGGTGGTATATTACCAACTAATCAGGTTTCTTTGTTTATAACATGCCATACTGGTTAGTATTGTCACTGGTATCATAACAGGTAGGGCACTTAATTTGATAAAACTCTTAAGTAAAGCCTTAATTAGTTTTTATTATTTTTAACAGATGTTACTGGAGCTGGAGGATACAGTGACCAGGCTCAAGAGACAGAGGGATACACTAAAGAGAACCCTTAATTTTTTCACAGATGCTGAGATGCCTTAGCTCTCTTATAAAAATGGCGCCTACTAGTTTTCTCGTCTTAGTAAATTATACTCATGTGAATTACTGGAGAATAGGTTTGGTAATATGATGAACTAGTAGTGCAGGATAGAAGTTAAAAGCTGTTTTTTCATGTGGGTCCTTCCTTTTTCTTGGGTGTAATTTAGCTGTTATTTTGGTTTAATAATGGAAAAATGCTGTTATTTGAGATGTATAGTAGCTAGTTCAGAACAGCATGGAATACACTTTTGGTTTGATATTTCTTATTATCTTATTGGTAATTTGTAATCTCAAAAAGAAAAATTTGAAAGTCAGTGGAAACTGACATTTTTATTGATTAAGAAAAGAGTTTACAAAAGCTTTTAACTAATTATTTACAAGGTAGTAATCTCAAAATTTCAACTCCCAAGTACTTCCAATGCAAATTCAATCTATTTTTTATTTAAAAAGAAAAAAAGGAAAAATGCTCATTTTAGTACATTTAACATAAATTGAGTGTGCATTTAAAATTATCTGAAATGTGGTTTGAAATTTAGTATTCGTCAAAAAAACAAATCATGTCTGATATCAAAAAGTTATGAATAGTTAGGGGTGGGTCCGGAGTCTGCGGACCAAGTTTTCTCTCTTTGAATTTTTTTTTGTCTCCTTAGAATTCTAATTTGCAATTCACGTTAAATTTAGAATTAAAATTAAAATAAATACTATGCATTTTGAATCTTTAATTTATAATTAAAATTAAAAGTTAAAGGATTGAAAATTACAAATCAAAGTATTGTTTTTATATTTAGTATTCGATTAACTAATTAATTTAAACTCAATTAGATATTTAAATCGGATTCGTTATATTTTTGCTCCACTGATCCGTCCCTTTCAATAGTTATCAAGTCTATTTAAAAATCACAAAATGAGAAGCTCCCTAAATTTGCCATAGATATAATTATTGTGCTCTAATAGTAAAAAGCAAATTTAGCTTTGTCCTGAACAAGTTGCATTTCCGTGATCTCTCCTCAAATTGGATCACGCGCTGCGCCGCTATCCAGAATAGACTTTTCCAGAAAAAAAATTAATTCGAATTTGGAAGAACGAATTGCATATAAAATAGTCAAAACACAACCCACTGGTCCCCACACGTAAGTGAACATCTTCATCGGCAACCGCGTACAGCCAAATTAAAGCATCTAATTACATCTTGATGGAAAATTTCTTACGTACACCCAAATCATTCCGTAAATATCACAGTCATTCTCTGACATTATGGACCCACAAAACTCCGTGTTGTTGATCCCCATCTATAGTTAAGAACCAGGTGCATAGACTATTCTCTTTAATCCATTGAAAGTACTCCAAACTCAGCCGACTGGTCCCCACACGTAAGTTACCGTCTTAAGCAGTCATCGCTTACTGCCCAATTAAACTTATCTCGATGGAAACTTTTCTAAACAGACCCAAACCACTGCGTATCAACTTTCTGACATTATGGTCCCACTAAACCCCTGTCCATCGGTCTCCATCTACAATTAAACTCCGGGTGCATGAACTTTATCTCTAAAACCCAAGTGGCTAAGATTCTAGAAGGATATTCTCGTAATTTCGTGAGACGAAATATCTGGGAATCCCCTTCCCTCCGCGTCCGGACAGATACCCGCGTTTCCTGAATTCATATGACAAGAGGATTTTACATCACGACCGTACAATCTACTTCAACACGAATATTAAAGAATCCTCTCGGATTCCACCTCGAACGGGATTGGTCCATATTCCGATCGGACGGTTCATAAATAACATCAAAAGTTAAGTCACAGCAGAGAATCCGGACTACGCGTTTCCTTTCCTTCGCTTGATCGCAAAATCCAACCTATAAATTCTCCAAAGTCCACTTCTTCCTATCTCATCTTCAATTTATAAACCTCGAATTCTCAACCTTTCTCCTCTTCTCTCTCTCTTAGAAAAGAAACACTTAACCCTAACCCTAGCTCTAGTTCAAGCTCTGAAACTAGCCATGGCGTACAGAACTCTCGAGCTGACTTTGATCTCAGCGAAGGATCTCAAGGATGTGAACCTCCTAGGGAAGATGGATGTCTATGCCGAGGTGTCTATCTCCGGCGATCCCCGATCACGGCAACGCACCAAGATCCATGTTGACAGTGGTCCGAATCCGACTTGGAACCAGACTCTGCGGTTCACTGTACCAGCCGATCCAGGTGCGCCCGGCACGATAAATGTGGTGATGCGTGCCGAGAAGAAGGCGCTTGGAGATAAAGATCTCGGCGAGGTGCACGTGCCGCTGAAAGAGTTGCTTGAAAATGTCAGGGGTGACGGGCCCACTCAGCCTCAGTTCGTCTCTTATCAGGTATTGATTTTAGCATACGTTTCAACTAGGAAAGAAAAACCAAGTTCAAGTCTTTTCCTGATTTAGTATGCTATGGTGATTTTTGTGATTGACAGAAAAAGATATTAGGACTCAATTTTGATTGTTGGTGCCAATTGGAAGCGAATATGGTATAGTTGTCCAATATTCCATTTGCAATTGGTGCCAATTGGTACTATGTATAATTAGTTTATGGAATATTTCATCTCCAATTGGTACCAATTGGGGTCAAGTCTAATTAGCTTATGGAATATTTTCCATTTCCAACCAACCAAAACCATCCTTTATTTTTGTCAATTGATGATAAAAGAAATTAGAACTCAATTTTGGTTCTTGGTACCAATTGGTAGTGAATATGGTATACTTGTGGAGTATTCCATTTCCATTTGGTTCCAATTGTTGCCAAGTATAATTAGTTTATGGAATATTGCATTTCTTGCCATGTGAAACCGTCCTTTGTTATTGTATAGAAGGGGTTGTTGGTTATGGATGATCATTTGTAGAATACAAAATCAAGAAAATTGGTTTGAGCAATGACTTTTGGGACAGTTGATAGTCACTAACCAATATTTATTCTAAAAGGATCTAATTATTTACTACTAATAAAGATATAAGTTCTACCAAAATCATTTAATTAACCATCTATCATCATCAGCAGTTGTTGCTCTCCACACACATGTACCAGACAATCATATCACTTTCTTAGGTTGATAATTTGATAAACAAATCTATGATTAGACTTTTATGTTCTAGAAAAAAATAATTAACAAAAATCTAATTATTTGACAATTCAGGTCAGGACACCAAACTCCGGCAGAGCAAAAGGTGTGATCAACCTCTCTTACAAGCTCAGTGAGCGCTTAGGTACACAAGCACCTGCTGGTGCACATGCCAAAACTGGATATCCTGCCGGTGCACCATATCCACCGCAAAATGCCAGTTCACCATACCCACCACAAAATGCCGGTTCACCATACCCACCACAAAATGCCAGTTCACCATACCCACCACATAATGCCGGTGCACCATACCCGCCACCACATTCCGGTGCACCATATCCACCGCAAAATGGATACCCTTCAGAAAAACCTGCTAAAACCGCCGAGCCGGTTACAGCATACCCACCAGCCGGTTATCCTGCACCAGCAGGATCAGAAAAACCCACGAAATCATCTGAACCGGCTACTGCATACCCGGCCTCATCTAGTTCCGCCATGCCATATCAGCAACCTCCGCCTTATGGATACGCACCGCCACCTCAGTATGGTGCTCCACCACCGCAATATGGATATGCACCGCCACCTCAGTACGGGTATGCCCCACCACCTCAACAAGGGTACGGTTACCCAGGGGGTTATGGTTACCCCCCAGCACAACAGGCGGTTAAGCCGCAAAAGAATAAGAAGAATGGGATGGGAGGGATGGGGATGGGGCTCGGTGCCGGTCTGCTTGGTGGGGCCCTTGGTGGTTTGATTATAGGTGACATGGTTTCTGATGTAGCTGATGGCGGGTTTGATGGTGGTTTTGATGATGGGGGGTTTGATTTTTAGAATTTTCTTTTTAAATATTGTATGTTTTCTGGCTTTATTTTTTGTATTTTTAAATAGTTAGCTGGTACTGGTACAGCCTGTAGCCATCTGTTAGAAACTTGATTATATTGAATGATGATTGATGGTGCTGGGGGTTGTATACTCTGAATAGCTGTTGTTGGTTTTATTTATTGGCGCTGGAATTTGTAAATAAAGAGATTTGCTGATGCACTTGTATTATATTCCTGTTGTATGTATGCAGTGAATTGATTTTATTTAGTAAGAAATTAAAAAATCACTTATTTGAAAAAAAAAATTATTGGTTTTTTTTTCCTTCGGAAAATATGTGAAATATTTAGGACAGAGGAACTTCTTGGGCTAGTGCGATGTAAGAATTATGACATTGTCCCATGATATTTAATATTAGGCTATTACATTATTAAAAGAAAATAGAAAATAAACTTTGTAATTGATGAATATGACAAAAAAAAATTAATATGCCAATAAAATCAAATTTCTTAATTAATTATAAGAAGAATAACAGGTGACATGATGTGATAGAATAAAATCTTTACCAAGAGTAACTGTCTATTAATAATAAAAAATAGTGTTATCGTATACAATAGCTAAATCCGTTTTTTTTTTTGTTAAATAGAATTAATTTTAATTATTTAAACGGAACAAGCATATCATTGATTTGGTTTTATAATAAAACAGCTAGGGAGAAATTAAATTTGATTTTAAGAGATCTGCGATTGGCCATAAATGCTTATAAAAATCAAATTAATAGTGTTTTGTTATGTTAAAATAATTAAAATTAGTTATATTTAAAGAAATCCTAAATCCATCTATGCATGTTAATTTGCTAGATTTAATCTGACAAACATCTTATAAGATTTTATTTAGAGACCGTTTCTCAAGTTTTTAAAATAGAAAATTTTAAAAGAAAAGTATATAAAAAATATATTAGAATCTCTTTACTATTAACAACTACAACTAAACTATAATTGATTCTCAAAGATACTTATAATTGAAACAAAACTTCTATCAATTTATCCAAATTTTAGTCCATAACAACTAAAATTTAATGAGAGGGCATTATAAACACCTAATTTTTTTACTTTTTCATGCCCAAGTTAAAATTTTCCTTTAATTTATGTATTTTTCATTAATTGTCTTTGAAGAATAAACTTAAATTTTGTTCCTCTCTGAGGTTTTCTCTGTTCACAAATTAATGTGAGGATATGAGAAGAAGGAAATATTTATTAATCACCAACAAAGTTAGGAAGAAACAAATATATAAATTAGCAACATGTTTAAGAAATTATTTAAAGAACATTTAAATTCATAATTATTTAAAGAAAATTATCCAAATATAAATTAGCAACATTTTTTAACAAATTATTAAAAAAACATTAATTCAAAGTCATTCCTCTCTTTCTGTAATATTTTATCCAAAGTCTTCTTCCTCTCTCTCTCTCTCTCCCTCTCTCTTGTTACCAATTCAATCCATCATCTCAGATCTCAACCTCTCTTCATTTTCTCCAATCCATTGACCCGAAAACACCGTAAACCGATCGTTGTAGTTAATTATCATGGCGGCATTTCGAACTCTTGACCTAACCCTAATCTCTGCAAAAGACCTGCACAATGTTAACCATTTCCACAAATTGGAGATCTATTGTGAGGTGGTGCTCCCCACCGATCCCCGCTCAAAGCAACGCACTTTAACCGACCGTGAAGGGACTAAAAACCCGACATGGAACTCTACTCTCAAGTTTACCATACCCGCTAATCCCGACGAAACAAGCATGTTGAATGTCATGCTACGTGCCGACCGTTCATTGGGCGATCGAGAAGTCGGCGAGGTCCATATCACACTCAAGGAAATTCTCGAGACGGCTACCGGAGATGGACCCACAGAACCAAAATTTGTTTCTTATCAGGTATTAATTAAATTTTAAGAGCAAAATTTCTTATAAAAGTTTGTAGCATTGTTTAACTAATGACAGTTTGTTAATTAAAGCGTTTCAGAATATATATAATGGATCAATTTAATACTACCGTCACTTTATGTATATATGATTAAGTTTTATTGGTTTGGTTGGTTTAAAAAAACCTGAAAATGGAAAACTTAAAAATAGTAACATGTGAAGAATCATCCGTGCCATTTATGATTCAAATTTGGGATACTAATTATTTGGACTAATATTATAGTAAGAAGAAGACGACGATCATTATTTAGTTTTCCCAAAAAAGAAACGAAAAATAAAACCATTATATTTGTTATTTATTTGGTACAAAATAAAACAAGTCCTGAATGTTTATTTATTAATTATCCTGCAGTTTGGCAATTACATTTTAAATTTTAGGATAGAGTAATAATTAAGATGAAATGATGTTAATTGTTTTGTAATTAATTGTAAGTCTTAAGTAAACATCTTTCAACATTTAGCAATATATACTATATTATCTTGTGAAACAATCCAATAGTTGACCTTAATATTTATTAAATCACAGTACAATAGTTATTTTTATTTTTTACTTAGAAAAGGAAGATAATGTCACATGTCTTTGATAAGTTTCAAATTCTAAGAACATGATCATGCTATATATAACTTCTAAACATATATATATTTTCAAATTAATTTGATGTTCCTATCTGATGTTCCACTATTTTATAATATAATTCCCCACAAATTTTCATAAATAATAAAAAAAAAAAAACTAACAAATATTCATGGCATTACAATTTTTTTTCAGGTATGGAAACCTTGTGGCAAAGCCAAAGGAGTACTCAACATCTCTTACAAGCTAAGTGAGCGCTTCACTGCCGCAAGTACCCCATCTGACAATGCTAGCGGTTCGGGGGCCCCATATCAGCCCCCACCAACCACTGCCGGAAACCCATACCCTCCCCCTCCTCCCGGTTATCCTACACCGGCACCGGGACCCACACAATCAGTTGTTACCGCATATCCAGTTGCATCCAGTGCACCAGCACCTTATGCTGCACCACCGCCATATACGTATACTCCTCCACCACAATACGGGTATGGCCCACCGCCACCTCAACCCGGGTATGGGTACCCGGGCTACGGTTACCCGCCAGCTGCACAAGCACAGCCGGTCAAGCAAAAGAAGAAGAAAAATAATGGGTTTGGTGGGTTGGGAGCGGGTCTGATCGGTGGGGCCATTGGCGGATTGATTCTTGGTGACATTGTTTCAGATGCAGCTGAGGATGTGTACGATGCGGGTTATGATGCCGGGTTCGATGATGCCGGTGGGTTTGATTTCTAGCTAGTTTGAAGATTTATGATTTTATGTTTGCTACTTGTGTCTCTGCCATGTTTTCCATCACAAGGTGTTTTAATTGATTGATTAGTTTGATTTATTAATTATTTGGTAATTGAGTGTTGTCTCATGGATGTTGTATTTAGAAAGGTCTCCTGATTTATAAATTATTTGTTAGCGCTTGTGCATCATAGACTGCTGACTGTCTTCTTTTTTCCTTCAAAGATTTTTATGGTCAAATTGATTTATATTTTATTTCGATTTGATTTCTTTTTTTTTTGTAAGCAGTAGAAATTGCAAAGCCAGCCCAGAAGATAACAGTCCGGTATGTTATTCTGATCCATATTTTAGAGAGTTTGTTCTGCATATGTTAGAGAGTTTATTATTTTTTTTTTTGCCAGTAAATATTTGAGAGAGTTCGTTCAGTACTTGTGCAGTAAAGTGGTAGGATAAAAAATAAAGATTTAATATGAGTAAAATAAATGTTATAGCATGTAAAGACTTTATATTAGAAGTGGCAACAATCACCATGAAAAGAATATCAGAATTTAAAAAAAATAAATAAATTCGGAGACATTGAAACGACCATTTATTATTGATTATATAATAACGAGTCTAAACTCGAAAACACTCCACAACACAGCATTGTGATGCATCCTCATCCCAAACAGAGAATTTATAAAATGCAAAACATAAACAAAACCACAAATTGACAACAAACAAAACCAAACCAAGCCGAACCGAACCGAACTAACAACATTTCACAAGTAACTCCTCAATTACGCAGGGAGAGAGGCAGCGGTCTTCTTCCAGGCGGGACGAGCTGAGATGTTGTCCCACCATGCCTTGACATGCGGCCTGGAATTGACCAAATCGGCCTTGGGTGTCTTGAGAAGTAAGAATATCTCAGGCATGTGATTCAAATCCACAAGGGTAAATTCGTCACCTGCCAAGTATTTGTTCTTTGCAAGATGTGCCTCATACACATCTAGTACTGCACTTAGTTGTTCGGCCTTTTTATCTGCATTTGACGGGTCGGTTGTCATGCCAATCATAGGCTTGATGACGAATTCAAAGGCTATTCCGGAGATGGGGGAGTTGAATTGCGAGGATTCAACTTGAAGCCAAGTTTCGAACTTAGCTAAGCTTGCAGGGATGAGATTTGACCCACTCTCCTTGTACTTGGTTGCAATGTAGCGAGTGATTGCACGAGATTCTGTGAAATTAATTTTACACAAGTTTTAGCTGAGTCTATGTACTATGCATAGCGTAGATCGCTCTATACTACGGATCATATGAAAATGCACTTGCAAACTAAATTTTATATTTGTTTTTAGAATTTTTTTTACTACTTTTTTACATAGATAGAAATTACTACATATTCATATAGAGATCATGTTGAACTGTTCTATCAATTGTTTAGACTTTGAAAATGAAGATATTTATATGTGGTATGGACCAATATGCGCAATGCATAGAGATTAATAATACATTAGCTATATTTCAGATCAACTTAATTTAGCTTATATATTTGTAGGGAAAACAAAAAAATTGACCAATATTTAAAAAACTTGTGAAATGTAAATATCGCAAAATTAGGAGATGTTGCACACATTATTTAGGGTACATTTAGATGCTGTGAAATTAGGAGACGTTGTGAAATGTAAATTAAATTAGGAGATGTTGTGAAATGTAAATTAAGATTGAAACCTATGACCTTTGTACATTATATATGAACACAGTAAAAGAAACTTTGAAATAATTGCCACTCACAGTTTTTATAAGATTTACCACAAGCTAGTGCTTGCAGTGAAAACTGAAAAGATATAAATGACGACTTTGTTTATCTGCTAGTTAGTATAATTTGAGCAATATTGAAAATATATTTCATCTATTTCAACAACCGAAATATGCAAAAGAACGAATGCTTAGAAAATTAAAACTGTTATCAGAACTTACCGAATAGGGTGTCATCGCCATCTTGAATTGTTGGAATTTGACCGAATGGCTGAAAAAGATTCACAAAAAAATATTAGAACAAAAACAAATCATATTAAAAAAGGTTGACCTTGACAACATCAAGGCAACAAAGTGCAATAGTGTAATTAGGACTGAAATCTAATTTTACAGAATAAAAAAAAAAAATTGGAGTTGTTTCTCAGACTATAAAAATGTTTTTCTAAAAGAAAAAGAAAAGGCTCAAGCCGACTTGTTTTCAGTAACTAAATCCATATGCTGGAGGTTATAACAACAATTTTCCTTACCAATAAATCAAGCACTCCAAGTAATCAGCAACATGTTTTCAAAGATCATGAGCAGATACTATGCATACCCCTTTTAGACCGTGATGTTTTACTTTATATTAATTTTTAAAACAGAGTATCCTTTGACTAAATTAATATCGATTAATACAGTGAAAATAAGATCCGATTACACATCAGATTAGATCTACACAAAGATATTTTCAGGGGAATTTCATGTATCGCCCTCAAAAGTTAAAACCTCAATACTACATATTTCCTCCTAAAAATTTTGTAATGTCATATTTACACTTCAAAATTATTGATGCTCACATATTTATCTAATTCATTAACTTTTTCATCAATTGTAAATTCATCACTCTTCTAAATTCATAATTCCCATTTTACTATTTTTTTACAGTTTTAATGGATTAGCACTACAATAGAGTAATCAATCAATCGCCAGGTAAAATCATGACGCCTAGTTAATTAATTGATCAAATCGGATCAAAAGATATATATAATCAAAAGTGAGACACGCAAGAGAGAGAGAGAGAGAGAGAGAGAGATTAGAATGGATACATTGAGAGCGAGGAATTCTGGTTTTTTGTGAGCACCGGCGGCGAGATCGACGGGGACAAGTTCGTACTCCAAACACTTCTCGTTCAACGCCGCGATCACTCGCACCACGTTGTTCGACAGCGTCACTCCGTACACCTTGATCGCCATTTCTCTCTCTCTCTCTCTCAGTGTAGTCTCCTTTCTCACTTCCTGCCTTCTCTTATCTTTTCCTTTTTTTAGTCCCTCTATGCTCTGCTCTCGGGTATATAAATAGAAAATAACGAGACGGCATAGTCGGGTGGGGTTCGTCTCCTAAAGTAAGGACAAAATTTGAGTTTAGATAAAGACCGTACGATCATGATATTCAGTTTAATATTCGTGTTAAATCAGATCGGACGGTGAAATCTAAATGCAAATTTTGAGTTACTAAAAAGAATACGGATTTCTTATCGGGAGGGTATTACCTTATAAAGTAACAAAAAAATTGAGTTTATATCCTGACTGTCTAGATTTCATTGAGCACCTAAATATTCGAGCAAAATCAGATCGGACGGTCGTAATATAATTTGCAAATTTTGAGTTACTTAACGGGATAAGAACTCTCGTCGGGTGGACGGGTGGTGGTCGCGACTTGTAAAATATTTGGATTTTATTGTGCCACCGCATCAAATGACTTTGTGAATTTTGTCGGTGAAATTGAGATCTTCTGTGGCATTCAAAGAAGCTTCCTTCCATGATCCATGTTTGTTAAATCAGAGTCTCAGAGGACAAGGACACCTATTTTTTTAACCCATATATTTTTTTTTAACATAGTGATAATTGACTTTTCATTTTTTATGACTATATTTAAGATAAATTTATAGATGCTAAATTCTTTTACGCATTAGACCCTTGATCTTTCTTGGTCTTTATATATGTATAATGAAAGAATTACATCTACAAATTTCCAATTTTTGCTATGTTTTTCTTTGTATTGCTTGTTTTAATTTCTAATTTTTAAAATAGCTATTATTTGCCTATCCCAACTCAAATAATATCAACAAAATTTTGTATTAGTTGACAACACTAACATCAAAACTAACTAAAGTTTCTTATTTTTTGTTTTCTAAACCAAGTCATCGAGAGATCTGATCTATAGAGAGCAAAGAATTTGTTATTTTTTTTTTGTCTTGTTGTGGATCAACAACTTCAAATTAATTGTTCCAATAGTTTGATGGGATGGAAAAAATATAGATCCAATTGTTGTCAGGTTCTACACAGGGGCGGAGCCAGACTTTCGAACTATGGGGGTCAAACATATAAAATTTTTCTGCGGAGTCAGATTTTTGAATTATGAGGGTCAATCATATATAATTTTTCGCGGAGAATAAATGTCATTTTTACCATTTCATGATATTTTATTGTAAAATATAAAAAAATTACATATTAATAAAAAAAAATTTAAAAATAGGGGTCAATTGACCCCCATATGGAATATTTAAATCCGTCTCTGGTTCTATTGGATATCGAACTCAAAATAAACAAAACTAAATATAAAAAAAAAAAATTCTTCGTAATCCAGATAGTCCCATGAGAGAGCCATAAATAATGGAGAAATATTTATATTATACAAAGTTTTTAACACAACAAAGCTATGCCGTAACTTCAGCTGGTCAAAAGCTCAAATATTTGCAAAACAGAAGGTCTAATTTTGTGAGTTCCATTTGGATAATCTAGTTTGAGTTGATTATCGGATATAGATAACCTTTCTAATCCGAATCCAAATCCAATATCATATAAAAAACTGTGGTCTGCATCTGTATCCACTTGAAAATTCTTCAACCCGTTTACACTCCTACTGTCTCTCTTTTTGTTTTTTAAACAAAGTGGAGTAGAGTAGACTCTACGAAGCTTCAACGTTGAAAGCGTGCCACAGAAAACTATATCTTTAATCAGAGTGTAGTTCCTCTGTGGTTTAACCCTGAATGACTTGCATTTTACTGACACATGGGCCCCGGACTATAATCAGTGCAGTTCTCTTGCGGGGTCCAGATTTCAGTTAATTAATGCAGGAATTCTGCTGGTTGAATCGTTGGATACCTGTTTGAAAGTATGAGAAATGAAAGGAAGTTCCGAGAAAAATGGGATTATTCTTCGCTGGTTTGTTCGGATCCATTCATTGAAGATTATTGTACACCGTACGATTAATACAAGGTTAACAAAATATTTCTGTTTAAATTTCTGTCCGATCAAAATACGCATATATATTACATGGGTTGTGTATTTTATTTCGGACCAAATTAATCAGAATTCTGATAAAATAGTTCTTAGCTAAACATAAATATTTTTTTTTTACCTCAGGGGATAAGGACACCTATTTTTAACCCATATTATATTTATTAACTAATGATAATTGACTTTTCATTACACCCTTAATCTTGTTTGGTATTTATTAACATATCTGAATGCATATAGCAAGGCATTTTATTTTGATATACATACTTTATATTATAAATAAGAATTTTTTTTCAAATTATACTAGTATTATATTCGAATCACAAAATTATTGAAAGAATAATATCTACTGATTTCCAACTTTGCTATGTTTTTCTAATTTCTAATTTTTAAAGTAGATATATATTATTTGCACATCCCAATTCAAATAATATCAACAAGACTTTGTATCTTTGTTGACAACACTAACATAAAACACTAACTAAAGTCCACTTAAAAAAAAAAGAATATTTTGAAAAGGTTAATTTAGAGATAATCATGTTTTGTAGGGAAAAATGATTGAAGAATATTGTAAGTTATGATTGCATTATTTGTCTATGGAGTAGGTCATAGTGTAAACACTTATTCCAACCAACAACTAATGAATAATTATTTGTGTTGTCAACAATTTCCCAAAAAAGAAAAAGAAAAGAATTATAACTTCCTCACTGAATTATATATAATATTTCATAAAGTACTTTTCTAATATACAAATATCTCTTCAGTCGCCATTAATATTAATGAATCCCTTTATGAATTTAGAAATAAGTTAGCAAACAAATTGAAGTATGCATAAATAAATCAACATCACACCATAAATAAAATTCAAATAACTAAACTAATATAATTAAGAATATTAAGCTAATCCATATTCCTAAATGTTTAGCCAGCCATAAATTTAACACAAGCACATGATTTTTAATCTCAAATTGAATAATAAGAAATAATTTGTAAAATTAACACTTATCACTCCCCTTCCCTCCCTTCCCTGAATCCAGGGGAAGAGTCAGACTTTTAATTTATGGAAGTTAAATTTAAATGGAGTCAATCATATAACATTTTTGTGCTCTGAGTGGGGGTTAATTTTACAGTGTATGTAGTATTTTACTCAAAATTATAAAAAAAATTAAAAATAAATGGGGGTCAATTGACCCCATACTTTGTAACTAGGTCCGCCTCTGCCTAAATGCAGAGTGTCCGATCAAAATTCAGTTCAATCTGACTCGAAGTAAAATTCACGGAGGTCTTTAAATATTTGTGCAAATTCTGATCTAATTATCTAAACATAAAGATTATGTTACTTAGGTGATATGAATTCGCCCTCTCCTTCCTTTATCTATCTTATAACTTAAATATTTTGTTGTTTCCCCTAATATATCATATTCTACAGGATTCAGATCTGCTAAAATCCAAAATTCATGAACAATAATCTTGAAATCTGAGATCCAGCCATCTAACTTTTTCTGTGCACGCATCTCAAAATAACTGATTTTCTGTGTACGCATCTCGAAGCAATTCAATGGCTGGATCTCGGATTTCAGGATTATTGTTCATGATAATGAATTTCAACATATTTGGATCCTATTCTACAACACAGGGGCACTAGTGCTAATGGTGGGATCCGCATCTGCTGCGATTCTTCACTAATCAATAGTGCCCTGCGGTCCTTGCTTTTCCAAATCCAACCGTTCAATTGTTTCGAGATTCGTGCAAGGAAAAATCAGCTGCTTTGAGATACGTACACGAAATTATTGGACTATCAAATCTGAAAAGACAGAAATTTTAGAGTTACTGTTCAACCTTTTAGGATCGCAGCAGATGTGAATCCGCTAATGGTGTGGTCTCACCTGCCAGTACCTAAAATTGTCTAAATTTGTCTATCCAATTTGAAACGATATAGATGTCAGAAAACCAGACAGTGTTATGTCAAACGAAATTATTTGTTCCCCAATCATTGGTGACATATGTCAGTGGTGTTTGTTGGATTACTCCTCTTTTTATATCTTATTGTGCTGCTAGCTATGAATCCTATGATAACATGGCATGCGTCAATTATACCTTATTTAAATTAATTGAGTTGTTGCTTAATATAAACAATAGTTTGCCGTGTAATATTATATCTTATCACTCAAATTAGATAAACCAACCATGCTTGCATGCTTGCCCTCTAGTTCTATACGAAACATATTTAAAATCTTGAAAGATCAAGAAGAATCTGCCTTTTTTTATCTTAAAAAAATAATATGGAGAATTTGTATAAAATTTTGAGGGAATTTCATCCATATCTCTAAAAAAACTTTAAAATTACGTATTTTTCCTTCTAAACTTTAAAATTATGTATTTTTCCTTCTAAAATTCAAAAACTCACTAATTTACTTATTTTATTATCTTTTATATTAAAACTCATTTTAAAAATTTGTCGCGTCATATCATATCCTGTAATTCAAATATGATAAATCAACCATGTTTGCCCTCTAGTTTTATACCATACATATTTAAAATTTTGAAAGATCAAGAAGAATCGGCCTTTTCTTTTATTTTCTTTCTTAAAAAAATAATAATGGAGAATTTGCATACTTGGGGGAATTTCAAGTATATCTCTCAAAAATTTCAAAATTACATATTCTCCTCTCTAAATCTTAAAATTACGTATTTTTCCTTCTAAACATAAAAAACTCACAAATTTACTCATTTTATTGTCTTTTATTTTAAAACTCATTTTAAAAATTTCCCGCATCATATTATATCTTATCATTCAAATCAGATAAATTAACCATGTTTGCCCTCTAGTTTTGTACCAAACATATTTTAAAATTTGAAAGATGAAGAGGAATCTGCCTTTTCTTTTAAAAAAACATGGAGAACAAATGATGTAGAAAAGATAATATAAAAAGAGGAGGGCCAAATTACAATTTGATTATATTAGACTCATAGAAATGCAAAAGGATAAGATATGGATCGGATTCTGAAAAATCCGATCCATTTGCACCAACCAGGAAGAATCGTACCCTTTCTAGAAACTTCTGTATTTCCACATACCTCCAAATTTCCACGCGAATCATGCTCCACCATTTTCCACAAAAGCCATATATATATATGATATATCCAACTATCCAAAACGTGCCCATTTACTTCATCATTTACTCCCACATAACCTTTCCGGGTCAATTAATGGACAGGTGGATCCCACATGAAAACTGTTGTGACTATAGTACAAGGCCCCAAGGCCCCATGTGACAGTGAAATGTAGATCAGTATTAAGTATTAACCACAGAAGGAACTAGACTCGGATTAAAGATATGATTTTCTGTGTCGCGCCTTGAAGTTGAAGCTTCGTACAATCTACTCACCTTTACATTCTTCTTGATGACTTTTATAGTCACAATATTCACAAATAATTTTTTTATTTTTATTTTTTTGGTGATAGGAATCGAACGTCTAATTCTTCAATTGACAAACTTTGACTAAATTTTTCAAGAATTGTACAATTATTTGCAAAAAAATTTCGAACTTTATTTGGATCAACCATCCAGACACAAACAAGAATAATAATTTAATTTATATGTCAGACAAAATACAAATAGTTCGAATAATAATTTTATAGCCAGCATTGATATACCAAGATGGAATTAAATTAGTTAGATAAAAAGACAAAAGCTTTAATAAAGATTATCGTTTAATTACTTTATTCTTGTCCCAAAATCACAATGCATCAATGATAGCTTTAATTACTTTCCTCTTGCTCTATTGACCGCATTTCTGGGGTCAATTCTAGCTTTAATTACCTCAACCATTGATCAAGTAGAACTGCAGAAAGATTGACATGTCACCAATTGAAGATCTCTAATATAAAGCCTCGAACACCATAGCTACCGCTTGATTTACAAACTACCAAATAATCCATAACACAAAATATACCGACAAAATAGTAATACCCTCTATCATATCCACTTTTCACACCAAAATGGACCCGGTGATCGAAGGCACAGCAGCCGCAGCAGAGCACACGGAGAGCGGGGAAAGAAACCAATGGCCAACAAATTCTATTTTCCGTGCCCCAGCGCACGTCAGATCCGGTAGAAAATCTTATTTTGAGCCCAAGTTAGTTTCTATTGGCCCGTACTATCATGGAAGAGATGACCTCAAAGACATGGAAGATTTAAAACTCCGGTGTATACCAGAAATTCCGGCAAAGCAGGCAGCTGCTGTGAGAAACCCTCGCAGATCTGGGAATGTAGGCATCCCACGCCGTCGGCAGTCCATCTATAATGTGCCTGTTGAGCAATCTATGAAGGATCCCCCAAGGGGCCTTAATGACATGCTAGTTGAGCCACTAAGAATTTCGGGAGGGAAAGCTCGTGCTTACTATCAACAAGAGTTCAACCAGAGTCCCGATAATTTTGTTCGGATGCTAATTCTGGACAGTTGCTTTATTATCCGAATAATTCTTGCTCTATGCGAACCGCTGATGTTTAGCATGGCTTTCCTAGATGCGGATATAAAAGAGGTAAGATCTGACTTGCTTCTGTTGGAAAATCAAATTCCCCTCTTTTTTATCTGGGAGGTGTATGAATGGCTTTTCCCCCCTATGCTAGTTGATTACCAAAACTTCCCTTCCTTTAATACCATCCTTGAACCGTTTATATGCTTGGATATGCCATGGAAAATCAATCATGATGCCATCTCTAGAGAAGCAGTTCATTTGCTCGATCTTTATTGGAGATGCTCCTTGTCACCTCAGATGTCTACGAAACTCTCTAAGCTGGAAAGAGATCTTTCTCAAGAGGAGCAACCCAGCTGGGACGAAATCCACCTCCCAATTAATAGACCAATAGTGATAGCGACTGCATCTCAACTTCACTATATGGCAGGTATAAAATTTGAAGATAAAGGTCATTTGGATGTTATTTTTTCCAGAGGCATCATGCGGATGCCATCCCTGAAGATTGACTCGAGGCAGACAACCTTAGTTGTAAATCTCATTGCCTTTGAGAATTACATCTTACCCAGCATGCGAACTTTTAGCAGTTACATGAAACTGATGGGTGCACTCATCAATTCAAAAAAAGATGTGAAGTTACTTCAGAAATCCGGCGTTATCGATAACAGACTGGGCAGCAATGAGATGGCCGCCACTTTCTTTAATGATATTGGTAACATTTGTTTCTTCGACTCCAATGAAAATCATTTCCCTGGCTTGTATAAAGATGTGCAGGAATACTACGACTCAATTCGAAACCGTTATAGGGCGACGTTGCTACACGACTACTTCAATACCCCTTGGGCTCTACTCTCGATGGTGACAAATTTCATCATGCTAGTGTATACTACTCTTCAGACATTTTTCACAATCCTAGGATATTACGTCCCAAACAAATGATTTGTTGTTAGTATCGATTATTTCAATTTCTGTAATCTTGTTAATTTTCCTTTTATTTTTCTGTTTTCGTTTCGTTCGGTTTGCACTTGTATCCATGTTTGTCCTCTAGCTAGATATTTGCTTCCCAATGTGCCAAAATTAATGATGTTTTGCATTTGGAGTTGAAATTGTCATTAATGTACTCTGTTGGCACTTTGCTCGCTCTCTTTTTTGTTTATATTTAGACCTCATTATATTTTTCTTTTCTTTTTTAGTGGAAATGCCCTCGGCGTTGTTTCTATTAACGTATATAACCCTCATTATACTTTGCTGTCTTGTGTTATTGTACGTCTATATAAGCTTAGAGCACTTTAAATATTGTACTGGTTTTAGTTATAAAGAAATCAATTTTCTTCCAAAAAAATTATGCCAATGAATACTACTCATGGTTATAATAAATCTTGCAGTATGTAATGGTATAGCAACAAAGTTTTTTTTTTTTTTTTAACAATGACTTAATAACTCAGACATGCTAATTATAATTTAAATTATAAAGATTTATTTTGAATAATAACTCTAGTAGTCTATTAAAGTATCTTAACGTCACTTAAAAAGTAATTGTCAATGTTCACATAATAATTATAAATAAAATCATAAAAATTTAGAAGAATTAGTAATTTAGTTATTTCTTGTTCGAGAACATACAAATTACCTATAACAACATGATAATTATAATTATAATTATAACAATTTAGAAGAATTAGTAATTTAGTTATTTCTTTTCAAAGAGCAAGACCAATCACTATGACAAAGTAAAAGGAATTTAACTTGTGACATGAGAATTATTTAATTACTATGGTTAAGAAAAAAAAGATAAATTCCCTCAAAATGCTTCAAATTTCAAAAAATAAAATTTCTGTGTGAGAACATATTCTATACTAATTGATGGTTTTTAAAAAATCAGGGGTTTATGTAAAAACCAACAAGCGGGCCGTGCCATCAGATTGTGCTTGATGGCCTTTTCAAGGAAGTTGAACATAGAAAAGCCTTCAAATTATTCAATAAGATGCTAAATTAAAAAACTGACACTGACACCGTAACTTACAACACTGTTGTACAAGGCCTTGGTGGGCTTGGTTTTGTACCTGATGCTTAAATCTTAGTAGGAAAGATTAATTATAATTAACGGGCTTAGACCCAACCCTCTAAATTTTCATCCAATTATCTACTCGTATAGCAAAGGCAATGATGTTATGATGGCAGCTCGAATTTTGGTTGCAATGGGTGCACGAGATGTTACAACATACACCATGCTCTTATTTCTGGGCTTTGTGAGGGTAAATAGGTAAGATTGTGCAACTGTGTACTCATTGAAGATATTGCATGATGGGATTTATGGGCCGTTTTAATTTATAAACTACGGTCGGGTAGGGCCAGCCCAGCTAGTTCAAGATTTATTTGATGAATTGTAGTGATGCCCATAATTGTATCGTAATCATTGTTGTAGCTAGTAATCAATTTCAATATTTTTTCTCTTGAAAAAAACAAAAACAAAAAGACACTGCCAAGAAAGAACCAAGGAAATAATTAGCATTAATTACAGATATCAATTATACAATGTGCATTGTCAAGCAAAAAAACCCGTTTTTTTTTTTCTCGTATTATGTTGCTGATCTCCTTGCAATTGCTTATCCTAATGAAATAAAATATTATTCACTCTTAGCTCCTTTTATCAATTAACGTTTTCTTGGTTCAAGACTATATATTTTTTTGTTCAAATAGCTAGCTAGTTTGAGAATTCTTGTAGACCCTTTATTGGTGGATCTTTACATGACGCAACCTCTCATTCGTAAAATACTAGCTGCAGACTCCGATTACAAATCTGAACTTTCAACTGAGTTAAACTTACAGAAACTAATGCAAGAAAACTCAATTCTACCCTGTATTTTTTATTTTGATTGCATACATAATCTATAAACTCAATTCTAACCATCAACAATTAATGCAATAAAATGTTGGTTGAAGTAAGTTGGAAAATGTTCATTGCATTCTGATGTTGTGAGACCAGACAGCTTGAATTTTTGTGCCCACGTGGTTAGAAATTGCGTTACCCATCACCATGTTGGCAATATTTGGAATATCACCAACAGTTCACGATCTACTCACAGTTTAACACTCTGTTTTAAAATGGAAACAGTAGTTCAAATTGGAAATTCAAGTTGTAATAATTCTCTGTTTAGAAAATAAAACAGTGCTTCAGCATTTGGCTTCAAAAATATGAGACAAATTTCATCAACAGAACTTTCTTGCATCATTACCAACATCAGAGGAAATGTATCACAACCCAATATGATTTCTTGAGTACTTTTTGTAATTTTTTTGGCAATTTAAGCAAACTAGTACGAATTGAGAAGGAAAAGAAGAAAAAGTAGGAACAAAGAAGAAGAAAAATTAGAACGATTAGCGTGCCTCCATAAAGCTCACGGCTAATACATTTATAGATTTTGTATGCTGGACTTCTAACGCTAAGTCGGTTGATTCAGGACCTCTCTGGAAACCCTACTAGGAAGAAAGCAATTCTAATTAGTAATTAAGTATATATTCTTGATACTTTTAATTATAAATTATCAGGCTTTCATCAGATCTATCCTACATTTTTTTTGGGAGCTTTTTGTTTATAATTAATACTTCTATTTTTCTTTTTGTTAGTCTTCCAATTATCATTAATTACTTCTCAGGTTGTTCTTTTCGATATTGTGAACTCAGGTACTACAAATATTACTTTGTGCAATTCATAAGACAAGAGACCGACCCTACCAGACTTTAACTTATTCATTGTACTTGTATTCTTATAGAATATGTGAGCAAATATTG
This sequence comes from Carex cristatella, assembly GCA_024447775.1. Classification (NCBI taxonomy): domain Eukaryota; kingdom Viridiplantae; phylum Streptophyta; class Magnoliopsida; order Poales; family Cyperaceae; genus Carex; species Carex cristatella. Next base: position 4,153,117 of record JAJHPF010000007.1, read on the forward strand.
GTGTTCATATTAAAAATCACAATACTTTTTGTAAGTAATAGAATATAAACAAAAAAAATGCCTTTGAAAAAACATTGTAAATGTTACCAGATCCTTCCAAAGTTGTCTAAAACTGCTATCCATGCTTTTGAGGTAAACAGAGAAGGAACTATTTCAGTTTTCTCCATCATCTTAATCATTTTTTTTTTTAGAGAAACCATTATTTATTCTTATTTTTAGTCTGGATATTTCAACTTTTATGTTAACTATTCTTATTTATTGTTTGTTTATTCAGGCTTTGATATTAACTATATATTCTTTTCATGTAGCTTGGCAATTAAAATTTGATAGCTATTTGTCGCCAATTTATCAAATGCACTCAACATGCATAATTCATAAGCTGTAACTAATAATGAGAGAAAATTGTTAACATGTGAGCTAAATTTATGCTCTTTGGGTTCAACATGTTTACATTCTAACTGCGTTTCCTACCTAACACACCATCCCATATATATGAGTGGGAGAAAAACAGTTTAATTTTTTTTTAAATTGTCATATAAATTAAATTCTTTTTATTGTGTTTTACCTAACTAGCGTCATCCCATAAATATGATTAACAGAAAAAATTATGGTCTACGTAATTTCACTTTACAAAACACCACACCGGCCATGCACGACTTTCTCTCAACTTGCCTAAATCAGCCATCCATGCTTAATTTTGACGAAAATTGAGAAGGGACAATTTTAGTTTTCTCCATCATCTTACTCTTTCTTTTTGTTAGAGAAACCATCATTTTGTATTTATTTTTAGCCGTGCTTGTTTGAACCCTGTTAACTATAATTATTTTTAGTCTGCATATATTTTGACTTTTATGTTATTTTTTTTAAATTAGTTTGGTAATTAAAATCTGATAGCTATACGTCACCAATTTATATATCAAAAGCACTCAATATGCATCATTTCTATGCTGTTACTAAGAATGATAGATATCTGTTAACATGCGAGCTATATTTGTGCTTTTTTGGTTCAACATTTTTACATTCTACAAGTGTTCTTACCTAATTAGCGCCATCCCATATATATGAGCGGGACAAAAACAATTCTTTTTTGTACTTGCCATATAATCTATAGCACAAGTATAATTTAAAATTCAATTCGAGATTCTTTTACTATTGATCACCATAGTTTGTTTACAAATAAATTTTGATTGATAATTTCATCAATTTAATTTACATGACATACATCAAATTACTTTATTCTATATAAAGGATAAAAAATACATGCACGCAACACCACGCATGCATGCGCATGCGCACACACACACACATCACATTTCAAATGTTGAATTATCTATATGAGTTTTCTACTCTTCTGGCACTGAATTGAGTTTAAAATCCCTTCACTGGACCTATTAGTAAGCTATTGTTAGCCGATCTGGATGGCATCATGAAGAGTGATGTGTGTATAAAGTGCAAAGTGCAAACTCACATCCAACCCTGATTGTATTTTGTACTTTCAAGTTCACTTCAAGGGCTTTGTGAAATTTTGCTAAAGATATAACACCAATAGATATATATCATACAGTATAGGTAAGAGAAAATAGAAAAAGACTACTCAACTTATGTAAATATAAACTAAATGTACCGTTCATTAGTTTAATAATGTGTTAATTGAATTTTACTTACATTAAATGAACTAGCAATAGCAAGAAAAAGAAAAAAAACATAAACTAATTTCAATATTTTTTTTTTGAATAATTAAACTAATTTCAATATTTTTTTTGAATAATTAAACTAATTTCAATCTGACTCGAAGTAAAATTCACGGAGGTCTTTAAATATTTGTTGCAAATTCTGATCTAATTATCTAAACATAAAGATTATGTTACTTAGGTGATATGAATTCGCCCTCTCCTTCCTTTATCTATCTTATAACTTAAATATTTCGTTGTTTCCCCTAATATATCATATTCTACAGGATTCAGATCTGCTGAAATTCAAAATTCATGAACAGTAACCTTGAAATTTGAGATCCAGCCATTCAACTTTTTCTGTGCACGCATCTCAAAATAGCTGATTTTCTGTGTACGCATCTCGAAGCAATTTAATAGCTGGATCTCAGATTTCATGCTCCACCATTTTCCACGCGAATGATGTAGAAAAGATAATATAAAAAGGAGGGCCAAATTACAATTTGATTATATTAGACTCATAAATAGAAATGCAAAAGGATAAGATATGGATCGGATTCTGAAAAATCCGATCCATTTGCACCAACCAGGAAGAATCGTACCCTTCTAGATACTTCTGTTTTTCCACATACCTCCAAATTTCCACGCGAATTATGCTCCACCATTTTCCACAAAAGCCATATATATATATGATATATCCAACTATCCAACACGTGCCCATTTACTTCATCATTTACTCCCACATAACCTTTCCGGGTCAATTAATGGACAGGTGGATCCCACATGAAAACTGTTGTGACTATAGTACAAGGCCCCAAGGCCCCATGTGACAGTGAAATGTAGATCAGTATTAAGTATTAACCACAGAAGGAACTAGACTCGGATTAAAGATATGATTTTCTGTGTCGCGCCTTGAAGTTGAAGCTTCGTAGAATCTACTCACCTTTACATTCTTCTTGATGACTTTTATAGTCACAATATTCACAAATAATTTATTTATTTTTAATTTTTTGGTGATAGGAATCGAACGTCTAATTCTTTAATTGACAAACTTTGACTAAATTTTTCAAGAATTGTACAATTATTTGCAAAAAATTTCGAACTTTACTTTTTTCTGGTTTTTTTTTTTGTTGCTCTCTTGTGGGATTCAGATCTTTAATCTAAACTAGTCAATTGCCCATGCTTTGCAACGGAAAATGAAATGGATAAAATAATTTTTGATGATACACAGTAGTTTGTTAACTAAGAAGGATACATAGAGTTTTTTCTTTTTTTTAAAGGAGTTTGATAGAATCTGAAGATGCATTTTGTATTTCCTCATGTGTATTGGTGTTGTTCTCTATGGGTATGTTTGGATGCACAAGAATAACTACTGTTTTTAAAATAACATTGCTATTCAAAACAAGATGCATCCAAACAAGTAATAGAGCTATTCGGAATAGCTACTGTTCTTAAAATAACATTGCTTATTTGCTATTTTTACAAAAAAATAGAATAACATTTGTTAATTTCAATATTAATACTAATCTAATATTTAAACTAATATTATATTACATTTAATATTTAAATTAATATTATATTGTATTATATTTAATCTAATAATATATTATATTTAATCTAATATTTTATTTAAAACTAATATAATATTTAAAATAATATTATATTACATTTTAATATTTAAATTAATATTATATTATATTATATTTAATCTAATATTTATTTAATACTAATCTAATATTTAAAATAATATTATATTACATGTAATAATTAAATTAATATTATATTACATTTAATGTAATATTTTATTTAATACTAATCTAATTTTTAAATTAATATTATATTACATTAATATTTAAACTAATATTATATTACATTTAATATTTAAAATAATATTATATTACATTTAATATTTAAACTAATATTATATTACATTTAATATTTAAACTAATATTATATTATATTTAATCTAATATTTAAAATAATATTATATTACATTCAATATTTAAACTAATATTATATTACATTAATCTAATATTTTATTTAATACTAATTTAATATTTAAAATAATATTATATGCATTTAATATAATATTTTATTTAATACTAATCTAATTTTTAAAATAATATTATATTATATTTAATATAATATTTTATTTAATACTAATCTAATATTTAAAATACTATTATATTACAGTTAATATTTGAATTAATATTATATTGTATTATATTTAATTTTACACATAAATTATTAAACAGTAGCTATTATCTCCAAACTCTATTCCAAATATGCAATCCAAACAATTTTTTTACTGTTATGAATAGCACTGTTCTTAAATAGTAGCTATTCTTATTTACTATTCTAAACAATACCTATTCTAGCTATTCTAGAGTTCATCCAAATGTACCCTATATAAGGTGTATATCTATGAAACTGATGTGTTGTTGCTATGACAATTAATGAACTGATGAGTGCTGGCAACCGCTTCAGCAACATGGCTAATAGCATCGGCATTGTTATGAGTCGATGGGATTTCACTTGAGGAAAATCAAACAGTTTTTATCAAGTGTCTGTGCGTTTCAATGGAGATTGAAATATTGTTTTGATTAATTTTTTAAATGTGATTAATTTTATTTAATTTTTTCATAATGTATTAGTTAATAATGAGAGCAAACAGTAACTTGATAATATATTATTTGTGAAGATAATTAATTGTAAATTACTCTGAAATAAAATATAAAATCTTGATACTAATGGATTGATCAAGTATTGTAATATATTTTTAAGAAGAGTATGAATTGCCTCATCCCCTTCAAAATTACTAATGGCATGAATAAAAGAGGAGGTTTAAATGCACTATGATTTTGTGCTCCAATATACTTTATTATTATTTTTTTTATCTCTGTTTTCAAAGTCCAAACAGTCGATCCGAACCGCTCAAAATGATATTTATGATAAAATATTCTTGGAGACAATTTTATATTTTTTTTTTGGAATTTTTCACTATGTAAAATTTTTAACATAGGTACAATATCATATTATCGGATGGTCCAAAATCTCCTCAAAACAGTGATTTTGTACCTATCTAAAAAAATAGTAAAAAAAATCTAGAAAATATAAATTTGGTCTCCAAGCATATTTTATTATGAAGATCATGTTGAGTGGTTCGGATCGACTGTTCGGATTTTAAAAACGGAGATAAATGATGTGGAACATATTGGAGCACAAAAATTATAGTGCATTTGAATCCTCCTCAAATAAAAAATATCATGTAATTAAGCAGAAATTTTATGTAGCATTTATGAAATATATATCTTGCAAAATTACTTAAATGTATGAAAAATGGCTTACGAATCAACGCATTTGAGTATTGACCAAAATAATTTAATTAATTTTAAAATTATTCATACTCTTCTCGTAATTAGAGAACACATCAAATTTATTTTTATAAGAAAAATAAACTAATAGTTTAAAAGTTACTACAAATACATTTTTCATTATAATTATAATTTTAAATCAAAATTTCAATGAGTTTAACATCCATTTTAAGTTTTTAACTGATCTATTGATAAATTATTTTTTATGGTAAGAAAATATTTATTTTGGACTTACACTCATGAATGCAATTTCTTTTTTGGCAATATATTATTCAATTATTCTGACAATAATTATTTTTTTTAAACATTTTTCACGCCAATATATATAGGAAATTTTTAATTTTCTTAAGGGCAGTATATCCAACATGCTAAATTTACAGATCCACTCGTTCCAGGCTAGTCATGACCCAACACGCTACGATAGGAATTGATAATATTACATTATTGTAATTTTTCAATATATGAAAATTAAGACTATATTATCAGTTATGAGCTCTTCGCTCCCTCTTTTTCGAAAACTATGTTTTATTCTTTTTTTAGTTTCTTTACTCTGAAACATTTTCATTTATAAGGACACAAGATGTATCTAAATTACGAAAGTCAATCAAAGAAGAAATTATTTAAAATTATTTTAAAGTATAATAAATAGAAAAAACAACTGATAAAACATGCATATTGCATTGTAACCAATCTGTGCAATAAAAAATAAAGCAACATAACAGTAGAATAATCAACATTTTTATCTCATGATCTTAGTTGGCCAAGAAAAATAGTCTTTCTTTGCATCAAACTTTTACGACATGAACATATTCTAAACACATCAAATTTATGAGAAAAAATGCACCAAAAAAATGGTCAAGAGAACTTTACATAGATAGGCAAAAAATTAAGGCGCTTCAATATGTAGGAACTTGTGCATTCCCTTTGTGTTCCTCAGCATTTTAGCAAAATGAGAGAATGACAATGTCAATTGACATCTCAACTACTGCAAAGAAAAGAGTTGCCACAATGTAACCTGAGATCCAACACACCTACAATTAAAAGTTTGAATTAAGAATCTTGGATTTTGATGTAGGAACTTAAAATTTGTAAATTTCAATTTTTGTAGGTACTTTCAGGATCCAAAAAAATTTAAGAGTAAATTTTCAATGTTCTATGCTGGATGGCACGTACCTTTATAACATGTTCTAGTACCTAGTCGTTTATATCAAATACCAAGTAATACCTAATCAGTAAGTTTTTTTATATTAAACAACCAAGTAATTGTTGATTTAAAATAAAATGAGAGCTTACCAGAACTGGAAAAAAGAGGAGATGAAATCTTGTTGTGTATTTTTAAGTGTCTAGTATCAAAAAGGCAAACAATGCATGAAATAGACTCACACACAGCTTCCCAAGAAACAATACAACATCTTGCACAAGCTTTTTCCTATAATTGCTATCTGCAAAAACCAGATCAATAGCATGTTACGATATAAAGAAAGATCACGAAGCCCCATAATATTTCCTAACATATTTTCATTAGTTAATGATTTTTTTTTATATTTAAAGTAACAAATAAGATGCACATATTGTTTGCACTGTGGCCAGAAAACACCATGGTAAATCTAACATATGGACATTGGTTTTTAAATTAGCATAAGAGTGAGGCTATGGTAATATACATATTACACATAGACCTGCATTATGGACTCATATCTTCGAATTTTAAATCCAAATAGTCGATCTAAACCGTTTAGCACAGTCCTCATATGAAAATGTACTTGTTTATAAAAAAATATATTTATTTTACTAATTTTTTAGAGAGGTGGAAAATCACTTAATTTGGAAATTCTGGACCATCCAAAAGCAGTGATATTCTACCTATCTAAAAAGATAGTAAAAGAATTCTAAAAAATACAAAATGTACTTTCGAAATACTTTTTATATGAAGATCATGTTTAATGGTATAGATTGACTATTTGAACTTTAGAATTAGATATATGAATTCATAGCGCCGAACAGTGCGTAATATGCATACTACCGTAGCCTCACTCTTGGCATAATGCCAATATCAGGTTTAAGGGTTATGCACACATACCATAATATAAGCATTCCGATTTACGGATCTGAGGAAGAAACTATTCTTTCGATAAAGTTTTCAGAAGTTGCATCCACATATTTCAACCTTCGCCATAACAAGCCGTAACCAGAATGTATTGTGTCAACTGCCTTAAAGAAGCAAATACAGGCAAGACCATGATTTCTGGCTGATTTTTTTTATATGAATAAAGCAATAGCATTGTCAGTTTAAATTACTTCGTTGTTCACATTTTTCTAAATGATGGTTTTGTCCTCTAAATTGAAGTCTAAAGTCCAAACAATTTGCATTGGGTACCAGAGTTTCTAGAGTTTCTATCTTGCAGTCTCATATACACAAATGCTTTATTTAAAGAGTGAGGCTATGGTACTATGCATAGTGCGGATTGGTCTATACTATGAATCAATATCTCCATATGAAAATATACTTGTAGATCAAAATTTACATTTTTTTACAATATTTTTACTATTTTTTTAGATAGGTAGAAAATCACTTGATCTAAAGATTCTGGACCATTCATAGTAGTGATTTACCTATCTCAAAACATAGTACAAAAATTCTAAAAAAAATGTAAAATTTAGTGTGCAAGTACTTTTTTCATATGAAGATCATGATGAACGGTTCATACTACGGACTAATCCGTGGGCTAATCCACACTATGCATAGTACTATAGCCTCACTCTTATTTAAAACCAATCAAAAGCCCCCCAAAAAGGAGTTATACACTACAAGTATCAGAGTTCCCATCTTGTACTCCCATAAATACAAATGTTTTTATTTAGAACCAATCAACAACCCAAGAAAAAAGCAGTTCCAAGGAAATATCAAACTGAATAAACCACATCAATTCCTGGTACTACATTTTCTCTCAATTTATTTGCTTGCAATAATTAAAATTTTCAGAAAAATATCTAGACTCACTGGTACCAGACTTTCCATCCTGTAGTCCCATAAAAATGCTTTTATTTTGAAACCAATCAACAGCACAGAATAAAGAGCTTACAATCAGCTGAAAACCTCTCAAATAAGATATATATATTAAAATCTTGTTAGAAACCAAATCTTATATTTCTTTTAGATTTTCTACTATTTTATGAATTGGGAGAAAGTGGTGCTATTGGACGGTCCAAAATTTAAAGGCATAATTTTTCTCTTGTCCAATTAATTAATATTGATATTTCTTACATGAAAATAGGCCACGAAATACCAGACAGACCACCAAGAGGGACCATGGACCGAAGCAAGGAGCCAGGAATCGGCTCGGATCCAGCACAGATTTAAAATGTAATTGTTAGCTCAATGCCTCAAAGTATTTATTATTTTAGTTTTTTGCTACTGAAAGAGTACTATGATTTAAGATATTGCGACTGACAGAAACCAAAATAAACCGACCACACTCCTAACCTAATGTCACAGATGTCGTCAGTACCTGAAAAATAGTCGCCAAATCTATGGAAGGAGACCGTCATGACCCGGTCAGTGGTGTAGAAGGCCTCATCCATGCCATTCCCATGGTGTATGTCTATGTCTATATACAATGCACGCTGCAAAAAAAAAATTAAGATGCAAGTAAATTTTTTTTTCCCAGATACTGCACATAAATTCAATGGTTGCAATTTCAGCACTCAGCTAAAAATCTGCACAGTAAAGCCCTGATTGAAAGTGATAACAGTAATTCAGAAGAAATAACTGTTGTTCAAGACAAGAATATTAGAAGAAATAAATCTAGGTAAATACCATCTGCAAACCACAGCTACCAGAAGTGCTCTACTCAACTTAGTGAAGTGAAAATATCAAGAAATTTTACGGATTGCAAAATATTCAACTTTTCCATAAACCAACTTAGTGAAATGAAAATACCAAATTCAAACTGCAAATGTAATAATTAATAGAACATAGAAGTTCAAAAGGTGAGAGCGGAAAGGAACTTTCAGATAAACGAAGATTAATCTAAGAACCTAATAAATCAGATCTACCAAAACAAATGAAAAAAAAAAGATGGTATACCCAAACCTAGTCTATCTCCACCGAGCGCCGCCGTGATCGAATCCTTGCAAAAAGAACTCAAAAGATGAGCAGTACGTTTCGGAAAAACCCTTATCCGAAACAAGGGTTAGGGTTTTTTATTCTGTTCCTCTCAGCGGTGTCATTTCTTCTAATCGATTCGTCGTCGTCGGAGGCATGCTCTGGTATCTCAATGTGATAAAACTTATCCAATCCAGCCGCCTCTCTCTCTTTCTCTTCTCTCCTCTTTGCTTGAAGAAAGGAAAACGGAGAAAAGTAGTGGGAACACGCAGGAAGAGGAGAAAAAGAGGAGAGCTGGTGAAAAACGCGCAACGCGTCCTCGGTTTGTGATACCTGAAATAGTTTCTATGTAACTTGTTACATGGCGAGTGCGCTTCAAACTAAATTTAGACTTTTATATGTTTGACAACATGAAACAGATGCAAGAAATCAAAATTAATATTAATGGCTGAGATGACAATATGTTTTTGATGAGTGATTCAGATTTATTGAACGAACGGTTCAGATCTTGTCTGGACAAATAAAGAGTTGGGTCCCAAAAAATTATGCATGATATTAGAGTAATCCTGATAATTCCGAATTATTACTAAATTATATTCAAATTATTTGTGAATCACCAACTTTTTGACCCACCGACCATCCTAATAATTAATTTGTCGCTATGATGACTTTAATTACAGAAAAAAAAAATAGAAGGTAGCTTCCACCGGCATTTTTTTCCATAACCAAAAAATTAAATAATATAATATTAATAACCGAATTTTGAAATTTTTTTCAAACCTAACTAGACCGCCCCCCCATTGGGCGGTCCAGACCCTAGCGGCACCCCCCATTGAGCGGTCCCAGACCCCTGCGCACCGCCGGCCACCGGGCGGCCGCCCTTTTTTTTTTTTTTTTTTTTTTATATATTGTATTTTATGTAATTGCTTGTAATTTATATTGTATTTTATGTATTTTGTTGTGATTATATGATTGTATTTCCGTATAATTTCCTTGTGAACAAAATAACGATGAATTTGGTCGAGTGAACAAAATAATTAATTTAAATAATTATTTTAAATAAATAATGAATTTGTTATAATAAAATATAAATTAAAAATTTCTTAAATCAATTAATTTAAATAATTAAGTTCTTATTTTAAAACAATATATTAAAAAATAAACGACATTTTTTAGCACTAAACGACGTTTTTTGGCACTAAAAACCTTAAACTTAATTTTTGAGGCACTAAACGACGTTTTTTGGCGATTCTGATTTTCCTGCTACCCGGGGTTTACCCCGGGGTGACGGTGGCGACCGTCTCCTCCTCCCCTTTCCGAATTGACGTCATACGCATCAATCCGACTTGCCTAGCAAAAGTTATGGCCATTTAAAGTTTTAAAAAAATATATCTCATTTTTAAATTTTTTTTTTTTAAAAAAAAAAATGGGGAAGGGGGTCCGGGCAGGGGGCCCGGGGGAAGGGGGGTCCCGGGGATCCAAGTACAATGCAATGAACATTTTTGAGTTTTTTTTTTTTTCGACATTAGAAAACAAATTTGTCGTTCAATATTAGTTATTTTGATCGCAAGCGCACTGTTGATCGTAATCGCCTTAGAATCGCCTAAAAAATCGCCTCGCAACACTGTTTGAGAGCAGAAGTCGGTTTGGAAGAAGAGTGAGTGGATTATTGTGACTACGGAGAGAAAATAATCATTTTATACACAAAATACAAAAAAAAAAAAAAAAAGCGGAGCCCCCACCCGGCGGTCTGCTTGGGGTCTGGGCCCGCCCAGTGGGGGGGCGGTCTGATAGGGTTTTGGACCGCCCCACATTTGGGCGGTCTGGTTATGGATAAATTTTTTTTTAAAATTTGGTTATTAATATTATATTATTTATTTTTTTGGTTATGGAAAAAAATGCCGGTAGCTTCCATGGTTGGCACAAGAATAATGTCAAGAATTCACATCTTACCTACTGTGCCGAATACTGTCAAGAATTCGCATTTTCTGAGATATCTCAAACTTTGTGTGATTTTTTGGAATATCTGAATCGTTCAAATACGTTTTGCACGAATCTCAAAGCTCAAACAAAACAGGCCCCCTACGTTGCCCCGAATAGGCACCGGACACGTCGGTCACTAAAAAATTGAGATATCTCAGAGGATACGGACTCATAATGTCACCGGAGGAAGAAAAAGAAATACTGATATTTATTGGTCGGCCCATTGCGCCGCGACCACCAACAGACTTAATTCAATACTTCCAGTAAAACAATTTATGTGTTTCGATCAAAACCGTTCAATCTGTTATCGCACAAATATTGAAGACTGTACGTTCTAAACGGACGGTGTCTGTGCAAACTGAAAAAATGTGTTACTTTAGGGAAACTGGACTCTAACTAGACTACGCGTCTACTCGTTATTTACTATTTATATATCCAGAGAGGATAGAGCGATAAACTAAAACGAGAAAATATCAGAAAGTGAGGAAAGTGAGGAAACTACACTGAGAAAGAGAGAGAGAGAGTGTGAAGAGAGAAAATGGCGATCAAGTTGTATGGAATGACGCTGTCGAACAACGCAGTGCGAGTGACGGCAGCGCTGAACGAGAAGGCATTGGAGTTCGAATTTATCACCGTCGATCTCTCCACCGGTGCTCACAAGAAGCCTGAATTCCTTGCTCTCAATGTATCTATTCTAATCTCTCTCTTTTGATCTGATTGATTTTGTGTAGATCTAATCTGATGTGTGATCAGATCGTTTTTTCACTGTAAACCATTTTTGGAAAATTAAGCTAGAGTAGAAATCATGATCTAAAATTGCATATTATCTGATTTTTTTTTAAATATGTTTCTTATTACTTGGAGTATTTGATATATCAGAAAGAAAAATTGTTGTCAAACCTCCAGCATATGAATTTTTTGAAAAGAATGTTTGTAGATCTGAGAAATAACTCCAAAAGTAATTTTGTTCTCTGTAAGATTAGATTTCGGTCCTAATTAAATTATTGCACTTTGTCGCCGTGTTGTTGCTAAGGTCAACTCTTTTCGATATAAATTTTTGTTTTTCTTAATATTTTTTGTGAATTTTTTTCAGCCATTTGGTCAAATCCCAGCACTTCAGGATGGCGATGAGACCCTGTTCGGTAAGTTCTGATTAAAGTTTTTATTTTCTAATCATTTATTTTTTTGCATCTTTCAGTCCTTGAATTAGATGAAATGCATTTTTTAATATTGCTCAAATTGTACTAACCGGTAGCAAAACAAAGTAGTCCTTCAGATCTTTTCACTGCAAGCACTAGCAATGTGGTTAGGGGTGAAAACGGAGTAGATAGTGGTAAAACCATATCTATATTTCTTTTTAATTTTCGAATATAGATACGGATACGAATCGGATTGGATATTTATTAAAAAAATATAAAAATATTATTAAAGTTTATAATATTTATCTAATTATAATAATGAATACATAATTTTTTCATAATATATATTAAATTATATGGTATATATCTACTATTTGGATACGGATAATTGAAACGTAAAATCATATTAGTATCCATATCCACACAGATATTCGAATATCAGATATCCACATCTAATGTTTTGAATACGGATCGGATATTATTCATACTGTTTTCACCCCTAAATGTGGTAAAAAAATTTTAACTGTAAAGTGTTAACTATTTCAAAGATTCTTTTACTGTGCTCTGCCTAATTAATTAATTTACACCAATAGAAAAAAAAATGAAAACAGAAACTAAGGGTCCTTAGCCATGTATAATGTAGAAAGGTTTCAATATTATAATGTGTGTGCAACATCTCCAAATTTCACCATATATACATTTCACAAGCAAGTCCCTTAAAAGTTTGTCAATTTTATTTGTTTCCACCTAAAACTTGTGTAAATTATTTTTTCACAGAATCTCGAGCAATCACTCGCTACATTGCAACCAAGTACCAGGAAAGCGGGGCCAACCTCCTCCCTGCCGCCTCAGCAAAGTTCGAGACATGGCTTCAAGTTGAATCCTCCCAATTCAACCCGTTAATCCATGCAATAAACTTTGAGATCCTCATCAAGCCCTTTATTGGCATGACAACCGACATGGAAAATGTAGAGGCAAAGGCCAAACAATTAAGTGCAGTACTGGATGTGTACGAGGCCCACTTGTCGAAGAACAAATACATGGCAGGTGACGAATTTACCCTTGCAGATTTGAACCATATGCCTGAGATATATCTACTTCTCAAGACACCCAAGGCCGATTTGATCAATTCTAGGCCGCATGTCAAGGCGTGGTGGGAGGTTATCTCGGCTCGTGATGCTTGGAAGAAGACCGCTGCTTCTATTCCTATGTAATTGTTGTTAGTTTGGGTTTCTTTGGTTTGTGTCAATTTGTGGTTTTCAGAAATTCTCTGTTTGGGATGAAGATGTATCACAATACCGTGTTGTGAAGTGCCTTTGAGTTTAGACTCGCTATCTAATCAATAAATATGGTTATTTCAATTTGGTATTTGTGTTTTTTTTTTTTTTTTTGGAAAAGAATTCTGATAAAAATGAGATTAATAAGAGTTCTGATGTGCCAATTTATTTGATTCTTTCCAAAATAATTGAAATTCTGAAGTTGTAATTTTACTCTTTCAAAGAAGTATTTAGTTTGAACTTTTTTATAATTATTTAGAAATAAAAGTGACGAAAACTTTGCGTAGTAGATATATATACTTACTAATAAAATTCAGATAAATAATTTACATATTTAGTATAAATACATCTTTTTTATAATTATTTAGAAATAAAAGGGAGGAAAACTTTGCGTAGAACATATATATACTTGCTAATATAATTTAAATAAATAATTTACATATTTAGTATAAACATTTAAATAATATAATTTAGATTATTAACTTTTTTATAATTATTTAGAAATAAAAGGGAGGAAAATTTTGCGTAGTAGATATACATACTTGCTAATATAATTTTGATTAATAACTTACATATTTAGTATAAACATTTAGATAATTTAATTTACATAAATATAATATATAGATAGCAAGATAATGGAAACTCATGATTTGTTTTCTACTTGTTTAATGCTTTTTATTTCGATTGTAGTCCATATAATGAATGTAAACTACACAGAAAATTTTCTTAATAATTATTTCGATTGTAGTCCATACGGGGTAGGGCTTGTAAATGAGCTGGCTCAGGCCGAGCTAGGCCTTAGCTCAGCTTGTTAATTCTGAACCGAGCTGTTAGCGAGCCAGCTCGTTAATAGCTCGCGAGCTAAAATTTCAGCTCAAACTTATGACGAGCCAGCTCACGAGCCACGAGCTGGCTCACTGGGTTTTGTTGGATCTTGTTTTAAGAAGAAAATAAATTTAACAAACCTTTTTGGACCAAGCTGACCGAGTTGGACCAAACTTGATAGTATAAAATACACACAATTCATGCAAATTCACAAATTGATGCCTAGCCGAGCTATCTCGTGAGCTGACAAGCGAGCTAAGGCCTTAGCTCAGCTCGTTAATTTTGGCCTGAGCTGTTAGCAAGCCAGCTCATTAACAGCTCGATCCACTATCGAACGAGCTGTTACCGATTGAGCCCGAGCTACGAACTTTTTTGACAGCCCTAATAGGGGGTGATTGGATTATTTTGGAGACGTTGAAAAATGCAAACTACACAGAAAAAAATTTAATTGCGCATCCAGGGAATCGAACCCTGGTCAGTACCGTGGGAGGGTACTATGATACCACTACACCAGATGCGCTTTCATGTCAAATTGTATTTAAAATCTATGATTCCTTTGATTAATTAGAAAATCCCATTGCTAAATTCTGCTATTGCCCTTCTCTCCTCGACCGAGAGAGGAGAACAGAGCAGCAGCTCACTTGTCTCTATTAATTACTTTTGTTGTGTGAAGGATTAATTAGGCTGAAATCTGAAAAAGTTTAGTTCAGTACTTCAGTTTAAGTACCAATACCTGGTTGATACTGAGTTTAGAGTTTCTTTGTCTCACTAGCTAGTCTAGCTACATTGTATTTAACTACTTCAGTAAATGAAATGGGCTTTGTGCCTTAAAAAAAAAAAAAAAAAAAACCACTAATATAGTACCAGCATACAGGGGATGATTTTCTCGCTGGAAATTAATAACAACTCCTAAGATTTCTTTTCTGGTCAATAAAACAAATTGAGATAACAATAATAATACCTTCAAACATACATGCATAAAATCATCGAAACATTACAATAATTAACCTTCAAACATACAAACATAAAATAGAGACAATCTTAAAATTAAATACTACTGAAACACACTTCTTGGAGTTCAAAGATTAAGTACTCTTTCAGCTTGGAGTCAGAATGCTTAGATTAAAGGATCATGTAATTTCACCGAGGGCCTGACAAAACTGAAGCTGGAAAGGGAGCTGACTGATCCACTACAATAGGTAAATTTGCCATCATTGGAATTGAAGAAACAAAATTATAATCCAATGATGTTTCAACCTCCATCGCTCCTTCTAAAACCTTAAGCACTATTAACATTGAAGGTCTCCGGGTACTATCCCATTGCAAGCACCACATTGCAAGGTTCATTACATTGAAAATTTCTATTTTGTATAATTCAACATCACCAAGATTTTTGTCAACCAAATCGGATAATCCATTGCTCTTAGATTTTTCTTCTAGCAATTTAATCAGATGGCGATTATCTTCAGTCTGGAAATCATCAAGGTTTCTTCTTCCAGATAGAATCTCCATTACCACCACACCAAAACTGTAAACATCGACCTTCTCAGTGACCATTGCTGTCAACCATTCAGGTGCTAAATATCCAGGAGTGCCCCGCATTTTAGTTATTACTCTGCTATTGTCCCTATCGATAAGCTTGGATAACCCAAAGTCGCAACTTTAGCATTAAATTTTTCATCTAAAAGAATATTTTCCGGCTTGATATCGAAATGCACAATTTTTTGCCTGCAGTCCTCATGAAGATAACATAAACCCTTGGCTATGTCGGTTATAATTTTCAACCTGATGGGCCAATCCAAAGGAACTCTCCCATCTTTGCAGTAGATCCACTGATCCAATGACCCGTTACACATGTACTCATAAACTAAGAGCCTATTCAACTTGTCAGCACAGAAACCGATCAACCTCACCAGATTAATATGATGGATACTGCCAATAGTCTCAACCTCTGTCAAGAAATCCTTCTTTCCATGTCCGACATTATCCAAACGTTTCACTGCTATTCTCTCATCACCCCACCTCCCTTCAAACACAGTACCAAATCCTCCTTTTCCGAGAATCTTTACAAAGTTTTCAGTGGCTGCTCGTAGCTCTTCGAAAGTGAACCTGGTTGGCATCCCTGGCATTTGTTCGATGATATCCTCATCTTGCTCTTGTTCATGTCTTCTTAAACACACAATGTAAATACTAATTAAGGTGAGCATAAAGAGGAGAGCTCCAAATATGGAACCCAATATTGCTCCTAGCCTAACCTTGGAACTAGAAGCTTGCACCTTAATAAATACTGTAGAAGTAAAATTTGTTGCGTGAGGTTGATAATTCTTAAGGGAAAAGACCTCTGATAGTGTTAAACACTTGCCATTTGATAAGTCTCCATTCAAAGTCTGAAACAGAGCAGCTTTACAATTGCAATCTCTAAGACATGCCCTTTTGCAACTGTCCTCATCAGTTTTGTTCAATTGAACATTGTTAACATCACTGAAATAGGATACATTGTTAAGTTCTAACAGAAGGTGATTGTTTACGTCATGACAAGTTATGTTAGTAATTGCATAGCAGCCAAGCTCTGCTCGCCGGTTATCAACTGACTTGAAATAATTTCCTGAGGTTCCTATGGGGCAGGTGCATTGTCCATTATTGCAAATTCCATAGTGTCCACACACTGTTGGGTAATTACAGTTATCCATATTTAACAAATCACTCACCATTTTCCATTGAAATTCATCATAATCATAAAGTCTTAAGTGTCCATCAGACTCTAATTTCATGTACTGAATTGATTTTGCAGGCGGAAATGTAAAAATAATTGTGCCATTATCAGTATTTGATAACGTGGAGAACATAGTCAGGCTGCCATTCATTAACTTTATATACTTGTCCGCTAGTATTGTTCCATTTGATATGGTGTAGACTATATTGGAGTAGTAGTACTCCAGCATGGGATACGAATTGAAATATCCATACAAACCATATGCATGGAGGGTGAGATAATATTGGCTTTCAGCTAAATTGGTGCTGGAGGAATTGGCAGTGATATTCATGCCTTCTGCCAGCATTTGCCCCATTACTAGACAATCAGTTGGGTGGTCAAAAGATTGCCAGATTGAGGAATTATTTATATCAAAAAGCACCAAATTACCAGCTTCTGTGATGTTAATACCAGCCACGGACCGATTCAACCCACTAGTGGACCAAACTAGGCTACCATCACTGTCACGGAGGGTTAGACCATGTTTAGATGTCAGTTGAAGTGTGGCATTTTCAGAGACAGGGCGGGCTCGATTTGCTGACCAGATTACTTGTGGACTATCGTAGTACTCTACATGATCATATACATATGCATATATGATGTATATGGAGAGAAAAAAACTCTTACAGGGTGGCAAGCAGTAAAACCCAGTAGCTAACAACATGCCACTAGTTGTGTTTAGCCGGAGGAGGGGACGGACAGTTTTATCACCATTCGAAGTAAAGTTTTTTGCTAGAGATGGTGAGTTGGTCCATGATGCTGGAGTGATTGCGGTGGGATAGTTTTCTGCTTGTGGATTAACAGAGAAAGAGAAGCACAAGAGAAGTACTACAACAAAGGCAAGGGAAGAAGTCAAAGCCATTTGAGGTAGCATTATTGGTTTGATTTCTGTAGCAATAGAGATGGTATTTCAATAGCAATAGACCCTGGGAGAAGTTGTAAATTCATCAGACGATGTTTTGTTAAAACTATTCAGAAATGAAGAAGTCTTTGAAATTGGAGTAGGTATCCCCAGAGGTACCAGACAGAATACAATACGGTGCTTGCAATATAGGGGATCCGTTTTAAAATGCGTGCCAGATTAAAACTGACGACTCAGATCTCATTCTACTCAGTCAGGTTTTGCACTAGATATGAATTCATGAAATTGCCTTTCTTAATTAATTAATCATCCGATTGAGATACCATCTCTCTTGCTATTTTATTTTATTTGAAGGTTGGTGGCTTGTCTCTATTGCTATTAATGAGGCAATTGCAAGTGGATAGCAGTAGTCAATTGACTCATTAATCATCCGATCGATTGATTATATGAATTGTAAGGAAATTGCCATTCTTGTCTGCATAAATAATTAAGTGGAATATCAAGCAAATCAAGATTTCGATATATAGACTTCTCCAATTCTCTGTTCTTATCCTGTGACATAATAAATAATATCTATATGAAGGATGTCACAACAAATCAAAATTTAGCTGGTGCTTCTGATTCTCAATTACCTATAACATGAAAGCATATTATTAATTAGTTAATAAATTCTTACTTAAAAAAAGGTTGACGTACCCTTAATTGATTTTTCTCTCTAAATTTTATTTATTTAACAAAGCTTAAATTTAGTTACATATTCTTGTTTCCTACCAATTTGTTTTTTTAGACATATATGTTTTTTTTACGGAAAAATATCATGGGAATTACTGTCAAGAAAAGGAAGGATCATAGAAGTGGCTCTTAATAATATATGAATTTAGGTTGTTTGATTTTATTTTTATCTTATTAGAATAAATGGAAGACATATTCGGTTTTTTCACGTGGCTTTGATGCGTGACAAATGTCAAATTTCATGGAATTAATAATGTCACGAGAGATCTTTACAATTTTTATTTGTGGAAGTGCATGCACTTTATTTTTGACTATTCTTCTTCTCTCGTACTATGCAAGCTGTGATAATGATTTTCTTTTCTGACAAATAATTTACTATTTAATGCTCACTTAGGGAATGATCAAAATAATCTTAAATGTTTATATTATAAATTACAAAATGTTTATGTATTATGAGTAATTTTCTTTATATTGTCTATCCGCGAGAGTATATCGACAGAATCCAACGCGGATAGTGTCCCTAATCTTGAAGTAATAAATATTCATAATACATAAGATGTTTTTTATTCTATTTTTATTTTTGATTTTATATGCTATATTTTTTTTTATAAATAATAAAAATAATAAAACTATTTTTTTATTTGTCCATGAACAATAATTTTGTGGTGGAATTTTACCAAGGAAAAGTCCACAGTTATTGTTCAAACTTTGGATTTTGTGTTGGACTTTTACCATGGAAAAGTCCACAAGAATGGCATGATTCAAACTGTGGATTCTGTGCTAGACTTCTACCATAGAAAAGTCCACAGTAATGGTCTTGTTCAAACTATTCATTTATTTGTTGCATGCATGATATTTAATGGTACCAGTTCCATTACACCCATGTTTAATATCTCAATGATTTAATACCTCCGTCTGTTTGCAACACACCAAATTATTAAGAACACAAAAACAATATGTAAAGCAACATACTACGTAGAAATTGAGATGAATAAAGCAGTACATGATGAGTTGGTCCATGATGCCGGAGCTCTTGCAGTGGAATAATAAATGGGTTGTGGATTAACAGAGAAAGACAAGAAAATGAAATTGTTAGTTGGCATATAAAGCCACTAACCTTCAAATGAAATTGTTAGTTGGCCTCATTTCTCCTAGGCCCGAAATAAAACCATAATTATCTTCTCGAATTTGATGGGTTTTCTAGACAAGTTACAGAGAAAACACAAACTTCTCCTTGATCCAGCAACGGTATCTGATTTACTGATTTACTGAAGACTATCTTTAGGAAGTATGGTGTGATCTTGAATGAGTTCCGATTAAATGTGGTATACTACCATGTAGAATGAGATTTCCCGCCTCTGTTTTAACCTATCACAAATCTCAAAGTGGACCCCCTTTGATCCAAATAGGCACTGAAATGATTTTGACTCAGCTGGGAGCTATTCTATCCTGTGAGATACCGCAGGAATACATACCCAATCTAGAATTCCTTATATTTCTCATAACGATAGTCCTTTTCGTGATTTATTGATCTCTTGGGGCAATTACAAAATTGGTACTGAATACTGATTCATAATTTATTCATAAATGTACAATGACTGGTACACCAATTGAGATGACTGACTGGTGCAGTATTGATGTACGGAGGGATGTAAGAAAAAAGATCTGAGAATTAATGACACCTTTTCCCTTTCAATTTTAATTTTATTAGTTATAGTAGGTTATTGAACCTACTGAGTTGCTTTTCTCTTTCAAAATTTCAATTGAGCATGCAAATATTACGATAGCAAGCTGATTCCGTGTTAAATATCCTATTTATGGTTTTAACTTTTAAGTTTGGCCCAATTGAATAGATAAGTAATGTTTGTTTGTTATACTTATTTTGTTATAATATAGAATGTAAAGATAAAAAGATACGAAAAAAAGAATATTGATAGTTCAAATGGACCAAATTCAGAACCGAATCTGTTCAACAATTGGATAAGTGCTACACATATTGACAAAGAATAAACAAATGCACAACTTCTAAATAGCCTATTGGAAAAGAACAATATTTAGTTATATTGAGTGAAGCTAGCATGTGTTAGGCTCATCAAAATGGTTTGGTGAGCTTTCCTTATACTGTCAGATTGAATTAAGATCCGCTCAGATCATTCCCTCTGTCCCCTTTATTGCAACTCCTCTCGTTTGTAACTGACCTTAAATCTCTCCTTCGCATCTTCGGTGCACTGGAGGAGTCTGAGCAAGCTTCATGGTTACATTTTCTCTGTATCAATATTTTTGTTACTTGGCACTAATTCTGTTTTGGTATTGGTACAACAATGTAAATAGCAATGCCCGATACACCAACTCAAAAGCATTACAGAAATAAACAAGGCTCAAAACATCAACTGTATTAATTCTCCACAACTTCGAATATTTTGCATTTCCAAATTTCAATTCAGGTTCCAGTTTTAGAGAGGACTAGATTACTGAATAACTGGACTGGATTATTGAATAATTGGATCACTCAATGTCTGAATCACTGGATAACTGAAACACTGAAATGAGCTTTCTGCCTTTTTTTTTTTCAAAAAAAGAAAAAAGAAACAACTAATATCAGTATACACAGGAAATACAGGGGTGATTTTCGAACTGGAAATAACGACTTCCAAGATTTTTTTTCCGGACAATAAAACAAATTTAGACAACAATAGTAATATATACTTTCAAACATGCATAAAATCACCCATACATAACAATATGAATACCTTTAAACATACATACATAAAGTAGAAGAATCTGATACAAATTAGATTGGACTTCATTTAACATCTTAAAATTAAATACTACTGAATCAAACTTCTTACCAATGCATTACAAAGATTGATCCAAGGACTCTTTCAGCTTGGAGTCAGAATGCTTAGCATAAAGGATCACAGAATTTTACCGAGGGCCTGACAACACTGAATTTGGAAAGGGAGCTGACGCATCCACTACGCTAGGTAGATTTGTGATAATTGGAATAGAAGAAACAAAATTATAATCCAATGATGTTTCAACCTCCATCACTCCCTCTAAAACCTTAACCACTATTAACATTGAAGGTCTTCGGTTACTATCCCATTGCAAGCACCACATTGCAAGCTTCATCACATTCACAATTTCTATTTTGTACAATATGACATCACCACGATTTTTGTCAATCAAATCTGATAATCCATTGCTCTTAGATTTTTCTTCTAACAATTTAATGAGATGTCGATTCTCTTCAGTCTGGGAATCATCAAGGTTTCTTCTTCCAGATAGAATCTCCATTACCACCACACCAAAACTGTAAACATCAACCTTCTCAGTGACCATTGCTGTCAACCATTCAGGTGCTAAATATCCCGGAGTGCCCCGCATTTTAGTCATTACTCTGCTAATGTCCCTATCGATAAGCTTGGATAACCCAAAGTCGGAAACTTTAGCATTAAAACTTTCATCTAAAAGAATATTTTCTGGCTTGATATCAAAATGCACAATTTTTTGCCTGCATTCCTCATGAAGATAACATAAACCCTTGGCTATGTCGGTTATAATTTTGAACCTAATGGGCCAATCCAAAGGAACTCTACCATCTCTGCAGTATATCCACTGATCCAATGACCCGTTACACATGTACTCATAAACTAAAAGCCTATTCAACTTTTCAGCACAGAAACCGATCATCCTAACCAGATTGATGTGATTAATACTGCCAATAGTCTCGATCTCAGCCAAGAAATCCTTCTTTCCATGTCCGACATTATCCAAACGTTTCACTGCTATTCTCTCATCACCCCACCTTCCTTCAAACACAGTACCAAATCCACCTTTTCCGAGTATATTGACAAAGTTTTCAGTGGCCACTCGTAACTCTTCAAAAGTGAACCTGGTTGGCATCCCCGGTAATTGTTCAATGATATCCTCATCTTGCTCATCTTGCTCTTCTTCACGTTTTCTTAAACACACAATGTAAAAACTAATTAATGTGAGCATAAAGAACAGAGCTCCAAATGTGGAACCCAGTATTACTCCTAGCCCAACTTTTGAACTAGAAGCTTGCACCTTAATATATATAGAAGGCTGAGAGTCTGCATCAGGTTGATTCTTAAAGGAAAAAACCTCCGTTTGAGTAAAACACATGTGATCTGATGGCCAAAACAAAGCAGCTTTACAATTGCAATCTCCAAGACATGAATTTTTGCAAGTATCCTTATCAGTTGTGTTAAATGAACCATTACTGTTAATATTAATATTATTGAAATAGGATACATCGTTAAGTTCTAACATAAGGTGCTTTTTTGCGTGACAAGTAATATTAGTAATTGCAGAGCAGCCAAGCTCTGCTCGCCTGTTATCAACCATCTTGAAATAATTTCCCAAGGTTCCTACGGGGCAGGTGCATTGTCCATTAGTGCAAATTCCATAGTGCCCACAGACTGTTGGGTAATCACAGTTATCCAATTTGGGAAAATCACTATCACTATTTGTATAGAACAAATCAACCACAATTTTCCATTGATAATCATCAAAATCATAAAGTCTTAAGTGTCCATCAGACTCTAATCTCATGTACTGTATTGATTTAGCAGATGGAAATGTAACAATAATTGTGCTATTATCAGTATTGTGTAATGTGGATAACACAGTCAGGCTGCCATTCATGAACTTGATAAAAGCAGACTTGTCCACTTTTCCATTTGACGTGGTAAAGAGTATTTTGTAGTAATATGCTATCGGGGGATTCGAATTGACAAATCCAAACAAACCATCTTCAAGGAGGGTGAGATAAAACTGACCTTCAGCCAAATCGGTACTAGAGGAATTGGCAATGAGCCTCATGCCTCCTGCCAGTGTTTGTCCCATTACTAGACAATCAGTTGGGTGGTCAAAAGATTGCCAGATTGTGGAATTATTTATATCAAAGAGCACCAGATTACCAGAATCCGTGATGTTAATACCGGCTACGGCTCGATTCAACCCGCTAGTAGACCAAACTAGGCTACCATCATTGTCACGGAGGATTAGACCATCTTTAGATGTCAGTTGAAGTGTAGCATTTTCACTGACAGGGTGGGCTCGATTTGCTGACCAGATGACTAGTGGGCGGTAGTAGTGCCCATAATTATTATAATCTGCAGATATGATGCATATCGAAAGAAAAAAACTCTTACAAGGCTGGAAGCAGTAAAACCCAATAGCAAATGACATGCCGGTAATTGATTTTAGCTGGAGGAGGAGGAGGTAACGGACAATTTCTGCACTATCGAAAGTGTAGTTGTGTGGTAGAGATGGCAAGTTGGTCCATGATGCTGGAGCGGTTGCGGTGGAATAGATATGGTCAGGTTGTGGATTAACTGAGAAAGAGAAATACAGGAGGAGTGCAATGATGGCAAGGGAAGAACTGAAAGCCATTTTGGGTGGCATTATTGGTTTGCTTCTGTAGCAATAGAGATGGTATTGTACCCATATCCAATTCCAAATCCTCTGCTGCTATTTTCAACTGTTCAACAACGATTCATTTTGGACCATTCCATGACTATTATTATAGGGAGAATTGGTAAAATGCCACTCAAAAACTTGGAATTCTGAAAAATGCCACTCCAAAGTTGAAAATCTTGATAATGCCATTATAAACCTAGGTTACTTCTAATTTTGCCACTGAACCTTATTTATGCCTGTTAAAAAATAAAAATAAATATATGGACTAAAATACCCTTATGCCAAATACGTCTCTCCATTAAAACATATTTGAGTCTCTGCATTGGTCTCCGCTGCAATTTTGTCTCCGCCAAAACCAGAAGAGAAAGGGTTCGTCAAAACCCTAAATTTGATGATCTTCGGCAAACCAGAAATAAAGGGTCTCCGCCAAAACCCTAAATCTGACGCCGCAGATGGAAGTAAAGGGTGTTCAGGTAAGTCCCTTGTTGATGCAATTCGGCTTATTTAATTGTGAAATTTTTAATTACAATCTCAAGGTTTCGATCTCTTCCCTCTGAACCGTTCTTCACATAACCCCGACCCTAGTCTTGATATGAACCGTTCTGATTTGGATGAAACAATTAAGACATTAATAAAGTTTCAGATGAAGCTTAATCCTTAGAAGTGTGTATTTGGGACGAATTTGAAGTTGTAAATTATATCCTGTGACAAAATAAATAATATATAAAGGATGACACAACAAATCAAAATTTAGATGGTGTTTCTGATTCTCAATTACCTATAACATGAAAGCATATTATTAATTAGTTAATCAATTCTTACTTTAAAAAGTTGACGTACCCTTAATTGATTATTCTCTCTAAATTTTATTTATTTAACAAAGCTTAATTTTAGTTACATATTCTTGTTTCCTACCAATTTGTTTTTCCAGACATATATGTTTTTTTTACGGAAAGATAAAAGGATGGATCATAGAAGTGGCTCTTAATAATATATGAATTTAGGTTGTTTGATTTTATTTTTATCTTATAAGAATAAATGGAAGACATATTCGATTTTTCACGTGCCTTTCATGCGTCACAATTGTCAAATTTCATGGAATAATTTCACAAGAGATCTTTACATTTTTTATTTGTGGAAGTGCATGCACTTTAATTTTGACAATTCTTCTTCTCTCGTACTATGCAAGCAGTGATAATAATCGTCTTTTCTGACAAATAATTTACAATTTAATGCTCACTAGTAGGGAGTGATCAAAATATTCTTAAATGTTTATGTATTACGTTTTTTTGCTTTGCAAAGAGCTATATTTTTTTAAAAATTGTAAGTGCTTTAATAAATATTCAAAATACATAAGATGTTTATTTTATTTTATTTTTATTTTTATTTTTTTTATTTTATATGCTATATGCTATATTTATTATTTATAAATAATTAAAATGATAAAACCTTTTTTTTATTTGTCCATGAACAATAACAAACATTTTGAAGTAGAAATTATTATCAGTTTAAAATTGTTATGCATTATAATTTATACCATTATATAAAGTATATAAACCGATCAAGGATATTCTGATCATTTCATACTTAAAATTAAGAATTCACTACAAGAATTTGCGGCAAGAGCCCGGTAAATTTTTTTCCTATCTGTGAGGACTTCAGATAGCTATCTGCGAGGATATATACATTCTAGGCCTTGTCAACCTTGCATTTAACTCCGCTGTGATTGATAATTATTTGTGAGGGGCTCTCACTATTAACTTTAGCGAGGTTAAACATATATTATCTGCGAGGCTTGTTTCCTCGGGCAAAGTGATTTCTTGTACTTGCAGTTTCGAGTATTACCAGAGACGTTGGAAGATAACATCGTGTACTTATTGACAGGATTGTTATTATCATGGAATTTGTGGTGTACTTCTACCATGAAAAAATTCACAGGAATGGTCTGATTATTATCATGAATTTTGTGGTGGACTTTTAGCAAAGAAAAGTCCACAGGAATTGTTCAAACTTTGATTTTGTGTTAGACATCAACCACAGAAAAGTCCACAGGAATGGTATGATTTATTCCCCCAGTCTGTTTTGCAACACACCAAATTATTAAGAACAAAAAACAATATGTAAAGCAACATGCTACGTAGAAATTGAGATGAATAAAGCAGTACATGATGAGTTGGTCCATGATGCCGGAGCTCTTGCAGTGGAATAATAAATGGGTTGTGGATTAACAGAGAAAGAGAAGAAAATGAAATCGTTAGTGGGCATATAAAGCCACTAACCTTCAAAAGATCTTTGCTTTATTTGTTAAGTAAATACTATCAGGTCTCATTTCTTCTAGGCCCGAAATAAAATCATAATTATCTTCTCGAATTTGATGGGTTTTCTAGACCAGTTACTGAAAAAGCGCAAACCTCTCCTTGATCCAGCAAAATAGGTGAAGGGCTAGATACGTCAGGGTACATGAAAAATATATGAGGCGTGTAAGAAAAAAAATATACAAAGGCTTTATACTCCAAATAATTTGTACTCAAGTTTGAGTAATAAAAGAAACTATTATATAAACTCCTCTCCTATACCATCCACAATCCGATATCAATTTCCAACAGTAAAATACCTGGCACACTTCCTTGCCAGCAATTCTCTTCAGAATTCACATTCTCCTCAGTTTCACCACATATTTCAACCAATGAACATAACCACAACACAATTAATCAAGAAAAAAACAACAACAAAAAATAACAACAAAACAAACTTGTCAGCTAGGTTCACGTCAGTAGACATGCCCAGTGGCCAGTACCACTGTGGCAGTCATATGACCTGCGTTGTGTATGCCATCCTCGCCATTTCTATACCTGCTCCTCCAGGGACCACCACGGTATGGCACCCGTGGCCCACACTCACCACTATAGATCGGAAAACCAATATGTTTTTTTTTTTTCCTAAGAGAGCTGGACTGCTACACCTTTTTTTTTTTTTTTTTTTTCTATGAGGAGGCGAGGCAGACTGCCAGAACAATGTCTTGCTAGAGCCCCGGTCACAATCAGCATTTTTTCCTTTATGTCGCCATTTCAGAATGCATCCTCTTTGCTGATGATGTGGTGCTAATAAAACAAATTGACATAACAATAATAATGAAACAAAGATTTATTTTCCGGACAATAAAACAAATTGAAATAACAATAATAATAGTGGAAAATTGAATCTGCAAACAAATTACATACAGTTGATATTGCAGATAAAAGCATAAGCAAAGTGAGAAGGGAAGCAATTCTCATATCGTACTTTGTGATTTCGAGAGAAAGATGTACAATAATTTTTCGAGAACAAGCCAAGCCACAGTATGCACTGATTGATGTAGTACAGATGCAATGGAAGAAACTAAATGGTTTTGCACAAGTATCACCACTGTAGGGCCTCGTTGAGTTTTTTCTAATATTGTTCAGACAATTACTCTTTGTGTCTGTTATCCTATTTTTTTTTACAAAAAAAAATAGTTTCTATTTCAAATTTCAGAATTTTTTTTTATTTCTACTTGTTCAAGGGTTTCACCACTCTCAAATCATAAAATTTTTTGTAACCAATTGCAGTTATTATAAGTAGGGGCTAGACGTACCCTTATATAGTTTCTGAAAAAAAAAAAACAATAATAAGACCTTCAAACATACATGCATAAAATCATCCATACATTACAACAGTAATATCTTCAAACATACATGCATAAAATTGAAAACAATCTTATAATTAAAAACTACGAAATAAAACAGACTTCTCACCAATGCAGTTCATAGATTGCTCCAAGGAGTCTTCAGCTTGGAGTAAGAATGCTTAGAATAAACGATCAGGGGATTTCAGCGAGGGCCTGACAACACTGAAGCTGGAAAGGGAGCAGACTGATCCACTACGCTTGGTAGATTCACAACCATTGGAATTGAAGAAACAAAATTATAATCCAATGATGTTTCAACCTCCATCGCTCCCTCTAAAACCTTAACAACTATTGACATTGAAGGCCTTCGGGTACTATCCCATTGCAAGCACCACATTGCAAGCTTCATCAAATTCATAATTTCTTTTTCGTATAATTCGACATCACTAAGATTTTTATCAATCAAATCAGATAAGCCATTGCTCTTAGATTTTTCTTCTAGCAATTTAATCAGATGGCAATTCCCTTCAGTCTGGGAATCATCAATGTTTCTTCTTCCAGATAGAATCTCCATTACCACCACACCAAAACTATAAATATCAACTTTGTCAGTGACCATTGCTGTTTGCCATTCAGGTGCTAAATATCCCGGAGTGCCACGCATTTTTTTAGTTATTACGGTGCTAATGTCCCTATCAATAAGCTTGGATAACCCAAAATCAGAAACTTTTGCATTAAATTTTTCATCTAAAAGAATATTGGCTGGCTTAATATCGAAATGCACAATTTTTTGCCTGCATTCCTCATGAAGATAACATAAACCCTTGGCTATATCGGTTATAATTTTGAACCTGATGGGCCAATCCAAAGGAACTCTCCCATCTCTGCAGTAGATCCACTTATCCAATGACCCGTTAGACATGTACTCATAAACTAAAAGCCTATTCAACTTGTCAACACAGAAACCGATTAGCCTCACCAGATTGATGTGATTGATACTAACAATAGCCTCGACCTCCGCCAAGAAATCTTTATTTTCATGTCCGACGTTATCCAAACACTTCACAGCTATTCTCTCATTGCCCCACCTTCCTTCAAACACAGTACCAAATCCACCTTTTCCGAGTATTTTGACAAAGTTTTCAGTGGCCACTCGCAGCTCTTCGAAAGTGAACCTAGTTGGTATCCCTGGTAATTGTTTGATGATATCCTCATCTTGCTCTTCTTCACGTCCTCTTAAACACACTATGTAAAAACTAGTTATGGTGAGCATAAAGAACAGAGCTCCAAATGTGGAACCCAGTATTACTCCTAGCCCAACTTTGGAACTAGAAGCTTGCACCTTAATATATACAGAAGATTGATAGTCGACATCAAGTTGATTCTTGAAGGAAAAAACCTCGGGTAGTGTAAAACACATGTGAGCTGATGACAAAAACATAGCAGCTTTACAATTGCAATCTCCAAGACATGCATTTTGGCAAGTATCCTTATCAGTTGTGTAAAATGAACCATTACTGTTAATATTATTAAAATAGGATACATCGTTTAGTTCTAACATAAGGTGATTTTTTGCATGACAAGTTATATTAGTAATTGCTGAGCAGCCAAGCTCTGGTTGCTGGTTATCAGCCGGCTGGATATACTTTCCCAAGGTTCCTGCGGGGCAGAAGCATTGTCCATTATTGCAAATTCCATAGTGCCCACAGACTGTTGGGTAATCACAGTTCTCCATTTTGGAAAAATCATCACTATCCGTATTGAACAAATCACCCACCATTTTCCATTGATAATCATAAAAAACATAAAGTCTTAAGTGTCCATCAGACTCTAATCTCATGTACTGTATTGATTTAGTAGGTGAAAATGTAAAAATAGTAGTGTCATTACCAGTATTTTGTAATGTGGACAACACAGTCAGGCTGCCATCCATGAACTTTATAAAAGCAGACTGGTCCACTGTTCCATTCATGAACTTTCTGTAGTATGCCAGCGGGGGATTTGAATTTACAAATCCATACAAATCATCTTCAAAGAAGGTGAGATAAAACTGGCCTTCAGCCAAATCAGTGCTAGAGGAATTGGCAATGAGCCTCATGCCTCTTGCCAGCGTTTGCCCCATTACTAGACAATCAGTTGGGTGGTCAAAAGATTGCCAGATTGTAGAATTATTTATATCAAAGAGCACCAGATTACCAGCATCCGTGATGTTAATGCCGGCTACAGCTCGATTCAACCCACTAGTAGACCAAACTAGGCTACCATCACTGTCACGTAGTGTTAGACCTTCTTTAGATGTCAGTTGAACTGTGGCACTGTCACTGACAGGGTGGGCTCGATTTGCTGACCAAATCACTTGTGGACGACCATAATCGGAATATGTATTTACAATGTATATGGAGAGAAAAAAACTCTTACAGGGTGGGAAGCAGTAAAACCCAATAGCAAATGACATGCCAGGAGTTGCGTTTTCCCCGATGAGGAGGGAACGGACATTTTCACCACTACTGAAAGTAAAAGCCAGTGGGAGAGATGGTGTGTTGGTCCATGTTACCGGAGCAATTGCAGTGGGATAGATAAAAGGTTGTGGATTAACAGAGTAAGAGAAACACAGGAGAAGAGCAACGAAGGTAACAAGGGAAGAAGTAAAAGCCATTTGAGGTAGCATAATTGGTTTGGTTCTGCAGAAATAGAAATGGTAGTGCCCATATGCAATTCCACAAGGTCTATTGCTATTTGGACCGTTCAAGAACGATGCCTTTTGGACCTTTCAATTATGCGATTATATTTTTTTTCTGTTTTGAAGGTTGGTGCCTATCTCCATTGCTATTACTGAGCCAATTATAAGCCGATAGCAATAGTTCATTGATTCATTATTCATCCAAGGAAATTAAAAATATGAACGGTTGGGATACTAAACGGAGCATCAAGCAAATCAAGGTTTCCATTGCGTTCTCCAATTCTCTTTTATTATTCGGTGACAATTTTATTTTAAAAAAAAAAAAACTAAAAATATAAAGAATGACACGAGAAATCAAAATTTAAGTGGTGCTTCTGATTCTAAATTAACTAACATAACAGCAAATTATTAATTAGGTAAGAAAATTTTCCTTAATAAAAATTGACTTTTAATTGACTGTAGAGCAACAATTTTACTTAAATCTTAATTTGATTTATTGAATAAAGCATAATTTTAGTTACGTATTCTTTTTTTCCTTCCTATTGTACATTTTAGATACAAGCATGCTTTTTTTTTTCTCTCTGAAAAGTTATTGAAGGATAATTGAGGTGGCTCTTAACCAAGGTTCTAAATAGCGATTATAGCGGCGTAGCGGGGAGACAAAAAAAAAACGCTATAGCGAATAGCGCAGCTATAACGGAAGCTTTCATACATAGCGTTTTTTTAATTTTCAGAATTTATAGTCTATATTTCTACTAGTTATCAACATGATCAATATTGGAGAATTGGAGTAATAACTAAATGATAGCTGATCTAAGCCTATATTTTTTTTCAATCATGTAAATAGGAAAGAAAAAAAAAGATATACAAGGTAACATTATTTAATAGTTCATACTTCATAGTATTACATATTATAATAAACGAAGAATAATTAATTTTATAAGTGAAATAAAGTTAGTATGATCTATTTGAATATATTATAATAATTAAAATCAGCTTTCAATGAAACGAACGACGATAATTTTACAGGTGAATACTAGACAAAGAGAAAACAAAATGAAGAATTAATATTTGAATATTTTCCGATATAGAATGAGAGACTAAATCACAAATAAGATTAGGAACAAAAACATATAGTTCGGTTTAGAATACTTATTATAGCATACTATGTAGTATCAGAAATATGAACAGAGAAGTACAGAAGCACATGCAAATTGCAAAAAAGGCCCATGTAGCATAGCAGTAGCAATAGCGCGTAACGCATAGCGGTAAAAGCTGTCAGCTATTATAGCTATAGCAGCCGTAGCTGTAATAGCGCACTTTTCTCTCATAGCGTAGCGTTTATGGTTTGAAAAAACTATAGCGTAGCTACAGCTAACTATTTAGAACACTGCTCTTAACTATGAATTGTGTTTGTTTGATTTTTTTTTATCAGAATAAATGGAAGAAAGATCTAGTACTGTTGTTTCTAAATAAGAATTTAGAATTTCAGAGAAATTAATTCAAAAATTAATTTATAAACAAATTAGTTGATGCAGAAAACATAAATTAATAGTTCAAGGAGATAATGGAGGCACCATTTTCTTTTAGTCAGATTGCCAAATGGAGAAGGACAATATTTGTTTTAATTTCTAACAGCGTTTAAAGGTCCGTTTTTAATTACACAATCAAAATACCCGTAATCCGAGAAAGCAACCCTTTGGATGAGGCCTGTGTGGTCCAAAGACCATCCGACCAAACCTTGTAGATATTTTATTATGTATATTTTGTTATATATACACAAAAAGAGTGTGTTTTTGGTAAAATCCATATTACACAACGAACCGAACTTTGGACTTATATATCATTTTTCTAGTTCAAACAACTGATCAGTATCGTGCAACATGATATACATATAAAAATGTATATGAAGATCCAATTTATTTTTTAGATAGAAAGAAAATCACTTGATTAGAAAATTTTAGATAACAAAATGAATTTGAAAAAAGATAAAATTTAGTGTCTGCAATTACATTTCATATGAAGATTATGATTAATGATTTAGATTTTTTTTTAACTTTAAAAATTAAGATATGAATATATAATGGATTGATCAATCCATAACATGCATATTATTAGTCTCACTCAACAAAAAATGTACTGGTGAATGGTAAAATTTTAAAATAAGTTAGTTACGTACATAACTCACTAATATATATGTTATATATATGTTATTTTACGATGCAGATAATTAATTAATGTCAATATCATATTAGGAGGTTAAATATGAAATAAATTCAAGTTCGTTCGTCTCCTCTAGTAAAAACCATGGAGGCATACAAATCAATCATGAAAAGAATAAACAAGTATTAAACAAAAATTGATTGAACCAGTTTACCACTAACTCAATCTTTAAATAGTTGATCCAAATATTTACCACCAACTGTAGAGTTTTCACTGACAGGGTGAAGTGTAGAATCTTCACCAACAAGACCATGTTCAGATGTCCCGAAATTTTTATAAATATACAAAATTCAATTTTTATTTAACAATCTATACAAAAATCTGTTGGAATTTTAAATCTATCCAAACCGGCAACAGAATTGCCGGTTTCAGAGGCCAAAACCGGCAACAGAGTTGCCGGTTCCAGAAAGCTCAAACCGGCAACTATGTTGCCGGTTTTGGCCTCTAAAACCGGCAACCCAATTGCCGGTTTTTTTTTTTTTTTTTTTTTTTTTACAGTTTTTTTCTGTTTTTTTTTTTTTTATAAATTCAAATTCTAAATAATTATAAATCCAAATTCATACCAATAAATTATAAATCCAAATTCATACCAATTGCCGGTTCCGTTCTATTAAAAAAATGAGAAATATATTTTTTTTTTTCTAAAATTTAAAAATGAGAAATATATTTTTTTAAAACTTTAAACGGTTAAACGGTCATAACTTTTGCTAGGAAAGTCGGATTGACGCGTATGACGTCAATTCGGAAAGGGGAGGAGGTGACGGTCACCACCGTCACCTCGGGGTTTACCCCAGGTAGCCGGAAAATCAGAATCGCCAAAAAACGTCGTTTAGTGCCTCAAAAATTAAGTTTAAGGTTTTTAGTGCCAAAAAACGTCGTTTAGTGCCAAAAAATGTCGTTTATTTTTTAATCTATTGTTTTAAAATAAGAACTTAATTATTTAAATTAATTGATTTAAGAATTTTTTAATTTATATTTTATTATAACAAAAATTATCGAGTTACAATCATGTCAAATGAATTTAAATTTGTATGAATTTGGATTTATAATTTATTGGTATGAATTTGGATTTATAATTTATTGGTATGAATTTGGATTTATAATTATTTATAATTTGAATTTATAATTATTTATAATTTGAATTTATAAAAAAAAAAAAAAAAAAAAAAAAAAAACCGGCAATCGGGTTGCCGGTTTTAGAGGCCAAAACCGGCAACATAGTTGCCGGTCCTGGAACCGGCAACTCTGTTGCCGGTTTGAGCTATCTGGAACCGGCAACACAGTTGCCGGTTTTGGTCTCTGAAACCGGCAATTCTGTTGCCGGTTTGGATAGATTTAAAATTCCAGCAGATTTTTGTATAGATTGTTAAATAAAAATTGAATTTTGTATATTTATAAAAATTTCGGTCAGATGTCAGTTGAAGTGTAGAATTTTCACTGACAGGGTGGGCTCGATTTGCTGACCAGATGACTAGTGGGCGGTAGTAGTGCCCATAATTATTATAATCTGCAGATATGATGCATATCGAGAGAAAAAAACTCTTACAAGGCTGGGAGCAGTAAAACCCAATAGCAAATGACATGCCGGTAATCGATTTTAGCGGGTGGAGGAGGAGGTAACGGACATTTTCAGCACTATCGAAAGTATAGTTTTCTGGGAGAGATGGTGAGTTGGTCCATGATGCCGGAGCGGTTGCAGTGGGATAGATATGATCTGGTTGTGGATGAACTGAAAATGAGAAGCACAGGAGAAATGTAACGATGGCAAGGGAAGGACTCAAAGCCATTTGGGGTAGCGTTATTGGTTTGGTTCTGTAGCAATAGAGATGGTACTTATTGCCAATATCCAATTCCACAACCTCTCTATAGCTATTTTGGATAATTCAACAACGATGCCTTGACCGTTAAATTAATTAAAAATGGGGGCACTATTCGCGAGGGATTCTGTCGGTATACCCTCGCAGATGCTATCGTCGCTAAAAGAAAAAAAATACATTTTTGTGGGTATACCTTCACGGATAGTTACTATTTACTCTCATGAATACTCTCCCATTCAAAAAAGATGCCTTTACCGTTCAATTCCACAACCTTCATTTTTAATGTTATTATTTGTATTATATTTTTAATGTAATTATTTGTATAGTTGCCCAATTTGACCGTTCTAGCTCTATTATTTGTATTATATTTTTAATGTTGGTAGCTATTTCCATTGCTATTAATGAGCCAATTATAAGTCGATAGCAATAAGTTTTGACTCATTAGTTAATAATCGGTCCGATTAATTGATTATATGAATTGTACGGATATTAAGCAAATCATCAAGCAAATTAAGATTTCAAAATATGGCATTCTCCAATTCTCTTTTCTTAATTATCTGGTAAAAAATATTTAAAAAAATAAAAATATAAAGGTGATGCGACAAATCAAAATTTTAGTGCTTCTTCTGATTCTAAATGAACTAACATATAAACATATTATTAACTTGTCAAGAAACTTTTACTCAATAAAAGTTTATCATTTATTGACTGTAGAGCAACAAATATTGAATTCTCATTCTTAATTTAATTTAATTTAATAAAGCTTACTTTTAGTTACGTATTCTTGTGAATAATTGAAGTGGGTCTAAATTAAGAATTGTGGTTGTTTGTTTTTATTTTTTATTTTATCAGAATAAATGGAAGAAATATTCGCTACTGTTGTTTTTGAATGAGCATGTAGAATTTTAGAGAAATTAGTTAATTCAAAAAATTATAAGCAAATTAAGATCTCGCCGAAATTCTACATTAGGGTTAATTTTAAGATATTCTTGTTCTTGTTTGACAAAAAATACTTAGTTGATGTAGAAAACAGAGACTAGTAGTTTAAATAAGAATAGTAGTTTAAACAGAGTTAGACTATCAACATTTGCTGTTGAAATTATTTTCAATAGTACTACTACGTATGCATAATGGATGTATATTCGATAAATACAATTTTTATTGATAATTCTGTGCCAATAAATGCAACTTCAAAATTGTATTATAAATTCTGACAAATATGTTACTAAGAATGTTATCTATATTATATTTTTTTAAATCAATGTTTTGTATATTCTAAACAAGTGTTCTGGGATAATTTGTCACAAATTGGTTGTTCAAATTTAATTTATTAAACCTTCATTTTTACCCAACAAAATTACTCATATCTATTTTAAAATTAAGAAAGAAAAAATGTTCAAGAAGTTTTTTCCCCTGAATTCTCATTTCCTTAGTTCTAAAAGATTGGTTATTTTGTTTATGTATCTGGTAGAGTATACTGATTTAATAATATTAATTTTTTTTTTGAAATTTCCCTAAATTAGTTGGGTAGATTTTGAGTTTTTCACTTGTTCATCAACTGTAATTCACAGGACGTGTATGCTTGACAGATTGATAGTATGATGCTTATTTGATAACATAGATTTTGTTGTCGATAGAAACTTTGCTATACAATGGGGTCGTCATTAAATCTTTTTTTTTTGAAAAATTGGTACGGACTACCAATGTTATATTAATAAATATGTTTACAACAACTAGCTAGCTTATTACATCAGCATAATCAGTTATGTGCCATAGCAAAATTTTTCTGAAATGCACCTCTATTACAGAACTTAGCCCATAGGCCACCCTCTTCTTGTGCCTTGTTATCGTCATTAAATCATAGCATCAATAAAAGTGACATGTATATTTATGTTACCATCTAGATTAATTACCATTTATTGCTATTGATGATGTTGAATATTACCAGCAACATTCAATAATTCACTTATTTTTAACTGTTTGAATTCTTCATTTGAATATATCGATCAACATTCAACATTCAATAATTCACTCCCACTACAGCAATTAGGAGTATCAGCGACCGGTACTTTTGGTCGCTGATACTCAAAGCGCTGGTCGCTGATACTACTTTTGGTCGCTGATGACATTTTTTGGTCGCTGATGTCCCGGTCGCTGAAAAATCTATCGCTGATGCTTGTCTGTTGACGTCACCGGTCGCTGAATGACGTCACCCGATCGCTGATAACTTATTAGCGACCAATATCATCCCGGGTTGCTGAAAGTCTTTTTTTTATAAAACAAAAATTTGTTTCTGATGCTTTTTTTTTATTATTTCTTCTGAAAATAAAAACAGAAAATAAAAACAGTAAAAATATAAAAACAAAACAGAAAAATATAACAAAAAAAATAGAAAATAAAAACAGTAAAAATAGAAAATATGAGAAAAATACAAAATAAAAACTGTAAAAAGAAAAAAAGAAAAAAAAACAGTAAAAACAACAACAAAACAGAAAAATAACAACAAAAATGAAAAAAATATAAGAAAAACAGTAAAAACGAGAAAAAAGGAAAAAAAAACTGAAAAAATAGAGAAATAAGAGGTTAGAGGTCAGAAATTACCGAGAGAAAGGCGGCACGACGTCGGAAATGGCATAGCTCAGGAGTATCAGCGACGTCACGTCTGCTTGATCCGGACAGAGGCTCAACAGAGGGGGCTAGGGTTTAAAACGTGCGACTTGAAAAATTAAAGAAAGGTCCGCGCGCGGGGCTTTTCAATTGAAAACTTTCAGAGACTAGTATTTTTGGTTGCTGAAAGTCTTTCGCCGGTCTCTGATGTCTTTTACCTTTTTTTTTTTTATTCTTTTCAAATGGTTTTCAGCGACCGGTGGAAGCGCCGGTCACTGATGCCGGTCGCCGATGATAGTGGTCGTCGTTTCTTTTTAAAATTGTCTTTCAGCGACCGATGCTTCCACCGGTCGCTGATAACGGTCGCTGAAAACCAAATCTGCTGTAGTGTCCATTGGTGAATAGATTGGTTTCAACTGTTTGAATTATTCATTTGAATTCAATCTGATAGATTCTGAAATTAACCATACAATGACCATCGTGAACTTAAGAACACCCTAATTCTTCTAACAAAAATATTATTAGTTCAAAATTTCAAATGAACAAAATTTATAATAAAAAATGTTCAACAAAAGGATAATAGCTACACATATTAACAAAGTACAAACTAATATACGACACTTTAGACAGCTTATGAGCTTACATGACATAGGAAAAGAACAGTATTTAGTTATAGAGTGAATCTAGCGTGTGTTAGGCTCATAAAAAATCTGAGTAGATCACTGATTTGCAATGATGCGAATAAATGGAAGAAATATTCGTTACCGTCGTTTTTGAATCAGAATAATGCAGAACTTCAGAGAAATTAATTCAAAAATTTATAAGCTAATGAAGATCTCTGCGACATTCTACATAATTCGGGTAAATTTTAAGATTTTCTATTTCCATGTTATAATAAACTTAGTTCATGTCAAAATCGGAGATTAGTTGTACAAGAAAGATAATGGAGGCACCATTTTCTTTTTTCCGATTGCTTGGAGAAGGACAAAATAGTTCTAAATTTCAATAAGTGGTTAAAGATTAGTTTACATAATCAAATTTCAATAAGTGGTTAAATTGATATAACTATTTTATTATTTGTCCATGAACATAACAAACGTATGAAGCAGAGAAAACTAATAATTTAAAATTGATTTTAAAAATTGTAATGCATTACAATTCATAAAATTATATAAAGAACATAAATTGATCAAGGATATTGTGATCCTTTCATACTTAAAATTAAGAATAAAATAGTAATTAAACGTCAGGGGTTATTATCACTGACAACATACTTCCTATAGGGAGAGGGGGTGATTGTAAAAATTAAAATTCAAAGGCCAACTTATAACAAACTACAAATTTAAAAATCTTCCATGATTAAATCATAAATAGTACTCTCATAGAACATATATTTGTTGATGTGCCCATGCAAACTGAATTAATTTTTTGTTATCAGATTGTTGTGACTTCACTAAAATAATATTATGAAATTCCAAATCTGTTAAAAATTAGTTTGTTCCAACACTGAAATTTAATTTCAACATAATTTTTATCATGAGGGTTTAAAAAGAATCTATTTTTCATGCCTTCTTTTTGTAAATTTTAAATAACAAAAATTCTCACATTTACATAGTAAAATAAAGCCATTAGATATAATATGTTACTTTCCCCCACATTCACATTAAAAATTATTATTACTTTTATTTTATTTCGATATGAATCAATAACTTCAAAAATTAACGTCTATAAATTATTCACATTAGTTCATTATTGTTCTAATGACCTCTAAAATTAAAAACAAAGGATGATAGAAGTCTTAAATTTAACTGGTTCTTCTAATTCTCAATTAACTAACATGAAAGCAAAAAACTAGTCTTCGGTCTAGCGACAAAATGCAACACTCTTTGTGTGAGAGGTTGTGAGTTCGAAACTCAGATGATGGTCCTTTATAGACATTAAATACATGGCTAGACCTCCATCTTAATTTCTATCTCAAAAAAAAAACAAAAAAAAAAACCATGAAATCATATTATTAATTAGTTCAAAACTTCTCAATTAATAAAAGTTGACCCTTAATTGACTTCTCGTTCTTAATTTAATTTACTGAACAAAGCTTAATTTTAGTTACATATTCTTGTTTCTTATCTATTTATGTTTTTAGAGGTATATATTTTTTCTCTGAAAAGATATACAGTCAATAAAGGAAGGATATTGAAGCGGTCTTAATTATTAATTGAGTTTGTTTGATTTTAATTTTAATTTTATCAGAATAAATGGAAGAAACCGATCAACTTCAGAGTAATATGTTTTTATGCAAAATTTATAAAATTTTCAAATTCATTTAGTATAAAATCAAGATGTAAAAAAATGATTAAAATGAATGCATTAAAAATAACTCACAATATTCGGGTTTTCATTTTATATATATACTAAATACATTAATAAAATTTAAGCTCTGCACATAAACATATCACTGGTGAAGTCAACTCCTAGAAGCGATATAAAATGATCGAAGAGTATAATTAGAACAAATCAAATGAAGTACACAGTATGTATATCACTCATAAAATTTAAGAATTCCAGCTAGTTGCTCTAAAGTTACTCTATCCGGATCCGAATCTGCTGCAATTCTTAACTCATGAACAGTGACCTACAATTTCTGTTTTTCCAAATCCAACTGTTGAATTGTTTCGAGATTCATGCAAGGAAAAATCAGCTGCTTTGAGATACATGCACGAAATTATTAGACGGTTAGATTTGAAAAAGTAGAAATTTTAGAGTTACTGCTCACCCTTTTAGGATCGCAGCAGATGTGAATCCTGTCCACCTCCATTGTACTTGAGTCCTTCCAGACTCTAAAGCTACTTTATGAAAGAAATATCACGGACCTAATTTATATCTCGGCTAATTATAATTAATTAGTCCTTCCAGGTCCCAGTGAAGACCAATAATTGGGGTCAACCGGTCAAGGTCATATTATTATTTTTTTATTGTGCACTTGATTCATGCCCGTAGCCAACACTGTAACATTTCCGACTGCGGGTAAATTATAATAAAACATACCACATAACTCTCTAACTGGAAAACCAAATAACGTGCGAAAATGATGAAGAATGAGTGCATTAAAATTAACTTATAATTTTCAATTTTTGACTGTTTGTGTTTATACTGAATACATTAAAAATTTTATAAAATTTGCATGTAAACCCATATACCACTCGTGAAGTAGGAAATCCAACTGCTAGATGCGATATAAAATTAGCCTGTTAATTTATCTGGTGCTTCTAATTCTCAATTAACTAACATCAAAATAAATAACTAATTTTTAGTTTAGTGAAAAAAACGCAAAACCCTCCGAATAAATTGAAGAAATTGATCTATTTCACCAGTGATGTGTTTCCACTCAAAAAATTGTAAAATTTCGAATTCATTTAGTATAAAATCAAGTGGTAAAAAATAATGAAAAATTAATAAGTGTATTAAAATTAATTTATAATCTTCATATTTTCACCGTTAAAAGAAATTATAAACTTTGCACCTAAATTCTTCACTTGTGAAGTAGAACCCAACTCCTACAAGCGATCTAAAGTTAAGTTCATAACTGGAACAAATAAAATGAAGTAGACAGTATATCATTCATAAAATTTAAGAAGTCTAGTTAGTTGCTGTAGCTATTCTGCCGAATTTTTTATTAATAGGAAAATAATAAAATAAATATCGCAATTGAGGAAGCATTCCCGTTATTTTTGAAATGTAGGAAGATCGTTGTACAGAACAACGGCCAGAGGCCATTGTTTTTGGCAACGGCCTGATTAACGTTAATCTAATTCATCGCTGGAAAAAAAAAAAGCAAGTCCGTTGTCTAGAAGAACAGCCAGAGGCGGAGAAAAAAACAAAAAACAAAAATTCAGGCCGTGATTTAGCACAACGGCCAAAGCACTGCCTACTTTTCTTTTTCTTTTCTATGGTGAGAGAGAGAGACGAGGAAACAAACAAATTTGACAAGTTATATTATATTGGCCCCTTTTCAAGTTTCAACCTCTTAAACTTTTATTTTTGTGTTTTCTAGTATAGAATATTGGAATATTGTAATATACTCTTTTTCTCAAGAGTATTTATTATTTCTGTTTAGGATGTATACATTACAGCTTATATTTCTCCAATTTTGTTTTTTATATTTTTATTCAGTTACTATACTTTTAAGTTTTAACCCATAAATAATCATCAAACACCTATATAGTACTTTGTTCCACATAAATTAAGGAATAAGATTTGGTCCAAATGGCTTTGGATCGGACACCATCCAAAGCCTTTAAAAATTGTACGATTAAAGTCCGAATAGTAGATCTGAACGTCTCAGCATGATTTTCTGAAAAAATAGTAAATAATTTTCAAAAAATATAAAATTTGGTCTCTGAGCACATTTTAATATGAAAATCATGTTAAAACTTAAAAGTTTAGTAACTGAATAAAAATATAAAAAACAAAATTGGAAAAATATAAACTGTAATGTATACATCCTTAATAGAAATAATAAATACTCTTGAGAAAAAGAGTATATTCCAACATTCCAATATTCCATACTAGAAAATACAAAAATAAAAGTTTAAGAGGTTGAAACTTGAAAAGGGACCAATATAATATAACTTGTCAAATTTGGTTGTTTCCTCGTCTCTCTCTCCCACCATAGAAAAGAAAAAGAAAAGTAGGCAGTGTTGTGGCCGTTGTGCTAAATCACGGCCCGAATTTTTTATTTTTTTTTTGCCTCTGGCCGTTGTTCTGGACAACGGACGTCTTTTTTTTTCTCTGCCTCTGGCTGTTGTTCTGGACAACGAACTTACTTTTTTTTTCCACCTCAGTTAGCGGTGAATTAGATTAACGTTAATCAGGCCGTTGCCAAAAACAACGGCCTCTGGCCGTTGTTCTGTACAACGATCTTCCTACATTTCAAAAATAACGGAAATGCTTCCTCAATTGCAATATTTATTTTATTATTTTCCTATTAATAAAAAATTGGGGCTATTCTGTTGTCCTCCTCCATTGTACTTAATTTATGAAAGAAATATCAAGGACCTAATTTATATCAAGGACCTAATTTATATCTCGGCTATTTCATAAAATTTAAGAAGCCCAGCTAGTTGCTATAAAGCTACTCTTTTGTTCACCTCCATTGTACTTTAATTTATGAAAGAAATATCACGGGCCTACTATCTCGCCTAATCAATATCTCGGCTATTAATAGGCTAGTTAAGTCCTTGCAGGCCCCAGCGAAGACCAAGATTTCGGGACTTGAGGGATGGGTCCCGCTCTCCGGTTCACTCCTAAACTAAATGCTTGGTCCCATTGTCAGTGTAACCCCCAGACCCAGCCCGATATTCATATTAGAGCCCATGAGAATCTGATCCAATTGAATTTCATCGCAATATGTCACAAACAAAGAGCCTGTGAGCTCTTTGCCAACTATTTTTATCGTTCCCCCCCTCGCCCCCCCACTTAAAAGAACCATAAAAAGAAA
Source organism: Carex cristatella (assembly GCA_024447775.1). Lineage (NCBI taxonomy): Eukaryota > Viridiplantae > Streptophyta > Magnoliopsida > Poales > Cyperaceae > Carex > Carex cristatella. The sequence continues at coordinate 4,195,754 of JAJHPF010000007.1, forward strand.
AACGGAGAATTGCACGTATATCCTTAAAAACTTAGAAATTATGTATTTCTCTTCATAATTAGAAGACTGAACGCAGACCACCTATTTATATTTTTTTAATAAAGGTTAAAATGAGAACTTAATAAATTTAAAAGTGGAATAAATTTTGATATTATGAATTTAGAGGGGAGAGTACATAATTTCGATGTTTTTGAGGGATATCTATGAAATTTGTCCCAACAAATTTTAATGCCACTTGTAGAGACGCCATAGCACCAACTAATTTGTACGTTGCTTTATTTATTTAAGTAAAAATATTAGGCCTCATTTCTGGCCCCAATAGAACCAATAATTCTCTTCGTTTTTTGATGGGTTTTCTACATCACATACAGAGCAAGCCCAAATCTTTCCTTGATCCAGCAATGGCACTGAGTTACATAATTCTCCTATCTTTATGGAGTTTATCTGGTAAGCTCTGGAATCTGATATATAGTAAAGACCATTTTTTAGTATGGTTCCAACGGTGTATTCTAGAATTACATATATTTCTAATTAATTTATTGTTCTCTAAAGATTATGTAAAGATTATATTAAAAAGGGGATTCAGCAGATTAATTTGATTCCAAAAAGAAGCCGATCAAGATATAATTAATGATTGATATATACAGTAATCCCCAATTTAATAAAAAAAAAGGTTTGCTGTTATACTAATTTTGTTAGAATATGGAACCTAAAAATGAACAGAGAAGGAAAAATATTGGTAGTTCAAATGGACCAAATTCACAAACAAATTTGTTCAACAATTGTATAAGAACCACAAATATTGACAAAGATCGAATAAACAAATAAACTACTTTATAGTTTATACATCCTATGAGCTTAACAATGACATAGACAGTATTTAGTTATATACAGTGAAACTATCGTGTGCTAGGACCATAAAAATGTTTGATGAGATTAACTATACTACCTTCGGAATTTATTAAGGTCCGTGCAGATCACAGATTTGCAATGACACTGATAGAAACAGAAAAATTTGAGATATTATCTCCGTCATCTATTCTCCTCTGCTCGTGTTCTAATTAATGACAATAATACCAGTATTTAGGTACACTGGTTACTGGTACAGCAATGTAAATAGCAATGCCCAATTCACCAACTTCTAAACCTAGCAATAGTAATTCCATCATACATGCATAAACAGAAGTCTAATACAAACTGGAGTTTGTTACACATTTTTATCATTAATACTAATGAAACACACTTCTAACTAATGCAGTTCAAAGACTGATCCATGTACTCTTTCAGCTTTGAGTCAGAATGCTTATGTGTAGATGGAATTTTATCGAGGGCCTGACAACAATGAAGTTGGAAGGGGAGCTGATTGATCCACTACGCCAGGTATATTTGCAATCATTGGAATTGAAGAAACAAAATTATAATCCAATGATGTTTCAACCTCCATTCCCCCATCTAAAACCATAACTACCATTAACATTGAAGGCCTTCGGGTACTATCCCATTGCAAGCACCACAATGCAAGCTCCATCACATTAAGAATTTCTTTTTTGTATAATTCAACAAGATTTTTGTTAATCAAATCTGATAATTCATTTCTGTTAGATTTTTCTTCTAACAATTTAATTAGATGGCGATTTTCTTCTGTCTGGGAATCATCAACGTTTCTTCTTCCAGAAAGAATCTCCATTACCACCACACCAAAACTGTAAACATCAACCTTCTCAATGACCATTGCTGTGAGCCATTCAGGTGCTAAATATCCAGGAGTGCCCCACATTTTAGTAATTACTCTGCTAATGTCCCTATCGATAAGCTTGGATAACCCAAAGTCAGCAACTTTAGCATTAAATTTTTCATCTAAAAGAATATTTTCTGGCTTGATATCGAAATGCACAATTTTTTGCCTACAATCCTCATGAAGATAACATAAACCCTTGGCTATGTCGGTTATAATTTTGAACCTAGTGGGCCAATCCAAAGGAACTCTCCGGCCCATCTTTGCTGTAGATCCACTGATCCAATGAACCATTACACATGTACTCATAAACTAGGAGCTTATTTAACTTGTTCGCGCAAAAACCGACCAGCCTCACCAGATTGATGTGATGGATACTGCTGATTGTCTCAACCTCAGCCATGAAATCCTTGTTTCCATGTCTGACGTTATCCAAACGTTTCATAGCTATTCTCTCATCACCCCACCTTCCTTCAAATACAGTACCGAATCCACCTATCCCGAGTATTTTGGCAAAGTTATCTGTGGCTACTCGTAGCTCTTCAAAAGTGAACCTGGTTGGCATACCTGGTAATTGTTCGATGATATCATCATCTTGTGCTTCTTCACGTCTTCTGAAACACACTTTGTAAACACTAATGAGTTCCAAATGCGGAACCCAGAATTGCTACTAGCCCAACTTTGAAACTAGAAGGTGGTGGAGGGGAAACTTGCACCTTTATATATGCAGTGGAGTTAAATCGGTCCTCATTCTGGAGGGACAAAACCTCTGGTAGTGTTAAGCACCTACCAACTGATGAGTTCTCATTAGTTGACTGAAACAGAGAAGCTTTACATTTGCAATCTCCAAGACATGTCTTTTTGCATGTCTCCTCATCAGTTGCGTTAAATGCAACATTGTCAACATTATTGAAATAAGATACATTGGTAAGATCTAACATATGGTAATTGTTTACATCTTGACAAGTTATATTAGTAATAGCAGAGCACCCAAGCTCTGCTGGCCGATTATCAACCGGCTTGAAAGAAGTTTTTTCAGGGCAGGTGCATTGTCCATTATTGCAAATTCCATAGTTCCCACAGACTGTTGGGTAATCACAATTATCCATATTGAACAAATCACCCACCATTTTCCATTGAGATCCATCAAAATCATAAAGCCTTAAGTGTCCATCAGATTCTAATCTCATGTACTTATTGATATAGCAGGAAGAAGATGAAAAATATTTGTGCCCATATCATGAACTGTATTTGATAACATGGTGAACATAGTTAAGCTTCCATTAATGAACTGTATAAATCTAGACTTGTGCATTGATCTTTGTGATGTTACATCTGATGTGAGAGAGTGGTAGTACTCGAGTGGGGGATTCGAATTGACAAATCCATACAAACCATCTTCAAGGAGGGTGAGATAAAACTGGCTTTCAGCCAAATCAGTGCCAGAGGAATTGGAAGTGATCCTCTTTCCTTTTGCTAACGTTGGCCCCATTACTAGACAATCAGTTGGGTGGTCAATAGATTGCCAGATAGTGGAATTATTTATATCATAGAGCACCAGATTACCAACTTCTGTGATGTTAATGCCAGCCACGGATCGATCCATCACATTAGTGGACCAAACTAGGCTATCATCATTGTCACGTAGTGTTAGACCATCTTTAGATGTGAGTTCAAGTGTGGCATTTTCACTGACAGGGCGGGCTCGATTTGCTGACCAGATTACTTGTGGAGAGTAGTATCCATACCCATAATGATCATCATATGCTACAATGTATATGGAGAGAAAAAAACTCTTACAGGGTGGGAAGCAGTAAAACCCAGTACCAAACGACATCCTGGACTGAATTGCATTTAGCCGGAGGATGATGGAACGGACAGTTTCACCACCATGATATAATTTTTGTGGAAGAGATGGTGAGTTGGTCCATGAATGCGCTCCGATTGCTGTGGGATAGTTTTCAGGTCGTGTATTAACAGAGAAAGAGAAGCACAAGAGAAGTGCAACGAAGGCAAGGGAAGGAGTGAAAGGCATTTGGGGTAGCATTATTGGTTTGCTTCTCTAGCAATAGAAATGCAATTGCTCATATCCAATTCCACAACCTCTATTATTGCTATTTTGGACTGTTCAATAACGATGCCGTTTGGACCGTTCAATTCCACAACCATATAATTGCCCAATTTGACCGTTCTAGTGCTATTATTTGTATTATGTTTTTAATATTGGTAGCTATTTCCATTGCTATTAATGAGCTAAATATAAGTCGATAGCAATAATTAATTGACCCATTAATCATCGATCCGATTGATTGATTATATGAATTGTAAGGAAATTGCCCTTCAAGTTCGGATACTAAGCAAATCAATATTTTCAAATATTGCATTCTCCAATTATCTTTTCTTAATCATCCGGTGGAAATTTTATTAAAATATAATATAGATATATATATAGAGAGAGGTTGGCTAATATCAAAATGTTTGTTCCAAAGCCGTAGAACAAACATTACGGTTTTTACATTTTCAAAGTCCAAATAGTCAATCCAATCCATTCAACATTGAATCTATATTAAAATATGCTTCGAGACCAAATTTTACATTTTTGGAAATATTTTTTACTCTTTATTGAGTCAGTTTTAACATCATTGTTTTCAATGATTCATAAGTTTTTCACTATTCATTAAAATCAGTGATTTTAAAACTGGCTTAATAAATGGTAAAAAAAGATTCCAAAAAATAATAAAATTTGATCTCTAAGCACATTTTAATATAGAAATAACATATAACTGTTTGCTTCAACCGTGTAAGTAGTTCTTTGGACTTTAAATTAACTAACATATAAGCATATTATTAATTAGTTAATAAAACTTTACTTAATAAAAATTGACCTTTAATTGATTGTAGAGCAACAAATATTGACTTCTCATTCTTAATTGAATTGAATTAAATATTAGCTTAATTTCAATTACGTATTCTTGTGAATTGCTTTGAATTGTAATTTTTCACCTAGTAACTACGATTGTGTTTTATTTTTAGCATACTCCAACTTATTTGGGACTAAAGACTTGATTGTTGTTGTAATTAATTCAAAAAATTATAAGCAAATTAAGATCATTGTTATTGTCTGAAATTTTACATTAGGGTTAATTTCAAGATTTTCTTGTTATTGTTTGAAAAAAATAAACTTTGTTGATGTAGAAAACAAAGACTCGTAGTTTAAATGAGACTAGTAGCTTAAAAAGAGACTATCAACATCATTTGTTGCCATGCAAATATTCCTTGAATAACTTGGAATATATAAAACAGTCGCTGTTGCCTTGCAAAGAGGTAATGAGGATGTCACTACAGTGGATTTTTCAATGTCAAAATGTCATGTCACAGAGCACAATTTTAAATGCTGTTGAAAATTAATTTCATTAGTACTACTATGCAAGCATAATGCATGTATATTTTGATAAATACAATTCTTCTTGATAATTCTTTGACAATAAATGCAACTTCAAACTGGTTGGTTGATATTGTTAGTTATTATAGTAAATTTGGACAAATATGTTCTTAACAATTGTATGTATATTCTTAGCAAGTGTATAGAAGTACATGATCTGGGATACTTTGTCACGTAAAATGTCACGAATTGGCATAAACCTCCATTTTTACCCAACAAGATTACTCAGCTATCCATCTCAACAATAAGAAAGAAAAAAAATGTTCTAGCAGTTTTTTCTACTGAACTCTCATTTCCTTAGTCCTAATTTTTTTTTGTTGATGTATCATAAAGAATATTACTGATTTAGCAACATAAAATTCAACAACGGACATTAAAAAAAAAATGGAAATTTACATAGTGTTGGGTAGATCATGAATATTTCACTTGGATACACAGCACACACACCAATTTAATTATCGTCTAAATTATGAATTGAGGTTGTTTGATTTTATTTTTTATTTTATCATAATAATTGAAGTGGCTCCAAATTATGAATTTTGGGTTACGTACATATTCTCTGCGAAATTCTACATTATTCGGGTCAATTTCAAGATTTTTTGTTCCTGTTGAAAAATACTTTGCTGATGTAGAAAGCAGAGAAAATATTTTTGTCCGATTGTCTCATGGAGGACAAAATATTTCAGTATTAGCACTATCAACTTTGGAATTATATTAAACCATCGTTGTTGCGCGCCTTGCAAATATTTCCTTGAATACTTTGGATTATATTAAACAGTTGCTGTTGCCTTGCAAATATTTCCTTCAATTCTTTAGATTATATTAAGTAGTCACTGTTGCCTTGCAAAGTGGTAATGAGGATGTCACTATAATGGAATGTTTTTCAATGTCAAATGTCATTTCATAGAGAACAATCTTAAATGATGTTGAAATTAATTTCATTAGTACTACTATCCATGCATAATGCATGTATATTTGATAAATACAATTATTCTTGATAATTCTTTGCTAATGAATGCAACTTCAAATTGGTCGATTGATATTATTAGGTATTGTTGCAAACTTGGACAGGTATTCTTAATAAGTGTACAGCAGTACATTTTCTGGGATAATTTGTCACGTAAAATGTCATGAATTTTATATGTGGATATAATAAAAATTTCAAGGTTAGCAGTCTCTGCTAACCACTCCACAAAAAATGTCACGAATTGGCAGTTCAATTTAATTTATTAAACCTTCATTTTTATCCAACAAGAATACTCATCTATTCATCTCAAAAATAACAAAGAAAAAATGTCCAAGCCCAAATTATTTTAGTTTGCTTTATTTGTTAACTAAGTAAAATTGGGCCTCATTTATAGCGTAAAATATAACCCATAATTATTTTCTCTTTGATGGGTTTTCTAGACCATTTACAGAGCAAGCCCAAATTTTTCCTTGATCCAGCAATGGCATAGAATTACATCATTTTTCAACTCTTATTAGCACTTGCTGTTTGGAGTGTCAATTCCTTTAGTCATCCCGCACAACCAGAAAATTACTGAATTGAACCTCTCTCCATCTCACAACCCCTCCCTTCTTTCTCTATGGCTCAACCTCCTGTTGAGCCACCGTTTGTTTTGGTGGGAAATGTAACTATTATTTCTGCACATTAAAATTCCATATGCCCTCAAACAACACTTGAAAGAAAGACTATTGATTGAGCACCCGACATGTGGTCTTGTGCCGATCTATCTGTTATATGAGCGTGTGAGTAAAATTTGTCTATACTGTGGAATGATTGGGCATGGCATATCAGCATTTAGAACTTAAGGCAAAATCCATGGGGACACCTGAGCTAGCACAAATCAAGGACATAAGGAGGGACTCATGGATAGTATCTGCCTCTCTAGTACCAAAAGGCGACTTCACAGCAGACCTTTAAACTGCACATTTCCAAAATGAGGTGGCTCAACCTGTACCAGTCACCTGGATGCCAAGCTTCTCTTTCAGATGTGAAACACGGTGCTACTCAGCCCTCTGCCAGGCACCCACAAAGAGCACTTCTGTCATCAAATCGGTTCTAGAATCAATACTGTTTTCATGAGCACTTCTGTCATTCCAGCTTTTGTTCTCTCTACTATTCTATCAAAAATTAAGTGGTTCTTTTGGAGGCACGATAGCCAACACTAGTGGCTTTTGGTTTTCTCAATATAATACTCCTTTCTAGTGTGGTTCTATGCTATGCAGCATGTTTGTTGTTTATGTTTTTTTATGTTGTGTATTATATAAGTTGAAATAGAATATCACTGGATGCATCCAGTGCTGAACCAACTACAGAAGATCATAGCAACCACCAAAGCAACAGTCCACGCATGAACAGAGAGTTACTCAATAGGATTTCTGTTACTGTAACAAACATTAAAGTGGTTGTTAGAACTGTGATTGGAATAGTCTAACAGTGGTTAGGTGATGTCACTAGGATCTCCTTATTCTCTATAAAAAGTCTTCTCTGTAATTGTAAAAGTTAATCAAGAAATTAATAAAAATTCTTGCATTCTCTCTTCTCCCTTCTCTGTTTTCAATTTGTCTGTTATTTGCTGCTTTTGCTTTTAGTTTGTATATGTATATTCTTTATACATTTATTAGCAATAGGTTGAGTGCAGGGGTTGTTAAGTTTGGAAAGGTTTTAGGAATGATGTTATTTCTGTATGAGTAATGCTGCGTGTCAGAACAGGGAGTCTTTGATGCCTAATACGTAGGGTTACTGGGCTAGGCAAAGTTTTGGCTTTCTTACTTTTCTAATTTGGTAGCCTGGCTTGAACCAGTACAAGATGCCAGCAATTGTATCTTCTGATGTACTTTCTATACCTTTAATAAAATGTGCGTATGGGATAATTGCCAAAAAGAAGATCTTGCCAATTGGTACCTGGTAAATTTTTCTCTCCTATCTGATATAAACTGAAGACTGTCTTTTGGAAGTATGGATCTAATGATTTATTCTAGAATTTTTATATTTTCGGAGGCACAATCCAAAATTGACTATAGTGAGGCTGAATTTAATAAAAATAACATTCAGCACGATATATATTAAAGCGAGAGGTATTTGTTACTTTAGTTAAAATAGGCTTCATTTATAGAGAAAACAAACTATAAAATTTTATTATAACAGAAATTACATATGAAATTTATATAAATTTTTAAATTACAGGAGGGCTTAGCCATCCTGTGCGCCTTTTCAAACCCCCCCTTTTATATTTCTAATGTCTATGGGTCTTTTCATATAATTTATTGACCTCTTGGATAAATTGGTACTGATACATAATTTATTTTATAAATGTATCATAACTGGTACACCAATTAGGATGACTGGTACAGTATTGATGTACTGAGTGATGTAAGAAAAAAAAAGGATCTGAGAAAGACACCTTTGCCGTTTCACATTTTGATTTCATTAATTATAGTAAGTTATTGGATATTTTTCATCCTACTGAGCTGCCTTTCTCTTTCAAAATTTCCACTGAGCATGCAAAAATTATAATAGAAAACTGATTTAACAATTTATTCGATTCTTAAATAAACCACCAAATATATAATTAATGAATACTATATACAGTGTTAAATATCCCATTTATAGTTTTCAGTAATCCCCAATTAAAGCAAAAGTAATGTTGCTGTTGTACTTATTTTGTTAGAATATAGAACCTAAACAAAATATTGGTAGTTTAAATGAACAAAATTCATAACAAAATATGTTAAAAAATTGGATAAGAGCTACAAATATTTTGTTATGAACCAAATTATTCATAACAAAATTGGTCATCTATTCTTCCCTGCTCGCATTCAAATTAAATACTCTGATACCAATATTTAGGACTTTAGGTACATTGGTTACTGTTACAACAATGTAGAAAACAATGACCAATTCACAATCTCAAAAGCATTACAGCAGTAAGCAAGGCTCAAAATCATAGAAGGAAAAATCAGAATCGGAACTGGGATCGGTCACTTGATCGTGGAATCGAATCGGATGAATCAGTCGGAATTGTTCAAATCGGATCGGAAACTCAGATATTTTAGACAGAAACCTGTCTTGTACTAAAAAATAGTAAAAAAGTTTGTAAATAATTAATATGTTAAAAAATTATAATGAAAAAATATTGCACACAAATAGTTTATTTATATAATATGATACAACTATTATAATTAAAATAAACTTTAAAAAGTAATTGGTACAATTTAGAGTCCTATAAGTAGTGTGGATAGGAGTATTAAGAGAAATTTATAATTAAAAAAAGAATTGTGTTCGGATGGTTCCAAATTTCCAAGAAGAGGTTAGTCTCAAACAAAAGTATAGTTTAAGTATTATAGTTACATGATCTGACAACAAAAATGAGAAGTTGTAGTGGTAAAGTTCTCTGTGCACACATTGTAGTTAATGGTTTCGAGACACGTAGGTGATGATTTTTGGTCAAGTTATTGAGAACGAGTAGGATGGTTTCGGATAAAATTTGACTGGAATCGGACCATTTCGGCTGAAATTTGACGAAAAAAGTGCCCACCATGTAACTTGGCCAGAAATCGGATCGGTACAGTCCGATTCTGACCCGAATCTGCCTATTCCAATCCGGAACGGCCGATTTTTCCTTCTATGCTCAATACATCAACTTACAACTGTGTTCTTCATAACTAAGATTATTTGCGTTTTCAATTCAGCTTCCAGCCATAGAGATGACCAGACTACTGAATAACTGAAATGGGCTTTGTGCCTTTTTTTTTTTTCCGAAAAACAAGAAACAGCTATATACCAGTATAATCCTGAAATAAGGGGGGTGATTTTTTTGCTGGACAACAAATTGACATAACAATAGCAATATATACCAAACATACTCGCATAAAATAACCCGTAAATTACAATAGTATTACCTTCAAATAAACATGCATAAAATAGAAAACAATCTTATAATTAAATACGAAGTACTGAAACACACTTCTCATGACCAATGCAGTTCAAAGATTGCTCCAAGAACTCTTTCAGCTTAGAGTCTGAATGCTTAGAACAAAGGATCATGGAATTTCATCGAGGACCTGAAAATGCTGAAGTTGCAAGGGGAGCTGACTGATCCACTCTGCCAGATATACTTGCAATCATTGGAATTGCGCAAACAAAATTATAATTTAGTGATGTTTCAACCTTCATCGCTCCCTCTAAAACCTTAACCACTATTAACATTGAAGGCCTTTGGGTACTATCCCATTGCAAGCACCACATTGCAAGCTCCATCACATTCACAATTTCTTTTTTGTATAATTCGACATCACCGAGATTTTTATCAATCAAATCTGATAATTCATTGCTCTTAGATTTTTCTTCCAACAATTTAATCAGATGGCGATTCTCTTCGGTCTGGGAATCATCAATGTTTCTTCTTCCAGATAGAATCTCCATTACCACCACACCAAAACTGTAAACATCAACCTTCTCAGTAACCATTGCTGTCAGCCATTCAGGTGCTAAATATCCAGGAGTGCCCCGCATTTTAGTCATTACTCTGCTAATGTCCCTATCGATAAGCTTGGATAACCCAAAGTCAGAAACTTTAGCATTAAATTTTTCATCTAAAAGAATATTTTCCGGCTTGATATCGAAATGTACAATTTTTTGCCTGCATTCCTCATGAAGATAACACAGCCTTGGCTATGTCAGTTATTATTTTGAACCTGATGGGCCAATCCAAAGGAACTCTCCCATCTTTGTAGTAGATCCACTATACCAATGACCCGTTACACATGTACTCATAAACTAAAAGCCTATTCAACTTGTCGGCACAGAAACCGATCATCCTCACCAGATTGATGTGATGGATACTACCAATAGCCTCAATCTCCGCCAAAAAATCCTTCTTTCCATGACCGACGTTATCCAAACGTTTCACTGCTATTCTCTCATCACCCCACGTTCCTTCAAACACGGTACCGAATCCACCTTTCCCGAGTATTTTGACAAAGTTATCTGTGGCTGCTCGTAGCTCTTCAAAAGTGAACCTGGTTGGCATCCCAGGTAATTGTTCGATGATATCATCATCTTGCGCTTCTTCACGTCTTTTCAAACACAAAATGCAAACAATAATTAAGGTGAGCATAAAGAATAATGCTCCAAATGTGGAACCCAGTATTGCTCCTAGCCCAACTTTTGAACTAGTAGGTGGTGGAGGGGTAGAAGGTTGTGAAAGGGCAGCTTGCACCTTAATATATGCACAAGAGTTAAATTGTGCCCCGTTAGGTTGATAATTCTTAAGGGAAAGAACCTCTCGTAGTGTTAAACATTTGCCAACTGATGAGTTCCCATTTTGTGACTGAAACAAAGCAGCTTTACATTTGCAATCTCCAAGACATGCCCTTTTGCAACTCTCCTCATCAGTTGCATTAAATGCAACATTGTCATCATTATTGAAATAGGATACATAGTGAAGGTCTAACAAATGGTGATTGTTTACATTTTGACAATTTATATTAGTAACGGCAGAGCAACCAAGCTCCGCTCGCTGGTTATCAACCGGCTTGAAATAATTTCCTGAGGTTGTTGCGGGGCAGGTACATTGTCCATTAGCACAAATTCCATAGTGCCCACAGATTGTTGGGTAATCACAGTTATCCATATTGAACAAATCAGCCACCATTTTCCATCCATCGTAATAGTCATAAAGTCTTAAATGCCCATCAGACTCTAATCTCATATACTGTATTGATTCAGCAGGTGGAAATTTAAAAATAATTGTGCGCATACTTGTATTTGATAACGTGGACAACATAGTTAGGTTGCCATCCATAAATTTTATAAAATTAGACTTGTCCACAGTTTTATTTGATTTGTCATTGTACAGTGTTCCATTGGATGTGGGATAGTACACCAGTGGGGGTTTCGAATTGACAAATCCATACAAACCATCTGCAAGGACGGTGAGATAAAACTGGCTTTCTGCCAAATTGGTGCTAGAGGAATTGGCAATGATTCTCATGCCTCCTGCTAGCGTTTGCCCCATTAATAGAGAATCAGTTGGGTGGTCAAAAGATTGCCAAATTGTGAAATTATTTGTATCAAAGAGCACCAGATTACCAACTTCTGTGATGTTGATACTGGCCACGGATCGATTCAACCCGGTAGTGGACCAAACCAGGGTACCATCACTGTCATGGAGGGTTAGACCATGTTGAGATGTCAGTTGAAGTGTGGCATTTTCGCCGACAGGCCGGGTTTGATTTGCTGACCAGATGACTTGTGGACGGATGTTTGTTTTTAGGGTAAAAAATCCGCAATTACAAGGTCAATTGGTATACGGATACCGGGTATACTGATTCCGGGTATCCGGGTTCCCTGGATGAGCACCCTTGTCATACATATATACATATACGATGTATATGGAGAGAAAAAAACTCTTACAGGGTTTTTGTAAGCAGTAAAACCCAGCAGCAAATGACAACCCGTCATTTTTGTTTCGCCGGAGGAGGAGGTAACGGACATTTTCACCACTATCGAAATCAAAGGTGTATGGGAGAGATGGGGAGTTGGTCCATGATGTAGGAGCGCTTGCAGTGGGATAATTATCTGCAGCAGTATTAACAGAGGATGAGAAACACAGGAGAAGTACTGCAAGGAAGGCAAGGCAAGAATTAAAAGCCATTTGAGGTAGCATTAATGGTTTGCTTCTGTAGCGGTATAATCAGAACATAACAACTAGCAATTATATATATGACTGGAATGATAGAGTTTAAATGCTAGTGGGAATTGATGGACAATTATAATCTCTCTGTGTCCTACCACAAGATGTTGTTTCCACTGTCTTTAACCTTTGTGCTTCGGTCCTACTAAAGATCAAATTTGATAACAAGAACCACCTCTCACAGCCTCGGTCACTTAAGTGTGATTCCTTCAAAATTGTACTGGTCTAGCATTTAATGCTATAGACCAGGATCAGTCAACGTAGGTGTTGATGGTCCGAGAATATTGGGGGTGAGCACTGAGCAGTGGCCGATAAGAGCTTTTGTGGGCCTCACATCTCAGGGCGAATTGGACCAAGCAATCATGAGAGGTGAAAACGGATTGGATGCATATTAGACAGTGGTAAAGTTATATGTATTTATTTTTATTTTTCAGATTCGTACGAATCAGATATTAAACATATATAAATATAGATTAGATATTAAATGGATATAGATGAATATAGATACAAATATAATTCAGATATCTAATTTAAATATTGTAATAAAATTAACATATTAGTCAATAAATATTTTTTTACATTATAATATAAAGTAACATAAAATATGGATATAATTCATACATTTAATAATTAGGGTAAGATAAATAATTTTTCTTAAGTTTACAAAATATATATTCCATTAAAAAAGTTAAACACCAACATAACTATATTTTTAATTAAAAGATGCAAACAAACAAAAATAACATTTCTTTCTAAACATATGTGATTCTAAAAAAGTAGATAAAAAATTATGAATATAGATAATTATACAGATAATTATACGTATATGTATCCACACAAACGGATATTCAAAAAAAAAAAATATGGATACAAATAATTATTTGAATTCATATCTGTATCCAAATGTTGAAATCCGCAAAAATTCGAATATAGATCCATATGCAAACAAATAATATATGACCCATTTTCGCCCCCCTCCACTCTCCCTCACTAATTAACATCTTCATCCCAATTTACTCAATGAAAAAGGAAAAGGAGAAAAGTAGTGTGGTCTCATGGATTTGTCAAATACGGAAGTTTTTATTTTTCGGAAAAGATGAAGGAAATATATTTACACTATTTTTTTTTTCTATTTTTTATCTCTATCCCAGTTTACTTTTGTAGGAACAACAAAATACAAACGTGGTGTGTGTTGTGTTTCAGAATGTTTAATTGGAATACATGTCGTGTCATGTACACACGTTAAAAAGTAAAAAAATAAAATGCCGTGTCATGCCGCAATGTAATGGAAATGGACACAACATAAATATTGATATGACACGGCTTGATAAGATGTGTTTTGACATGTCTTACCTATATTTAGACGTACCGAGCAAGTTTTTCAATTCTATTATCTAAATCTTGCTAAGAAATAATTAAAAAAAAAAAGCAATAGTCGATAAAAATTATGAAAAATGTTTAGAAAATAAACAATAAATTTCAGTTTCTTTTTTGTAAGTTCCAATTTTTTTCTTCTTTTATATTTTGGCTTGGGACATTTTTTTTTCTAAGTATTTTATTATTTTCTTATACATGAGGAGGATTCTAATACTTTTTTTTTCTTGTCCTCATTTTTTGAACAGCGGTAAAAGAAATATACGAGTGTACATATTATTTTTGGTCTTCATTTTTACGAGTCTTCATTTTTACGAGTGTATATATTGGGTGAAAATTGGATGTGTCACTATTGACCAACGAATATAATGCCTTTTTTTTAAAGTGAGCAACGAATCTGATTCTTAATTGAGAGCAACTTTTTAAAGGATGATACAGCTAGGGGTGTTTATCGGTTCGTTTCAATTCAAATTGAATTAAAACAGACAAATAAAATTTTTATTTAGTTTACAAAAATTAAATTGAACTAAACCGAAATAGAACGAGAACCAAATTAAAATCGAACTAAACAAACTTAAGTAAATTTCGGTTTTTTCTATTGAACTGAAATATGATATTAATCATAAAAATAAAAAAAAATTGTTAATATTTTGAAATTTTTTAAAGATAAATTTAAAAGTTTCGTTTGGCTCAGTTTAACCAGTTGAAAACCGAACCATGTAATACACATTATTAATATGCATTATGTAATATTTTTTTCTTTTTTAAATGATCCATGATATTCCGGAGCGCTTGCAGTGGGATAATTATTAGGTTGTGGATTAACAGAGAAAGAGAAGCATTGGAGATGTACTGCAACAAGTAAAAGCCATTTTTTGAATAGGGGTATAATCAGAGCGTAACAACGAGAAATATGAAGCAAATCGAGATTTTAGTTCAAGACTACAGAACCGAGTCTTTGTCACTTCGACCACGGTAGGCATGGAATGAGAAACAGAGAAAGTTGAAATGCTAGTGAGAGATGATACATAATATGAACTCTTTCTGTCCTAGATGTTGTCTCCACACTACTCTTCTGAAGATCAAATTTCATAACAAGTATTTCTTTCAACTTTGTACTGGTCTATAATTTAATGCTATGGACCAGTATCAGTCAGCATAGGAATTGGTGGCCAATAAGAGGTGGTTTACAGCTCAATCAATTAATATTTTAGGTTGCATTGCATGCCAACACGTGGCATCCACTATAATACATGATTAATAGTATTAGAACATCTCCATTCCAACAAACGTTCATCTCCAACGCTTATTGTTTTCTGGTTTGCAATCTGATATGGCTATTGTTTTCTAGTTTGCTAAATTGTGAGATGCAATTGCTGGAATGGAGTGATATAGAAATTATGAGTCTCTTTAATTGCTAAATTTAATGATGTGACCAATTTTAATTGCTAAGTGTTTGTTGGAATGGAGATGCTCTTAAATTGTATCATTAAAAAATATTGAAATATACCCAAAGTTTGGTACACAGTATTAAATTGTTGTTCATTATTTGTAATACATGATTAATGGTATGATATCTATTAACAATACTCTATTGTAGATAAATTTTTTGATATACAATAATAGGGTCATCGTTAAGATGATCAATAGTGATCGCTCATATCATCAATAAAATTGACATGCATGATGCATATTTACATTATCATCTATATTAATTATCAACTATTGCTATATATTGGTGATATGAATATTACTCTCAACATTTAATAATTCATTTACTTTTGTACAAGTTGACTTCAAGGACTGAAATGTTAAATTCGAAAAATAAAAAATCCAAATGATAAATTATTGATATTTTAAGGATTATTTATGTAATTTACTCATTTGTCATGTACAAATTATCAGCAAAACTGTGTGAAAATCAATTTTTCCAACTGCTATGCTCGTCTCCGTTGATAGTTCATTTCCAAATTTTAGTATGCTTTATTTATTAAGTACATATATTGGTTTAAAGGCACCGATAAAAAAATGACTATTTCTGTCAGTAAGTTCATGGAAATAGGTATTTCCGTGGATATTTAGTACCGAAAGAATTATTCCAGTAGATACCGACAGTAATAATTCATTATTTCCACACTTTTAATATAATTTTCTTGTAGTATAAGCTACACATATTTTGTTATGAACCAAATTCATAACAAAATCCGTCATATGTTCTTCCTTTTATTTTCCAAAAAAAGGGAACAGCTATATACCAGCATAAACATGGATATGGCGTTTTTCTGGTTGGAAATAACAGCACCAAAGTTTATTTCCTGGACAATAAAACAAATTGACGGAACAATAGATTAACCTTCAAACATACATGCATGCATAAAATCCGTCACTTACTATTTCCGGAAAAGAGGAAGGAGATGTGTTTACTCTTTTTTTTTTCTTTTTTTTTTTCTCTATCCGCTGAGTATCTAACTTCTTTTACCATTATATTTACTAATTTAAAATATAACGTGTTGTGCCATGCTGCAATATATAGCAATGGACACAAAACACAAATATTGATATGATATGGCTTGATAAGATATGTTTCGACATGTCTTATCTGTATTTTGACATGCTGGGCCAGTTTTTAAATTTTATTTTCAAAATATTTCTAAGAAATAATTAAAAAATTAGCAATAGTGGATAAAAATTATGAATTTTTTTTTATAAAATAAGTAATAAATTCAAGTTTCATTTTTGCAAGTTCCAATTTTTTTTCGACTTTTATATTGTGGCCTCGGATTTTTTTTCTCAGTAATTTTTACATTTTGATATACTGCGGTAAAATAAATGAGGAGGGTTCAAATGAACTATGGTTTTGTGCTCCAATTATGCTCCACGTCTTTATCATCTTTTTTAAGATCTGAACAGTTAATCCGAACCGCTCAAAATAATTATTACAATAAAATATGCTTGGAGACCAAATTTTACATTTTTTAGAATTTGTTAACTATTTTTTTGGTACGCACACAATCCCAATTTTCAGGAGATCCTGGACCATCCAAAAAAGCGATATTGTACCTACAAAAAAAATAGTAAACAAATTCTAAAAAATGTAAAATTTGGTCTCCAAGCATATTTATTGTAATAATTATCTTGAGCGGTTCAAATCGACTGTTCGGATTTTGAAATTGGAGATAAAGATGTGGAGCATAATTGGAGCACAAAACCATGGTGCATTTGAACCCTTTCTCAAAATAAATTTAAGTGTACATAATATTTTTAGGTGCATATTCGTGTAAATTGGATGTGGCACTTTTCACCAATGAATATAATGTCTTTTTTTAAAGTGATCAACGAATCTGCTTTTTTTTTTAATTGAGAGCGACTTTTTAAAACTAAACCGTGTCATAGCGTGTATCACTACTAGATTGAGAGTTTATTACAAGGGCAGAAAAATGGCTTGTTGTATGGAGATACTCTTGCAACAAGCTCGAAAAAGCTTGTTGCATGGACTTACCCTTGCAACTGTACCCTTGCAACAACGTTCGACACAAAAAGTGGGTATTTGCAAGGACAGCCATGTAACAAGTTTGTTACATGCGGCTACCCTTGTAACAAGTTGCCATGCAACTACTTCCAGAGGTGACCTTGTTTGAAGTATTTGCAAGGGGAGATGGTGTGGGCCCCATCTAGGTAATTACAAGGGTAACATCTGTGGCGGGTCCCACTTGACTATTTGCAAGGCTAACGAGCGTGGGTCCCACTAGACTATTTGCAAGGCCAACAATGGTACTTTTTGCATGCTCCATAGTTCTTAATAATTGCATGTATATACCAACGCAAATGATGACCATAATATTTGTAATATATCAGCATGAGCTGATTCTACAATCCTCCTTCCTGTACCAATCTGGTACCAACTCTGTACCAACATAATAATCTATTATATTTCCCATTGAATCAAATTTACATAAACACATTGAAATATAGAGATAACACATAATAAGCATTAATCAAAATAGTATAATCATCATACATTGTATCAAAATATCAAAAATCATTACAACAAAAATGCTAAAAAAAATTCTATATATACCAAAATATGCCCTAAATCAAGATGACTAAAACTACAATATTTAGAATTGCCAAAATCCACAAAAATATTTAGCAGAAATGATACAGTCATTATTACTCTTCTCTTGCTATGTTGTCCTCCACTGCAATAAAAAAAAATCAATATGTTTTTACCTTCAAAGTGTTCTTCTCTTGCTATGTTATCATCCTTCAAAGTGTATTTTCCAAAATTAATGTTTAAGAAATAAAAGGTGCACTTTTACCTGACAAGCAGAGTAATAGATTTGATGGGCTGATGGATTAAATATTCTCCCATATTGGATTGCAATAATTAGAACACCAATTAAATTGTTTGTATTTCAATGTTTTTCATTAGATGATTATACAAATAAAGAGATTGAAATAACCTTGTTAAAATCCTAGCAACTATTGACAAAGACATGAACTTAGCTCCTGAGAGGTAGCTTCCAGGAACGAAACATCACTCATCCTGCACCAACAAAGGAGATTTAGAAGGTATACAGTTCTTATTTCTAGATATCTTGTGCTTGGGGCAGAATTGAGATGGCACCATATTACAGAGAATTGAGCTGGCTAGTTCAAATTACAATTATATTTACATAAATGAATAAATAAGACTTACTTGTTTCGAAAAGGATGGCAGTCAACATCATGGGAGCTTCCAGGGATTTATGGTGAAATTAGGCAAGGTTTGCCGCATTCAAACAACAATAAAGATTGTCCATCTGCATTAATGGTTATTTCAATTCAAACCGAGAAAAACCAAGAGAATGAAGGAGAAAAATGTACCAAATTTCACATAACCAGCAAAAAAGGGATCAACCATGTCTTTCCTCCCTGCGCCAACTCTTCACTGACTCTTGTGCCTTTCTCTGAAAAATATCTAAATGCAAGCCTCAGTGTCATGGCGAAGGAAATCGAAGGTGGTGGCGACCTTGTCCGCGATCGGATTCGCCTGGATTGGGATGTGTACATAGGATATTGGGGAGGCGAGAGTTTATTAGGGTTTTTTGGTGGAGAGGGAATGAAATTTTCTAAGTAGGTAAACAAGACAGAGGGGTTCATGTGCGGCTCTTAGTGTTCTAACAAATACCCGGTTCCCGTGACCCAGTCCGGTCCGCCCGTGACCCGTGTACCGGTCCGGTCCGGTCCGTGCACGGGTTGCACGGGTTCAGGGGTTGGCCGGACCGGGTAAAAATCCGGGTAAGGGTACAGTTTTTGAAACCGAAACCTGCCGAACCCGTGACCCGTGAACCCGTCTACCTGGTCCGGTCAGCCCGCCAACCCGGTCCGCCCGGTCCGTCCGTCCGCCTACCCGTACCCGTACCCGCCTACCCGTACCCGTGCCCGCCTACCCGTACCCGGTTTTGAAGATCAAATATTTCGTGATGCAATATATGCCTGGCGCATGCTTTACAAAAACAGGCGTAACTTTCAATCCGACCGTCGGATCGAGCTGAAATTTGAACTGGAGATCCACAGCTCAAAGACGGATCAGAAATAGGTCTATAGACCCAATTCTCCAAGGATCGCTTCGGATTTGCGATCCGAAGTTGTTTTAAGGGACTTTTGGATGTTTTTCTATAATTTTAGACTTTTGTGGGTTTTTATGTAATTTCCGCTTTTTAGGGTTTGATATTTAAGACAGAAAGTTGGTTTTTTTTGGCAGACAATATTATTAAGCAGTTTATATCAAATTTCTGAGAATCTGTGTGATCTCAAACAAAATTTCTCTTTTCCATTGTTTTTGCAATTTCTGTGTTGCTTCGTGCATCATTTCGTATTTTAAAAACAAATCTAAATTGTTTTTAAATATTTCAAATAATTCCAAATAAATCGGTTTGAAAAAAAGAAAAAAACCGTTACCAAATATTTCACATATTTTTCTTTGTTATCAAATATTTTCTTTCAAAAAATCGAAAAAAAAAAAACATAAAAAAAAAACATAAAAAAAAAACAGAAAAAAAAAACCCGGTCCGGACCAACCCGTGAACCCGGTCCGTGAACCCGTGGGGGTAAGGGTCCACGGGCGGGTAAGAGTAGAGTTTCAAAATTTCGACCCGTGTACCCGCCTACCCGCCTACCCGTGAACCCCTCGAACCCGTGCCCGGCCAACCCGTGAACCCGGGCGGGTTGAACCCGGTCCGGTCCGTTTTAATACACTAGCGGCTCTTACTGAGGCTAGGGTTTACAAACCCTTGTTTCTCTCTCTCCATTAGCTGGATATGAGCACCTCATCTTAGCTCTCTATTTGTAATATACACGGTTCAGATTGAATTTAACTCTTCCAGTACATATGGAAAATATACGCAAGATAACATGCCAACTAGTCGCGCTGCTAGTCTATGGTCATGGTTCATTTAAGCCAATAAACACCGTGTAATTGGCTTTGCCGGCCCTACTAACAGTATACTCTTGTTTAATTTTGACAAATATGATACATGTTCATTTTAAGTATTTACCTAGCTATATTTGATAAATATTGCGTTACTCCTGTCTACATGATATGCGTTAAATGGAATAGAAAATGCAAATATATTAGTCAAAAATTATAATTGATGGTCATATGTGTTTGAATGTTTATGAGTAATAATTAATGTTGGTTTTTTTTTTTATTATAAATTTAACTAATTGAATATTTTTTGTCTCGGATTGATTTCAGGTCTTGTAAAACTGAATCTTGTAATTGTTGGAACTTATGTGATTAATAATGAATGAATCCGACTAATTTAATAAAATATTTAGGCAAATTTTGGTAAAGATAGAGTCATTTACACTATTAATGAAATTTAGACAGATAAATAATTAATCTGACATTAAATTGAATAAATTTTTTTGAATTGATACACACAACTAGTGAAATTTAAGCAATTAATAAACTAATCCAACATTATTTTTTAAATGACAATGATTTAAAATGATATTGATAAAATTTATACTAAAATATAATGCTAGAACATTTTTATTGCATTGTTAAATATTTTCAACAAATTAAATTGTATAGTTGTATATGCATGTTGTGAGAATGAATTATGTCAAGCATGCATGACCATAGAACATCAACTCTTGCTAGGTGAGTTAATGAAGGAACAATGACAAATATCATCCGTTGGTCGATCAGAACCGTTCAAATCAAAGAGTGTTCCGTTAATTTCATTGTTGGTGAGTTTGATCTAATTTGATGTTCATCTACACATCCATCCAAGCGACGAAATATAGCGACATCGTAGGGTTATAAATACTGCACATCGGATCGAACCTTATAATTATTGGAACTCCACATTTTTGTTGTTGTTAAGGTTCCTGGTATTAAATTGATCACTTTAAAAGAAATTGGGCGTCATTTCATTGCAGATCAACTGTTGAATGTTCATGCGAAAATCAACGGCTCGCAATCTTCGGCTCA
Source organism: Carex cristatella (assembly GCA_024447775.1). Taxonomy (NCBI): domain Eukaryota; kingdom Viridiplantae; phylum Streptophyta; class Magnoliopsida; order Poales; family Cyperaceae; genus Carex; species Carex cristatella. The sequence continues at coordinate 4,217,488 of JAJHPF010000007.1, forward strand.
ATTCGAAGAGGCTAAAATAAATGAAATTCTATAAAATTATCAATAGTTGTTATGGTTTATAAATATAATATGTTAAAAACTAGTTTTTTTTTTTTTTAGAATTCTTTTCATATTTAATTTTGTACATATGTTTAGAATCAGATTAAGCTGTGAATATGAGCCTTATGATATGTGATGAAGCGTGCATATTGTTAATGGGTTCCTCCATTTCATAGGCAGTTTCACTGTAACCTTTTTGTGTTCATATTCAAGGGATTCAAATCGTCTCCAATATTGTAGAGGATGGACCTCACTCTACGTTTTGAGATTAAATCTCTTTGCTTTGGGATTCGGGGTAATGCAAGGGGGCAGTATTTATTTGGCTCTGTGATTCGTGCCAAGTTAAAAAGACTGGTCCAGATTTACTACATGTAAAAGATTTCCTTGTGCAATATTGGAGAGGATGTGAATTTATTCACAGGTACGGAGGTACCAACATATTTCATTCGGCATCAAATATATCAAGTAGACTAGTGCGTTTCCTCTGAGATATCTCATATTTTGTGTGGCCGACGTGTTCGTTGCCCATTCGAGACGGCAAAGGGGGCCAGTATTATTTATGCTTTGAGATTCGTGCAGAATATACTTGAACAGTTGAGATTTTTTTAAAATTTGGCAACATATGAGACATCTCAGAGTATGCGAATTCACCAGTAGACTCTTTCTTAGACTCTCTTCTAATTTTGATCTCTCTTCTAAATTATTTTTGGCGTGTTCCCTCCATGTACATTTTTTTTTATTGCCGCCAAACCAATTTTCTACCTTGAAATCGGCAACTAGTATTAGATTGAATTATACACATTTCCCTCCACATTTTGGCAAACCAAATTTTGACTCCCTCCTAATTTTTTGGGAACTTCCCTCCACATTTCCTTCATCTCTTTCGTAAAAGCACCAAGGCGGATCTAGTGATGGCCCCTTGCGAAGAAGGGCACGTGGATCATGAACAATTTTGGCCGAGTGCTTATTTAGAAATGTTGCTATGCTGCATTTATTGTAGTCCGTAAGTTAGTTTATTTTATTTTGCTATGCTACATGTGTATAATTAATGTTTAACCAGTGAACACCATCTGTTTGTTGAAATGCTCAACTGAAACTCATCTGATTGATTTATTGTATGGACTTTCAATTAATTATAATATTTGATCTTCATATTGTAGTTACATGGGCAGATGGAAATCTGTTACATGGTTGCACATCACATAGTTGCATGCGAGATAATTTACATGGGACTACCCTTGCAACAAGTCAAAAATTTTCAGAATTGTCATTTCTTGTTGCATGGAGCGTCCTTCCCATGTAATAATCTAGTGTTGCCCATGTAATAAATCCAGATTCTAGTAGTGTATAATGCGTGTCACGTGATATTTCTCAGCGTATCTTCTTTAACAGTGCTGATGTTACCAGAGGATGATGTCCGTCTACAAATAATTTTATAAAGGATGACACTACTAGGTGTGTTCATTGGTTCAGTTTGATTCAAATCGAATTGAAATAGACAAATTAAATTTTTGATTGAGTTTTTAAAAATTAAATCAAATCAAACGAACAAATTGAAGTAAATTTCGATTTGTTCGGTTGAACCGAGATATGATATTGATCATAAAAATTTTGGTCGGTTTGGTATAAATTTTGGTCAGTTAGGTTAAATGTTTGGTTCGGACAAGGATTAGTTGAAAATTTTTGGTTTGATATATAGTTCCAAATTTTCTAAACCAAACCGACCTATTAAATCAGTTTTAAAATTTAACCAAATCGATCCATTTAATCAGAAAAACCGAACCGTTTAAAACGAACTCTCTCAGTTCGATTTAAAACCAATTAAACCGGATCCAATGAACAGTCCTAGACACAACAAGTCAAATTTTAATTAGTGCTTCTGACATGAAAGCTAAAAATCAACATTTGATGTAGTGGTAAAATATAACACTCTCTGTGTGAAGCTCTTTATAAAAATTATATAGAAAGTGAATTGTATGCGGAATTTTTTTTTATTTACCACTCAGAAAAATCAGAATTAATTAAAAACCACCCGGTTGGAGGTTCTATCACAAATATCACCCCCGCACAAGCCTTGTGCGCACCCGAAAAACGGGCACGCACAAGGGTTTGGCACACCTGAAGTGCAGGTCCACGGAAGAGTTCGCACACCGGATCCACGCAATAATTTGGCGCACTGATCGGATCCGCACAAGGGTTGTGCGCACCCGCCACTGGCACTATAAAGCCCCGTGCGCACCCGATTTTACCCCATTCGGGTGCGCACAAGGGTTGTGCGGATCCAGTTTGGAGAGGATCGGGTGTGAACCGCTTCAGTTCTGTCGGGTGTGCACAAGGGTTGTGCGGATCCTTTTTTCGGGTGCGCACAAGGCTTGTGCGGGGTGGTATTTGTGATAGAAATTCAAACAGATTGGTTTTTAATTAATTTCAATTTTTCTGAGTGGTAAATAAAAAAAAATCCAAATTGTATGTACATCCTTATAAACTTTGAAATTACATATTTCCTCTCTATAATTCTTATTATCTTATTTACCCATTTTATTCCCTTTTCCATTAAACTCATTTTAAATTTAAAAAATACCCATTTTACCATTCATTTAAAAATGAAAACTAATAGCATTTTTAATAAAAATATCAGTCTTCTAATTAGTTCGTTTCTAAAAAAAAAAAGTCATTTCACTACTTCTAACACTTACACAAACATATACCTATAGTTTTTTCTCCAAAATGATATAAGACAACTAAAAAGAATAATTGGAGTAGCTCTTAATTATGAATTGATGTTGTTTGATTTCGTTAATTTTATTAGAATAAATGGAAGAAACACATCTTCTTCAGGAATGATGTGTTTTCATGCAAAGTCATAAATTTTTGAATTTATTCAGTATAAATTCAAGTGGTAAAATATGATAAAAATTAAGTAAGCTAACATTAACTTATAATCTTTAATTTTTAACCACTTAACTGATTATAAACTTTGAATTATTCGCAAATTGTACAAATTTTTTTCGAATTTTACGAGTTATTGTAAGAACTTTTGTTTGTTTTTGTTGCTCTCTTGTACGATTGAGATCTCTGATCTAGATAATTCCGAATGATTCTTGAATTATATCTGAATTATTCCCGAATCATGAATTTTTTCACCTCAACGAACCGAACCCCAATAATTCATTTATCACTATGCTCCAATATACTTTAATTTATAAATAAAAGAAGAGGGGGACTCAAATGCACCATCTTTTTTGTGCTCCAATATACTCCATATTCTTTATCTCTGTTTTCAAAGTCCGAACAGTCGATCTGAACTGCTCAACATGATCTTCATGAAAAAATATACTTGGAGACCAAATTTTATATATTTTAAAATAAAGCAGTTCTGATGGTCTCTAATTTATTCCTTGCAGGTCCCAGCGAAGACTAAGAGTTGAGGACTTTTGAGTCAACCGGTCAAGGTCTTGTTCCAAGTACTTTGCCTAAATTAATGATTGGTCCCATTGTCAGTGTAAACCTCCAGACAAAGCCCAATATTCAGATTAGAGATAATGAGAATCTGATCTAATTAAAGTTCATCTCAATGTATCACACAACAAAGAGCCACATAGTACTCACAAATAGTTGCTAAAAGCACTTTTACATAGTACTCTCTTCATCATTTTTTCCCCACTTAAAAGAACAATAAAAAGAAAAAAAAAAAGAATTTCATGTAATTCCCTCAAAAACTTCGAAATAATGTATTTCTTTATCTCAATATATTTCATAATTAGAAGACTTAATTTTTCATATACGTGCCACATATTTTTCAATATAAAAGGCAATAAATAGGCTGGAATATGTAACTTCTAAGTTTTTTGAGGGATGTAAATAAAGTTCTCCAAAAAAAATTAACACCACTTCTAAAGACGCCATAGCAGGAATCAATTTTTACATTGACCTTAATCAATGTTAGTTTGCTTTATTTGTTAAGGTAAAAATATCGGGCCTCATTTTTGGGCCCAAATAGAACCTATAAATAAATTTTTACATTGACCTTAATCAATGTTAGTTTGCTTTATTTGTTTAGGTAAAAATATTGGGCCTCATTTTTGGGCCCAAACAGAACCAATAAATCAATTCGCTCTTTGATTGTTTTTCTAAACTATTTACACATTAAGCCCAAATCTTTCCTTGATCCAGCAATGGCACCAAGTTACATATCATTCTCCTCTCATTATGGAATTTATCTGATAAATTTTTCTCTGGAATCTGATATATAGTAAAGACCATTTTTTACAAGTATGGTTCTAACGGTGTAATCCAGAATTCCATATATTTCTAATGACTATGGGCCTTTCCATAATTTATTGATCTCTTGGGGTAAATTGGGACTCATTCAAAATTTCTTCATAAATGTACGGAGTGATCAAACAATTGAGATGACTGATACAGTATTGATGTACTGAGTGATCAACCCAAATAAAAAATATTTCTAATGACTATGGGCCTTAACAATTTCTATTCTGTATAATTCGACATCACCAAGATTTTTGTCAATCAAATCTGACAATGTCTTGCTCTTAGATTTTTCTTATAACAGTGTAATCAGATGGCCCTTGCTGTCAGCCATTATGGTAAACAACTGGAATCTCCATTACGACCACACCTAAACTATAAACATCTACCTTCTCAGGGACAATTGCTGTCAGCCATTCAGGTGCTAAATATCTTGGAGTGCCTTGTATTTTAGTCATTACTTTGCTAATGTCCCTATCGATAAGCTTGGATAACCCAAAGTTGGAAACTTTAGCATTAAAATTTTCATCTAAAAGAATATTTTCGGGCTTGATATCGAAATGGAGAAACGGGCCAATCCAAAGGATCTCTCCCATCTCTACAGTATATCCACTGATGAAACGACCCGTTACACATGTACTCATAAACTAACAGCCTATGCAACTTGTTAGAGAAGAAACCAATCATCCTCACCAGATTGATTTGATGTATACTACCAGTAGTCTCGACCTCTGCCAAGAAATCTCTCTTTCCATGTCCGACATTATCCAAACGTTTTATTGCTATTCTCTCATCACCCCACCTTCCTTCAGATACAGTGCCAAATACACCTTTTCCGAGTATTTTGCCAAAGTTTTCAGTGGCTGTTGGTAGCTGTACCAAAGTTAACCTGGTTGGCATCCCTGGTAACTGTTCAATTATATCCTCATCTTGCGCTTAGTCACGTCCTTTTAAACACAAATTGTAAATACTAATTAAGGTGAGCACAAAAACAGAGCTCCTAATGTGGAACCTAGTATTGCTCCTAGCGTAGAAGGTGGTGGAGGGGCAAATTGTACCTTCATATATGCAAAAGAATACTCATAAAGTTGTTTCTTTCTTAAAAAAATCTCTTGTAGTGTTGAACACTTGCCATTAGTACGCTTAGACAGGGCAGCTTCACATTTTCAATATCTAAGACAAGCTCTTTTCAAATCTCTTCATCAGTTTTGTTAAATGCAACATTGTAATCTTCACTGAATTGATTAAAACATAAGGTGATATTTAACATCTTGACAAGTTATATTAGTGATTGCATCGCAGCTAAGCTCTGATTGCTGGTTATCAACCTGTGTGAAATGCTTTCCCAAGGTTTCTGTGAGGCAGGTGCATTGTCCAATATTATTGCAAATTGCATAGTGCCCACAGAATGTTGGGTAATCACAGTTATCCATAGTGTTATCCTGATTGAACAAATCAGCCACCATTTTCCATTGAAATTCATGATCATAATCATAAAGTCTAAGTGCCCATTCAAACTGGAAAACATATTGTATGTACATTTTCAAGGATTATTTTTGTCTGTAATATTTGTTGTATTTTTTTTTTCATTTAGCTTGTTTTAGTCTATGCACATATAAAATACACAAGCTAGATATTATTTATCGGTTTTGATGATTTTACAATAATTTGACGTAAATTAATTAATAAAATCAACATACGTACAGTCACAAAATATCTATAAATCCAGTTGAAAATAATTTTATACATTGTATTTGTTGTATCTTATGTTCTAGCACAAATAAATTAATATTATTTATCTATTAATTTTGCGATCATAAATATGGTTATATTGACTAAAAATATATAAAGACCCTAGACAAATAATTGTTGCATCCATGCACTCTTATTTTCTATATATATTGATCGATTTGACTGTAAAAATTAGACGTACGTAAGTACGTTATAATTGTAAAAAATAAAATAAAATAAGGTGAACAATTAAATATAAGAATATAATTATCAGGAAGATATCGCGATCGAAATCATTTTGATGTAGTAAAATTAACAACAAATTAAATGTCATTCATTAAATAGTAACGTACACGCAAATCACTATATATATAATTTGAACAAGGAAAAATTAGTTATTTGTCACTCTAAAATATTCAAATTTGAAAAATGCCATCATAAAACTATAAATCTGAAAAATGCCACTCTAAACTTAGTTAATTCATAATTTTTCCACTAATATATAATTTTTATACTTTTTTTTTTATTAAAAATTAACTGAAAAATAAAGTTTTGAGATACATAGCGGAGGGGTATAATGAGGGGTTTGAAGGGCATTTAGGAAAATACAGAAATACGTATCTCAAAACTGTATTTTTCAGTTAATTTTTTAATAAAAAAGTATAAAAATTGTATATTAGTGGCAAAATTAAGAATTAGCTAAGTTTAGAGTGACATTTTTCAGATTTATAATTTTGTGATAACATTTTTTAGATTTAAAAGATTTGGAGTGGCAAATAACTAATTACCCCTTTAAACAAAGCTTGAAGTAGTCCAAGTAGAGATACATGAATGAAGGAATGCCAACATAAAGGAATAATCGAGTATTTATCAGGTGGCGGGATATATATTTTTTTTTGTGAAGATAGAAATGCCAAAGAGGATAACCTAAGAGGATATCGGTATAATGAAGCACATTTTTAATAGGATGTCGGTCTTTCACGTATACCTCTCAAAAACTTCAAAATTATGTATTTCTCTCTCCAAACAATTCAAAACTCACAAATTTACCCACTATATTATCTTTTATATTAAAAGTCATTTCAAATTTATAAAATACTCATTTTACTCATTATTAAAGCTGTATACAAGATTTGTTATTTATTTAAGAAAAATATATCTTATAAGATAACCATTATACTGTTTTGCCTTTATAAAATACACATTCTGCCCTCGAAAATCGAATACCCATTATACACTTTACCATTGATGAAATACCGACTTTACCCTTGAGAAAATACCCATTTTTCCATCGAAAACCGATCAAATATAAAACCAACATTTTCCTTAGACAAGCTACAATCTTTTTTTGCCTTTAATAAATGGGTAATATTTTATTTATTTAAAATGAGTTTTAATATTAAAGACAATAAAACATGGTAAATTTTATGAGTTTTGGAAATTTAGAGGGGGAAATACATATAATTTTTGAAGTTATTTAATTTATACAAGAAATTCCTCCTTTTTTTTAATCTCTATTCTCCTTGTTTGCTAGTTTTTGGGTTCTCACCAAGCTTGTCTCCTTGCCCTTTTTTATAGTACACATCATTAATTAACATGCTGACATCCCTGATTTGACTGTATATTGAAATTGGACGTGTGCTTTAATTAGTCAGTCCAAGCATATCCTTGTCATCACAGCATAATTGGAATAAGTTAAAAAATTATATTTTGTTCAGAGCAGGTACTGCTACCAAGGCTAGGAAATAGATATTGGATAAGCATTCAATATACAGAATCGGAATAGTTTAGATGTATGTTTAGATTCATATTGTAACATTTAGTTTATCTTGACGTACTACTACCAAGGGGCACCTCTTTTTTTTTTTTTTTAAATGTGATATAATATGTTGACCAAGTAGACAATTTTTTATATGGTTTTTGGGTCTTCATTTTATATCAGTATTAAATATTAAGTGTACTTCTACAATTAAAATGAATATTTAGTCAAAATTTCATTTTCGTTTTAAAGATAAATTAAAATGAATATTAAGTGTACTTCCAGAGCTCAGAGAGCCGTACGAATATTAGAGGAACTACATAATATGCATGCGAACTTAACCAATCTCTCTCTGTGTCTCTCCCTTTCTATCCCTCTCTCTCTCTCTATACAAATACATATAGTCGCGTGCACACACAGACACACTCGCAAGCGCATGAGTATATGAAAAATTAGAAACTCACTTGCGGATTAGAGGAACCAAAATATTGTACATAAATATTTTTCTATCCAACTCTTCTTGAGTTGATGGCATCAGCTTAGGCTGTCCTCTAGATGTAGCTGAACTGCAAAAAATAAACATTAATAAGATATTGTTATAACAAAACTGATATAATTTGTTAAGGACAACACAAGGGACGTCGTGTAACGTGGATATATATCTAATTCTCCAGTTCAAAATAAGTGCTCTTCAAATAAATAAATCATACAGAAATGAAAATAATAAGATGCTAACATAACGAACAATTTAATATCATATTATCAGCTATATCAATTATCAAAATACCTTGTAAGAAGGTCTACAATTGGCTTTTCAGAGATGATATTAGAATTTTCTCCTTTTGCTATTCTTACTACGTAAGGATTCACCTTGTCGTAGTCTACTATTGGCTCTTCCTCCCGGAACATATCTTTATCTCTTTATCCTTTCATAAAACCATGCAAATATTCAGTTTCTGAATTTATTTTTAGCATCTCATCCAAAACCATCTGTTGAATTAGGATCGAGGTCATTTTTTTTAATGTAATGTAGAAGAATAGATTTTAATGGTTTCAACTTTCTAAAGCAAAATGGGGTCAAGTGAGAGGAAGTGCGCGCTATTATAAGCAAGAAGATGTAGCATTCAGCTGAACATTGGCACAAACATTCCAATAGAAATAAAAAAAAGGAAGGAATTCACTGTGGTGGTTCGTATATCATGTTCAATTATAAGGGAAAGTCTCTCTCAGTCTTACTATCTTGCTACTGTACTATATATATTGTTTAAAAGCGCCTGGATAACGAACGATATCTTTGTATTTTTTGTACCAGGCAAATATCCTGCTTAACTTTATTAAATAAAAAAAGATGCTAGTTTACAAGGTGTGGCAAACCCTTCAACATAGAGGATTACAATAATGCATAAATCATTTGGGGCCAGAAAATTGACCGTCATTACGGTCCAGACCAACCAGGAATACCTCATTATGATTATTATTAATTTTTGTTAGTAGTTTCTAGTGTTGTGAACTATTTATGTTGCTTGGTTTTGAATATAGGCATCTCGCTATGTTACATTGATCTCTTGCTTAAGTAATTAGATAGTAATTTATAAACCTAAAAAATGTAGTGCTTTGATGATCATAGAAACCAAGATATGGCCCATATTCATAACATCCAAGAAGTGGTCCTAAATGTTAATTATTGGAAAGACTTGGCATTCTAGTATATATGTTAGATTTAGTTTGTAAAATTATTGATGATCTTACCTTGGGTACAATAAATAATTATTTGAAATATATGTTACAGAGCACACCTATTCAGCAATATTTGAATGACTAGTTACAGTGCTAGAGACAGTGCAAGAAGGACGCAGATGTACACACATGCATAGTAACAGAGAATATATAGAGATCATGATAGTAGAATATATAATAGAATTCAACAAGGTTAATTTAGGTTAATATAGGAAATTAAGTACTGTAATTGGAAACTCTTCTCAACTTGAATATATAATACAGAATGAAGTTGGTATTGAAATCTGTGTTTTGATGACCATAGAAACCAAGATATGGCCCATATATTCATAAAATCCAAGAAGTGGTCCTAAATGTCAATTATTAAATTGAAAACCAACAGACATTGATCCCACTTGAACAAACCACGCATAGACTTGGCATTATAGTATATATGCTAGATCTAGTTTGTAAAATTATGGATCTCAAATTACGTTCTGATCTTATCTTCGGAACAGTAAGTAACTATTTGATACATATATGTTACAAAACACACCTATTTGGGAATATTTGAAAGATTAGATAGTGTGCCTGGGACGGTGCATGTTGGAGTTAAACCTTTCCTTGAGGACAAGACACCAGTAATTTCACTAGAATAATGAGGTTGTGCGCTTGCAACCGTTCTTTTATGACAACAAGTGTTACAAGAGATTGTACAGCCTGACCAATGGGACAACAAGTGTGAATCCGGCTCAGATAAATAACTTTATATTGATGAACATGTTATATTGATGGCAGTCCCAACAGAGGAGGAAATAATGAAAATTAATCCACATAGGCCCAGATAAATAGCTTTATATTGATGGCATGGTTTCTCCAAATTACATATTGTAATCTTTATAGGATAAACATATCCGGACAAACTCAACAAGCTTTTACCATGAGGTTAATAACAACTGATGAGCACACAACATCAACATATTATTGATCGATCACAGTCACTAATGTGATTTACAATACAAGACTCTAACCCGATATTGCAAAAAAAAAAAAAAAAAAATCAACAACCCGACGTTATTTTTGAAGGGGAGGATTATTGCAAACAACACGATTATATTGTGGGAGGTTATATACTCATTTAACGCCCCAACATACGCAAATAAACCCTTCGCACTGAAAGCCAATATCAGTAAGGCTTTTAATACAGTACAATGGCAATTTGTTTCACTGCCAGTGAAATATTTTTTCTATGGCATCGAGCCTAATAACATTTTTTTAAATAAAAGAGGAGATGAATTTAACACCCCGAATGGAAGACTCATACAGGGTTGTCTGTCATTCCCCTATCTGTTTATATTGCCAATGGAATTCGCCACCAAACATATTAAAATTTCCCTAAATAGAGACCGTAATTGATCAATGTTTTGTATGCCGATAGGACAAGCCACACTTCAAGAGGTCTGTGCGCAAAAGAAAATATTTGTTTTTGCAAGAAAATTCGGTTTGTTATACACTCGAAAAATCCATAATTTTGTTTTAAGAAACGCATTGTGGGGGTAGCTATTAGTTAAGTGGCAAGGACAATGAGCACTATACTTGAGTAGTGTTCATTACACAGAAAAATATAAAACAAGACCTAACACATAAAATTTTAGTTAATAAAATTAATAACAAGCTAGCGGGATGGAAATTTTATGTATTATCACATGCGGAGAAGCTTTCTTTGATCAAACTGTTAATAATGTCGATACTAGTTTACAATATGTCTATGGCGATGCTACCAACAAGAACAGTGAATGACATGAACTTCATCACGACAAAGTTGCAAATCTCAATAAATTATGGGAACATGTTATAAAGGCTATATATATAGTTCCCTAGAACTATACAAGACCTGAAAAAATTCCTTCAGCGATGAAACTTGTTGGCAGGGAGGGGATGATAAAGCTATTAGGGCTGATTTATTTGATCTCCATCTACAACAATGGAAAAACTAATACATACAATGACTAATAGGCTCTCAGGTGATACAGTCCATTCAGGAGAAGGCTAAAAGGCCAACGACCTTCCCTGTAGTTAATGACAAGCTAATATGGTTGCAAAGAAGAAAATGTGCCAACATGACAAAACAAGGGTATAAGAGGTTTAGGAGAACAATACAGCAGTTGTGTAAGAAGAGGCGAAAAATACTATGAAGAAGAAAATATGGACATGAAAAGGGATTTTACCACGAGTTAGAACTTTCCTATGGATATCAGTTCATGAGGGTTTACTGACACTCATGGTGTTGCATAGAAGAATACATACAATAAATACGACATGCCGACGGTATGGTACTGAAAATGAATTCATCATGCATATGTTATTCTTCTACCTAGTATCACGAACCACATGTTACACCTTGCAATTTATGCTTCAAGATTTTTTTTTGAAGGTTAGTGGCTTTAAATACCAACTAACAATTTCATTGATAAGAAAAACGAACTTACAACGAGTCAAATGACTCCCCAATACAAAATCTAAATTTTTATTCTCACAAAATTCTCCAAATTACTCTAAATAACTCTAAAATTCTAATCTCACTTATATACACTCATAATTACTCTATTACCTTAAACTCTATAGCTCTCTACGACCGGAACCGCTCTTTCAACCGATGCCGCGTTCCGACGTCTGGATCTACTCACCGGTGCTCTGATCGAGACGACGTAGAGACTCAATACTCTGAGCTCCGACGATACCGCACTCTCGCCTCTGATCGGCTCCGCTCGGCTTCGGTTCCTCCCCTCTCTCATTTTTCTCTCCACTCAAGAAAGTAGAGCCGTAGATAGGAGAGGAGCTATATCGGAGATGAGATCTAGAAGAGAAAAGAGAAGAGGAGGAGAAAAAGTAGTGGCAGCTAATGCTCGTTCTTTGGATCGTATCAATTTTTCTTTATGCTTCAAGTTAAAAGATCTCCCTAGTATATACTACCACTATGCTGGAGATTATGGATGAACTGGAACCAAAGCTTACCTCATTTGCAAATCATTGCACAATCTTGGATGTAGAGCAGAAATCCTAAACCATAATCCCAAATTACCAGTCAAAAAACTATATTTAACAAAAATTTTGAAATATATTTAAATTAAACCATAAACCCAAAAAATTCAGAAAAAAATTGAAAATTAAATAGAATTATACAATTTGTCTATAAGTAAATTAAATTATATTAAACTAAAAATATCCTGAACAATTACACAAAATTACGTTGAGAAAAAATTATCATGTGACAATTACACGGATTAAAAATGGGTTTGTTCTAGGTTCCACAACCATGTCTGCATACATCGTATATGATAATATCGGTAATTTGTATATGCTTGTAGATCCGTGTACGCTTTTCCATAAACAATCACATTTTTTTTTCTCAAAACCACTCATACAAGAATTTTTAAGTTAAAATTGTGTTTGAAAATACCAGTCATACATGGTTCTAATTAAAAAAAGCCATGTCTAATTCATTTAAAAATAACTATTCAAAACCAAAATTTGAATTTAAACTAAAAAACACAATTGCCAATATACCAAAAACACTAAATTTAAACAAGATTATTATTGAAATATGACACATATATATATACCAAAAATAATATATTTACCAATATAAACAACATTTACAATTACGTTACATATATTGTACCATAAACAACATTTTAAGAACCTAAAGCTGAGACATTATACATTAACTTGAACAATGCCTAAGAAAAAGTATGTAAAAGAGTAAAAAAATATATTAGAAAGCTGAAAATGCAGTTTTGTCTTGAGGGCACTTGAATGTTGACCTCCTCGCAACACTTTCAAGTTTTTTGGTCACCAATCGCCTTCTTAGTGAATATATAGTTTTCTTTGCCTTACTCTTCATTCTTTTCTCACCTATTTAGAAGAGATGTCTTAGATAAATACATGTATATGACTAGAAAAGGTGTTTTAGAAATCATGGAAATGCCTTAGAAAAGCTAGATAGATATGCATTGTATAACCTGAAGGCATGAATCAATGACGTGAAAAATTAAATATTTCTTTTATCATACATGAATCATAAAATAAAATAAAATAAAATAAAATCGTGTGTTATTACAAGTATGTTTTTTTTTCGAAAAATCCTACATATATAAAATTTATACACGGTTGGTAGAAAGCAAACCGTGTATGATTACAAGTGGGAAGTGAAATATGAAAAATCCTTTGGAGAATTTTATACAATTGTTGGAGCATATGAATTCATACACAGTTAATTGAAATACAATCTTGTACAATTGTTTCTAATTATACACAGGTTTTTAATAAAAACCTTATATAAATGTTAAAGTACATTTATACATGTTTCTATTTTAATTAACAACATATGAATGTTAGAGCGCCTTCTTGCTTTGCATACGAAGTTATAGAAATTTCTCTCATTCAAATATGAGGTAAGTGTGTATAATTAGCATATTTAAGAAAACAAAAAAGGAAAAAAACATGAAGCCCAGTGTTCACATTGTTCTGTCTCACATTTTATGATTAAACTGTTAGGATAAATTCAGCAATACTTCACTGCTTTGTGCTAATATGCTAAAGATTGAAGAGAGAAGAATATTTTTCTGAATAGAAACAACACTTTATTTCCTTTCTCTCTTCCTCAATTACATAGAGAAAAAATAATAGTACAACATTTGTACATGCGGTATTTATAATAGTACAACATTCCTAAAATAATTACCCACAACTTTACTAAATTAAGACTCCACTACATAACATGATGAAAAATAACTAATCACGACACCAACTAGTCCTAAAATAACTATACTTAAAATAACCAATGCCTAAAATAATCCTTGCAGTTTTTATGCTAGTGAAATCTGATTGGTACATGCTCTAATCAATTTGAATTAATTTTCAACACAAACAGTATCCTAGATACTATACAAATTGCGAAAACAAACAAAAAAAGAAAAATACAATATACTGACTGTACAAAGAAATAGAAAGAAACGTAAATACTGCCAAACGTGCACATCTCCCATTTAATAGAACCAACAACCACACCGCACGAACAATAAAAAAAATAAAAAAAACCACACCGGACCGCACGAACAATAAAAAAAAATAACCAGACCGCACGAACAACGCAAACATGATCGTCTACGGCTATGCTCGTGTGACAAACATATTGAAACTCGGAATTAAATACATTGTTTCCCGCTCCGCTGAAAATTGTATGGATGTATCTTTTATTCTTCATATTTTGACGTGCAAGCAGCAATATTCATAATGTGTGAACATATGTCAACAAATGATGATTTCAATTATATATATATGTTTATATAATTGTACCACGGCTGAGAATACAGCTCCTACATATATTCATTCAATGCTACAGCTGCGCTTGCTTTCGAGTATGCCTAAAAATGAGAATTACAACGAGATTACAGTCTAAATATCCTGTTAGCACGATGTCATGACGGTTTATGGATAGAGAAACTTTGACGATAATGTGTTCGTCAACTCGCTCTACTCCCTACATACTGTAGTACAAATATGGGTACCATATTCCATTCTAAAGATAACCAGTGTGATTAGCCTAATTATAATGGTCCGACTATAGTGTCGGAAAAATGATATATTAGGATTAAAAAAGATGACACAATCACATACCAATAACAATGAACGATAAGTGAGATAGACGCCTCCGACATCAAACAAAAAACGCATCATTGTCAACTTGTAGTAGGTACATATCTTTCATTAAAAGTTTACTAAATGATAATTAAATATTTATTTGAAATGCAAAAAATAGTGGAAATAATTATTCTAGTGAGATAAAACATTGATGCACGTAAGGTGTTGTCATTAGAGAATTTTTCATTTTGTTTTGAACTCACAATCTCTCACACGGAGAGTGTTAATTGCCTTTTAAACTTGATTCAAATTTGGTTCCTAAATTTATACATCTGTTCTAGAACATATATATACCCAAGCAATTATATTTTCAGTAATTAATTTAAATATAGTTTAATGATACATCAAGAACCATTAAAATTTTAAGTAACTTATTATACAGTGAAACATACATCAAATTTAATCATACTTTATAAAATATGATCTCAATGATATCAATCATGCCTATAATATTGAATTTAAATTTAACATTTATTATTTTTATAAATGGTCATTGTTGTCAAATTTTAGCAAAAGATCGTAGTGATGATCATTCAGTTTGCTCTTCTACAAAAGTTATTTTAAGTACTACAAACATATCTTGCCAGGAGCATACTTAGTAGTAACAAATCTGTGATATTAAAATTAACTAATTTTATTACAAACAAAACCTTGCTTCCACAGTTCCACTTGTCCCAATGTTAATTTGGTCCTTCCAGTAATGAAAGGGTGTCAGCTCCGGATTCGATGAAAAATATATATCAACCATGCCCTGTCATTTTTACTTTATGTACTTGCACCCAAAACATATATATTTTTCTCTACAGCGTGATCTGTATCCTGCAGGTGTACCTTGTATCACAAGTCTCACTCTTACGATTATTAACTTTAACCTGATGCATTTCCCCAAGCTAACCCTGGCCAGGACCATTCTACTTTAACCTGTTTAGTGAAGGACAATGTAGCTAATTGACGATTTTGTCGTTGTGTCAGATTTATTTGTTTTCATTTATTATTTCCCTCCATTTAAAACTCAGAATCGGTTGATTTTCTAAACATGCATGGTTCGGACCTGAAAGTGGCCAAAACATGACTCTTGTCATTAGATATTTGACACTCCTTAATTTATAATTAACAAGCAATGTCAACGTACATGTTATTAATTGAAGATATAGTTGTTTTTGAAAAAACAAATAAATAAACTCTTTGTAATCTCTTCAACTTCTTTTTTTATAGTAAAAGTATGGTTTAAGGTATCCAAATATTTTAATATTTATTAAGAATATACCCTCGAGATTTCAAACCTACGACCATTTAGTAAAATACGTAGGGGTCAAGTACGTGACCCAACTAGACCAATTAGTTTATTCTTTACTCTCCTCTATTATTTAGTAGTATGCTATTTGCTTTTAAATATCAACAGGCTGGTACAAATATATTGCATTATCTTAACCAAATTAAGGAATCAACTCAGAATAAATTAGTTTCTTAACCAAACCATACTATTCGTGCCAGGAAGCACATAAGGGTGAATCTAGTTCCAAACGAGGGATCCATAGCCACACTCATGATTTTAGTTACTTTTAATCATGATTAAGGAATCTTAATTGATTTTTTTTTAAAAGTGTTTATATGGTTTAATCTCCCAAGTCTCCCACATAGATGGCTAAATATGTGTATGTAGCTTAGGGTTAGCAATAATATGACTTAATTTCTAAGGTTGCAGTATTTTATATGATCGATATGGTACTATTTATATTTGTTTTTTTTGCATATCATATTGTTATCTTAACTAATCTGTTTCAAATAATGACTTTGCTTGCTTACAAAAAAAAATGAAATAGTGTGTAGTAATTAGGATTTATGATTCCTTAGGGGTCTTGGGTTTGAATACCATGCCCTAAAAAAACTTTTACTTGCCTTTATACTCATAGTGGTGGTTTTAAAAGAAGAACAACCAATAAGGTAAACATGTCAGCGGCAGTCTTACATTTTGGGAACTCTCTCGACGGATAAATTCAAACGTTCAAGTTAGTATAAAATATTATTCCCGACGACTCGAGTTTTGAATTCATCTCCATAGGTATTGAAACATTTATTTCCATTAGCTTTTAAGGAAAATTTTAAAAATAACCTAAAAAAGAGTTGCGTCATGTTGGATACGTAAATACGTAAGTGTGTATTAGTCCATTTGCATTCACATTTAAGCATTTACCATATTGCATCAAACAAATGTATTACTGTAACGACGTATTTAATAATTTCAGTAACACACGACAAAAAGAATCATCGTTGGTTAACGAACCACGGCGATATGAGCATATATATTATATCCACACATAAAACACATATTCTAGTAATGGAAAATGAAAATATATAATAGTCAAATGGAGGGCAATCATTAATCTGAGATAACGACAATATCATCAATTTGCTACAATGTCCTTTACTAGACAGGTTAAAGTAGAATGGTCCTGGCCAGGGTTAGCTTGGGGAAATGTATCAGGTTAAAGTGAATAATCGTAAGAGTGAGACTTGTGGTACAAGGTACGCCTGCAGGATACAGATGACGCTGTAGAGAAAAAATATATATGTTTTGGGTGCAAGTACAAAAAGTAAAAATGACCGGGCATGGTCGATATATATTTTCGATCCAATCCGGAACTTACACCTTTTCATGACTGGAAGGACCGAATTAAGATTGGGACAAGTGGAGCTATTGAAGCAAGGTTTTGTTTGTAAATTAGTTAATTCTGTTATCACAGATTTGTTACTGCTAAGAATGCTCCTGGCAATATATGTTTGTACTTAATAATTTTTGGAGAAGAGCAACATGAATCATCACTTGATTGGTAACTAATTATAAACGATCATTTGATAAAATTTGACAACCTTGATCATTTTTTAAAATGAATAAAGGTTAAATATAAATTTCCATTTTATAAGCATGATTGATATCATTGACATCATATTTTGAAAAATATGAGTAAATTTAACATCCGCGCGCTAAGATTTAAAAGAAAAATGATTAAATTTGATGTATGTCTCACTGTATAATAAATTAATTATTTAAAATTTCAATGGTTCTTGATGTATCATTAAATAATACTTAGTAAATTACATGAAATATGTGTTTCGCTATCCATATGTTCTATAACATATGTATTAATTTAAGAACCAAATTTGAATCAAGTGCCAAAAGACAACACTTTCCGTGTAGGCAGTAATGGGTTCAAAACCAATGTCTTATCCTAGCTATTGGAATAAGTTCCAGCATTTTTTGCATTCCAAATAAAAATTTAGTAATTGATTTAGTAATAATAATGAATGATATGTACAATTTGAGAGTGATGCATTTGTTGTTTGATGTACGAGTCGTCTTTCTTAAATATCAGACATATCGTTCATTATTGGTATGCGATTGTGTGATCTTTTTTAATACTAATAAATCATTGTTGCGAGACTATAGTCGGACCATCATAAGGAGGCTAATCACACTGGTTATCTAGTCGGACCATATTTGTGCTACAGTTTTTTGGCATATAAGATGTAGAAGTGAATGAATATAAGTAGGAGCTGTACAATATATACTCAACCCTGTTATAATTATACTCGATTTTATTTGCAGTAGCGGAGCGGGAAACATTGTATTTAATTCTGAGTTTAAATATGTTTCTCAGAGGATACGGACTCAAACAATGCGGTGCGGTGCGGTTTTATTTTTTTTGTTATTCGTGAGGTGTGGTTGCTGGTGATGTGCACGTTTGGCAATATGTATGTTTCTTTCTTTTTCTCTGTACAGTCAGTATATTGTGTTTTTCTTTTTTGTTTGTTTTCCCAATTTGCATAGGATCTAGGAGACTGTTTGATCATGAAATGTGAGATAGAGCCACGTGAACACTGGGCTCCTTGTTTTCCCTTTCTTGTTTTGTCGTCGTGTCATTTATTAAATATGCTAATTATGCACACTTACATCATACATGCAAATTATGCAGAAGGCGCTATTCATATCTTGTTAATTAAAGTAGAAACATTTATAAATGATCTTTAATATTTATATACGTTTTTATAATGAAAACACGCGTATGATTAGAAACAATTGTAATAATATTAACCGTGTATAAATCTGCTCCAATAATTGTATGAAATTCTCCGCAACATTTTTCAGAAAATATCGTAATCATACACGGTTTTCTTTCTACCAGCCATGTATTAATGTTATGTAGGTTTTTTCAGTAAAATTCATACTTGTAATGATACATGATTTTATTTTATGATCCATGTATAATAAAAGAAAACCGGCACTATTCTTGATCGCTGATTACAATTTTTCTTTAAAAAAAAATAAAAAATCAGCCAAAAAAGCGACTACTTTTTCTGCGACCATTATCAGCGACCGGCGACATTGCTATTAGTGACAGAATTAACCCGGTTGCTGATAATTTTTGCTGAAAACTCCCGCGAAGCCATTTGTTCTTCTTCTCCCTGCCGTGCTTTTCCCAAAAAATTAGGTTTAACCGTCATTTTTCCGCCGCCGCGCCTAGTGTGATCGACTCTGCCACCGTGAATGGTGTGATGCCGCCACCGTTTAGCCGCCATTTCTCCCTTGCTCTCTCTCGGTACCACCATTTCTTCTCCATTATTATATTTCTTTCATTTTCTTTTATTATTTTTAGTTTAGAATTTTTAGTATTGTTGTTTTTCTTTTAGGGTTTAGTAATAATTATCTGTTGTTATTTTTAGATTCGTTTTTTTTTCTTTATTATTTTTGTTTTTTAGTTTTTTTTTCTGTTTTCTCCAATTTTTCTTTTTTTTTTTTCTGTTTTTTAATTACGTTTTTCTTTATTATTTCTTTTCCTGTTTTTTAATTTTTTTAATTTTTCTGTTTTTAAATTTCGTTTTTCCAAATAAATTTTGACAAGTGTTGGATATATATACTATAGAGATAAGTTGGATCAAATCTAATAAAATAAATATTCCCAAAATTTTTCTTCTATTTTTACTGTTTTTATTTTTTTTTCTGTTTTTTTTCTTTTATTTTGTTGCTATTTTTAATCCGTTTTTATATATGTTTTTATTTTTTCTGTTTTTTATTTTGTTTTACTGTTTTTAAACTTCGTTTTTCCTAATATATTATAGAGATTGGTTGGATCAAATCCAATAAAATAAATATTCTCAGTTTTTTTTTTATGTTTTTAGTGTTTTTTTTCTTTCTGTTTTTAGCAAAATTGTTGATGTTTGATATTTTTTTTTGAGGAAAAGATCAACATATTTGCCACTCTCTTGCGCCGTAGTTCGGTACCGCTTTTATTCTTCCTTGTCACTCGCTCACGCCGTAAGTATTTAATTATAATTGAATTGATATTGAAAATATTTGGAATTGAATTGAATTAAATTGGGATTGAATTCATTTTCAAACTAATTGGGATTAAATTGGTTTCAAATTGGGATTGAATTATATTAAATTGGGATTAAATTGGGATTGAATTAGATTTAATTGGGATTAAATTGGGATTGAATTGAGATTGAATTGTGATTGAATTGGGATGTAATTGGGATTAAATTAAATTAGAATTGAATTGAGATTAAATTGGGATTGAATTGTGATTGAATTGGAATTAAATTGGGATTGAATTGATTTTCAAACCAATTGCGATTGAATTAGAAGGTGGCGACTCGTTATTAGGGTGATGGGACACAGGTAATACTCCTTTTTTTTCTTGTGTTGTAATTATACATTAACTGTATTGATTGTAATAATTATTTCTGTTTGCAGAACTTTTGATGCAAGGGATCCAGAAAAAACCAAGCAAGTCAACAAAATTGTTTCACAGATTATACGCAACAATTATCCTGGCCCATTTTCCAAATACTCTGATTTTCCCGAGGCGACTCAGACACTTTGCAAGGAAGAGTTTTCGGTGCTAGAAATTTACTTTCATCAAACCACTAATAATTATTACTTGTTAAATTTTTCTAAGCTAACCAACGGCATTACTTTTTCACTATGTTTTACAGAGATACTACAAGTTTGCTCTGGAGAAAAGAGAAGACAATGCCTGTGACGTTTTTAAGAAGGTAACGGACAAACGGTTGCAAGACATGCTCCACAAGGCGAAGCTTGCAGCAAAAAAGGCATATGGGGATAATATGCAAGAGTGGAAGGACCATTCGGCGCCTCGCCCGCACGATTGGATCTTGTCTGCACATTGGCCCGAAGTCGTGGATCATTGGTGCAGCGAGGCTTTTGCTAGTTGGAGCGAGCGAAATAAGGCTAATAGGGCAGCTGCAGAAGGATCTGGTGCCACGACGGGCTCGGTGAGCATGCTTGTTCAGAAACAGCGCTTCGTAAGTTGTTTTTTTATTAAGTTAATTAATTATCATTTTAATTGAATCAAATCAAACTAACGTTGATAATTTTTTTTGTAATTGAAATTGTCTTTTAAACTATTAACAGGAGAGGAAAACCAGAGTGAAACCAGATGGTCTGATGAGTTGTTTGCACCGACCCATAAAAGCAAGAAGACGAGGCAATATATTTCCGCCAAGGCTCAATAGACATATGTACGTAATAGAACACTAGTATCTTGCCCGTGCGATGCAACGGGACATATTATAAAATCTTTAGGCACTTGAAAAGATTTGTTTATTAACATTTACACAGAAATAATTTTTTTAATGAAAATAAAAAATAAAAATAAAAATGGAGATTCACATGATAAAGAAAAATAAAAGAAACAACAAATAATAAAATGATCAAATATAATATTAAAAAAAAATCTTCAAATATTATTGGCAATGTGATCCTCTTCGATGCAGTCCAACATTTATGAAAATAAAATAAAATATGAAAAGTAGATTGTAATTGCTCCAATTGAAATTTTTTATAATCAAATTAGAAATGTTAAAGTAACATGGTTCATATCTTATTCCTCACTCAAGACCTCCCGATAATTTATATTTTTTTTGTATACACTCTGGGAGCATCAATTTCATCCTTCCGTTTCAAAATGACTTTTGTTGTATGTCGTGACGTAACTCTTGACCATGCAACATATAACTTGTCACCCATTGTTTCTTCTCCGGTAGATGGGAGAAGAGTCTTTGTCTGATATAGTTGGAAAACACCAAAAAAATTAAAAGACTGGTACAAGGGCCGGTGCAGATAGATTGTCTAATTTTTATAGATTTTTTGGACAAACAAATTAATAGGAATTAGCAAAATAGTTAGGATCTGGAAATAAAAGAAGACAGTCAACTGTTATAAACTTTGTCTTGGTGTTAAGCCAAGTGTTAGATAAAATTAAATATTGATACTTGGCTATATTGTAGACTTGACACTAAAGTTTAAATCTATGAAGTTTCACTTAAAAATATAGAACTAATTTGCTGTATTAAAATTGTGAATTAGGTGAGATGGTGAAAATTGTGTAGAAACAATGAACTAAAAAAGTGAATGAAATATGCATAAAATCATAAAAAAATGTGGAACACGTGACAAATCCATTTTAGAATATAGCTACATGAAATAAGTATCATGTCAAACATAGAATTTGAGAACTGATGAGAAAGGGATGAAAAAAAAAGCCATAGCACATACAGTGTTGTGCTATGGGTCTGTTTTACATCTTAAAACCATTGGTAAAAAAAAAAAAATTATCCACTGTTGGTACGACTGGATGGTATAAATAAAGGAGTGGAAGCAGTTTGAATTTTTTTAATTACTAATAAAAATATAAATGACTATTATATCTATGTCTTCAAATGCAGATAACAAAAGGAAAACTCTTACTAATTGGATTTCGTACAAACTGGATTTACACAAATTTCATCTTATCTGTAACTTATTCAATTTACTGATAAAAATATAAATGACTATTTTAGCTTTTCTTGGTCTAATTTTTTTTTTATGTAACATAACTGATTTCAGAAATTGGATTTTGTACTATGCACTTGTCAAAAAAGAATTAATATAGAATCAAACTTGCAAGTTTGAGAGTAAGAAAAGCTTGAAAATTTTAATATTAAAAATTGAATATAGGAGATTGAATCAGCCTTATCAGAAACATATAATAGTGGTAGAATGGTTGGCGCAACCTGATATACCAGTATGAGACCAAATAATTGTCAATTATGTATTTTTAATTATCAATGATAAAATAATAACTACATTAAAATTTAAAATTGTTAACTTGAACCGTGATCTCTGAGAATTGTTTCGGATAAGAAAATCTGCAATTCGGATGTAAGCTTGGCTACCATTAATTGAAATAATGTACTTTGGATGCAAAGTTGAATTTTTACTTCGGATGTAAGCTTTGCTACCATTAATTAAACATAAATTGTTGAATTTTCTACTTCGGATAATAAAATTTGCACTTCGGATGCAAAGTTGAACCGTGATTTCTGAGATTGCTACTATTAATTGAAATAATGCAAAGCTTACGAAGTATATAAGAATGAAATATTGGAAAGAAAAATAAGAGGTGGAAGTAAGAGATACCATCAAACAGGAAGAAAATGGAAGGCTCATACCAGAGCGCCTCTTCTAAAATTCGAATAAGTTATGCGATGAAAATAAAGGAAGCAACTCGGTAAAATAAAACTTCCATATGGCCTCGTTCACACTGACAGATGCTGAAGCTAGATATAATAAGACCTAAAAAATTCTAATTATGTCACTTAATTTAATTCTAATCAATACCAAAACTTAGAATCCTGTAAATTTACACATGGCACCAGATAATTCTCATTTGACACTTCCCAAAGAGGAAGGATATGGGGATGGAAAAAAAAAAACATGGAATAGGACTATAATCCCATATTTGCAAAAATTTATAGATTAAAAGCATATGGCTCAAGTTTCCCATATATTAAATTTCTTTTAATCATGTAATTAAAAATAGTACATCTCAAATTAAACCTGTGAGTCCTTGGTCGGCGGAAAAGGCAACGGTAAATCTTTGGGAAAAAGGGAACATCTTTAGGCTTTTGATATCTCCCAACATTATCATAATGCAAAACTCTATTAAAATGACATATTGCTTCTGTAAGAATCTACTGTAATTAGAATCACAAAACCACAATTTAAAGAGAACTTCAAACAACAGGCTGAACGAAATAACCAAAAGCGAGAGGAACCGAACCTTAGCTTGGAGGGACTCTGATTCTCTGACATAGAACTCAGCAATGGAGAGTCCATTTCCGAGGAAAGAAGAATCGTAGGCAAGAGCGTTGTATGGGAACCTCGCTTGCGCTATTTAACTAAACACGATCAAATCCTCTTCCCCTTCCCTGATGAAAGCATCTCTCACCAAATCGAGTGTCAACCTTGAACAAAGAAGAAATGCGTATTAAGTATAAAGAGCTTCTTCTTCAAGCTATGAGACATTAACAAAACAGTAGATGCAAGTTAACTTTCTTTCAGCAATGGAAGTGGCGTTATGACTTTTTATAAAAATAAATAAATAAATAAAGAGCTGCTTCAAAAAAAAGTATAAAGAGGAAGAGAAAGAAAGAGATCGTACTTATTAGTGGTAGCCATAAAGATCAGGAGGTCTTTGATAGGATACAAACAAGCATCGTCGAAGCTCCTCTTGAGAGTAGACGCAACGCTCTTTGATCGGAAAACTAAGGCGCAGGATCTCACGATCTAGGGTAGAGGCGAGATGGTCTGATCGGAGAACAGCGGAGAGAGGGTACCCCGTAGAGAGGGAACAACAACGATTAGCGGTGATTAGGGTTTTCTTTTCATTGGGAAGAATGGTCGGGGAACCAAAAAAAATTCGCCAGAGAGAGGTGACTGGATGCCTCCAATGGTGCAGAACGAAAATACATGTGGTAATTCATATGGCAGTACGTGTAACGGGTAATATTTTAACTAAATTTAGACTTCTACACTTAAAACAAATATATTCAATCAAAAAAACCAAAAATTTTAATTGGAGGGTTCAGATTCAATCCAAATTTAAATCAATCAATCACAGCCGTTGCAGGATAGGAACTCCAAGATGCTTAATAGAGAATGGAGATAAGAACGGTTTTATAAAATTCAATTTAAGCTGGTCAAAATATTATTGTTATATCTATAAAATTTGCAGGACAATTATGAGAATGCAATGAGGTTGAGCCATGGAGAGAACAAAAATGACTGGCCTACATTTGACATAAATGTCTTGTACACTTCGGCGGTCGATTATCGTAATGCTCTTGGCAACAATTATGGCCTCAGTGCTCTAGGTAAATTTTTTTTCTTGAAACTATAATTTTTTTTTAAATTTGTAAGATAATACTAACTATCTTATCTTTAATGTTCCAGGTCAAACGAGAGCCATGTATCGTGTTGGTGGGTCTAGCAGTACTCCTTCACGTTCTTCAGGGTCATATTCTTCTACGCCAGCGGCTTCACGCCTTACACAAGAGGATATTGAAGCGATATCTTCTCATGTGATGACCTCGATCATGCCTAAGCTCACCGACCAGATCAGCAGAGCTTTCATATCTACTCGGGTACAAAATTCAATTTATCAGTATGTTTTAATTGTCAATCATATATCCGAAATCCTAATTATTTAAACAACTGACATGGAGGTTCGACCTCGGACCATGCCTCAATGCCGGATCCTCAGGATGACGACTGTGATGGTGAGGATGACGACGAGGATGGTACTTCTTAGATTTTCTTGAGTTGACATATTTATCTATGTTAAAGTTTAGGTTTAGATATTTATGTTAGCATACTTATGTGGATTTAATATTTAGCATACTTATGTTGGTATATTTATGTTTTTGTGATATTTATTCATATTCTTGTTCTATGTGATTATTTATGTGTTTTTAATATTGATTATATATGGGAATATCGATGCGATTGTACGTCTGATAACAATTCTGAAACGACGAAATATCAATAATAAATAAAACCAATAGAATCAGAACCAATAATAATAAAAAAAACAACGGAAACAAATTTAAATTAAAAAAAATAAAATAAATAACTATCAGCGACCGGCGTCTTCATTATCAGTGACTGGCTTTACTGGTCTCTGATAATGTATCAGCGACTGTGATGACGTCATTCAGCGATCGGTGACGTCATCCAATAGGTATCAACGATCATGCTTTTAGCGACCAGTACATCAGCGATCAAACTCAATATCAGCGACCGGGGATATTATTATCAGCGACCGGGTTCAATGGTCGCTGATAACCCTCTCTGTAGTGTAAGTAGGAGCTGTACAATATATACTCGACCCTGTTATAATTATACTCGATTTTATTTGCAGTAGCGGAGCGGGAAACATTGTATTTAATTCTGAGTTTAAATATGTTTGTCACAAGTGCATAGCCATAGACGATCATGTTTGCGTTGTTCATGCGGGGTGTTTATTTATTTCTTATTGTTCGTGCGGTGCGGTGCGGTTTTTTATTTTTTTGTTATTCGTGAGGTGTGATTGCTGGTTATATTAAATGGGAGATGTGCACGTTTGGCAGTATGTATGTTTCTTTCTTTTTCTCTGTACAGTCAGTATATTGTGTTTTTCTTTTTTGTTTGTTTTCCCAATTTGCATAGTATCTAGGAGACTGTTTGATCATGAAATGTGAGATAGAGCCACGTGAACACTGGGCTCCTTGTTTTCTCTTTCTTGTTTTGTCGTCGTGTCATTTATTAAATATGCTAATTATGCACACTTACATCATACATGCAAATTATGCAGAACGCGCTATTCATATCTTGTTAATTAAAGTAGAAACATTTATGAATGATCTTTAATATTTATATACGTTTTTTTAATAAAAACACGCGTATGATTAGAAAGAATTGTACAATATTAACCGTGTATACATCTGCTCCAATAATTGTATGAAATTCTCTGCAAATATCGTAATCATACACGGTTCTCTTTCTACCAGCCATGTATTAATGTTACATCGGTTTTTTCAGTAAAATTCATACTTGTAATGACACATGATTTTATTTTATGATCCATGTATAATAAAAGAAAACCGGCACTATTCTTGGTCGCTGATTCTAATTTTCTTTAAAAAAAAAAAATCTGCGATCATTATCAGCGACCGGCGACATTGCTATTAGCAACGGAATTAACCCGGTCACTGATAATTTTCGCTAAAAACTCCCGCGAAGCCATTTCTTCTTCTTCTCCCTGCCGCGCTTTTCCAAAAAAATTAGGTTTAGCCGCCATTTCTCCGCCGCCGCGCCTGGTGTGATCAACTCCGCCACCGTGCCTGGTGTGATCCTGCCGCCATTTCTCCCTTGCTCTCTCTCGGTACAGCCTTTTCTTCTCCATTATTATAAAGTCTCAGCTCTAGATTCTTAAAATGTTGTTTATGGTACAATTTATGGAATGTAATTGTGAATGTTATTTATGTTGGTAAATGTATTGTTTTTGGTACATGTTATATTTAAATTATATTTTTTTTAAAATTTAGTGTTTTTGGTATAATAGTAAATGTTTTTTTTTTTTTTATGTTTGAATTCAAAATTTGGTTGTGATTGGAATTTTTTTAAATGACTTTGACATGGATTTTCTTAACTAATATCATGTCTGACTTGTATTCTCATACACATTTAATTTAACTTCAAAAATCATGTATGAAGGATTTTGACAAAAAAAATTGGCGTTGTATATGGAAAATTAAGGATCTACAAGCATATACAAATTACCGATATTATCATATACGTTGCATGCAAACACGGTTGTGGAACATGGAACAAACCCGTTTTAAAATCGTGTAAAGTCATGCCTATTATTGTAGTTTATTGTCACATATGTTGATAATTTATTCCCAGTGTAATTTAGTATAATTGTAGAGGGATTGTTTGATTTAATATAATTTAATGTAATTATAGACAAATTGTGTTATTTATTTTAATTTTCAATTTGTTTCTGAATTTTTGGGTTTATGGTTTTAATTTAAATAAAATTAGTATTTTTTGTTTAATATAGTTTTTTATTGGTAATTTAGGGTTAGGATTAGGATTTATGTTAAACATCCTGGATTATGCATTGATTGAAGCGGGCACCATTTTTTTTTCTGAGAAAAAGTCCTTGTTCCAAGCAATCGACAAACACCAGAAGATGTTGCAAATGAGGTAATATGGTCTGCGTCCAGTTCATTCATAACCTCCACCATAGTGGTAGTATATACTAGGAGAGTCCGTTAACTTGAAGAATAAATTGCAAGGCCTACCATGTGGCTTGTGATACCATGTAGAAGAACAGCATATGCATGGCGAATTCATTTTTGGTGCCATATCGTTGGCATTTCGTACTTATTGTGTGTATTCTTCCATGCAACACCATGAGTGTCGGCAGAACCTCATGCACGCTATCCATACAAAAGTTGTAAATCGTGATAAAATCCCTTTTCCTGTCCATATTTTCTTCCTCATTGTATTCTTCGCCTCTTCTTCCGCATATGTAGTCAGAACTGTTCGCCTAAATGTCTCATACCCTTGTTTTTGTCATGTTGGTACTTTTTATTCTTTGCAACCATATTAGCTTTGTCATTAACTACAGGGAAGGTCGACGTTGGCTTTTGAGACTTCCACTACTACAGAATATCATGATTGTACACGGATAAATCACGAAGAGCTACACGGATTTTCAGCAGTGTAGGATGTTAGAATGTAGGAATGGGTAATCTTTTGCAAACGAATATTTATCCGTGTGCAATTATCATAAATTCTACACGGATAAATCATAATAGCCGTATACAAATCCAACTTGAGCAACACGAATTTTTAATTAAAAAACCGTGTAGGAATATCCATTCCTACATGAATTTCTAAGTAAAAAAACCGTGAAGGAATTAACATTTCTACACAGATTTTTAATTGGAAATCCGTGTAGCTCTCCAAATTAAACAAACCGGATTCAGTGAGCATTCCTACATGGATTTTTATCTATAAAAATCTGTGTAGGATAGTTTACTATACAGTTTTTTAATTAAAAAATGTGTAGAAATGTAGGTTTATTTATTTAAAAATTTCTTGAGGAGAGCTACACGGATTTTCAATTAAAAATCTGTGTAGGATTTTATTATTTTTTTATTTTTGTTTTTTGTTTTTGGCTAGCCTCCACTTTTTCTAGCCATTAAAATATGTAGCTTTTAAAAAAAAAAAAGAAATTCTCAAAATGTAATTTCTAAATTGCACTAATTAAACTATATATATACTAATTAATTTATACAAATCCATATTTTCATTACAAAATTATGTATAAAAAAAACCTTGCCCACATATCTCTAATTTCATCGATTTCCTCCCTGGAGTAAGGGTCCTCTGTCGATCCATACTACAATTATAAATTGGTGATTAGTAAATAGAAAATGTAGATGCAAGATTTATTATTGATATTATAAAATGAAAAATTAATATGAATTACATACCTCTTTTGGAAATGTGAATTGTATTCTTTCGATCCATTGAAACATGAAAAACATCGTGTAATAACCGCACTCCCAAGTCTCCGTCTATCGCGGGCTCGGAAAATTTACATTGATCGGCCTATATATGTTAGAATGACAATAATTTTTTTAACATGACATGAAATAAAATAATTATAGAGGGCTCATTGGTAACCACCCACAAGTCATCATATTCTTTTGGTCTTTTGCCTCGGCTTGTTGTCCTCCGTCTTTAATATATTTGCCAAAAGCCCTTACAAAGTTAAGTGACTATAATTAGCAATTTTGATACACAATTTAATTAGAATTGAAAAAAAATCAAACAAGTGGAAAATTATTCCTTACTGTTTAATAATTTTGACGATCTTTTTGGACTTCCCTAGTTGGATTTTTCTCGAGGCTTTGAAGAATCCATGGCATAGCACCGATTTGCAGTCGGGATGATTATGAGCAAACACCAGTATTTGCTGTGGCATGAGAAATATAATCACATTTATAATCACATTTATTTTAATTTTGTAATTATTTAAATTAAAATATAAAGAATACATAATTTAAAAATTGAAGGTTAGAATTAATTAACCTCTGGTGGTATGGCACGAGAACAAATTTATTTCCATCCACGGCGCAATGGTTCATCGCTCGGCGCAGGTACTCGATAGATTCCTTGGCCGAAAATTCCACTTCCGTAGCATTGAGTTTGCCAGGATCCAGAAATAGACTCAAGTTATTTTTATTTTCAAGCGACCATGATTCAATGGTTGGGATCAGCTTCCTGAAAAATCATCATATTAAATTAGAACATATATTTCAGTGCTACATATCTTATATAAATAAATTTTGGTCACTTACATGACGAAAATGGTGATGTGAGACACATCGAGCCATTTGTCGCTACCCGAGGCATGAAAAAAATCCTTCAAGTCCATGAAAGATATGACCACAGTCCAGCCTTCATGCAGAAACATCTCCGGTGGGATCGGGATCATGATGTCCACCATGCCGTCAGGTGCCGTAATCAATTTGTCCTAGAGACGACGACAACTACTGGGCAAAAGGCTGTATTTTTGTGCGGTGATCAGAGAGCGGTGTGATGATCCTGGCGCATCAATAGCGACATCCAGCTCTCTCTCCATGTGTATCGGTGACAAATGGCTCTCTTGAGTCTGTATCTAATTTTAAATCAATTTCAACATTTCAAAAGATCGGATTTGAATGTAACAAAAGATATTGATTGTTTAGATATTACCTGATCCAAAATGATCTGTCTCTTGGGCCATGGGATAGATGACATCCGGGTATCATCCAGAGTGTTGATCCGCTCGCTTGGGATAGGAAGAAGTATGTGCATCCATCCCGGCATGACTAAGTCGACCTGCACCAAAGCATTTTCGGGACCGAGCTGATCATGGTCCACATGTGTCGGTCTTGGATGTACGAGGCCCTTAGCAACGGTAACGGGCACATATATATAACTTGTACCGAATTCTTAGCTTACAAAGGGACGGTTTACAATCCTAACCCACTCTTTGAATATTGCGCCTCATATGTGAATACGTGTTAGCGGGATTTAATTAGCATTTGAGAAAAATTCGGCAGCATTTCCCCTTAACTCCTCAAATATGCGTACATACCACATACTCGTAGGAGCAATAAGGAGAAATACTGTTGAACTTTTCTCAAATACTAATTAAATTTGCTAACAGGTGTTCACATCCTAAATGAGACACAATATTCAAATAGCAGTCTCAAACTGGGGACTATCCAAAATTAATCTCTATTGGATTAATTTTGAACGGGCATGGACCTACAAGCATAATATTAGGTCAGTTATTGGACAACAATACACTAATTATTCTAATTAACAAATTAAAACAACCATGCATGCATCAATCAAACCCTAAATCCTAAATGTGCAATAACATGAAATTAACAGAAAATTAAATAAAAAATAGAACAATTACTAGGCTCACCAAGAGAGAAGAAAATCACCAGAAAATCAGCAATCTCAGATCCCAGTTGCACAAAAATCAGATTCTAGCCAATCCAGGGGAGTGAGAGTGATCAAAACGGCGCTAGAAGAAGCATTAAAACCCTAAATGACATTTCCTATACAGATATTTAGCT
This sequence comes from Carex cristatella, assembly GCA_024447775.1. NCBI lineage: Eukaryota > Viridiplantae > Streptophyta > Magnoliopsida > Poales > Cyperaceae > Carex > Carex cristatella. Next base: position 4,249,241 of record JAJHPF010000007.1, read on the forward strand.
CAAAATCCGTGTAGCTCTCTCAACATATATACACGGCTATTTAAATAAAAAACCGTGTACAAATCATCTTCCTACACGGATGTTTAACTAAATATCCGTGTAGCTCTCTAACATTCCTACACGGATATGCAATTAAATATCTGTGTTTGAAGGGTGATTCTCACACGGGTTTTTCCCCACACTGCTTTTTAATGGAAAATCCGTGGATGATTTTTAGAGATTTCGTTGATTATTGAAAAAAAATCATTTTTTTGGTACACGGTATTTAAAACAGAGAAAATCCGTGTACAACTGCAGTGTAGGAAGCACATTTTTGTAGTAGTGAATTCGCATGTAGGAGTAGGACTGTATCATGTAAGAGCCCATTAGTCATTTTATGTATTCGTTTTTACATTGTTGTAGATGGAGGTCAAATAAATCTGCCCTCCTAGCTTGCTCATCCTCTTCCTGCCAAAGAATTTCAGCCCTGAAGAATTTTTTTATCAAGTCTTGTATTGTTCTAGGAAAGTATTTAGCCTTTATAACATGTACCAATAATTTATTGTGATTTGCAACTTTTTCAAGATGATGTTTATGACTTTATGTCTTTAACTGTTCTTGTTGGTAGCACCGCCATAGACATATAGTAAACTAGTATTGACATTATTAACTATTTGATCAAAGAAAGCTTCTCCGCATGCGATAATATATTAATTTTCTATCCTGCTATCTTGCTATTGATTTTATTAACTAAAATTTTATGTGTAATGAACACTCCAGTATATCACTCATTGTCCTTGCCTCTTTTACATCATAGCTCCCACAATGCGTTTCTTAAAACAAAATTATTAATTTTTCGAGTTTATAACAAACCCGATTTTCTTGGAAAAAACAACCAGTATTTGCTTTTACTCACATACCTCTTGAAGTGTGGCTTGTCCTATAATCATGAGGTCATTGGCATATATAACTTTGATCAATTACGGTCTCTATTTAGGGAAATTTGAATATGTTTGGTGACGAATTTCATTGGCAATGTAAATAGATAGGGAAATGACAGACAACCCTGTATGAGTCTTCCATTCGAGGTTATAAATTCATCTCCACTTTTATTTACAAAAACTGTTATTGGACTCGATGCCATAGAAGAAATAATGAGGTGTATCAGTTTGGTTGGAGCATTGATCACATGCATTGACACTGAAACAAATTGCCATTGCCTTACTGATATTCTTTCCATGGGAAGGTTTTATCAGTGTATGTTGGGGCGTTAAATTAGTATATAATCTCTTTCATTATAATTAGGAGTATCAGTTTCTTCGCAATATTCTTCTGCTTCAAAAAGACCGTCTGGTTGTTGAATTTTTGTTTTTTTTTGCAATGTAGGGTTAAGAGTCTTGTATTGTAAATCACATACTGACTGTGATGGATCGATAGTCTGTTGGTGTTGTGGGCTCATCAGTTGTTGTTAACCTCATGGTAAAATCTTGTTGAATTGGCCCGTATATGTTTATCCTATAAAGGTTCCAATAGGTAATTTGAAGAAACCTTGCTATCAATATAGAGCGATTTATCCGGGCCTATGATGAATATTTTCATTATTTCCTCCTATGTTGGGACTGCCATCATGTTCCTCTGGTCTAATGGTTGGGTTGGTAGTGTGTACACATTGTTGGATGTATTGAGCCGGATTCATACTTGTTGTCCCTTGTGTCAGTCAGTACAATCTCTTGTAAAACTGTGTTGTGAAATCACGTGTTCATAAAAGAAATGTTGATACGCACAACTCCATTATTCTAGTGCAATTACGGGTGTCAAATCCACCAGGAAAATTTTGAGTGCCAACTTTATTCTATTCAATTATCGATTCAATTAATTATTCAGTTATCATGATCACTACTTATTACCACAGTCCAATGTGCACCGTGGCAGGCACTCTATTGATCTTTCAAATATTCCCGAATAGGTGTGTTTTGTAACATATATGTATCAAATAATTATTGTTCCGAAGATAAGATCATAACGTAATTTGAGATCAACAATTTTACAAACTAGACCTCGCATATATAGGAGAATGCCAAGTCTATGCATGGTTTGTTCAAGTGGGATGAATGTCTCTTGGTTTTCACTTTAATAATTGATATTTAGGACCACTTTTTGGATTTTATGAATACATAGGCCATATCTTGGTTTCTATGATAATCAAAACACAGCTTTGAGTACTAACTTCATTCTAGTTGATTATCTAGATGAATTCAAGTTGAAAAGAGTTTCCAATTAAAGTACTTAACTTCCTCAATTAATTTCCTCAATTAAAGTTGAATTAAAGTTGAATTCAATTATATTTTATACTATCATGATCACTATATATTTTCTGCAGGTGGTTTACTATGCATGTGTACGTGTACATCTGCAACCATCTTGCACCGTCCCTAGCACTCTAACTAGTCTTTCAAATTTTGCCAAATAGGTGTGTTATGTAACATATATTTCAAATAATTATTTATTGTACCCAAATTAAGATCATAACGTAATTTGAGATCAATAATTTTACAAACTACATCTAACATATATACTAGAATGGCAAGTCTTTGCATAGTTTGTTCATGTGGGATCGATGTATCTTGGTTCTTTCGAATAATTGACATTTAGGACCACTTCTTGGATTTTATGAATATGGGCCATATCTTGGTTTATATGATCATCAAAGCACTATATTTTTTAGGTTTACAATTAACAAATAAGAATATTTAGAACTGCATCGATGTCTCTTGGTTTTCTTTTGAATAATTGACATTTAGGACCACTTCTTGGATGTTATGAATATGGGCCATATCTTGGTTTACATGATCATCAAAGCACTATATTTATTAGGTTTATAATTAACTAATAAGAATATTTACAAGTTATAGTAGAAAAACTTTTATAATCATTTTAATTAAGTTTAAAATTTGGGCATTAATTACCAGTAACGATTAATTAATAACAACTCAAAATGACAACTCCCAAGAAGCAGGCTATAGATGTCCGGGACCATTACTGACTGTCATGAACCGTCAGTTTGACATGTTTTTGTATTTTGTCCATAACTTCCACATATGGAACTACTACACAAATACAGTCTTCTAAGAGCTAATAAATGACTCTATTAAGGAATTTCCTACCGCTAGAGACCAACATGATAGAAGAACTTAAATATCTTATATTGGCTCTGTGCTGATAGAAGATTTACATTCTTCTATCAACTAATTATTTCCAATAGAAAAAATAAAACCCTTCTTTTCTCGGTAAGATATTATGTAACAACAGAAGAAGGTTTTATTTTATTTAGCATAATTTATTTACACTAGTATTGTGCCTGTGCGTTGAAACAAAAACATATTATAAAATTGAATATAATATAAAGATATCTTTTTGTTTGACATTCACACAAAATTAAGAAAAAATATTAAATAAAAAAAAAGCACACACGAAAAAAACATAAATTCAAATAATAAATAACAATAAAAGAAAAAACAAATGGATAAAATAGATCAAATATAACATGAAAAAAGTTCTTGAAATATCATTGTCAGTGTGATCCTCTTTGATATAGTGTAATATTTATGAAAATGAACAAACAAATATGAAAAATATATTAATTAAAAATTAAAAATATTTATGAAAATATACACATTAAAACAACGAGCATAGAGTATTTTTTTACTTTTAACCAACTAAAGAATGACAACCTCTGTTTTCAAAAAAATATGCTAAAGAATTATATTGTTGGAATATTACTCAAATCATATAATAACTAAAGAGGGCAATAATTCGACAAAAAGTTGATAATCTTCATTTAAAATAATAAACAAATTTAGTTAACCTGCTAAAAAAATCATTAACTAAGTTGCATTTTTTCTGAGCTAGAAGGACGATATTTCTTATATCCTCTTAACTAATAATAAAAAGATACAATATTTCTTATATCCTCTCATATTTATGAACACTCTACTATATGCATGTTTCATAAAATCATATATATTTTTTCTTGAAAATTTTCATTCTCTGTACAATATTTTTAGAACTTGCATATTCAATGAATCCATTTATTTAATAAGATATGCTATAAATGCATGAATAAGATAAAATGAAGAAATAATTTAATTACATGAATCAAAAATAAATTTAAGGAGGAATAAGGAAACATATCGCTTGAGATTTATTTTTAATTGTGACAAACTATATAGCAGTATATGTGACAGGTATATTTTTTAACTAAATTTAGACTTCTATGCATAAAATAAAAGTATCTAATCAAAACAAGATAGATTATATGATTGGAGGGCTGATATTAAATCTGAAAATTTGTCTTTCAATCTTAGCTGTTGGTAGATCAGGACAACTACGTGCATTATATAAGAATGGAGATAATTGGGTCGCCACCAATTTGCGAGCCGTAATAACCTAACATGCATACAGAAAATAACATATACTATTTTTCTCAGCCAACATACAAACAACATAAATTAAATAACAATAACATAACAAAATATATACAACATCATCATAAACTTAATCAAGAGATCGAAGTGCTATCTAATTACTTAAATATTCATTTGTTGTCTGTGTTAAACATAAAAAAGAGACGAGGGAGATGGTTGGTCTGGCCATAATCACGGTAAATTTTGTGGCCCCAAACGATTTATTCATTACTGTAACCCTCTATGTAGATGAGTGTGCGACACCTTCTTAACTTGCATCTCTTTTGATTTAATAAAATTAAGAGGGCTATTCGCCTGGTACTAAGAAGACAAAGAAGTCATTCATTATCCGGGCTCTTTTAGATAATATATATATGGACAGGATAGTAGCATGATAGACTGAGAAGTGACTTGTGCTTATAATTGAGCATGATATATGAACCACAACAGTAAATTCCTTAGTTTTTTATTTCCATTGGAATGTTTGTGCCAATTTTCAGGTTCATGCTACATCTTCTAGTTTATAATAGCGTGCACTTCCTCCCTCTTTGCCCCGTTCTGATTTTGAAAGTGAAACCATGAAAATCTACTGTTCTACATTAGATCATATGTTCACAAGCTCAGCTATGATACCAAGTTGCGATCCGCATGACCAGCTTGGAGGCATTGAACTTATTGAACAGTTAACAAAAAATGCCCACCTAATCCAAGAGATGGTTTTGGATGAGATACTAAAAAGAAATTCAGAAACTGAATATTTGCATTGTTTTATGAAAGGAGAGAGAGAGAAAGATTTGTTCCGGGAGCAAGTGCCAATAGTAGACTACGACAACGTGAAGCCTTACATAGTGAGAATAGCAAATGGGGAAAATTCTAATATCATCTCTGCAAAGCCAATTGTAGACCTTCTTACAAGGTATTTTGATAATTGATAGAGCTGATAATATGATATTAAAGAGTTTAAACTATTTTATTGTTCATTATGTTAACTTTTTTTTTTTTTTTTTCATTTCTTTTATTTGAAGAGCACTTATTTTGAACTGGAGAATTAGATATATGTCCACATTACACGACGTTGCTTTTGTTGTTCAACTAATTATATCAGTTTTGTTATAACAATATCTTACTATTGTTTCTTTTTGCAGCTCAGGTACATCTGGAGGACAGCCTAAGCTGATGCCATCAACTGAAGAAGAGTTGGATAGAAAAACATTTATGTACAATATTTTGATTCCTGTAATCAACAAGTGAGTTAATATTTTTTCATATAATTGTGGGTGCGCGAGTGTGTGTGTGTTTGTGACTACATATATATATAGAGAGAGGGAGGGATAGAAAGGGAGAGACACAGAGAGATATTGGTTAAGTTCATAGTGGTACGACTTCTTGGTACTAATAATTTATTTTTGTGATTTGAATGTTAAAAAATTGATTTAAAGTGTTCAACAAGTTCTCCATAATAAAATGTCCTTGGAGACAAAATTTTACATTATTTTTGGAAAATTTATAAAATAGTAGTTTTTTTTTTCAAAAATATAAAATTTTGTCTCCATGTACATTTAATATATTTGAAGAACATGTTGAGAAGTTCAGATAGACTATGTGAACTTTAAAATCACGGAAATGAATGCAAAAACAAACAAATAACACTAAAGCTTTGATATACTCGCATATTATGTGGTTCCTATAATATTCGTATGTATGGCCTTCTGAGCTTTGGAAATTCCGTAATATAAAAAAAATTGTTATTCTCTAAGATAGATATTAGCTGTATACAAATTATCCTAGAAAAATTTGTCATTAAGGTTCTGTTATTTACTAAAGAACTCATGCAACTTATGTTTGTTTTGATCATAAATAACAATAAATTTGATAGCGAGCAACTCATGGCAACCTATTTGGTCTCGCCGCTATTAGATTCGCAACCAGTCTCAAACCTGCGCAATCTGTGCATATTTGGGCTACCGCTAATTTTATTTTCTTGATTCCTCTATCATCGGCCTGTGTAGTCATGTTTGTGTTGTATTGTTAAGAATGATATTTGGTTGTGAAATTCTATATTTATTCAGCTAGATGCTTCCTATATGAGTACTGTGTTTTGTTCAACTAAAAATTGTCAAACTAGAAATCTAATAAATTGTAAACCCCATATGATATATTATCATTTCATCCAAAAATGCTTAACAATAATTAAGCAAAGGGTGGCGAATCTGGTGATTTTAATTTTTATCCAAAGCAGCGGCTGATGGGATTATTTTTTTTGAAAGATGATAAGCAAAAAATAATAATCAGCAACTCATGAGCTATATAATTCTTTTGATGCAGATATGTCAAAGGACTAGAAGAAGGAAAAGGCATGTATCTTCTCTTCATTAAGCCAGAGATCACCACCCCATCTGGCCTCACTTGTAGACCTGTCCTCACAAGTTACTATAAAAGCCGGCATTTTCGCGAGCGTCCCTTCAACCTCTACAACAAGTATACAAGCCCTGATGCAGCCATCCTCTGCTCTGACAACTTTCAGAGTTTGTACACTCAGCTTCTCTGCGGTCTGATACAACGGGATGAAGTCCTTCGTGTTGGTGCCATCTTTGCATCGGCTTTCCTTCGTGCCATAAAGTTCTTAGAAGATCACTGGCAAGAGCTATGCTACGATATTAGAACCGGTGATGTTAGCTGTCATGTTACAGACAAAAGCTGTATAGAGTCGGTAATTTCAAATGATTTTTAGCAGCCTGTAATCTGAATGAAGATCTAATACATTTTTTTAGTTAAATTGTCCACAGCCACCCTATTTAACTTGTAATTTTTTCACTCAAACATGGACAGGTAGTAGGGAGAATCTTGACGGGACCAAACGCAGAACTGGTGGATGCGATAGAGTTGGAGTGCAAGAAACATCCGTGGGATGGAATAGTGAAGAGGCTATGGCCCAAGGCCAAGTTCATCGAAGTGATTGTGACGGGATCAATGATGCAATATGTACCACTCCTAGAGTTCTATGGTGGTGGTTTACCTCTTGTTTCGACCATGTATGCATCATCGGAGTGTTTTTTTGGGATCAATTTGAGGCCATTGGACAAGCCGTGTGACGTAGCATACACGCTATTGCCTAATATGTGTTACTATGAGTTTATAAGGCTGAAGGATGAAGAAGATGATGCCGGTAACAGAGATGGCAAAACCGTTGCTGGTGCTCCGGCAGAGGAGGTGGTCCCATTGGTGGATGTGGAGATTGGGTGTTACTACGAGCTAATAGTGACTACATTCACAGGTTAGTTCAACATAAATTGGTTTGCAGTTGGCCGTTTTGCCATCCTCCCTATTTTTGCCTCGTAAGGTTAAGCCATTTTTTTCTCTAAGTTTTATAAGTAAATAGAAAATAAAGCATTCAACTTCTAATTGCGTTCTTATATTTAATAAAATATTTGAACAGTGATTCCCAAAATTGATTCACAGTTCGTTTGTGAGTTTTGATATAAATAAATTTTAAAGGCTTAAAAATAATATAGGTTTATATATTATTGACAAAATTATGTCAATACAAATTATTTGAAAATAAGGCAATTCATTTTAAGTTTTCTTTAAAACGAGAATAAAAGTTTAATACAATTTTTTTGAAAATAACGCAATTCATTTTAATTCTATATGCACATTTAATTTAATACTGATATATAATGAAGACCCAATACAAATAAAAAAAATTGTCTACTTGATCAACATATTATATTAATATTTTTTGTTTTGAAAATAGCAGCCCCAGCCACTGATCAAGTTATATAGTTATGGATAAACTAAATGTTACAATATAAATCTAAACTATTCCGATTGTACACGTTCATACTTCATACCCTTTGTAACAGTACGTCCTCTGAACAAAACCTCTTTTTTTAAATTATTCCAATTATGCTGTGATGAGAAGGATATGCACTCTATCAGCATGGACTGACTAAAAGGACGCGTTCATTTTCAATATACAGTCAAAATCAGCGATGTCAGAATCTTTATTAATGATGTGTACCATAAAAAGGGCAAGAAGACAAGCTTTGTCTGAACCCAAAAAACTAGTAAACAAGGTGATTAAAGATAAAAGAAAAAAAAAAATACCCTTATCCTCTTAATGTACGTTCTTCATTTTACCGCGATATACTCTTAAAGGTTTTTCTCTTTTGCATTACTATTAACTTTTGCATTGATTGCTGGAAAATATCATACATGCATGCACTGTTAACTTTGCGCAAGTACTTTAACGACAAAACATAAAAAGGAGTTGGGATTCACATCTGCTACGATTCTAAAAGGATGAACAGTAACCCTAAAATTTCTGCTTTTCCAAATCTAACTGTCTAATAATTTTGTGCATGTATCTCAAAGCAGCTGATTTTTCCTTGCACGAATCTCGAACAATTCAACAGTTGGATTTGGAAAAACAGGAATTGTAGGTCACTGTTCATGAGTTAAGAATCGTAGCAGATTCGATCCAAAAAATACAATGCAGAACATGAGGTCGAGGTTAAAAATAGTTTAAAGATTCAACAGTGCGCTGATAGGTGAACTAAAATATACTGCAATATATAGAGTAATACAAATCACAGCAAAATTTATACATCTGCATGCATGTTTCGTTGTTCAAAACGACTACTGTATGGACAACTTATCTTATATTAAAAGTTATTTTGTATATGGAACTTGCTAGTTGTTGACATGTCAAGTAAATGTCCCGATGTATTTTATATATGTAGATTCCACCAGTGCAGAAATAGAGTCTTCTAACAAATAATATATGAATTTACAATAGGATTCCCTACCGCTAGTAATCCATAAAATAAAACACACTGAAATGTCTTCTAGGAGATCCAAACAATCCTCTATTTATTTGATATTTAGAACCGATAGATGAAATTCGGCAACCTCTTCTATCGGTTTGGAGGGCACAACCGGTAGAAGACTGTTGAACTTTTTTACAAACTTGCCACCAACACGTTTAGTCTATTGGTTTCAAAACATGAAACGATCAAATCATTATAATTGGTTGTTAAATGGATATATTTCACGAGTGATGCATTTATATGCGAAATTTATAATTTTTTAAAAATTAATTTAGTATAAAGTAAAGTGGTCAAAATTTGATTTTGAAAATTTATAAATTTTGCCGGTAAATACATGACTTGCGAAGCAGATCAGATTCAATGGATAGATTCATTGTTTGAAGTCCATCTGACAGATTTTCAAAGCGATAGTACAAAACATCTTATACTACCAATAGCATGTTAGCCAAACACATAATCATAATGACAACGACAACGACGATGAATAATAATAATAATAATAGGTAATCTGCAATCGTGTCGTTTGATAATCTGCAATCATGTCGTGTCGTGTCGTATTCTGAGGTGTCATGCATATTTAGATGTGGCTTAGAACACATATCCTATATACTCTGCAAACATGTCGAAATTTGGAGAAGTGTCAAACTGTGCCGCACAATATCGGTTATGAACACAAAACGATTACCAACACGACACGACTTCGCATATTGGATTTGTTTAGGAATGCCCTTGCCTGACATTTCACTAAAAAAAAATCATTTTATTTTCAGTTGTATCTAGATCGACAACTGATATTTAAGATCAAGAGGCACTAACTGATTTTACCATGTGTGGTCAATAGGATTGGATAGATCACCATGTCCGCACGGAATTTTCATCCATTTATAGAGTGCCACGTGACTCCTAATTGGATTTTTTTTAATGGCAGTGAACCATTTAAAATTTTCATTTTTTAATATCTTTGTGAGATGCGTGTCGAAGACATGTTATGGTTTACACGTGTCACAACGTGCCATGTTTAAACTTGCACTTCTCAAAATTTAGAACACAACATCCCTTTGGACATCCCTTCTTTATTTTTTGGTTTTGAAATGAGAGGCCCCAGCCACCGATCGATCTCTTTAGTTATAGATAACCTAAATATTACAATATAAATCTAAACATAAATCTATACTATTACAATTCGATATATTGAAAGCTTATCCAATATCTATTTCCTACCCTTGGTAGCAGTACGTGCTCTTCACAAAATCACATTTTTTTTAACTTATTTCAATTATGCTGTGATGACACCGATATGCACTTTGTAGGCATGGACTGACTAATTAAAGGACACCTGATAAAAAAAAAATTACTAATTAAAGGACACGTCCATTTTCAATGTACAGCTAAATCAGCAATGTCAGCATCTTTGTCACCTCAATCGCTATAGCTTAATTAATGATGTGTACCATAAAAGGGCAAGTAGACAAACTTGGTCAGAACCCAAAAGCTAGCAAACAAAGAGAATAGAGATAAAAAAAAAAAAAATTACCCATATATATCCTCTTATTGCTCTTCTTTTAGGGTTTTTCTATTTTGCATTTATATCTTCACAAAAGAATATCTCTCCGCACCATGCTCTATCGCTCGAGCTTTAAACCATCCACTTTTGCAATAATGACGTATGTAATATTAACTTCTGCGTAGGTTGCTGGAAAATAGCTAGCTAGTGTTTGGCATTCTATGACTTGAATAGTAATGCATTTGAAAAAATGAGGTCGAGATTTTGAAAATAGTAGCTAGTGTTAACTTTGCATAAGTATATTTTTTTTTTGGTAAGTAGTGGAATGAATTCACCGATTTCTTATTGAAACCAAAGAGTTTATAGGATGGGATACTTAAAATAAGTACCCTCCCATTACAGAGGGACCAAAATAACAAAATCTGCTAATCTGACAGTATAACATAGCATATAAGCAAAGAACATGCCACAGCCCCTACAGCTTTTAACATCAAAGCATAACCAACTAAAAAACCAAAAAGATAGAAAGATATTAAGCTACTAAGTAGCACAACCTAATAATCCAGTAAAACCCAATCCATAGATGCATCCTCAACCTGGTCTACGCCAGACGTTGGACTGCCATTTCCAGAACCCTGGATTTCCTCACTGTCCCCTTCCTGCGCTAGGAACAACAGGAGCCCCACTACCTGCCCTATATCTGTACTGCTAACTGGTTCCTCCAAGAGCTGATATGGTAGATCCTTAACATCAGAAGGAAGTAAAAGATTGAGTTTTAAAAATAAATTATTTGCTTTGGCCTTGCACCAGTATGAGGCTAAGGAGATAATCTTAGCCCCAAGGACTTTAAGAGAGACAGGACTAGTAACGTTAAAACAAACTCTATTCCTTTCTAACCATGTAGACCAAAGAACTGCCCCTCTGACTAGTTCAATTAACAAACAATCTTTAAGAGGGATGACTGCATCAAGAAGCCATAAATCATCTAAACACTCGTAATCAAATTGGAAATTATTAAAAGCTACTATCCAATCCCAAATAGCCCTTATATAAGAACAATTAATAAATAAATGATCAACTGTCTCTAGCTGACCACAAAACACACACGACAAATCTCCTAACCAACCTCGGTTTGCAAGATTGGCCTTAGTAAAGATTTTATTTCTCTTAGTCAGCCAAAGAAATATTTTTACTTTTAATGGAATATGAGACTTTCAAACTATTTAATATTCCTTGTTAGGAATACCTCCATACTCCAACCATTTATAAAAGGAATGTACCGTAAAGTTATTATCCTTATAATTAGACCATCTCCAAATTAGCCTATCATGAGAAAGAGTAAAATGTAAAAAACTATTTTTAAGAGTCCGCAACTCAGACCTATATATTCCAGTCTAAATTGGAAGAAGAAAATACTGTTGCCACTGAAATTATATCGATCAGTAGCAATGGAAAATAAATTAGGGTAAACATGTTGTAGAGGTTATTCTGAGAACCATCTATCTAACCAAAATGAAGTTGAATTTCCATCCCCAATTTCTTTATTTAAGCCTAAATTGACAAGTGGATGATCCTTCAAAATTGCTCTCCAAAAGGGGGAACAGATTGAAGGATTAGTATTGAACCTATATTTGCTAAATGATGTCTGTCCACAACCCTTGAACAGAATTGTCGACAAATCGTATCCACCATTTTGCTAAGAGAGACTTATTCATTAATTTAAGATCTATAATACCCAAACCCTCTTGATCCTTACTTTGACATACAATGTCCCAAGACACCAAACAATATTTTTTCCTAGTTCAATTACCCCCATGCCATAAGAATTTCCTTCTAATTTTATCAATTTTATGTCTAATTTTTGCTGGCAATCTATAAATAGACATCCAATATAATGGAATGGAAGAAAGAACATAATTAAGTAGAGTTACTCTCCCTCCCAAAGAGAGTAAAGAACATTTCCAACTTTGTAATTTTTTTTTTCAATTTTGTCAAGTAATGGTTGCCAATGAATGTCTGTCAAAGATTTATTATTAATTGGCACCCCTAAGTATGTAAGAGGTAATTGTGCTGCCTTGCAGCCTAATACAGATGCCAAATCATCACATTCATCATTAGAAAGATTAAGGGCATACAACTTTGCATAAGTACTTGAACAACAAAAAAAAATGTACAATGGGGAAAATGAGCTCGAGGTGGTTTATATTAGTTTATTTAGCAATATATTGTACATAAAAATTCAACAATGCGCTGATAAGGGAAACTAAAATATAATGCAATATATAGAGTAATAAAAATGTGTATGAACCGCTAGAAGAATGATCTAACCATGTTAGCTAAGTACATTCCCCATCATTTAGCAATTCTGCCTAAATTACCGATATTGTAAGTTTCAGGTACTTGGCCAAATTTCATAAGAGGTAAGGATCTTATAGAGAAATATTGATCCAAACCCATAGAAGTTGATAATATTTACTTGGTTGTTATTTTATTTTTAATATTAAATGAATTACATTTCAAATTTAACTTGAACACTCATATTTTAAATAATATGCATGCTTTATGTTAAATTGATTTATTCACATGTGTCATGTGTTTTTTATTTACACTTTTTTCATATTTAATTAATTAACCTTCATACACTTTTAGATATATAATCAAGTGAGTCACCTTCTCCATAATTAAAGAAATATATATTAAATTGAATCAATACTGTATACACATCTATCAGAAGAACGAAATTTAAAAAGTGATCTTCCATGGATGACCAAATATTACAACAAGAGATATAATATTACAACAAACTATTCAACCCATATATATGTTGCACATACAAATGTGATCACCAAGTAATTACATCTGTATATACATACATGCATCTTTTAATTTATAAGGTAAAATGTTGCTTAAATTTTGTTAACAAACATGTTTTTATGTATATGCATACATGCATCTTCCATGGATCAAGAGTGGCATTGGCTTCAAAAGTGTGGAAGGGATAATAGAATGAATTTCATGCGGTGCTTGATCCAATTGTCTTATTTCGAGTGAGTTGTTGTTTATTCCTTTCACGTAAAGAAATTAAACTGCAACTCAGCCCAGTTAGACAGCCGGGTGAAACACCACATGATCATTCTATATTGCACTTACACATTTCTGAAGCAAGTGATAATTCTTGATCCATGGAAGTCTTGAATTGACAAGTTGAAAGTTTTACACACAAAACATGTTAATTTGTTAACAAACATTTAAGAAAATCATACCTCATATGTGTTCCAGGAGTTAAATGAAAAGAAAAAATAAATAACAAGCTAGAGTCGATGTTGAAGAAATAAAACAAATTAAACCTAACAAATAAAAAGAGGCAACTCAGGCCACAAAAACAACAATCCGAAAATGTTACTAGTTTCTGCGCCCTTTGTCAATTATCAAGAATTACCAATGACTTCACATGCATAACTATACCAAGGAAACATGCAAATTTACAGGGATTTGCTTGCAATTCATGTCGCGAGAAAAATTTGTGCCAAAGATGATTAACCACATGGACAATCAAACCAATGACCAACCCTACCTATAGGTCGATCGGTGTCATGATCCACAAAGTGATCAGTGAGATTGAGAGATTATCAAAATTACTAAAAGGGAAAAAAGGTCGAGAAAAACGAAGCCTAAACCCTAAAAATAAGAAGTTTGGACCAAAAGACTCCCAACTTCAGTAATGTTTGGTTGAGACCATAAACGGACTACTCAAACCTTATATCGTTTATATCCGACAGTATCTATTGTAGGTATTTCATATCAGAAGACAATATATGAGATATTTAGAAAAAAAATTTTACTAACTTGCGTTAGCTTACAAACAAATAATGCAAAATCTATAATTTTAGCACCTAATTAATGTACTTCGGACTTCCAAATACCACCATTGAAATATATTATACTAAAAAATTCAAATGATATCTTAATGACAAAGCCAAGTGATATATATTTTTTAATTAATTATTACTGACTCATCTGAACTGCAGGCTTTGTGCAGAAGCATACACTCTCATCTCTCCTTAAGAGATGCATGTTAAATTTTTGAGGAAAACATCTTAGAGTGTACCGGATTTTTTTAATAAAAAAAATAATAACTCTTATACATACTTCCATTTTATCCTATCATAAGATTTCACAAAATCAATTTTGATAAAAATACTTCACTATTAATGCACTTTTATATAATTCAAGATTTCATGAGCTGCAACTACATTGTTTAGAATGATACGACCTTTTTTAAATACAGCTTGCATATGCTAACCCAAGATCTTATAAATTATTTAATAACTACCATTGATTTCATACAAGCTTATTCATTCATTTCTAAATTTTATACACCTAGACTCAATGTATTTATTTGTTTAGTTGATCATGTACCCATTCGTAGAGCATGTCATTCATTATAATGATCTTCGTTGCAGAAAAATCAATCATGTACTTAGAAATTCAAATCTCTGTTTATTTGGGAACTTTTTTTTAAATAATTAACTGATATCTAAGAGCAAAAAAATTTACTTTGGATTAACAGAAAATAAAATTATAATTATGATCATTTAAAATTATTAAAACCGATATTAATCCAGCATCCAATGCTTACTGTACTACCAGGCCGGCACTAGAAATTTAGATTTTGCGTACCTAAAAGGCATAGTATGTGGTGTTTGAAATTTTTATTTTTTTTATTTTTTATAAAAGGCTATTGCCCGTTTCATTAAGAAACTTTGAGAAAATACAAAAGAAAACTGTTCAACATCCAGAATATAACAGCATAAAATTTGAAAGTAAACTAACAATACTGCAGCAAACTAAAACATCTATTAAAGCTGGCTACGCAAAATATGTAACTGTTTTGGAACTACTATGTATCAAAGAAGCAATATGTATTAGTCGGTAACATCAGTTGGGCTAGTAGCGGCATCGTCCACGGGATCTTGGTACACTACCAGCTGCAAGTCGTCATCACAAGGCTGCCAAACCTGGAGTGGTATATCATCATAATCCTCAGCCTTCGGCATCCACATCGCTACCAGCTCCCTTGTTGGTCTTTTGACATTACCTACCCAATAAGAGATAAGAGAAATAATTAGTAAAATTATAGTTTTAAAAGACTTCTTTGGAGAATTTTGAAAACAAAGTTTGTTTCTAATTTTCCAAATAGTCCAACACAACGCACTACACATGAGGAGAAAGGCAAACCGATGTGCGCCTCTCAGAGAGATAGCAAAATCAATTACATGCTGAAATTGGTACCACCCCTGATATATCTGTTGGCTGGCCTCCATCCAAAACCAAACATGCTGTGTTAGTGGGCAAGTGACAAATAAGTGAGTAATGGTTTCTTCTGCATTGCAAAAATGACATTTCGTCTCCCCGACCCATCCCCGTTTTTTCAAGTTATGTTTGGTCAAAATCTTGTTTTTGGTGACTAACCACATGAATATCCTAATTTTGGCTGGTATGGGTATCGACCACCACAGCATAGGTTGGTAAGTAGCAATGCCCCCAAAAGTAATAAATTTGTACATAGATTTAACCGTAAATGTGCCCGAAGGCTCCCACCTCCATGCAATTTTATCTACCATATGAGTGAAAGAAATGCTGTTGATTTTCAGCAAAATGGAGAACCATTCTTGTAACGAAATCAAATCGAATTGTCTCCGAAAGGTCACTACTCGCCCCTGAGTAGTGATGACATCTCTAAGGAGCACCTTCTGATGATTACATATAGCAAACAATTGAGGATATTGTATTGCCAACGTACCATTGTGGTCCCACTCATTAGTCCAGAACAGAATTTGAGAATTAAGGCCTGGTTGGTGGGTAATACTACATTTGCCGATGTTTTCTAGATGAACAATTTCCTTCCAGAAGGAAGATGTGGTGTTTGAAATTCAAGCTTGAGTCCTGACGATTTCAAAGTATAATTCTAACCACTAAGTTGCAGACAAATGTTTAGCCATTAATGAGAGAGATTGAACCATATATGAACCATATATGAACCAAAAAGTGTTTCAATATACAAGAACCACATAGAATCATAAGCGTGATTAAGCATCCCTCGTTCACTAGAATTACCCTTGTGTTCTAACCAACAAGCATATATAGTATTGTTTTGTTAAGCAACTAATACATGAGTTGATTCCTTAATTTGGTTAAAATATTGCTAGATATATGTAGTGCAAGGGAAGTAATATGTTAATTCTTAAAAGCAAGGAGAGCAAAGAACCCACCAATGGTTTAGTGCCAAAGGTAATGCTCTTTGTGTGGAAAGTCCCAAGTTAGAAACCCGGACGGGATTATTTCCTAGTGGATATTAAAATAGTTGTGTAGCTTGACTTTCAATTTTTCTCAAATGAGATAAGAAGTAGAGGAGTACAAATAGTCAATTTCTTTACTTTTAGTATATATATATATACCTGCAATGACATATTGACATTGCTTGTTAATTATAAATTAAGGAGTATCAAACATCTACTGACAAGTGTTATGTTTTGGTCATATTAAGGTCTGTACCGGTACCGAGTTGGTGACATCCTGAAGGTAACAGGGTTCTACAATGCTGCACCACAATTCAAATTTGTCCGTCGTCGCGATGTCGTGCTGAGCATCGACATGGACAAGACCACTGAAGAGGACCTCCTCAAAGCCATCTCTGCTGCCAAACCTCTCCTCACACAACTCTCTCTCATTCTTTCCGACTTCACATCTTGTCCCGACACTTCCTCCCTCCCTGGACACTACGTCCTCTTTTGGGAACTGATCCCTGCCACCCGAACTGGTACCTCCAAAGAACTTGCGGTCCTTCTTGATAGTAAAGTTCTGGAGGAATGTTGTGCTGTAGTAGAGACCTGCTTGAACTCAATTTATCGGCGCGGCAGGAGTCGAGACAGATCAATTGGGCCACTGGAAATACGGGTGGTTGGTAATGGGGCATTTGATGCTTTGATGGATTTTTGTTTGTCAAGAGGATCATCTGTCAACCAGTACAAAACCCCGCGATGCATCAATTCAGGTGATGCTGTGTCTGTGTTAAATGAGAAGGTCGTTGGGAATTTTTTCAGTCAGAAAGTGCCGCATTGGGATTTGCACAGAGTCGAGGAGAAGGTTGGTTAAGAAGCCAAAAATGATACTTGCTGTAAATTGCAAATTGATTCAGAGATAATGCTAGTACAGGTTCCATCGGCCAATTTTCGTCATATTTGACGAATTGATGGATTTGATGTTAATTTAATTGTTACTCAGGATTTGTTTGTACTTAAAAGTAACATAAACTCAATGTTCTTATTGTAAATAATGTGTCGTGATGTAATTTGATACTATAATTATAAATTGTCATGCATGGTCTATACCTGTTTTCACATGGTCATTTGTAAGGGAAATTACTTCATCCACCTTTGATTTTATTTATATATCCATGTTGTTCTTATGTACAGGTTGATTAGTCCATATTGCTGCCTCATGCAATACATCTCCAGTACAGATAACAATAATAAAATACCTTGAACGTTCATTAGGGTTAAAATCCACCAGACTTTAACGCGGGAGTTCACTGTTTATCTTTACAATTTCTAGTAAGCATGCCAAAAAATTTCTAAACCGTCAATTGAATTAAAGTACTGCTGGAATATTTTTTGTTCGAGCACTTTTCAAACAACTTTTAGCATTGTAGACTTGTAGGTGGACTGTACTTATTATTTTATCCCCTTTTTTTTGCTTATAAAGTGTGTAACGGTCTTGGTTCATACACTCGACAGATCTAAATTTTGTACAAAATAAAATCAGTCTGAAAGATGCTAAAAGATTCCAGAAGTTGAAGAAAAGCTGTAAACAAAATTGGATGACGAAGTTGCTACTATAGTTCTATGAGTTCAAATACCTTATATATATTTTCTCCCCCTTCCCCTTCTATAAAAATAGGATATATAAATATAAATGGCCTTAATTTCAGTCCAAATACATTAAGAGTTTATGACCTTGGTGAAAGATCAATTAATAAGATGACGATAATTAACAAATTATATATTTTTTTCTCAATATAAGCCCAAATAAAAAATGCAAAATCCGTCGAAAGGTTTATCAACATAAGCATAGCATCCAATTATTGTATTTATTGGGTCTCATTACCAATCACCAGTCCGGTCACCATTCTCTTATTAGAGGCAAATCGTACCCAAGTAGGACAGTAAATTATTGGATTTATTGGGCCTCATGCCCAATTACAAGTCCGGGCACCGTTCTCTTTTTAACGGCAAATGCTACCCAAGTAATACAGTACCCGTTATGGTAAGCTGTAGCTTAGACTTGACACACTACTAAAAAAAATAGTAATCATACATGACAAAATAGTACATGAAACCAAGAAATTTCCAACAAAACAGTGTGTAAAGCAGATCCACACGAAAAATGCGCTCAACGGTACACACCGTCATTTAAAACGAAACCGTGTACAAAAGATATCTAGATTTGTAGACGATCTTTCTATTAAGAAACCGTATATGATTATGCCAAATCTCCAAAGTACGATTAATTCACGCTCTCTCAGCTGACCATGTTCAAATTTGTATGTATGTATCAATTTGAATAACTATGTGTAATGACTATTTAGTACATTTGTATTTGTAATTTGTAAATTTAATTAGATTACTCTTTGTACATTTCTAACTTGCAAAATTAACAAGAATGCTAACTAGCACTACATTATAAGCATTTTATAAAAAGTTAATTGCATATATATACACAAATTAAATAACATACAGCATACAAGTAACATATTGTAACATCCCAATTTTGATTATTAGGAAATTTTATTTGACATACAATAAAATACCTATTTGTGGAAATTCATCTTGAAATTGTGCATGTTATTGTCAGCAATTAGTAAGAAAATTATTTAATTGCAAAATAACATAAGTGATATTACATTGTTCCCTTTAATCTTGAAATATTTTATAAACTAATTTTTTATGTAATTAGAATTTTAGCATGATAAAAGACAAGTTATATATTCTGAAGTGATTGAGGGGTTAAGTGTAAAATAACCTAAAACAATATATCCATATCTGTTAGAAATTTTATTTAGATAGATTGTTTAATTTTCTTACGATTATTAAATCTGTTGGTCAACTCTATCTTTGAAAAAGTAGCAATAGTATATTAATCCTATCTTACTAGCTAGTATAAATTAACTAATTAATAAAGTAAATGGTTCAAATGATTGAAACTTTCATGTGCATGGGGACACATGTCGAACCTCCTTTCACTTAACTATACCTAGCTGTCCCACTAAGTTTCCCCTAATTCTCTCTATCCTCGTTAACATTTCCATTTCTTGTATTGAACAACTCTTCCCATTTTTGTTCTACCGACTCAAAAAGGATATGGCCACGGAAAAAGAAAAAAGAAGAAGAAAAAGAAAAGTACGGTGTGCGCTAAAGTGCGCTAAAAAGAAAAAGAAAAGAAGACTATTGTGTGTGCTTGAGACTTCTTGAAACTTGATCTTCACTTATGGTGCTCTTTATTTCTTTTGTTCTTCTTCATTGTTATAATTGAAACTTGATTACCATTAATGGTGCTTTACTATTCTGTTGGGAATTACACACTTCAATTTGTGATTGTTTATGAGTTAATATGAGGCTTATTGTGAAGAAATTTAAAAGAGTCATTGAGTTTGAAATTAATCTATTTTTTGGACAAATTGATATATAAAAATAATTAAAGCAAGTCACAAATTACTTCTTGTCAAATCCTTAAAGTTCAAGTAATTTATTTAAATATACAAGAAATCTGATTGAAGAAAGAAAAATGAACATTAATTTTTGCCCAAAATCTTGATTTCATTCATATTAAGAATTTTGCATAATGTGCCTCCTAACTTGGTAAAATTCTGATTAAAAGTGAGCAAAGAGAGAGTCTATGATATATTATTGTATTGCAATTGACCACAGTTATGTCCTTGACTAAGACTCAATCAGGAATTGCGCAAGTTCTATCAGTGATGGTTAACTAAATTGATAGAGGGCATTATTGAGCTACCAAATCATTCTCATTAAGCCGGCGTAGGCATAGATCCTAACATGGATGGATTCAGACGATTGTCGAACATGTCCCCACCATAGCAGCATGCTGATTCAATCATCCCAAAATTTCTAAGGTGTGGATTTCGAGATATTCTTAGACCCTTTCAACTTATGTTATTATTGTTGCATGTTGTATGCCTATTGATTGCAATTTACTTGTAGTTTGTGTATTATGGTTAAATTAGTTGCTCGATCGTTATGTGTGTTGTATGAATAGATTAGTTATTGGGTTACGGGTCAAATTGGCAAAGCATGCTTATTTAATATAACACATGGGTATTGATAAAATATAAAGGCGACTGTATTAAAATTTGTAGACTTTGCAATAACATCCCTGCTAATTAGTTAATCAAATTGGGTTGTATGGTCATAGAATTTAGACTAGGTCTATGCATAAGCCTCTGAGGTCTGGTATTATCGATTTATGGGATTAGAGAATGACATGAGTGAATTACTTGGTTTAAAATTACTTGCACACAATTTGGATTGCTTGATTGCTAGTCTTGATGTCTTGATAATTGCTTGCTGATTTCTAGCTAGTTGTGGTCTTACTATAGATTTTTGTTCAAGTTTTGAATGGTGTGATATGATTGCATGAAATGTACTCTCAGGAAGCATGATTATACTTTTCTGAAATTGATGCATGACTTGATATGAAATAATTTGGTTGAATCATAAGTTTGATTTAATTAAACAAAATAATGATGCATAGTATTTTACATGAAGCATAACATATAGACATGTGCATTTGATTAAATATTGAACTTGGAAACTTGACCGGTCTTGTAGGTGCTGTCTTTTCGTGGTAGTGCAGGACCGGGGTCATGCAGGTGCTATTTTTGTGGTAAGCACATAATTTTTTTTATGTAGACGATGTTAATTTGTGGAAGCACCTAACATAAATTATGCAGGCGCCGTATTCATGGTGCGCGGGATTCAGGTTATATAGGCGATATTCTTTCGTGCTAGCGCATAGCTAAATGCCCGTAGGCGCCATTCGTGGTAAGCTCACAATTTCAGGTTATGCACATAACAAAAATTGTGTAGGCGGTATTTGTTGTAACACATTACACGTAGCAAAATAAGTGTTGAGTCTGGATCGCAAGATAAAAATGTTAAAATAATTATTTTACAGGAACATTTGTGCATTAAGTACGATTCATGAGCATTGCATTTCGGCACCTATATCATATCATATATGCATGGCAACTGATTGAATTTTATTTCAGTGTTTTTCTTATGATTGCTGCAATTATTACTACTTTATTATTTCTTTTATTTTGAACATGAGAATTTCATGTCGTGAAAATTATAAACTTAGCTACTTAGTATTAGATTATTGCACTTTTAAATCTTCGTATTATGTTACTGTAAGGAGACAAATATGTTTTCTCCATGAACTATTGATGACACCAAAATATATAACGAAAATCACTATCTTTAATAACGAAAAATGGCAAAAAGTGAATGCAAAGTAACCATTTTCTCGAAATATTTATCACAAACGTGTTTTTGAGTCATTTTGGCGGATTTTGGAGAAAATTGCCAATTTAGGTAAAAAACTGAGCAAATATGCCCAATTTAAGCGATCATTGAATATGCCTTGAAATCAGAACATTATATGATGTATGCAACAGTCTACACAAAGTGCACAACATTCAAGATGACAAAATTGATAGAAATTTGCTAAGTCTAGAAGCCATGCGGGTTAAACCTATGCCGCATGTAGCATAGATCCCGTGGCCGCACACAATGTGGATTCAATCCATGGACTATTATTCTGCATTGTTAGATCGACATATCTCAGCTCTTGATTGAAACCTTCTTGAATGTCCGACCTCCTAGTCATCCACGGTGCTTCTAGAAGGATTGGAGCCAAAGTTTGCTATTTTTTCAGTGTTATTTTCGTCCCTAGGATCAAGGGACCCATGATCCCCACTACTCCCACTAGTTTAGGAAACCCTATAAAAACCCCTTCTTCTATGGAACTTAGTGTATGTGTTTACATGTGATTAAATCCTGCACTATGGCCACGAATTCCTCACCGATTAGAATAGATAGGCTATGTAAGAGTTTTAGGTAGAGAGGCGAAGCCCTTAAAATTCAAGGCAAAGAGGTATCATCTAAAGAGTCAAGGTTCCTCTTCAACAGAGTTGTAATCTATGTTATCTTTATTTATTTTCTCTTGTCATGGCTCCAAGGAGTTGAACCCCTCATCTCTAGGGTGAGGGATTGAACTATGAGTCATTTAATAATATTTTGATTTTGTTTATGTTAAGTTGCACTTTAATTTCTTTTTAATTATATTTGAGCATACATAGTTTTGTCTACTATATGCCAATAACTTCTACATACCAATGGCGGAGATCCGATGGATCCTTGTGTGAGAAGGATAGTATGTAAGTGGTTAAACTCCGGCTAACAAGGTTTGGTAGTGATTCAAAGAATAGAGTTAGAACCCAGTGGTCTCCCCTTGGAGGGATAGGATAGAAAACATCTTAGGTTAGGTTTACTTAGCCGAAATCACAATAGAAATTGCTTAGAATTTTGGGATATTTGAACTACTGGATAGTATAAGGAAAAAAAATATGATTTTGTACTTGCAATACTTTAGTCTTGGTAGTCCAAAAGCTAACCGAAAGATTAGAAAACCTAAAACACAATACATAATAGAACACCATGGCGCCCTGCGGATAGTAACAATACCGTATGCGGGGTCGGCTACCAATAAGGATTAGGCCGCATACAGTTGTGACAGTATGCTAATTCCAGACCCAATACTGTATCACAAATCTCAAAGCCTCAGCACACATATTGAAGCCCAATATCCTAATCTCAAAGTATTGTTCATGTTCCAACAGCTCTGAACCCAAGTCAATAAATAAAGGATATACATTTTACACATAAACCCCTCTGATTTCATGAAATATACAGTGTGGCCTCTAGGAAATTACAAACAAGTCCTTGGTAATATAAAACCTTCCAAAAAAGTTCCTGGAAGCCCAAAATTGCACTACAGACCCTATCAAAAGTTCAAATCATGTTTCCAGGCCTTCCAATATGTACAAATAGATCCTTGGAGAGAGAAAATCTTCACAAACAAGTCATTTTTTACCATAACTTCTTCATATCAAATCCAAATGAACTCAAACCAACATCAAATGAACCCAAATCAAATTCTCTATCATTTTAAATCAAATCTTAACATATTAAAGTTTCAGCCATAACCTGAAATGACCAAAATGCCTTTCATAATAAAGTTATAAAATTCACAAAAGATATTATGCATATCATATCATAATCAAAATGACAACATGTGTAAACCTTTTTCATGATATAAAATGACCAAAATACCCCTCTTTGTATAAACACCATGATTTCTCAAATATAACCAAACATGAACATAGATGCATATATACATATGACCACATGCAACATACATGCACATACACATGCATATAACAATATACATGTCCAAAACAAACGAGAACCAACCATATGACCAAAATGACAATAAATGAGCCTCTTTTAACTCCATTACTCAGTTCACACTAAATAGGCATAAATCATGAAATGAACGAGCTATTCAGTAAGACTTAAAAGGTCTTTCTGATGTAATTAACGGCGGGGGCTTACGCCTGTCGGGAGTTAAACATCCCCACAATCAAATAATAAAATCCTGACAGATTGATCATGAACAACGTAGGTCTGTTAAGGGTGAACTGGTTATAAATATTATTAGCTCTTATTTTGACCTATCACAACTTCATGGACCACAGTCCCATTTTCCGGTGGATAATCCCACGGAGGAGATGGGACAAGAAACAATGTAAATACTTACCTGTGTTAGGTGTGGAATTAAAATTGGTCATGTGGTGTGAGTCCATAGATGCACGGAGAAATCTTATTGCATTATGCTGCCAATAAGGTAACTATTTTTTTGAACCACGAAATTAAATAACCCCAATTCTAGTAATGTTTCACGAAAATAAGGTAAGTCTGCTCGACAAGTCTGTAAAGTATTCATTTCAAGTCCATAAATCTAACAACTAATCTATTTTTTTCATCTTTTTAGATCTAGCGCTAGTGTTGCATCCAATTATTAAAAATCTAAGATTTCAAGTAAATTGTGCTACACAACTTTCTAAAGTGTTAATTTCAAATCTGTATGAATTGAATTAATTGGAAATTTTGTGCACAATTTATTACAATTGAATTAATTGGAATTTTAGTGCACAAACTATTTCAATAGGATCGAGTTTTGAGGATTTTGTGCACAAATTTGTTCTATATAGGGTTAATATGTCTTATTGGTTTTGTGCACCAATGATGCTCCACATTTTAATTTTCATTTTCAAAGTAAAAACCGTCAATCTAAATCGTTCAATATGATCTTCATAGGTGATATGAACCGCTCAATATATGATCTTCGTATTAAAATATACCTGGAGACCAAATTTTATTATTCTTAGAATTTTTTACTAGGTAGGTATAAAATGACTGATTTTGGATGATTTAGGATCTGATGAAAACAATGATTACAAACCTATAAAAAATAAAAAATTTAATGTATAAAGACATTTTAATACAGAGATCATATTAAGAGGTTCTGATTGAATTTTTAGACTTTAAAAACAAAGATAAGGATGTGGAACCAATAAAATATTTTAATCAATTCAATTGAAATAGTTCCAAGTGCCAACAGTGCCAGCATGCTATTCAGTTAGTAGTTGAATTTATGATTGTTTACTTTAAATGGATTTCAGTTTTAGAATTTATGTGAAGTTCTTAAAATTAGGCATTCGCCTAAAATGGAATCCTTACCTACAGAATGGTGGGACTTCGTTATTTTAGAAGATGTTCTGTTGCATTTTGATCCCTTTAATTAATAGCGACAAAATTGAAATAGTCAGCATGTGACTTTCTGCCTAATTCTTACCAACACCACAAAATCTCTTCAATTATGTTTCGAAGTGTCCCATTGAGGGCGACATCATCTCTAAATCAATCATTCAATAGATAATAACATCTATATATGCTCTTCAATTGAAATTAAATATACAGAATTACAAATCACAAGAGTTTCACTGCCAGTAATAAAGTGATTTGATGCTATACCTAATTATCTTATAATAGTGATTCAGTATTTGTTTTGTTTTTCCTTTCCTCTCTCCCATTTTCGTGTTGGATTTAAAATTCAGAATCTGGATGGTTAAAAAATTAATTAAAATAAATTGAAATAAATTAAATTGAAAAATATTATCCGGATTGCGTGAAACATTGTCCGTAAGTATATTTGTCCTAACTATGATAATTCAGATATACTTTGTCCTAACTATGATAATTCAGAGTTGTTACTTCTTTCGACATTATCATAAAAACGACTGACAATAACTCTTTAACATTCAGCAAGTAAATTATTATTTTGGTTAAATTGAAAGAAAACTGATTTTTTTTTTTTTTTTAAACAAAATGAGACGCGAGAGTTCTTCTTTTTTCTGCGGGGGAATGACAAAAATATTCCTTTGTTTCCTTCTAGGATTCAACAGAAGAAAGAAAAGATTTTTCGGAGAGTAAAATTTAGCCAGTGGATCATGTTGGCAATAATCACTCACAGAAACTCACTTGATCAAGAAGAAAGAAAACAAGAACTAGTTTATCTCTGTAATATATTTCTCTCGATAGATCCAGTTATTACAGAACATACATATATATAGAGTTCGGAAGAATAAAAGGAAAACTAACTCTTGGCATCTCCCTCCTTTTCTAAAAATAACCGCTATTCCCTCCATCACTCAATTAAACATGCTGTAACTAAAACACACACCTATTCGTAGTAAATAAAAACACTGGCTAAAAATAAAACAGACTATGACTAAAATACCCCTGCATATTTGAATTACATCTCAACAGATCAAATCAAATCAACTAAGAGTATAAAATAAAAGAAGGGAGTACGTACATTCAGGTAGAGGTACAAAAGTACGGCCGCAAATGAATCAAACCGACTCAAACTTACTCTAGTTTGAGTTTGATTTGAATTAATTTCGAACGAAGTTTGGATTGAATTAATTTCGAATCTAATTTTTTACAAACTCAATATCAAATATTTTACGAACATTTTTACGACAAGGAAGAGTATTGGTAGTCACCAAGAGCAAGAGGTGAAAGTCATTTAGAGTTTCAGAACTAAGAGCGAGGGTTACGACTTACGAGTTATGACTTATGACTAGACGGCCTTATGTTTTAAATGTTATGTCATTAGTGAACGAACCAAGTCTAATTTGAGTTTCGTTTGAATTAATTTCAAAATATTTCGAATCAATTTTTTTATGAACTTTATCAAACTCGAATCGAATCACGAACTACGATTTTTTTTGCAGCCCTAGACAAAAGAAAATAATTAGAATTCAAACTAAAACAGAAAAACATTTTTTATGTTCTTTAATATGTGAAAAGTTGCTACATTTTTTATTTTGTTTAATATCTGAAAAGCATATTTGATATTAAAGCGATCGATGGTTATTAAACATGAATAAAAAATGATAACAACATTAAGGATAACAATTAGCAAATTGTCCACAATTAAAGACATTATTTCAATTTAATTCTCATTTTTTTTAAATATTGCAAGTTAATAAATATTTTAATCAAATATATTGAATTGAAATTTTTTAATTTTCAAATTAAAGTTTCAACAATCCCTACAAAACTCAAAATTTAAGAATATCAAATGGTGGATTTTAGATAAACAAAAAGTATCAATATTGTGTTTGATGAAATAAAACTATTTCTTTGATGAAATTCTACCACCACACACATAATTACAATGGTGATTCTCGTTGTGGGTTCATTCATTAATTGCCTTACACAAGTGTCTTGTTTTTTTTTTTTTTTTTCAAAAAGTTTGTAAAGTCTTATCCATGCCTCGCACAGTAGCCGTATATAGACACTCGTCTCTCATATAGATGAGTTTCCTATCAAAGATTTGAGTAGAATCACATCCTGCAAAAACTACTGTCTCAGTCTTTGTTAAGAGCTAAGAATATGCTTCTCCTATCATCTACATAGAACATACTCACCATAGGAATCGATGGAGTTGGAGTATATGGTCCTAAATGTGTATGCTTTTTTAGTCCATTTATTGGTTTGTTAGTCTATATTGAATTTATTTCAAGAGTAGATTGATTTGCCACATCAAGAACACCCATTAGAGCAAAAGTCATCTCACACATGAATATTATAGAAAATTCAATGAAATAAAAAATACGAGTTTCTGAAATTAAATTTCTACAATATTACAACTTTGTTGGTCAAAACAAAATTAATAGTTTTTAAATCTACGTACTGTTTGCATAATAACAGAAGTCCTATATCTATGTTACAACTAATAGTTTTTACAGATTGCAAAATTATCAAATTATTTTTTTTAAACACTGAAAGAGTGTAGTAATTGTACTTTTTTCAAGCACTCAAATTATCGAAAATTGCAAAAACATAGTCATGAAAATAATTAAAATGTCACACCAAAATTCATTGCACCTTACTGCTCATGATCAATTTGATTTATAATTTACACTATTAACACTTCTTGTAAACATTCACTTTAAACAAAAATAATACTAATAATAATTAGGATCATATAATTAGATTCGGAGCATATTTTAGCCTTAATTCCTCCAATTATAACTTATATAAAATATGACCAAATATTATTCCCAAAAATCAATCTGATAATCTAAGATTACGTTCCGACCTATGGAACAACGATTGAGATTATTGGGGTTAAAATTTAGAAATCAAAATAAATTAAATATAAATTGTATTATATAGGTCATGTAAAACTTTCCATTAAGCGTATTTTGTTCCTTTGGTGCAATACTTAGAGCTGTATTCAAGATAAATTATTATTACTTCTTATTATTAGGATACTACCATGGAAGCAATGACAATATATTACTCTGCAATATCCAACTGTTGAATTCTTGTTATAATTGAATTGAGTGAAAATTGAAATATAATTTAATTTTCTTGGACACAAAACGAGAGGAGAGAGTTTTTAATTTTTCTGTGGAGAATGAAAATATATTTTGCCTTGTTTTCATCTCGGATTATAAACAAATAATAGCGAAGAAAGGGATTAATTGGAGAGTAAAATGTTAGTGGATCAAACTAAGCAAGAGAATAAAATGAGTCTATTTAGAAAGATAGAGAAGGACAATATTGAGAATTCAAAACCAAAACATAAACGCATCTTTGATTTTCTTTAATATCTGAAAAGTTTCTACATTTTTAATTTATTTAATATTAAAGAGATGATTATTAAGTAATAAATTATAGTAACTAGCTAAAATAATTAAATCGTGAAATCACAATACAATTCATGTAATAATAACTTGTACATGTAGCGTAATCAATAAAATTAATTTAGCGAATAAACTGTAAACTGTCATATGTGATGTAAGGATATTCTTTTCGTCTGCGTGTCTAATTAATATTCCTGCTCCGTCTCCCTGTCTCAATTAGTCAATTTTCTGAATTGGGATACAACGTTTCGTCTGTATTACTGTTAATTATTGAAGATATATATATAGAGCTAGATTGCAAGTTGATGGATTATCTTGTTTAGACTGGTTAATTGGCATATAATATATAACAATATTTTCATATTGATTAAATGATGGAGGTAGGATCAGGATCAGGAGCAGGAGCAGGAGCAAGAGCAGGAGGACGATGGATGGTATGATGCAGATCACATGTCTGCTAGATGAGGATTACTCAGTGGCAATATATGGGGGCCATGTGGCCTTGGCGCCGGCCAACCCACACGACCCACGCCAACACTGGCTCCTGCACCAAGCAATCAAGCTCAAGGACAGAGACGCCCAACCCGCCTTTGCTTTGGTCAACCGAGCCACCAAACAAGCTATGCAATCACCCGGTGCCAAGGGATTTCCTGTCTGTTTATATAATTAATTGTCTCTCCATCACATTGCTTGGTCATTCAATTAATTAATTATATAACTAATTAACTCTTTTGTTTGTAATTTAATTAATGAAGATGCCTTTGGTTGCATACGATCCGGTTTCTCCAGACAAGTCGGTGCTGTGGATGCTTTCCAAGGATGCAAGGCATGAATATAGGCAGGTACGCTGGCTGGGCCATACCAATCTCCTGATGACAACTATTCATGACACGATCTGTGACGGCACTAACCTGCTACTCTGGCCCCACCACCGCAGTAACAACCAGTACTGGAAGATCGAGCCTTATGTTGCTGACATCCTTGATGGTCTCAAGGCATACTATCCCACTGTGCCACCACCCATGGTGCCTAATAGCATCTTTAAGATTTGTTGCCGTTCCAAACCCGACTACAACCTCACGGCTGACAAGGAAACAGAAGCTGTAATGCTGGCCCAGGCTGACTCTCGGAATGAGTACCAGAAGTGGATCAAGGATGATAGATACGGCAGACATGTCAAGGACGAAGATGGCTACACAGCCTTCGCACTCGTGAATAAAGCCACGGGGAAAGCAATCAAGCGTGGTTTGGGCACTGGTCATATTGTATGAATAATCCTGATCCCTTGAATGACAAACTAAATGCTTTAATTAGGTGTACATGTGTACATATATTAATTAGTTTGTTCTATCGATCAATAACAATTAATTGATTAATTAACTAAATATTATATAAAAATATATAGGTTCGGCAGGGGGTGTTCAACCCGAACTATCTTGACGAGTCGCTGCTGTGTAGGGAGAGCAGCAGCAGCAGCTTCCATGAAATAAGATTTCACAATGATGCCTCAGTGCTGCTCCATGCACACCATGGCGACAGTCCCTATTTTGCAAACTGGGCGCTTGTTGGCCTCTTGAAACGCGACGGTACTGGCAATCAGCGTTGGAAAGTTCATGAAATCAATTGATTTGCTTCAGTACTGGATCTGGATGCTTGCTTAATTGTTGGCATTCCTTCATCCATGTATCTTTACTTGGACTACTAGAAGCTTTGTTTAAACTTTAAATTATATATATATATATAGTGATCTGCCCGTACATTACCATTTAATGAATAAATTTAATTTGTTGTATATATTACTACATCAAAATTATTTATCGATATCTTCATGATAATTATATTCTTATATTTAATTGTTCAACTCATTCTGTTTTAATTTTTTACAATTCTAACTTGCATACATCTAACTTTTACAGTCAAATCGATCAATATATATAGAAAATAAGAGTGCATGGATGCAACAATTGTCTAGGGTCTTTATATATTTTTAGTCAATATATACCATATTTATATGTTCGAAAAATTAATAGATAATTTCTTTTTCCTGACTATAACATTTGCATAAATTTATTTATTCGTAATAATTCTAACAGATACATTGTATATTAAACATAAAATAATCAAAACTGATAGGTAATCACTAACTTATATTTTTTACATATATTTTCGAGTAAATTGAAACCAATACAAAATACATTTTTTCGATGAATTCTATTAAATTTGCATAGCGTTGTGCGTATGTTGATATTTGTAAAAGGAATAAAAAATTGTAATTATTTAAATCACATTGACGATTTTAAATGACCAATCGGACATATATTTTGTAACACACTTCCTTTAAATGTGCATAATTAAGTTTATTCTCGTTCAACATAATTAGATCTAATATATATATTACATAAACTTGTACTAGAATAAATTTATAGTGTGTTGTTTGTGTCTTTTTGACACTTCAAATCAATTTATAATTGTAAAATCATCGAAATCAACAAATAAAATTATTATCTATGTGATGTCTTTTGCATGTATATAAATTTATTTGTTCTTGAAAATAAGATACAACAAATACAATGTATAAAATTATTCTCAAATGGATTTATAGATACTTTTTATGTTGATTTTATTAATTCATTTACGTCAAATTAATGTAAAATCTTCAAAACTGATAAATAATATCTTGCTTGTGTATTTTATATGTGCATAGATTAAATTAAGCTAAATGAAAACAAATATAGCAAATATTACAGTAAAAAATAATCTTCGAAATGTCTTACAATATGTTTGCGAGTTTGATGACATTTTAATCAATAATTTGGTCACAGTTCTGAATGTAAACACGTCAAAGTTTATACATAAACCCTAACGTCTTGGATCTCTTATATATTCAAAGTTTTATCGGGGCTTAAACAAATAGATACAACGAATACTATTTAAAAAAAAATTCTAACTTGCATTGGCATTGTGCTGACTGTGTGTTGATGTTTTAAATCAATTTAAGTGACATTTAAAATTTTTAAATCATTAAATTTGATGAATAATATCTAACTTGAAATATGCAAAAAAATGAATAAACGACTTGAAACATCTTCACCTAATAATAAACATAAAAGAATAATAATTTCCCAAAATAAATAGGAGAATAACACGAACACCTTCATCTATACATCACTTTTAATTTCATAAAACCATCTAAAAATTGAGGGTTGGTTGTAGCTGCCTGCGTTGTTCCTGTTCCCCCATCAAAAACCCTAGATTAGATTACAAATGAATCCAGAAAAGTTGAAACAAATATATAAAACAGGGTCATTTCGTCTCTCTCCTCTTCTGACTGCTGCTTCTCCGACCCAACCCGATACAGACTCGACTCAACCATCCCCTTTGTAAATACAATACATCGATCGATCCCTATTCCCATGCAAATTGATTGAATATGAAAGGACAAGAAAGAGAGACAGACAGACAGAGACACGACGCAAGCGATGGAATCAGAGGAAGGAGGAGATGATCGGACATTCAAAGTTAATTTCAGGGCGGAGGGGGTGGCAACGCTCAAAGACTATTGAATAGAAGCTCAAGGACTTACTGGGAGATTACACTGATGATACGCTCATGGTTACTTATACCGCTTATACTCATCTTAATTTACCTCTTATATACATTCCCTCTTATTAACAGGAATATGTGATCGTATTGCTAAGAACAGGAGGTACAAGGACGTGGCCGCCCAAGAGCTTCACGCCTTCTTATGGGACAACAATCTATCTTTCATTTCTTGGTATTGAAATTTAATAATCATTTTTATTTCTCTTCTTCAAGATATACAATTCTATGTGGAGTCTCCTGCATTATTAAACACTATATATACATAAAACCTACAATTTATCATTCATTCATTTTCCAGGCTGTGGGATCATCTATCCTCTAACCAACAACTCTATGGTGAGGCGGAGCCACGACCTGACCCGACCCCAAAATTACAAAGAGGCCCTTCTCGGGATGAGAAAGAGAAAGAGAAGGACAGGGAAAAACCGTAAAATAGACCACGAGAGACTGTAATCTTTCTGAAGAAAATATGTTAGACAGTAATAGTGTGGAAAAGGAACAACAACCCAATGAGACTACAAAGAGGCAAAAGATAGTGTGAGAAGAGAGAAAGAAAGGAGGACAGAACAAGGTTCCTTTTGATAAGTGTTGTCACTAGTTTATGTAATCCAGTTGTCAAACAAGCAGATAGCTAGAATTGGTTGCAATAGGTATAAATAAATTAGATGCATTGATGAATAAATTGGTCTACTGAGATGACTGTTGAAGAATTAGTCAATTGAGATGACCGGTGCAGAATTGGTTGCAATATGGTACATTCAATTGGTCTACCAGTCATGGTACATTCATGAATGTATTATGAATGAGTACCAATTTACTCCAAGAGATCAATAAATTATGAAAAGGCCAATAGTCATTAGAAATATATTGAATTCCATAATATATCAGATAGAAGAGAAAAACTTACCAGATATCAATTGACAATATTACCGCAAGTGCTCTGTGCCATTTCTCTATCATGAAAATATTTGGGCTTGCTCTGTAAATGGTCTAGAAACCCCATCAAAGAGCGAAGAGATGATGGGTTATGTTTTCGGCCCAAAATGAGGCCCAATGTTTTTAAATAACAAAATAATGCAAACTAAAATTAGGAAATGATGGCTGAGCAGTGAGGTGTTTATATTTTGTCTGTTAGCATTTCGGGAACTATGAACGTAGTCAAGCTTGGCAGTAGGAAAATTTTATTAGGCACTGTTTTGCAGATATGTATATGAAAAATGCGTATTATATAAATAGTCCTTGAAATATCAGTTTATCTTCTTCTTTCTTGAAAGCCAATATCAGTATTTTATCATTTGGATAATATTATCTTTCAAATGTAACATTTGAGTTACGTTCCTGAAGTTATCAACTTGTACCAAATAAAATTATGTTTAAAAATAATTGAATTATTGAATGTTTATAGTAATATGCATATCACCGATAGCAATGGTTGGTAATTAATCATGATGATAACATAAATATGAAATATCCATGTCATTTTTATTGATGATTTGAGTGATCACTACAATAGAATATATACTATACATCTTCTCCCACTAGAATTTAAACTTTCTCATTCGAGTCAAAGACGGCAACCGATGTTTATCTAGCAGTTACAATGATTGCAAATATACCTAGCGTAGTGGATCAATCAGCTCCCTTTCTAGCTTCTGTGTTGTCTGGCCCTCGGTGAAATTACATGATCCTTTATTCAAACCATTCTGACTCCAAGCTGAAAGAGTCCTTGGAGCAATCTTTAAAACTACATTGTTGAGAAGTGTGTTTCGGTAGTATTTAATATAAGATTGTTTCTATTTTACGCATGTATGTTTGAAGGTATTTCTATTGTAATGTATGGATGATATTGTGCATGTATGTTTGAAAGTATTTCTATTGTATTATATGGATGAATTTATGTATGTATATTTGAAGGTATTTCTATTGTAATGTATGGATGATTTTATTTGTGTATTTTTGATCGTATTATTATTCTTATGTCAATTTATTTAATTGTCCGAAAAAGAAATCTTGAGAGTTGTTATTTCCAGCGAGAAAATCAACCCCTGTATACTGGTATATTAGCTTCTTAATTTTTTTTTTTTATTGAACACACCTTATTTCATTTACTTAAATAGTTAATATATTGCAGCTAGACTAGTGAGACAAAGAAGCCCTTAACTCAGTATCTACCCAAAAACTTTTTCAGAATTTAGAATATGAAAGGGCAAAAGGTGTCTTTCTCCGATTTTTGTCTTGCATCACTCAGTACATTCATACTGTACCAGTCATCTCAATTGGTGTACCTACCAACTATGGTACATTCATGAATAAATTATAAATGAGTACCAATTTACCCCAAGAAATCAATAAATTACAAAAAGACCCATGGTCATTAGAAATATATGGAACTCTAAAATATTTGGGCTTGCTCTGTAAGTGGTCTTGAAACCCCATCAAAGTGTGAAGAGAATTATGGGTTCTATTTTGGGTCCTGAAATTAGGCCCAATATTCTTACTTGACAAATAAAGAAAACTTAAAACTAGAAATAGGAAATGATGGAAGGTGTAAATATTTCAATGACGATTTCAATGGCTTCCAAATCGCCCTTCTTAACGGGTCCTCCTTAATGGGTCCTTTTCCTTTCAATCGAAAGATTCGGTTTGTAGACAGATAGTTTGTAATTGTGTTGCAAATCACATATATGTTCCACTTGCCATTCAAAGGTCAAGTACATAGTCAAATATATGTTTTTTCATAGAATATATTATCAAATAAGCATCATACTATTAATCTTACACGCATGCACTCTGTATTACAGTTAATGAACAACAATTAAAGAGGTGTGTACTGTATATTCAAGTGAAAAACTCCTGATCTACCCAACTTTAGGAAATTTCCATAAACAAAATAAACAATCTTTGAGAATTCAGTAAATGGGCAATACTTATGATATCATCTGAATCGATAGTGGCACCAACTAGAACTGGTATCCATGCTCAGTACCATGCCAGCTTAACCCAAACAAAGCAGATTCAGGACAGGACATATGCGCTGCACAGATGAATCCAGGAATGAAGGTTAGGTTGGGGGAATCGGTTTCATCTATACTAAAAACAGGGCTTTAAAGGCTTATATATTCGCAAAAGAGGTATTATGCTGCCTGTTATAAGCCGAGGCCAAGGCTCTGGAAAAGGCAATTGCTTATGCTACCAGCTTTGGAGGTCGACTGGGGGGGCAGATATCCACGAACGCGTATCCTCTGCATTAACTCATAAAGGAATATTTTCAGTTAATGCATTTAGATCTTCTGATCTTCTTTAAGATCCGTGCAAACTAGATCTGCTTTAAGATCCGAGCAAACTAGATCCGCACTACTATTAAAAATCCTGTGTTAAAATCAGACAGTCAAGTTGGCTCATCTAAAATCAGACGGTCAATATGCATTAACTCAAAAGATTCCCTTTTGAGTTAATGCAGAGAATAGGTGATCAATATGCACATCAACAATATTTGGAAGCAACTCAACAATAGAAGAACTACGGGTTGGAACTATACTGGTAACTGGCTTCACCTTTCCAATTTTCGCTCTTTATTTGGTTCTAGGTTTCCCGTTAGGGAGATATGTGGTATTCTTTATTATAGTTTATCAGTAGACGTAAATGTAACAGTGTTGGCTAGTTTATCAGCTAGTTTAATAGTGTTGGCTGACCCAAGTTCCCAATTTAAGTACAATGGATGTGGACAATAGAGTAGTTTTAGAGGAACTAGCTGGAATTCTTAAATTTTTTGAGTGATATATATATATACCAGGAGTTGGCTTGTACTTCACGAGTTATATGTTTATATGCAGAGTTTAAATTTTTTTAATGTATTTAGTATATATAAAATGAAGCGGTCAAAACCCGAATATTGTAAGTTATTTTTAATGCATTCATTTTAATCATTTTTTTACATCTTGATTTTATAGTTAATGAATTTTAAAATTAATAAATTTTGCATGAAAATATATCACTCGTGTTGAGCGTTGGCAGGTTGAGCGTGTCGAGCCCTCGAGATCAAATGAGATAATCCCTTGAACAACTAAATGTGTTGTGAACTCAACAAGATAGCTAAAAAAATATGGATCACTTTAAATTTAATTAAAAAAATTTAGTATGAAAAATTGATAATTGGTAGTGGTTCTATGGATCATATTCTTAGGAACAAAAATTTATCTGATAACGTAGACATAAATCAAAATTAATTACCAAAATGTGTTAGTAGAGAATGGAATTAAAGCACCAATTAATAGTAGAAAATTTTTTCTCTATATTAAACCCTTCACAAGAAATTCACATCCAGTTAAGAAATTAACACAATTTGAATTAAATTGCAACCCAAATATTTTCTTCAATAATGTAATATTATAAACCGGGAAACAAAAAAAAATTAATGAAGTTTTTAGAAAATGGACTTCATGTTTTTCGAAACACAAAAAAAAATTATCTTTGTTCAACAAATATGGGAGAAATATAGCACAAAAATTTTGGACTTCCTGACGATAAAGTATTTATATCTTCTAATTTTTCCAATAACAATTGTATTAATTGTAATAACTTGTAAAATTACTGAAAAAACACTATACTTTCAAGAATTTATAAATTTACCAGAAGCCCCATTTAATGCATGAAACAAATATTTAGACCCGATTAATTTATATCAACAGTTTATTGTTTTGAGAAAATGAATTAACTCTTTAAAACAAAAAGGGGGACCCAATGAAAATTTGGGTAATACCCTCAAATATGTCAATGACCATGTACATCAACATTTACAAGAACAAAATATGTCATTGACAAAAAAATATGTCGGTAATACTCCAAATTAATGTACAAGAACATGTACATCGAGCAACCATGAGGTTTAAACCAATTAAATAAAAAATATAAGAAAAACAATAATGACAACAATGGGGGGAAGGAAGAATTATAGGTACGAATATCATCAAGATGCAACAACAATCTTCAAGACTTTGAGACGACGTTACGTATACGCAATCACTCCTGTTATGGAAAGTGAAGATCGACACTCCATTCATGAGAATTGAAGATCAACTTTGAAGAAATTACATGCAAGTTAAGATTGATCGATATCTATAATTCTAGTTTGAGGTGAAGTGTTAGAAATTAAATTTAAAATGAAGTTAAATATAATTACTTAAGTATTTAGCCTCAAAGCCATATGACTTGTGTCATCATTAGCTAATAAAGTAAAAATGGAGCTACTCATAATATGACTCCACATTTTTTTCGTAAATAGAAAGTTACTGTTAGAACTTATGTAATTAAATAAAAAAAATTACCGTTAGAACTTAATTTGTGTATAAATACACCATGCAGGACTTGTGTAAAGAGTGAGAAAAAGATATAATCAAATACAAGCACGGCATTTTTATCATAAACCATTTTCTTTGTCTCTTCTCTATTTTTCTGTAAAATTCAACAACTTCGATAAATAAATAGTAGTACTAATTGTTTGAGTACAAATTTTCTCTATATCCTGATAAATGTAAAACCAGAATCATAAATGAGTATTATTTTATAAAAAATAAACCGTATTGCATTCACACACGTTCAGCCCCTTTTTGCATACGATTTAAAGAACAATAACAAAATCAACCTCGACTCCGACCTCAATTTGCAAAGCTCTTTTATCTGCACGATTTTTGACGAGAATCGGAGGGCACAGATATTAGATCATGTTTGGGACAGGAAAATGTTGGTGCATTGGAAATCATAAATTCCGAATTTTTATAGAATTTAGCAGAGATCTTAATAATTTTCTTATAAATTTTGTAATTAATTAATTTCTCTTAAATTTTACATTCTCATTCAAAAATAGCATAACCGAATCTTTCCCCATTTATTCTGATAAAATAAAAAAACATATAATCAAACAAAAACAACCTTTCATTATTGAGAGCCACTTTAATTATATATCATTCGTTTTATTGACTGTAGTTTCCTTTGACAAGTTTTAGAAACCAAACTTAGTTCTCTTTTTATTTTCTAGTTTCTTTCTAATGATTGATTGATTGATTGATTGATTGAGCTCTGAACTACCTCTTGTTGGCTGCTCAGTGCTCACGTACACTAATTTTCTCCTTCGCACAAACACCAATGTTGACTAATCCTGGCTCATAGCATTAAATGTTAGACCAGTGCATATTTGAAGGAATTAGCACTTGAGTGAGAGAGGCTGTGAGAGGTGGTTCTTGTTACTCAATTTTATCATTAAAAGGACCAAAGCACAAGTGTTAAAAACTAAAGGGAATACAATGCTGTAAAAAGAGAGTGGAGATCACAACATGCTAGTGGACATAGATAGACAGTTCATATTTTCCATCTTCTCCCACTAGGCAACTAGCATTTTAAAAAAAGGATAATATATCTGAGTTGAACAATAATTAATAGGGCAAATTCTTCATAAAAATAAAAATGGCAGACATATCTGAGTTGAATAGTTGAAGGGAAATTTTGTCATAACATAATTATACAAGCATAAATCCTTTATATAACAGATATAACAGTAGATAAATAAAGAAACATACATCTATAATTTCCTCGAGAACATTTATAAGGACATCAGGGCAATTTTGTCATAAAAATAGAATATTACAAAAACATTTAGAACAACTATACAAGGACTCAATCAGCACACCTTTAAGTGCAATATCAACACTCAGCACACAGCAAAATATTAGTTCGGCTCACCAAGGCCTTGCCATGTGCAGCTTATAAAAAAACAAGAGCAAAGAATATTAGCTCAACTTACAGCAATGTTCACATTGTTTTAGAAGAAAAGGATGTTTTCAGTGAATATCTACCTCTAAAGTGGCTAAAAACTTAAAATTGCATAGAAAAGTATATGACACATAACTGTTATAATTTTTCAACTACTGTAAATTTGTTTAACACATAAAAACAAATTGGCATCTCTCATAGATACAAACATAAACTCATCTGTAAAACTGGAACCTGGAACCTGAATTGAAAACGCAAAATAATCTTAGATGTGGACAATTAATACAGTTGATGATAAGGGCATTATTATTTATATTGTTGTACCAGTAACCAGTGTACCTAAATACTGGCACCAGCATCATTAATTAGAATGCAAGCAGAAAAGAATAGATGATAGAAATAAATATCTAAATTTTTTCTTTTTCTATCTGGTATCAGCATCATTTCAAATCAGTGATCTGCGAGGATTTTGGATGAGCCAAGCACGCACTAGCTTCACT
The DNA here is from genome assembly GCA_024447775.1 of Carex cristatella. Lineage (NCBI taxonomy): Eukaryota > Viridiplantae > Streptophyta > Magnoliopsida > Poales > Cyperaceae > Carex > Carex cristatella. The sequence goes on from JAJHPF010000007.1 coordinate 4,289,308, forward strand.
CAATATAACTAAATACTGTGGACCGTTTAATATAATCGAAATTATTCAAGGAATATTTGCAAGGCAACAACGAATGTTGATAGTCCCTGTATAAACTGCTAGTCTCATTTAAACTACTAGTATTTGTTTTCTACCTCAACTAAGTTTTTATCAAACAAGAAAAATAAAAATCACTTTATCGATGATCCAAAATCTCTTTAAAAATAGTAAAACAACTTCTAAAAAATATAAAATTTTGTACCTATTTAAAAAAATAGTAAAACAACTTCTAAAAAATATAAAATTTTGTTATTACGAAGATCATTTTGAAGTAAAACAAACAAATAGGTCGGAAACAAGAATACATAACTAAAATTAAGCTTTATTCAATTAAATTAATTTAAGAATCAGAAATTAATAATTGTTGCACTACAGTAATTAAAGGTCAACTTTTATCAAGTAAAAGTTTCAGAACCAATTAATAATATGAAGCACCAGTTAAATTTTGATTTGTTGTGCAGCCTTTATATTTTTATTTTTTTCGAAATAAATCGTCACTGGATAATTATGAAAAGAGAATTGGAAGAAAGCTATTCATGGAAATCTTGATTAATGAGTCAATCGACTTATAATTGGCTCAGTATCAATGGGGATAGGCACCAACCTTAGAATAAAATAAAATAAAATATATACAGCAATAGAACGGTCCAAAAGGGCAATTATAAGGTTGTGGAATTAAATGGTCCAAAACGCATCGTTCTCGAACAGTCCAAAATAACAATGGAGGTTGTGGAATTGGATATGGTCAATACCTGATAGGATCGATTTTAATATAAGACAAATTTAATATATTTGAATAGTAGAAAAGAAAATACAGAAAATTTATTTTTTTATAATTAAATTATCTGGTCTGGATACAACTGGGATGCTTATCCTCCAAAGGACTCCAAAGGGCGCCTTGAATACGGACGTATCATTCACTCAGGAACTTAATTCGTATCATGCTATCTCTGATCCGTATTGGGCTCTAGGTCATATCACTTGATACGGGTCATAATAGAGCCTTGGTTGCTGAGCATCGCTTATCTGATTGATCCAATTCTTGCTCCAATTGATGTAGAACTGCCCCATGACACATTACCTGCGGCAAAATATAATGTAGAGCAAAAGTAACATTTTTCTCAAGTAAATTTAATATAAAGGTATGATAATTGAAAAAATAAAATAAAACCTAAGCCGAAACCCTACATAATTCACAGTCATTTCGACGCTGATCAATAATCCAAGACTCTGAGAAACCGTGAGGTTTCATGCATAACTTGAATTTGAAAAAAATATCTTTACACACTACAACTAAGGCTGTACTCTACAAATTTAAATAGAAATGGAAGGGAGGGGACGGGAGGCACAGATCTGAAGCATAGTGTAAATCGGACGGTACAGATTTCACAAATTTCAATTTTTTCACTCTACTCCCCTTCCCCTCCCCTCCCCTACCCCTGTCTGGAGTACAGCCTAAATGCCGAGGTTCGCTTTTAGAAACCTTACACTCAAAATTATTGTGGATATGTAACTCGTTGATTGCTACTCTTAGAGTTGTTTTCGACTCATACACTTTGCCTACGGCTATTGAATTATCGAATGTTCTCATTCAGCTACCCGCAAACCCGAAGTGCCATTGAAACTATCAACTGGATGTCTCATATCTTCTCGACCAGTTATCAAATACAATGTTTGGCAGACTGTGATTGTGGCTGTCTGGTCGGTGGAACATTATTATTGGAACCCAATGACTCATCTGAGAGCATCTCATCTCCACTCTCCAAATTGTCATCATCAACTGTATCGACAAATAAACGCAATAAACATGAATAATCAGTTACATGTACCGGCTCATTGGCTCGAACAGTCTTGGGTCGAGTACTGGGTTCAAGGTTAGGACGGGTACTTGGCCAATATCAAGATTCAGGGGTCTGACTGGGTACAGGAGCCTGACTGTTCAGATTCAATTGAGAATTAAAACCGGAATGATTCGGTTCCAATTCTACATACAACTTACGAATTGGTACCCTTTGGGGGAAGTACGCTACAATTCCTAAAATCATTTCGAATGATACCTGGTTTGTTACTAGTATCAATTCGTAGTTCCGTTAGCCATCGGTAGACATATTAAATCTGATTTTGATTTACATATTTGCTTCACGAACGGTATACCCAACCAATTTATATATTTTATTTTGAAGATAATCAAATTTATGGTTCACAGTTACCGGGAACGAGTATTTGGGCCGGATACTGAAGAAGATATCATTGTATTGGATTTCTCCTCCAACAAAAATTTTCATACAGATATTTGATTTTGTTTTATCTGGATAACAAATATTTAAAAAAAATAATAATTTAATAAGTACCACATTAATGTTAGAAAACTAATTTAAATTAACTACTTTAAGATAAATTAAAATTAACTAACTTCAATTAACAAAATTAATATAAAATAAAAGTTAAAACTTGAATTAATTAAAATTAATTGCTTACATGGAATGAAGGGTTATGCTGGTTTCTGGTGGTTTGAGGAGAAGAGACGGGATCGAAGTTATAGTTGAAAACTGTCAAAAATCGTTTAAAAAACAACAATCCTAAAGACCAATTCAATTTTGATAGGCCAATAACATTTTCATCGATACTGGGACCGATTTCTTTTTGGCCGGTTTTAAACAGCTTTGAACCAATGAAATTTTGATGGGTTTTAGGGGTTCAAATCAATGGAAAATTTGCCGGTTTTGACAGATTTTTTAATTTAGGCATTGGAAACTTAAATCCAAATTTTATAGAATTTCGCAGATATCTTAATTTGCTTATACATTTTATAATTAATTAATATCTCTAAAATTCTACTTTCTCATTCAAAAACTACATAACCGAATCTTTCTCCCATTTATTATGATAAAATAATAATATATAATCAAACAACCTTTCATAATTCAGAGCCACTAATTTAATTATGATCAATTTTTCTTGACCGTAGTTTCCTTTGACAAGTTTTAGAAACCAATCTAGTTCTCTTTTTATTTTGTATTTTCAGCTAAAAACTGGCACAATGTGTGACACTCTAATTATCATAACTGTTCTGAATATTTGTCTGGATCCATTAGTAATATTAAAAACTTTAAATATTAATTTATAAAACTTTGAATTATTTTTTATAATTAAAAATCTGAAAATAAATTAAAAGCTCAAAGAAAAGTAAAAAAAAAAAAAAAAAAGTTGATACCACGTGTTGCCATACAATGCAACCTAAAATTAAATCCTAAAATATTGATTCATTGAGCTGTAAACCACCTTTTTGTGCTTATCCCTGATTTCCTCGCGCCCACCAACTCCGAATCTCCGATGTTTGACTGATACTGGTCTATAGCATTAAATTCTAGACCAGTAAAATTTTGAAGGAATTAGCACTTGAGTAGTTGAGTGAACGAGGCTGTGAGAGGTGGATCTTGTTATTAAATTCGATCTTTAGAGGGACCGAAGCACAGGTGTTAAATACTGAAGGGAGTTTATATTTGTGCTGTAAGAAGAGTAAGAAGAGTGCGGAGACATCATCTCGTGGTAGGACAGAGAGAGTTTATATTTGTCCATCTTCTCCCACTAGCATTTAAACTTTCTCATTCCAGTCCTATAATTGCCAGTTGTTATGCTCTGATTATACCCCTACAGAAGCAAACCATTAATGCTACCTCAAAATGGCTTTTAATTCTTGCCTTGCTTTCGTTGCAGTACTTCTCCTGTGCTTTTCTTCCTCTGTTAATCCAAAATATGCAGATAAATATCACACTGCAAGCGCTCCTACATCATGGACCAACTCCCCATCTCTCCTAAAGACCTTTGATTTCGATGGTGGTGAAAATATCCGTTACCTCCTCCTCCGAAGAACAGAAAATTACGGGTTGTCATTTGCTGCTGGCTTTTACTGCTTCCAAAAACCCTGTAAGAGTTTTTTTCTCTCCATATACATTGTATGTGGATATTGTAAACTAGGGGATTCTAATTGTGATGATTTTAGCTTTACCCTAAAAAATGATATCCATCCCCAAGTCATCTGGTCAGCAAATCGAGCCCGCCCTGTCAGTGAAAATGCCACACTTAAACTGACATCTAAAGATGGCCTAACCCTTCGTGACAGTGATGGTAGCCTTGTTTGGTCCACTAGTGGGTTGAATCGATCTGTGGCTGGTATTAACATCACGGAAGCTGGTAATCTAATACTCTATGATATAAAAAATTCCACAATCTGGCAATCTTTTGACCACCCAACTGACTGTCTAGTAATGGGGCAAACTCTGGCAGTAGGCATGAATATCACTGCCAATTCCTATAGCACTGATTTGGTAAAAAGCAAGATTTATCTCACCCTCCTCAGAGAAGGTTTGTTTGGATTTGTCGGTTCAAATCCCCCGCTGAGGTACTACGCCGATCAAATAATACATACCTATGTTGCTTTTGTGAAGTTCACAAACGGCAGCTTTGATATGCACTACCCGTTTATGAATGGGAGCGTAGTTGATTTTAATCATAGCGTAGTTGTTTTTACATTTCCTCTTGCTCAATCAATACAGTACATGAGATTGGAGTCTGATGGACACTTAAGACTTTATGATTTTGATGGATCACGATGGATAATGGTCAGTGATTTGTTCAATATGGGTAATGTTGGTTATAGATTGGATAACTGTGATTACCCAACAGTTTGTGGGCACTATGGATTTTGTCATAATGGACAATGCACCTGCCCCGCAGGAACCTTGGGAAAGTATTTCAAGCAGGTTGATAACCAGCAACCAGAGCTTGGTTGCTATGCAGTTACTAAGTTAAGTTGTCAACGTGTAAACAATCACCGTCTGGTAGGCCTTAATAATGTATATTATTTCAATTATGTTGACAATATTGCATTGGAAGCAACTGATGATAAGGAGAATTGCAAAAAGGCATGTCTTCGAAATTGCAGTTGTAAAGCTGTTGTGTTTCAGTCTCCTTATGGGAACTCATCAGTTGGCAAGTGTTTAACACTATCAGAGGTTTTCACCCTTAAAAATTATCAACCTGTGTGGGCACAATTTAACTCTTCTGTATATATTAAGGTGCAAGCTGCCCTTTCACCACCTTCTAATTCCAAATTATAAAAACTCAAGAACGTGTGAGAAATTAACCCATTAAGGTTTTAGATGGAGCAATGGAGGTTGAAACATCATTGGATTATAATTTTGTTTCTTCAATTCCAATGATCGCAAATTTACCTAGCACTGTGGATCAGTCAGCTTCCTTTCGAGCTTCAGTTTTGTTAGGCCCTCGGTGAAATTACGTGATCCTTTATATAAGTATTCTGACTCCAAGCTGAAAGATTACTTCGAGCAATCTTTGAACTGCACGGGTGAGAGGTGTGTTTCGCTAGTATTTAATTATAAGATTGTTTTTTATTTGATGCTTGTATGTTTGAAGGTATTACTATTGTAATATATGGATGATTTTATGCATGTATGTTTGAAGGTATTAATTACTATTTGTAATGTTTGGATGATTCTATGCATGTATGTTCGAAGTTATTATAATTGTTATGTCAATTTGTTTTATGTATGTTTGAAGGTATTCTAAGAATTACACCAAATGGAATTTTTTTTTTAATTTCCAGTTTTTGCAGGTTTAATTTTAGATCTTTTGTTACATGTGTACTTGGAATTCATACTAGTGAAGACAACGGTCAATTTTTTATTTAAAGTTGAAATGCAGTTCTAATGCAATTTGATTTTTGAATCTCGATCTACTGTGAAAGACTATGTGACTAATTTTTATTTTATTTTTTAAGATAAAATAGAGTCAAATTTTGTACTCAACTTGTTACTCAAATTTTGTACTCAATTTTAAACACTGTATATACATTCATTGATTATATATATACGTTTCTTTTTATAATTGAATAAAATTTCCGAATCAGCTTTCTATTATAAATATTTGCATGCCCAGTGGAAATTTGAAAGAGAAAAGCAACTCAGTAGGTTAAAATGTGAGAGGGAAGAGGTGTCCTCATATTTTTTTTTTCTTTTACATCGCTCAGTACATCAACACTGTGCCACATCTCAATTGGTGTACCAGTCATGCATGGTACATTTATGAATAAGTTATTAATCAGTACCAATTTACCCCCAAGAGATTAATAAATATATGGAATTCCATAATATATCAGATAGCAGAGAAGAGCTTGCCGGATATCAATTGACAAGATTACAAGTGGTGTGTATCATTGCTGGATCAAAGAACAGTTTGGGCTTGCACTGTAAATGGTCTAGATAACCCATCAAAGAGCGAAGAGAATTATGGGTTTTATTTTGGGCCCAGAAATGAGGCCCAATAATTTTACGTAACAAATAAAACAAACTAAAATTAGGAAATGATTGCCGAGCAATGAGGTGTTTATATATTGTCTGTTAGCATTCTGTGCACTATCACAGAGGCAAGCTTAATTGGCAGTTGGCAAAATTGATTTTGGCACTTTTTTGCATATATATATATATATAGAGAGAGAGAGATGGGCTATGGTGCATTGTAATGCATAGGCACCTTTGTGCATTGGACCATAAATCACCGATTCAAAGTCCAAATGACCGATCCAAACCATTCATCTTGTTCTCCATATTATTTGCTTGGAGACCAAATTTTATATTTTTTGGAATTTTTTTACTATTTATTAAGCCACTTTAAAAATCGCTGATCCAACGGTTTCACTGTTTTGTTAAGCCACTGTTAGATCAGCGATTTTCAAAGTGGCTTCATAAATAGTAAAAAAATTCCAAAAAATGTAAAATTTGGTCTCCAAGCACATATTAATATGGAGAACAAGATGAACGGTTTGGATCGGTCATTTGAACTTTGAATCGGTGATTTATAGTCCAATACACAAAGGTGCCTATGCATTGCAATGCACCATAGCCCATCTCTATATATATATATGACAAATGAGTAAATTACATAAATAGTCCTTAAAATATCAGTATATTATCATTTTTATTGTTGATGTGAGTGATTAGTACTAGTCTACTAAAAATCTTAACGATGGCTCTAATTTATATCAAAAGTTATACCTACAATAAAAGCTATATATTAGGCTACTATTAATTGTGCATGCATGCACTCTGTGTTACTGTTAATGAACAATAATTAAATAGTTGAGCGTGCTGTGTACGTATCCCAGTGAAAAACTCATGATGTACACAACTTTAGGTAAATTTCCATTTTTTTGTAAATCAGTAATACCCTATCATATACAGAAACAAAATAAACATTTTTTTACAATTAAGGAAATGAGAATTCAGGGGGAAAAAAAACTGCTTGAACATTGTTTTTTTTTTCTTTTCTTATTTTTGAGATGGATATATGGATGAGTAATCTTATTGGGTAAAAATCAAGGTTTAATAAATTAAACATGATCTGCAAATTCGTGACATTTTACATGACAGATTATCATAAATAATGTAGTGCATTATGGCAAAGAATTATCAAGAAGAATTATATCGATCAAATATACATGCATTATGCATCCATAGTAGTACTAATGAAATTAATTTCAACAGCATTTAGAATTGTTTTCTTTGACATGACATTTGACATTGAAAATTCCATTATGGTGACATCCTCATTACCTCTTTGCAAGGCAACAGGGACTGTTTAATAAAATCCAAATTATTCAAGGAATATTTGCAAGGCAACAACAAATGTTTTCTATACCAAGGCAAAATCATTACCTCTTTGCAAGGCAACAGGGACTATCAACAGTAACATTTAAACTACTGGTCTCTGTTTTCTATACCAAGTTTTTTTGAAACAAGAACAAGAAAATCTTGAAATTAACCAAAATGTTGAATTTCGGAGAGATTTTAATTTGCTTAAAACTTTTTGAATTAATTAATTTCTCTAAAATTCTACATTCTCATTCCAAAACAACAGTACAGAATATTTCTTCTTTTCTTCTGATAAAATTAAAAATAAAATAAAAAATCAATTCATAAGTTAGAGCCCCTTCAATAATGATTCCTTTTCTACTGTAGTGTTCTGATATCTTTTAAGAGGAAAAAAATATACAAGGAAAGAAGAATACGCAACTAAAATTAAGCTTTATTCGATTAAATTAAATTAACAATGACAAGAAAATATTCTTTGCACCACAGTAAATTAAAGGTCAACTTTTATTAAGTAAAAGTTTCTTAACTCATCATTAATTGAGAATCAGAAGCACCACTTAAATCTTGATTTGTCGTGTCATCCTATATATTCTTAATTTTTTTTTTTAAAAAAAATTGTCACCGAATAAGAAAAGATAATTGGAGAAGGCATTGGATATTGTGATTTGCTTGATGGTCCGCTTAGTACCGAACCATTCATATTTTTAATTTCCTTATAATTCATATAATCAATCATTCGGATCATGATTAATAAGTCAATTAACTATCGACTTAGCAATGAAACTGTCCAAAAGACATCGTTCTGGAACGGTCCAAAATAGCAATATATAATTAAAGGTTGTGGAATTAGATATAGGCAATACCATATGTATTGCAACAGAAGCATTAAACCAATAATGCTACCCAAATGGCTTTGACTACCTCCCTTACCTTCATTGCAGTACTTCTCGTGTGCTTCTCTTTCTCTGTAAATCCACTACCTTATAACAATCCCACTGCAAGCGCTCCGACATCATGGACCAACTCACCATCTCTTCCACGCAACTTAACTCTCGATGGTGGTGAAATTCTCCCTCCCCTCCTCTCCCGTCTAAACGCATGCAACTAGCGGCATGTCATTTGCTACTGGGTTTTACTGCATCTCACCCTGTGAGAGGTTTTTTCTCTGTATATACATCATCTATCACGATAATAATGGATATTAGTACGACCATGTCTCTTCAGTCATCTGGTCAGCAAATCGAACCCATCCTGTCAGTGAAAATGCCACACTTCAACTGACATCCTTTACATGCTTAGTCGAAATTTTGAAAGAGAAAGATAGCTCAGTAGATTAAAAAAAATTCAATAACTTACTATAACTAATGAAATGAAAATGCGAAAGGGCAAAGGGTTTTTATCAGATTTTTGTCTTACATATCACTCAGTACAATAATTATGCATCAGTCATCTCAATTTGTGTACCAGTTATGATACATGTACGACAAAATTATGAATGAGTATCAATTTAACCCCAAGAGATCAATAAATAATGAAAAAGGCCCATAGTCATTAGAAATATATCGAATTCTAGAATACATCAGTTATCCATATTTCCAAAAGATGGTCTTCACTACATATCAGATACCGGAGAAAAATTTACCAGATGTCTGGTACGTGCTGAGAGAGGATTTCTTTGGCTCTTTGGCTCTTGACTCTCTTTTTTTCTTCTTTGTTGGTACGACTAGTTTTGCTAGTTTGGGTGGTACTTGTGCAGAAGTTCAGATATATGGCTCTGATACCATGTTACTTTTTGAAAGATGAGAAGAGAAGATATTTAAGAAAATAAATTATATTGCAATCTTATTTTCATCTTTACATTTGTTTCTACTTATAGAAGAAATTAAAAACTAGTCGTTATACTATTAATTACAACTACCAACTACTAATTACCAACCACTATCTCCTAGCATATTAATTACAAGACACTATTGTGATGCACGAAGACGATAGAGGATTGAGAAATTAATGGAAAGAGAGATTTGATTTTTTTTTAGATCACACAGATTCTCAATTCTTTTATAAAAAAAACTATTCAACATTAACTACCCTGCCAAAAGATCTGATGTCTGTTTAAATACAAACCCTAAAAAGAGAAAATACATAAAAGACCCTAAAAATTCTAAAATTATAAAAAACATCCAAAAGTCTATGAAGGAAAACTCGGATCGCGAATCTGAACCCGTAACATGGGCGAAACGAATCGTAGATTTTGGGCTGTGGAGTTCCTGTCAAAATTTCAGCCCGATCCAACGGACGGATCAAAAATTACACCCCTTTTCGTGAAGCATGCGCAGGACCATATTGCATCATATTGACTACAACTAGCTGTTATAATTAAAAAATTGTAACTAGCTGTTATTTTTAACAAAATGAAGGTTGAACTGATAATTCTTTCAGATACATGCATGTCCAAATTTGCTATAATAACTTACAATATTAATTAACCAATTTGAAGTTGCAATTATTGCTAAGAATTATCAAGAAGAATTGTATTTATCAAAAATGCATGAATAGTATTAATGAAATCAATTTCAATAGCATATAAAATTATGCTCTAAGATATGACATTTGACATTGAAAAATCCATGATAGTGACATCCTCATTATCACGTTGCAAGGCAACAGCGAATGTTTAATATAGTCCAAAATATTAAAGGAATATTTGCAAGGCAACAGCACCTGTTCATAGTATGTGTTTAAACTACTAGTCTCAATTAAACTACTAGTCTCTGTTTTCTACCTCAATTCATTTTAGGGCCACTTTAATTATTCACAACTTATTGAATACGTAACTAAAATTAAGCATTATTCATTTCAATTCAATTAAGAATGAGAATTAAATATTTGTTATACAGTCAATTAAAGGTCAACTTTTATTAAGTAAAAGTTTCTTAACTAATTAATAACATGCTTACATTTTAGTTAATTTAGAAAAGAAGAACCACTTAAATTTTGATTTATCGTGTCATCCTCTATTGTTTTTTTCTTAAATAAAATTTTCATCGGATAATTTAAAAAAGAGAACTAGAGAAGGCTATATTTAGAAATCTTAAGATGTGCTTGATGTTCTGCTTAGTATCAGAACAAGAAGAGCAATTTCCTAATAATTCATATAATCAATCAATCGGATGATTAATGAGTCAATTAATTATTGCTATCGCATGGTCCAATTGGGCAATTATTGCTATTGAACGGTTCAAAAGGCATCGTTATGAACGGTCCAAAATAGCAATAGAAGTTGTCCAAAATATGGGCAATACCATCTCTATTGCTACAGAAGCAAATCAATAATGCTACCTAAAATGGCTTTGACTTCTAACTTTGCCTTTGTTGCACTTCTGCTGTGCTTCTCTTTGTCTGTTAATCCACAACCTGATAACCGTCCCCTTGCAAGTACTGCAACTGCTCCGGCATCATGGACCAACCCACCATCTCTTCCACACACTTTTACTTTCCAAAGTGGTGAAACTATCCATTCCCTCCTCCTCCGGCTAAATGGAACTCGCGGCGTATCATTGGCTACTGGGTTTTACTGCTTCCCACCCTGTAAGAGCTTTTTTCTCTCCATATACATCATATATGCATCCCCCCATGGTAATGAATATTGGTATGAGTACAAATTCTCTCCACGAGTCATCTGGTCAGCAAATCGTGCCCACCCTGTCAGTGAAAATGCCACACTTCAACTGACATCAAAAGATGGTCTAACCCTCCGTGACGGTGATGGTAGCCTAGTTTGGTCCACTAACGTGGTGAATCAATCCGTGGCTGGTATTAACTTCACAGAAACTGGTAATCTGGTGCTCTTCGATATAAATAATTCCATAATCTGGCAATCGTTTGACCACCCAACCGATTGTCTAGTCATGGGGCAAACCCTGGCAGGAGGTATGAGGATCACTTCCAATTCCTCTAGTACCGATTTGGCCGAAAGCCAGTTTTATCTCACACTCCTTGCAGATGGTTTGTATGGATTTATTGATTCGGATCCCCCACTGATGTACTACCATAGGTACACAAATCATTCAACCAATATTGTGTCCTTAAATACAACAGTGGACAAGTCTATTTTCTTAAAGTTCATGGATGGCAATCTATCTATGTTCTCCATGTTACCAAGTACTGATATGTACATACCTTTTTTTACATTTCCACCTGCTAAATCAATACAGTACATGAGATTAGAGTCTGATGGGCACTTGAGACTTTATGACTACGATGATGGATGGAAAATGTTGGCTGATTTGTTCAATATGGATGGTACTATTTTCGATAACTGTGATTACCCAACATTCTGTGGGCACTATGGAATTTGCAATAATGAACAATGCACCTGCTCTGCAGGAACCTTGGGAAAGTATTTCAAGCCGGTTGATAACATGCAACTAGAGCTTGGCTGCTCTGCAATTACTAATATAACTTGTCATGTCAAGAATCACCTTATGTTAGAACTTAACAATGTATCCTATTACAGTAATATTAACAATAATGGGTCATTTAACACAACTGATAAAGACACTTGCAAAATGGCATGCCTTGGAGATTGCAATTGTAAAGCTGCTCTGTTTTGGTCATCAGATCGGACTTGTCTAACACTACCGGAGGTTTTTTCCTTTAGGTATCTAGCTAATGCGTACTCTCGGCCTTTAATTACTGATAAGGACCAACAGTCTTCTATATTTATAAAGGTGCAAGCTTCTAGTTCCAAAGTTGGGCTAGGAGTAATACTGGGTTCCACATTTGCAACTCTGTTCTTTATGCTCACCGTGACTAGTATTTACATAGTGTGTTTAAGAAGACGTGAAGAAGAGCAAGATGAGGATATGATCGAACAATTACCAGGGATGCCAACCAGGTTCACATTCGAAGAGCTACGAGTAGCCACTGAAAACTTCATCAAAATACTTGGAAAAGGTGGATTTGGTACTGTGTTTGAAGGAAGGTGGGGTGATGACAGAATAGCTGTGAAGCGTTTGGATAATGTCGGACATGGAAAGAAGGATTTCTTGGCTGAGGTCGAGACTATTGGCAGTATCCATCACATCAATCTGGTGAGGATGATCGGTTTCTGTGCTGACAAGTTGAATAGACTTTTAGTTTATGAGTACATGTGTAACGGGTCATTGGATCAGTGGATCTACTGCAGAGATGGGAGAGATCCCATGGATTGGCCCATCAGGTTCAAAATTATCACCGATATAGCCAAAGGTTTGTGTTATCTCCATGAGGAATGCAGGCAAAAAATTGTGCATTTTGATATCAAGCCAGAAAATATTCTTTTAGATGAAAAATTTAATGCTAAAGTTTCTGACTTTGGGTTATCCAAGCTTATCGATAGGGACATTAGCAGAGTAATGACTAAAATGCGGGGCACTCCTGGATATTTAGCACCTGAATGGCTGACAACAATGGTCACTGAGAAGGTTGATGTTTACAGTTTTGGTGTGGTGGTAATGGAGATTCTGTCCGGAAGAAGAAACCTTGATGATTCCCTGGCCGAAGAGAATCGCCATTTGATTAAACTATTAGAAGAAAAATCTAAGAACAATGGATTATCAGATTTGATTGACAAAAATCTTGGTGATATCGAATTATACAAAAAAGAAATTGTGAATGTGATGGAGCTTGCAATGTGGTGCTTGCAATGGGATAGTAAACAAAGGCCTTCAATGTTAATAGTGGTTAAAGTTTTAGAAGGAGCAATGGAGGTTGAAACATCATTGGATTATAATTTTGTTTCTTCAATTCCAATGATTGCAAGTATACCTTGGCACAGTGGATCAGTCAGCTCCCCTTCCAATTTCAGTGTTGTCAGGTCCTCGATGAAATTCCATGATCCTTTTCTATGCATTCAGACTCTAAGCTGAAAGAGTTCTTGCAGCAATATTTGAATTGCATTGGTGAGAAGTGTGTATCAGTACTTAGTATTTAATTATAAGATTGTTTTCTATTTTATGCATGTATGTTTGAAGGTAATACTATTGTAATGTATGGGTTTTTTTATGCTTGTATGTTTGAAGGTATTACTATTGGAATGTATAGGTGATTTTATGCGTGTATATTTGAAGGTATAACTATTGTTATGTATGGGTGATTTTATGCATGTATGTTTGAAGGTTAATCTATTGTTCTGTCAATTTGTTTTATTGTCCAAAAAAAAAAATCTTGGGTGCTGTTATTTCCAGCCAGAAAATCGTCATTTTCATGTGTATACTGGTATATAGCAATCTCCTTTTTGAAAAAAGACACAAAGCCCATTTCAGTTATTCAGTAATCCAGTGATTCAGACTTTTAGTAATCTAGTCATTCAGTAATCTGGTCATCTCTAAAACTGGAACCTGAATTGAAAACGCAAATAGTCTTAGCTGTGAATAATTAATACAGTGGATGTTTTGAGCCTTGGTTACTGCTGTAATACTTTTGAGATGGTGAATTGGGCATTGTTTTCTACATTGTTGTACCAGTAACCAGTGTACCTAAAGTCCTAAATACTGGTATCAGCGTCTTTAATTAGAACGCGAGCAGAGAAGAATAGATGATGGATTTTGTTATGAATTTGGAACATAACAAAATATCTGTAGCTCTTATTCAATTGTTGAAAAGATTTATTATGAATTTGGTTCATTTAAATTACCAATATTTTTTTCTCTTCTGTTTAATTTTAGGTCCTGTATTCTAACAAAATAAGGATAACATCAAACGGTTATTTTTTTATTTAATTGGCGATGAAAACTATAAATAAGATATTAAACACTGTATATATTATTTATTAATTATATTTTCATTGGCTTCTTTTAGAACTGAATAAAATTGCTGAAATATTTTACATGCTCAGTAGATTAAAAAAAATTCAATAACTCTGTAACTAATGAAATGAAAATGCGAAAGGGCAAAGGTGTCTTTCTCAGATTTTTTTCTTACATCACTCAGTACAATAATTATGCACCAGTCATCTCAATTTGTGTACCAGTTATGATACATTTACGAATAAATTATGAATGAGTATCAATTTACCCCGAAGAGATCCATAAATTATGAAAAGGCCCATAGTCATTAGAAATATTTGGAATTCTAGAATACACCATTTATCCATATTTCCAAAAGATGGTCTTCAGTACATATCAGATACCAGAGAAAAATTTACCAGATATCAATTGACAAGATTACAGCAAGGGCTTATAAAGAGGAGAATGATGCAACTCTGTGCCATAACCATTGCTGGATCAAGCAATGCTTTGCGCTTCAGATAAAGCAACTAAAGCATTATGGGTTTTATTTTGGGCCCAGAAATTAGGCCCAATAATATTACTTCACAGATAAAGCAAAACTAAAATTAGGAAATGATGACTGCGCAGTGAGGTGTTTATATTTTGTCTGTTAGCATTCCGTGAACTATGAAGGGAGACATCCTTGGCAGTTGGCAAATTTGCTTTGGGTATTGTAAATTACATATATAATCCTTAAAATATCAGTATTTATCATTTGAATATTTCATTTTTAAAATTAACATTCTGTCCCTGAAATTATCAACTTGTTCCAAATCAATCATAGTGTTAATATGTGTTAAAATATCAATATTTGTCATTTGAATATTTTATTTTTCAAATAAATGAATTATGTAGTTCTAAGATGACATTAATTTTTCACCTGTTGTTCACATCAATATACAAGTCATTTTTATTGATAATGTCAATTATGACCCTAATGTATATCAAAATTTCTATCTACAATGTAATCTATATTATCAAATAAGCATCATACTATTAATCTTGCATGCATGCACTATGTATTACAGTTAATGATAACAATAAAATAGGCGTGTGTGCTGTGTATCCATGTTAAAAACTTGTGATCTACCCAACTTTAGATAAAAATTTATTCATTGGTTGAATTTTATGTTATTAAATAAGTAATACTCTATCAGATATATAAACAAAATAATCTTTGAGAACTAAGGAAATGGAAATTCAGGGGAAAAATAAGAAAGAAAAAATGTTTGAGAATTTTTTCGTTCTTTGAGTAATCTTGTTGGGTAAAACTGATGGTTTAATAAATTAAATTGAACGTGAAATTCGTGACATTTCACATGATAAATAATCCATAACATGTGCTATACAGTCGTTAATAATATATCTGTCCAAATTTGCTTGAACATCTAAGTATCTGACAGTATCAATAAAGCAATTGGAAGTTGCATTTATTGCCAAAGAATTATATATCAAGAACTGTATTTATCAAATATACATGCATTATGCATGAATAGTCGTGCTAATGAAATTAATTTCACTAGCATTTAAAATTGTGTTCCATGACATGACGTACATTTGACATTGAAAAACAGTCCATTATAGTGACAACCACATTACCAATTTGCAAGGCAACAGCGACACTTTAATATAATCCAAAATATTAAAGGTATATTTGCTCCTTAAATGGCCACATGTCATGAACAGATCATAGCAGAATATAATATAGAAAAATTCAGAAGTAGCCTCTAACTAGTGAGTCACTGAAAGCATCAATAGCGTCTAACTACTGGATCCCGCATAGATATTTAAATGTTTTGAAAGAGAAATAATGAAAGAAATTGTATATCTTCTTCTAATATATTATAATACTCCCTGTGGAGATTTATAGGCTATTTAGAGAATATAGCCGTTATACACATTCCTAATCTGTGAAATTCTAGATATTTGCCTAATTACAATGATTAATTGGCTAGGTACCTATTTTAGCTATAACAGCTATAATTTTCTGAGATCTGATTTCTTATTTTTCTACACTCTCCCTCAAGTTAGGTTCGAATATGTTTAGAGATCCTAACTTGCACAATATTCTTTGAAAGTTTTCTTTATCTAGGACTTTGGTGAATATATCTGCTAGTGATGACTGCGCAGTGAGGTGTTTATATTTTGTCTGTTAGCATTCCGTGAACTATGAACGGAGACATCCTTGGCAGTTGGCAAATTTGCTTTGGGTATTGTAAATTACATAAATAATCCTTAAAATATCAGTATTTATCATTTGAATATTTCATTTTTAAAATTAACATTCTGTCCCTGAAGTTATCAACTTGTTCCAAATCAATCATAGTGTTAATATGTGTTAAAATATCAATATTTGCCATTTGAATATTTTATTTTTCAAATAAATGAATTATGTAGTTCTAAGTTGACATTAATTTTTCACCTGTTGTTCACATCAATATACAAGTCATTTTTATTGATAATGTCAATTATGACCCTAATGTATATCAAAATTTCTATCTACAATGGAATCTATATTATCAAATAAGCATCATACTATTAATCTTGCATGCATGCACTATGTATTACAGTTAATGATAACAATAAAATAGGCGTGTGTGCTGTGTATCCATGTTAAAAACTTCTGATCTACCCAACTTTAGATAAAAATTTATTCATTGGTTGAATTTTATATTGTTAAATAAGTAATAGTCTATCAGATATATATGCACAGAAGAATTTGCCACAAAATAAACATTCTTTGAGAACTAAGGAAATGGAAATTCAGGGGAAAAATAAGGTAGAAAAAAATGTTTGAGCATTTTTTCTTTCTTTTGAGTAATCTTGTTGGGTAAAAATGATGGTTTAATAAATTAAATTGAGCTTCAAATTCGTGACATTTCACATGACAAATATTCCATTACATGTGCTATACAGTCGTTAATAGTATATTTGTCCAAATTTGCTTGAACATCTAAGTATCTAGTGAAGACAACGGTCAATTTTTTATTTAAAGTTGAAATGCAGTTCTAATGCAATTTGATTTTTGAACCTCTACTGTGAAAGACTATGTGACTAATTTTTATTTTATTTTTAAAGATAAAATGGAGTCAAATTTTGTACTCAACTTGTTAGTTATGGGATGCAGCTTTTGCTTTTGGTTTTGATTTGTAAGATGAGAAAGTAAATGGGCAATCATTTTTTATCCTCTCTTGCAGGGAGATGAAATGAAATCATAAATGAAATCTAAGAGGAGACATGCATGGGGCTGGAAAGATGAGAGACATTCCTTGTTTAATTTATATTTCAGGTACAAATTTTACACCCTTTGAAATATATAAAGAATTACCTCTTTAATATAAAGTTATTGAAACTTAATTTTACAGTCTACATAAACTCTTATAAATTTTTTTATGGGTTTGAACTCATTTTTACATTATATGATTATGATTATTTAAAATAAAGATGTGTTATCTGTTGTTTGAGAGCAGTTTATTTGTCAAATAATGGATTAAACACATCAACTTGATTTTAATTAGTTTATGGACATTAAATAATTCATAATACACAGAGAGAATTGTTTGTTTGAGGTATAGAGTTTAAGCCTAAAATCTTTTATGGGTAAATAATACTACAGATAGAAGGGCTTGTAATCTAAGATGGATTTATGGGTCTTAAAAAAGCAAATTGTTAGCATTTAGTGGCCCAAATAATAATAATTATATTATCTTACGAATAATAAGTTGGGCCTGAGAAGAATAATAATTTTTATTGATCTTTTTATCAATATCTGGATTGCTATATATTTTTGGGCTATGAAATACAATAAAAGGAATGCAACAAATATGTTTTTTTTTTTTTTTTTTAAATAATAGATGCCTATCTGACCACATAAAATGCAAAGTGAAATTTGTTTTTTTTTTTTTTATTTTAATTATCTGTTGCAGTGGGATAGTAACCGAAGGCCTTCAATGTTAATAGCGGTTAAGGTTTTAGAAGGAGCGATGGAGGTTGAAACATCATGGGATTATAATTTTGCTTCTTCAATTCCAATGATGGCAAATATACCGTAGTGGATCAGTCAGCTCCCTTTCCAGATTCATTGCTGTCAGGCCCTCCTTCCTCATTGAAATTCAGTGATAGTTCATTCTAAGCATTCTGACTTCAAGCTGAAAGAGTCATTAGAGCAATCTTTGAACTGTATTGGTGAGAAGTGTGTTTCGGTAGTATTTAATTATAATTTTTTTTTATTTTATGCATGTATGTTTGAAGGTATTTCAATTGTAATTAATATATGGATGATCTTATGCGTGTATGTTTGAAGGTATTTCTATTGTAATGTATGGATGATTTTATGCGTGTATGTTTGAACGTATTATTATTCTTATGTCAATTTATTTAATTGTCCAGAAAAGAAATCTTGAGAGTTGTTATTTCCAGTGAGAAAACCACCCCCTATATACAGGTATTTTAGCTTCTTCATCTTCTTTTATTTATGTTTTTAAAGGCACAAAGCCCATTTCATTTACTGAAATAGTTAATACAATGAAGCTAGACTAGTGAGACAAAGAAGCCCTTAACTCAGTATCAACCCAAAAACTTTTTCAGAATTTAGCCTAATTAATCCTTCATACAACAAAAGTATTTATTAGAATATGAGAGGGGGCAAAGTTGTCTTTCTCAGATTTTTGTCTGGCATCCCTCAGTACATTGGTACTGTACCAGTCATCTCAATTGATGTACCAATTGTGGTTTTCTTTCAATAAATTTCAGTACCAATTTATCCCCAGGAGATCAATAAGTTACGGAAAGGCCCGTTTTCATTAGAAATATATGGAATTATAAAAGATGGTTCAGTATGTATCAGATATCAGAGAAAAACTTGCCATACATCAATTGCCAAGATGGCTTCCTCTGTAAGTGGTCTAGGAACCCCATCAAAGTGGGAAGAGAATTATGAGTTCTATTTTGGACCCAGAAATTAGGCCCAATAACTTTACTTAAATAAATAAAGCAAACTAAAATTAGGAGATGATGGCTGAGCAATGAGGTGTTTATATTTTGTCTGTTAGCATTCCGTGAACTCTGAACAGAATCAAGCTTAAGCTCGGCAGTTGGCAAAATTGATTTGTAAATTTGTATGCTACAAATGAGCAAATTACATAAAATGTCTTTAAAATATCAGTATCTTATTAATTTGATTTTTTATTTTTGAAAGTTACCATTTGATCAGTCCCTAAGGCTATATCAACTTGTACCAAATCAATCATACTGTTAAAATATGTTTAAAAATAAATTATGTATTTCTACGATTACATGAATGTTGATAGTAATATCCATATCACCAATATAAATAATTGGTTAGTAATACAGATGATAACGTGAATACATGTCAGTTTTATTGATCATGTGATTTAATGATTATCCATATGTATAGAAAAACTTCTATCTATAATAGAATCTATATAATCAAATAAGCATCATACTATTAATATTGCATGCATGCACTCTGTATTACAGTTATGAGCACTATTAAATAGGTGTGTGTACTGTATGTCCAAGTGAAAAACTCATGATCTACCCAACTTTAGGTAAATTTCAATTTTTTGTTAATGTTGTTGAATAATGTGTTGTTAAATCAGTTATAGGAAGTACTTCTCCTTTGCTTCTCTTTCTTTGTTAATCCACAACCTTATAACTATCCCATGTACAAACGCTCCGGCATCATGGACCATCTCACCATCTCTCCCACACAACTTTTCTTTCTACGATGGTGCAATTGTTCATTCCCTCCTACTCAGGTTAAACGTAAACTCACGGGTTGTCATTAGCAACTGGGTTTCACTGCTTCCCACCCTGTAAGAGCTTTTTTCTATCCATAGTAGTACTAATGAAATTAATTTCAACAGCATTTTAAATTGTGCTTTATGACATGACATTTAACATTGAAAAATCCATTATAGTGACATCCTCATTACCTCTTTGCAAGGCAACAGGGACCGTTTAATATAATCTAAATTATTCAAGGAATATTTGCAAGGCAACAACGAATGTTGATAGTCTCTGTTTAAACTACTAGTCACATTTAAACTACCAGTCTCTGTTTTCTGCCTGAACTAAGTTTTTATTAAACAAGAAAAATAAAATCTTGAAACTAACACTAATGTAGAATTTCGGATAGATCCTAATTTGCTTATAAATTTTGAATTAATTATGTTCTTTAAATTCTACACTCAATCAAAAACAACAGTACCGAATATTTCTTCCATTTATTCTGATAAAATAATTAAAAATAAAATCAAACAAACTTAATTCATAATTTATAATTACTTCAATTATTATTTCTTTTCAACAGTAGTGTTCTGATATCTTTTCAGAGAAAATAATATACAAGTAAAACAAACAAATAGTTAGGAATAAAGAATACGTAACTAGAATTAAGCTTTATTCAATTAAATTAAATTAAGAATGAGAAGTTAATATTTGTTGCACTACAGTAAATTAAAGGTCAACTTTTATCAAGTAAAAGTTCCTTAACCAGATGATAATAAATGCTTTTAGGTTAATTGAGAATCAGCAGCACCAGTTAAATTTTGATTTGTTGTGCATCCTTTATATTTTTATTTTTTTTCGAAATAAAATTGTCACTGCAGGATAATTATGAAAAGAGAATTGGAAGAAAGCTGTACATGGAAATCTTGATTAATGAGTCAATCGACTTATAATTGGCTCAATAATAACAATGGAGATAGGCACCAATAATGCTACAGAAGCAAACCAATAATGCTACCCCAAATAGCTATTAGTTATTCCCCAAATAGCGATAAATTTAGAAATTCAATTCGAGTTGCAACAATTGTTCATTAAATGCAATCGTACATGCAATCAAATATAAGAATATTTATTTTCATTTTCTTAAATACAATTGTTAAGAACAAATTTGTCTGAATTTGCTATAATAACTAATTTTATCAATCAACAAATTTGAAGTTGTATTTATTGGTAAAGAACATCAAGAGAATTGCATTTATCAAATATATGAGTACTAATCAAATTTATTTCAACAGCATTAAAAATGGTGCTCTATGATTGCAATTATTCAAGGAATATTTGCATGGCAACAAGTCGTTGATGGTATTAATGAAATATTTTGTCCTTCTCCATTAGACAATCGAAAAAAAGAAAATGGTGCCTCCATTATCTCATTTAAACTACTATTCTGTTTTCTTCATCAACCAAGTTTTTTTCTAACTTGAACAAGAAAATCTTACAATTAACCCGAATAATGTAGAATTTCTCAGAGATCTTAATTTGCTTAAAAAAATTCATTAATTAATTTCTCCAAAATTCTATGTTCTCATTCAAAACAACAGTACAGAATATTTCTCCAATTTATTCTGTTAAAATAAAAAATAAAATCAAACAATCTCAATTCATAATTTAGAGCAACTTCAATTATCCTTCCTTCTATTGACTGTAGTTTTCTAATATATTTTCTAAGAAAAAAATATATATGTAAAAAAAAAAAACAAATAGGCAGGAAACAAGAATATGTAACTAAAGTTCAGCATAATTTATTTAGTCGATTTATGTTGTCCTACAGCCAATTAAAGGTCAACTTTTACTTAGTAAAAGTTTCTTAACTACAATTAATAGAATGCTTTTATGTTATTTAGTTGAGAATCAGAAGCACCAGTTCAATTTTTATTTGTTGTTTCAACCTTTATATTTTTATTTGTTTTAAAAGAAATTTGTCAATGGATAAAAAAGAAGAAGAGAGAAATGGAGAAGGCCTTATAGCAAATCTTGATTTGCTTGATGCTCTGCTTTGTATCCGAACAAGGAGCAATTTCCTTACCATTCATCTGACCAGTCAATCCCATGATTAATGAGTCAATTAATAGAAATAGATATAATATCTCAATCAGTTGATTAAGAAATCTAATTTCATGAATTCAGATCAAATGCAATACCTGCAATACCTGACTGAGTAGAATGAGATCTGAGTCAACAGTATTAATCTAGCACGAATCTCAAAACAGAGTCCCTATATCTAAATAGGCATTGTGCTCCTTTTGGTCAGGCTGGAAGTATTGTCCTTGAGGGGATACGGACTTCTTCATTTCTGAATGGTTTTAGGAATGCTATTGAAATACCATCTCTATTGCTACAGAAGCAAACCAATAATGCTACCCCAAATGGCTTTTACTTTTTCCCTTGCCTTCTTTGCACTTCTCCTGTGCTTCTCTTTCTCTGTTAATCCACAACCTGAAAGCTATCTCACTGCAACTGCAAGTGCTCCGGTATCATGGACCAACACACCATCTGATCTCACAAACAACTATAAGTTCGATAGTGGTGAAATTGTCAATTCTATCCTCCACCGGCTAAACGTAACTCACGGGTTGTCATTTGCTACTGGGTTTTACTGCTTCCCGCCCTGTAAGAGCTATTACCTCTCCATATACATCGTATTTGTATATAATGATTATCTAGGGTACTTACCCACTGTCCCTCCACAAGTCATCTGGTCAGCAAATCGAGTCCGCTCTGTCAGTGGAAATGCCACACTTCAACTGACATCTAAAGATGGGCTAACCCTCGTGATAGTGATGGTACCCTAGTTTGGTCCACTAATGTGGTTAATCAATCTGTGGCCGGTATTAATGTCACAGAAGATGGTAATCTTGTGCTTTTTGATAAAAATCATTTGACAATCTAGCAATCTTTTGACCACCCGACTGATTGTCTAGTAATGGGGCAAACACTGGCACAAGGCATGACGCTTACTGCCAATTCCTCTAGCAGTGATTTTACTGAAGGCCAGTTTAATCTCACCCTCATTGATGATGGTTTGTATGGATTTTTCAATTCGGATCCCGCGCTAGTGCACTACATCAAATATTTGGCCTATTTCACGTCAAATGGAACAGCAATAGTAGGCAAGCCCATAAAGTTCATGAATGGCAGCCTGACTATGTTCTCCACGTTATCAAGCATTGATAAGGGCAAATTTAGTTTTACATTTCCTACTGCTAAATTAATACAGTACATGAGATTAGAGTCTGATGGGCACTTAAGACTTTATGATTATGATTATGATCATTATGATGAATTTCAATGGAAAATGGTTCCTGATTTGTTCAATCAGGATAACACTATGGATAACTGTGATTACCCAACATTCTGCGGGCACTATGGAATTTGCAATAATATTGGACAATGCACCTGCCTCACAGGAACCTTGGGAAAGTATTTCAAACAGGTTGATAACCAGCAACCAGAACTTGGCTGCGATGCAATTACTAATATAACTTGTCAAGATGTAAACAATCACCTTATGTTAGACCTTAATAATGTATCCTATTTCAGTGATGATTACAGTGATGATTACGGTGCTCCATTTAACAAAACTGATGAGGAGAGTTGCAAAAGGGCATGTCTTGAAGACTGCAAATGTAAAGCTGCTCTGTTTCATTCTTCTAAGGGAAAGTGTTTAACACTACAAGAGGTTTTTTCATTCAAGAATCAACCTCATGAGTATTCTTCTACTTATATAAAGGTGCAAGTTTCACCTCCTTCAAGTTCCAAAGTTGGGCTAAGAGTAACACTGGGTTCCACATTTGGATCTCTGTTCTTTATGTTCACCTTAATTAGTTTCTACATAGTGTGCTTGAGAAGACATGAAGAAGAGGAAGATGACGATACCATCGAACAATTACCAGGAATGCCAACTAGGTTGACTTTAGAAGAGCTACGAGTGGCCACTGAAAACTTTTATCAAGTAACTAGAATTAAGCTTTATTCAATTAAATTAAATTAAGAATGAGAAGTTAATATTTGTTGCACTACAGTAAATTAAAGGTCAACTTTTATCAAGTAAAAGTTTCTTAACCAAATAATAATAAATGCTTTTAGGTTAATTGAGAATCAGCAGCACCAGTTAAATTTTGATTTGTTGTGCATCCTTTATATTTTTATTTTTATTTCGAAATAACATTGGCACTGCAGGATAATTATGAAAAGAGAATTGGAAGAAAGCTGTACATGGAAATCTTGATTAATGAGTCAAACGACTTATAATTGGCTCAATAATAACAATGGAGATAGGCACCAATAATGCTACCCCAAATAGCAAGAAATTTAGAAATTCAATTCGAGTTGCAACAATTGTTCATTAAATGCAATCGTACATGCAATCAAATATAAGAATATTTATTTTCATTTTCTTAAATACAATTGTTAAGAACAAATTTGTCTGAATTTGCTATAATAACTAATTTTATCAATCAACAAATTTGAAGTTGTATTTATTGGTAAAGAACTTCAAGAGAATTGTATTTATCAAATATATGAGTACTAATCAAATTAATTTCAACAGCATTAAAAATGGTGCTCTATGATTGCAATTATTCAAGGAATTATTTAATGAAATATTTTGTCCTTCTCCATTAGACAATCGGACAAAAAGAAAATGGTGCCTCTATTATCTCATTTAAACTACTTCTCTGTTTTCTTCATCAACCAAGTTTTTTTCTAACAAGAACAAGAAAATCTTGAAATTAACCCGAATAATGTAGAATTTCACAGAGATCTTAATTTGCTTAAAAAAAATCATTAATTAATTTATCTAAAATTCTTTGTTCTCATTCAAAACAACAGTAGATGAATAATTATTAGTCAAGGATGTATTAAACACATTTATTAATATAGCCTTGGTAGCCTCTACCAAGCTTTCAAAAAAAAAATATTTCTCCAATTTATTCTGATAAAATAAAAATAAAATCAAACAATCTCAATTCATAATTTAGAGCCTGACTATGTTCTCCACGTTATCAAGCATTGATAAGGGCAAATTTAGTTTTACATTTCCGACTGCTAAATCAATACAGTACATGAGATTAGAGTCTGATAGGCACTTAAGACTTTATGATTATGATTATGATTATGATGAATTTCATTGGAAAATGGTGAATGATTTGTTCAATCTGGACAACACTATGGATAACTGTGATTACCCAACATTCTGTGGGCACTATGGAATTTGCAATAATATTGGACAATGCACCTGCCTCGCAGGAACCTTGGGAAAGTATTTCAAACAGTTTGATAACCAGCAACCAGAACTTGGCTGCGATGCAATTACTAATATAACTTGTCAAGATGTAAACAATCACCTTATGTTAGACCTTAACATTGTATCCTATTTCAGTGATGATTACAGTGCTCCATTTAACAAAACTGATGAGGAGAGTTGTGAAAGGGCATGTCTTGAAGACTGCAAATGTAAAGCTGCTCTGTTTCAGTCTTCTAATGGCAAGTGTTTAACACTACAAGAGGTTTTTTCCTTTGAATCAACCAGATGAGTATTCTTCTACTTATATAAAGGTGCAACCACCTTTGAGTTGCAAAGTTGGGCTATAGGAGAAACACTGGGTTCCATATTTGGAGATCTGTTCTTGATGCTCACCTTAATTATTTTTTCCATAGTGTGTTTGAGAAGGCATAAAGAAGCAGAAGATGAAGATATCATCGAACAATTACCAGGTATGCCAACCAGGTTCACTTTCGAAGAGCTACGAGCTGCCACTGAAAACTTTGTCAAAATACTTGGAAAAGGTGGATTCGGTGCTGTGTTTGAAGAAGGTGGGGTGATGAGAGAATAGCAGTGAAACGTTTGGATAATGTTGGACATGGAAAGAAGGATTTTTTGGCAGAGGTCGAGACTATTGGCAGTATCCATCATATTAATCTGGTGAGGCTAATCGGGTATTGTGCGAACAAGTTGAATAGGCTCTTAGTTTATGAGTACATGTGTAATGGGTCGTTGGATAATTGGATCTACTGCATAGATGTGAGAGATCCTTTGGGTTGGTCCGTCAGGTTCAAAATTATAACCGACATAGCCAAGGGTTTATGTTATCTTCATGAGAAATGCAGGCAAAAAATTGTTCATTTCGATATCAAGCTGGAAAATATTCTTTAGATGAAAATTTTAATGCTAAAGTTTCTAACTTTTGTTTATCCAAGCTTATCGATAGGGACATTACCAGAGTAATGACTAAAATGAGGGGCACCCCTGGATATTTAGCACCTGAATGGCTCACAGCAATGGTCACTGAGAAGGTTGATGTTTACAGTTTTGGTGTGGTGGTAATGAAGATTCTATCTGGAAGAAGAAGCCTTGATGATTCCCAGACTGAAGAGGATTGCCATCTAATTAATTTGTTGGAAGAAAAATCTAAGAGCAATGGATTATCATATTTGATTGACAAAAATCTTGGTGATGTCGAATTATACAAAAAAGAAATTGTGAATGTGATGGAGCTTGCAATGTGGTGCTTGCAATGGGATAGTACCCGAAGGCCTTCAATGTTAATAGTGTTTAAGGTTTTAGAGGGTATTATGGAGGTTGAAACATCATTGGATTATAATTTTATTTCTTCAATTCCAATGATTGCGAATATACCTGGGACCGTAGTGGAACAGTCAGCACTCTTACCAGCATCAGTGTTGTTAGGCCCTCATTGAAAGTCAGTGATCCTTTATTCTTAGCATTATGCGTCCTATTAGCTGAAAGAGTACTTCGAGCAATCTTTGAACTGCATTATTTAGAAGTGTGTTTCAGTTTTGTTAAAAAGTCCAGTTTTTATTAGTCTTTTATCTTATGCATGTATGTTTGAAGGAATTACTTATGTATTGGACAATGCAATTTACATTACATTAAATTTTGTTTATTTGGATTCTACTTTTACCATTTAAATGTCAATTTGTTTTATTGTCTTGAAAATAAATTGTTGATGATATTGAATCCAAATCCGATCCAATTAGGATATGTGACAATCCTCAACTTTCAAATATAACCTTGTAAATTAGGAAATGGCAGCTGGTACAAATCTGTATGTAGCCAAGCATCTATAATCAGTGTAAATGAGACAGTTAAATATGAAATATGGTATCAGAGTAGTAAGAACTATAGCAATACGTAATGTGCTCAGAGACAAGTCAAAATCGCCGTGACGAGTTATAACCAAACCACGACTGATGACGAAGTGACACCTGACATGTCAGGCAACATAGTGGGAGGAGTCAGAAACCTCACTGGTAAGCTCAATTTCAATCAAGCACATCTAACGGTTGGGGGAGAGGAAAAATTTCACTCAAATTGGGTGTAAGGTGCTATCACTGCCACCAAAACGGATACAAGAAATGGCTCTGTTGTTTTCTGCACCCCCACCTATGACTAATGAAGAAGAAGGAAAGAAATGGAAGCATCTCGCACATAGGATCGGCACAA
The DNA here is from genome assembly GCA_024447775.1 of Carex cristatella. Lineage (NCBI taxonomy): Eukaryota > Viridiplantae > Streptophyta > Magnoliopsida > Poales > Cyperaceae > Carex > Carex cristatella. Next base: position 4,317,102 of record JAJHPF010000007.1, read on the forward strand.
CAAATCAACTCAGAACTGCACAGTTGGCGATGGGGGTTTACTATCCGGACCTTAATGTTATCAATAATTGCACTGCTCAAAGGTTGTCTAGGCAACATTAATGCTAACTCCAGACACTGAAAGTGACCAAATTAGCATCGTACAACTTAAACCCTGTAAAAAATATGGTCCGGACCATGAACTTTACCAATATCTTGGTACTCAGCCACAAGAGAGTGAATTTTATAAGTCAAACCACAAGACTGTCAAAAAAGAATTCCAGAGCCAAAATTGTTTTCCAAAACAACAATAAAAAGAAATATTAGATCAACTTACAGCAACGTTCACATTTTCTTAGAACAAAAGGATCATTTCAATGAATATGTACCTCCAAAATGGTTAAAATTGTATACAAATGGATGTTTGCAACTACTGTAACTTTGGTTTAATGCATGTTAAAATATATGGAATCTCTCATATATACAAACATAAACTAATCGGTAAAACTAGAACCAGAATTGAAAATGCAAAATAGTCTTAGTTGTGGAGATAACAGATTAACAGTTGATGTTTAGAGCCTTGCTTACTGCGAAACTGCTTTTGAGTTGGTGAATTGGGCATTCCTATTTACATTGGTGGACCAGTAAGTCAGTAACTACTACTGTATCAGCGTCATTAATTAGAATGCGAGTAGAGAATAAATAGATGACAGAGATAATAATAATATCTCAAAATTTTCCGTTTCTATCAGTATCATTGCAATCAGTTATCTACAAAGATCTTAATCCAATCCGATGGTAGTAAAGATAAGCTCATCAGTAATTACATATTTATCCTTTAAAATTTTAAGAACTCGCATTTATATCCAATTCATAATATTTAACATTAGCTTTATATAAATTCCATTTTACCCTTCTGTTTTTATCCTTCTTCTTGGTCTCTTGCCTAGTTGCTTAGTAACAGCATTGAAAATTCAAAACAGCACTGATAATTGGTCTTATTAAAACAGCACTCTTGGTCCCATTTTACCCTTCCTACTTATAATAATTCTCATTATATAAGGAGATGATGCGTATCTGGCACTGGACTGGCAAGCTTATATTGATTGCACGTACCACTGTCTAGAGAGTTCAATGTCAGGCAGCTGCTTGGAAAGCGACTCCAAGAATACCCTAAGCAGGTCGCTCTGAATTCAAACAATTTATACTTCAGTTATATCAATCTAAAAATACTACAAGCGCATGACAATTCACTACAACAAAACAGAGTATCAGCGACCGGTACTTTTGGTCCCTGATACCCAAAGCGCCGGTCGCTGATACTACTTTTGGTCGCTGATGATATTTTTTGGTCGCTGATGCTTGTCTGCTGACGTCACCGGTCGCTGAATGACGTCACCCGGGTCGCTGATACCTTATCAGCGACCAATATCATCCCGGTCGCTGAAATTCTTTTTTTTATAAAAAAAAATTGTTTCTGATGCTTTTTTTTATTATTTCTTCTGAAAATAAAAACAGTAAAAATATAAAAACAAAACAGAAAATAGAAAAATAAAAACAGTAAAATCAAAAATATAACAACAAAAAATAGAAAATAAAAACAGTAAAAATATAAAATCAAAAAAAGAAAAAAAAACAGTAAAAACAACAACAAAACAGAAAAATTATAACAAAAACAGTAAATAAAAACAGTAAAAACGAGAAAAAAGAAAAAAAAACTGAAAAAATAGAGAAATAAGAGGTTAGAGGTCAGAAATTGCCGAGAGAGAGGTGGCACGACGTCGGGAATGGCATAGCTCAGGAGTATCAGCGACGTCGTGTCTGCTTGATCCGGACAGAGGCTCACAGAGGGGGCTAGGGTTTAAAACGCACGGCTGCAAAAATGAAAGAAAGGTCCGCGCGCGGGGCTTTTCAATCGAAAACTTTCAGAGACCGATATTTTTGGTCGCTGAAAGTTTTTCGCCGGTCTCTGATGCTTTTTACCTTTTTTTTTAGTCTTTTCAAATGGTTTTCAGCGACCGGTGGAAGCGCCGGTCGCTGATGCCGGTCGCCGATGATACTGGTCGCCGTTTCTTTTTAAAATTGGCTTTCAGCGACCGGCGCTTTTACCGGTCGCTGATAATGGTCGCTAAAAACCAAATCTGCTGTAGTGATTGTAGCTTGACGCTAGTAGTGGAAACTATAAAAATCCTTTTTGGTAAGTAATTTGACAGAATTTACTATTTACTGAAACCAGTCCTTGTTAAAGCATTGTGGATATGGTACCAATGTTTCCAATCTTAAATTAAGATCAAGTTAAATTACCATTCATTCCATCCAGTTCTAAACCCATTGAACCCAAACATTTACTTTTGCCTCAATCATTATCAATCTATCCTCTAGCTACCCTCAGTTCTGCAATCAAAGGAAGATCAAATAAAAAAATAATGAAAGGCAAACTAATATAGGAAACAATCTGTAGTAAAGTGCTACTGATATACAACATCCGATATCAAAGGAAAGAAAAAATATAATCGTCCATATTTGATATATTATAGAGTCTTAAATATTATGATTTTACTGTTTTTGATATATTTGATATATTATATAGTTACACTACACAAATATGTGATTTCTTAAATAAGTAATATTGAATCTTTTGAGAGGGGTACAAAAAATTCCCCTTTCACTCTAAACAACTAGATAATGTTATTTTTTAACGTCATGGTTAGGCACATAGGTTGTTTAAAGTAGTTGTGTGTTTGTTTATTCTTTGTCAATATTTGTAGTTCTTATACAATTATTGAACAGATTTGGTTGTGCGTTTGGTTCATTTGAACTACCAATATTTTTCCCCCCTCTGTTTATTTTTAGGTTCCATATTCTAACAAAATAAATATAATATCAAACCTTACTTTTCGCTTCAATTGGAGATTACTGAAAAGTATAAATAGGAAATTAAATGTATTTATTAATTATATCTTTATCGGCTTCTTTGTAGAATCAAATAAAATTGCTGAATCAGCATCTATTATAATCTTTACATGCTCAGTGGAAATTTTGAAAGAGAAAAGCAACTCGATCAGCAGGTTTGAAAAATCCAATAAATATAACTAATAAAATTAAAATGTGAAAAGGCAAAGGTGTCTTTCCAGATCATTTTTTTTACATAACTACTGCACCAGTCGATCTCAATTGGTGTACCAGTCATGGTACATTTATGAAGAAATTACCAACAAATATATGCTCCTTTAGTCAAATAACATACAAAGGTATGACATAGGGTGCTATATCACAAACAAATATATGCTCCTTTAGTCAAATAACCAAAATAATAACTACGGTAGTGGATTGCTATCTATCAAGGCCTACTACTCGCGTGCCTCCCCAGGATCAGCTGCACCAAAACCTGAAAATAACCCAAAGGGTGGGGGTGAGAATATAATTCTCAGTGCGAATTTGACACAATCGAGTTATTGGACTTGCAATCAGTCTCCATGTTCAAAAATGAAATTCATACAAAAGCACATTAGCCATTCTATAATAATATATAAGTATATACATATGCTCGACAACAAATAATCAAATGAAATACAATTTACGGAATTTCCAAGGTGAAATTCAAACAAGCACATATTTGACCTAACTTATTTTATCATGACTGGTAGCACTTACAGTTGTTCCACCGAGCTGGACCCTTTATCTGACTCTCGTCTGTAGGGTTGCTGGCACCTACAGACATTCCACCGAGCTGGACACTTTATCTGACACCCATCTGTAAATGCTTTGCTTAACTATTTACTAAGGTCTGGTTCAAAACCATAAAGAGAAAATTCACTTGAAATAATTCAGAATGTCGTAATAATCAATTGACCATCCAAATATATTACCACGTAGTGTAATGCTCCCGAGCCATAGACGTCACACACAAGTCACCCACAATCACAATCAATCATATACATATAGTTACCCACCCCTCGTCCCAACCGGTACTAGGAAAAGCCTGAGGGCCATTCACCTAATGTGCCAATAGGTTTCTGGGATCAAAATCTGCTAGCCAGCTAGCCAGACTTTGCAAATTCATTCACATATAATTCCACATGCATCAATTTGTGGTGACTTTTAATCATAACAAATCATAAGAGAAAAATCAAGATGACAACCATACGAATATGCAAATCAACCATGTCACACAATTTGGTTTTAACTAAATTGAGTTATGCAAACAATTCACACAATTTCAATTATGCAACAATCAAACATACAACATGACAATCGAAAATAATTTAATTTCTGAAAATGAAACATTAAACAAGTCCAAGAACCCCGCACTTTATTACGGAAAGCGTATCACGTCCCTATGGTTCGGACGTCTCAAAAGGTTCCACAACTTCTTGCTCAACCGAGCCTACACCTATTTCAATCATATATAATTGATTTAATCTTTGTTTGACAATTGATATGCCTACTTGGGTTTTATTAGTTCCTTTATGATTTGCTTAACATAATTCCTATAGATTCACACAACCTATAACTTGGTTTGTAGGACTGTACACATTTAATCAATGTATTCTGAAAAATACTGGTACAGAAGTTGCTGGTATGCCAGTTCGGACGGCTATTTCTCAACATTTTCCTCCATAGGTTACCCTCAAAATTTTACACAACCCTTTCATATATGTTTACTAGCATCTCACAAAATTTCAAGTGAAAATAAGCAGTCTAGCTCCTGGTTTTCAATATTTTTCTCCAGCAGTCCGAATTTTCCAGAATCTGGACCTATCGAGGCAAAATCAGTACCAGTAAAATTTTGGGTAGTGTTTTAGGACAAAATTAAATATGATCATATTGTTAACTTCAAATTCTAGTTGCTCATAAAATTTGGGGATCGTATGCCTTTAGGAACCCTAGTTTTGGGGTCTCCAAAGTTGACAACACTTGCTGAAATTTGTATTTTCCCCAATTATACAAACCTTAGATTAACCAAAACCAAAATAAATTCCATATTTTCAAGAGAAAGAGGGGACATTACCAATCAATACCTTTGTTGGTCGGATTGAACTAAACTAATCAAAATTTCTTCCCCAAATTTCGGATTTGAAACCAACCCTAACGAAAAAGTCGCGATTTAAGTGACATTGAGAAAGGAAGTACTAAATTAATAACATGGAAGTTTAATGGAAGTAGATTACTCACAATTTATACAAAAATATTCAGATTTGAGCAAACTCTAGAAAATGGAGTTGAATTTCAGATTTTTGAGAGACAAAAGAGAGAAAACAAGTACCAATAGAGGAGTTAGATGGCAAATTTTGGGGAGATCTCAACCTTTCCACTTCTTTTTTCAAATTGTTTGATGGATTTTCAAGGGAGAAGATGATCTCCCTCTTTCTTTTCTTCTCTTGGGCAAACCACACACAAGGAGGAGGCAAAACAGGGAAGGGACGGAGAGAGAGAAAGAGAAATAGCATGATTTTTGGAAATTTTACCAACTAGACCCTCAAAATGTCCAATATTACTAAAAGAGCAATTTTACTTATAATTATACATATGAGGTTGCAAAGTGTTCCCAATTTACACAAGGCATAAATTTCAAGATTCGACTAAGCTTGGTTGTTTTGAAAATTTCAGACCAACGTTTAATTGTTTTTGAAAATTTCAGACCAACGTTTGTATCGTCCGCTCGGATTGACCATTTGTTTGCGGATGATGTGCTGAACTGAATCTTAACTTTGTACCCATGGACTCTTGAAAACTTCCCCCAGAAATGCGAGGAAAAACGAGTATCTCAGTCAGAGATGATATTTCGTGAGCAACCATGATACTTAAATTGATATTGCAAAAAAAAAATCAGCCAACTCTTTTCCGGTCATATCAGACTGAAGTAGGATGAAATGTGCAATTTTAGTCAGTCTATCCACTATAACTTAAATGGCATTGTATCGCCCGACAGTCCTCGGGAAACCAATCACAAAATCCATGGGTTTTAGTAGTCCCGCCCTCTTTTGTCTATCGGCTTTAACTTGTTGACAAACTTGACACTTCTCAACATAACTCTGAACATTCCTCTTCATCTTTGGCCACCAAATGTGTCGCTTTAGATCCTGATACATCTTGACTTCACCAGGATGAATGGTATATCCCGAGTCATGTGCCTCTGATAGAATCAACTTCCTCAACTCTGAATCATTAGAAACACATATACGGTCATTAAATCGTAGAATACCATCCTCATGGAGCCGAAATGGAGAGTCTTTATCTGATTCAGAATGGTTTCGAAACTTCTGACATTTTGGGTCTTCCTGTTGTGCTCTTCGGATACGCTCGTGTAACTCTGGCCGAACCTCAACCGCAGCCAATATAATTGATGCAAATGCAGATGTACCCGCACTAGTTGTATTTCCAATCAATCGAGGTAATGTTTCCAATGCAAAATCTCGAGATGTGCCAACATATAAATTCATCCTTCACATTTCTTCGAGAAGATATACTTCACTTGTGATAAGAGATTCTAGATTTATCTGGCTCTTCCTGCTGAGCGCATCTGCTACCACATTTGCCTTGCCTGCATGATACTGAATGTCCAGATCATAGTCTTTCATCAACTCCAACCATCTCCTTTGTCTCAAATTCAACTCTTCTTGAGTAAAAATATACTTCAAATTTTGGTGATTCATGTAGATACGACATCTCGCTCCATACAAGTAATGTCCCCAAATCTTTAATGCAAAAATCACTGCTGCTAACGCCAAATCTTTCAGACCAACGTTTAATTGTTTTAAACATTCTAATTTTATTTATCTACGTGTGTGTGTGTGTGTGTATACATTTTTTTTTATTTCAAATTTCCTTAGCGTAACAAAGGGGGTGAATATCTTTGCATTTTACTTAAGTAGAAGTGGTGCTTAAGAGGACGTGCAGCACTAGAACCGTAAGGGAGGGTGGCGAAAAAGATAGCAACCAATAGTGGCGAAGTGGACAGCAACCAACCAAAACCCTAAGAAAAACAAATTTCTTCAATAACCCAACAATGGTAAAATATATATATATAGACACACACACACACACACACACACACACATGACTAACCTTAGCAAGATAGAGAGGAGAAATACAAACTTCGAAGATCTTAGATCCCTCCTTGTGCGCATAAATCAAACCAACATTCAATATAGAAAGAGGGAGAGAGAGAGAGAGAGAGAGAGAGATAGTAATATTAATCAAAACGACGCTAGAAGATAAGCTTTTTATTTCATTAAAATCCTAATAGACCTTTCATACACGGATATTTACCTATAAATCTGTGTAGCTCTCTCAACATATACACATGACTATTTAAATAAAAAAACCATTTACAAAAAATATTGTATTTTATTAAATATCTATGTAGCTCTCTCACTATTCCTATACAGATATTTAATGAAATATTTGTGTACAAAAGCTTCATTTCCACACGGTTTTTTTTCCCACACAATTATACACTGATTTTTAAATTAATATTTGTGTAGGATTCTTACAGATATATATATATATTTTAACCATTATAAAAATCCTATTTCGTACATGGTTTTATATAAAATAAATGAAATCCGTGTATAAGGTACAGTGTAGGAAGTGTTTTTTTGTAGTAGTGAATGAACAGAGAGGTCAATGAACTAATGGCAAGAAATCGAAATATTAATTCTTATGATGACATGTATGGGACCTCAGAGCTCAGTAGGAGATATAATTCAAGCTCATCTTTATATGGAGTACAACCATACTACAATTCTTCTAGCACATACAATCCATATGTTGGATATGAGGATATTAATAATTCTTCATTTGACACTGCATTAATGTCTTTCTTTTTTGGTTCTGTACAACAATATCCCCATTTGTATTTTAATACAGAGGACGATGAGATTTTCTAGCTAGCTCGGCATAACTTTTGGCAATAAAAGTGTGTTTAATTTTTAATACTTGTATTACATTATATAATTAGTGAATTATTTGAGTGTAATGTTTTGTCTTAACATAGTTTTATTACAAAACAGGCTTTCTTAAAAAAAAACCGAGTTTCCGAGTCAACTCGTCTGATTCCGACCGATTCATCTGATTCCGATTCTACAGTCAAGACTTCGATTCCGATTCCAAGTTTCAGAACCATGCTTGAGAGGGAGAAATACATAATTTCTATGTTTTTGAGGGATATACGTGCAATTCTCCCTTTTTCTTTTTATCGTTCTTTTATGTGGGGAAAAAAGATAAAAAGAGTTGGCAAATAGCTCACAGGCTCTTTGTTTGTGACATATTGCGACGAAATTCTATTGGATCAGATTCTCATGGGCTCTAATATGAATATCAGGCTGGGCCTGGGGTTATAGTACTGACAATGGGACCAAGCATTAATTTAGGAATGAATTGAAGAGCGGGACCCATTCTTCAGGTCCCCAAATATTGGTCTTTGCTGGGGCCTATTAATAGCCGAGATATTAATTAATTAGGCGAGATAGTAGTCCCGTCATATTTCTTTCATAAATTAAAGTACAATGGAGGTCGACAACATAGTAGCTATCTAGCTTGACAGCAACTAGCTGGACTACTTAATTAAGTTTTATGAAATAGCCGAGATATAAATTAGGTCCTTGATATTTCTTTCATAAATTAAGTACAATGGAGGTGGACAACAGAGTAGCAACAGCAACTAGCTAGACTTCTTCAATTTTATCAATGATATACTGTCTACTGCATTTTATTTGCTCCAGTTATAAACTTAATTTTAGATCGCTTGTAGGAGTTGGGTTCTACTTCACAAGTAATGAGTTTAGGTGCAAAGTTTATAAATTTTTTTTAACGTACTTAGTGTAAAGATCACAAGTGGAGAAATTATGAAGATTATAAGTTAATTTTAATACACTTATTAATTTTTACTACTTGACTTTATGCTAAATGAATTCTAAATTTTACAAGAGGGATCAAGTTACAACAATTTTGAGTTACCACAGAGTTACAACAACGGTTTTTTTCATTTTCAAAGTCCAAATCATCGATCCAAACGCTCAACATGATTATCAAAATAAAATGTGCTTCCAGATCAAATTTTACATTTTTTTGAATTTTTTTACTATTTATTAAGATGGATACAAAATTCGATGGTCTGAATTTGACTAGTTTTTGTACTCATCTTAATAAATAGTAAAAAAAATTCAAGAAAATATAAAATTTGATCTGGAAGCATATTTTATTTAGATAATCATGTTGAACGGTTTGGATCGACAATTTGAACTTTGAAAATGAAAAAAAACCGTTATTCTAACTTTGTGGTAATTCAAAATTGTTGTAACTTGATTCTTCCTCATTTTACAATTATTGCATGGAAATAACTTCATTTCATAATTAAGAGACACGGAGGATGTTGCATTTGTCACTAAACCAAAAGTTAGTTCTTAGTTTTCATGTTAGTTAATCGAGAATTAGAAGCACCACCTAAATTAATAGGCTAATTTTATATTGCATCTAGCAGTTGGATTTCTTACTTCAGAAGCGGTATATGGGTTTACATCAAAATTTTATAAATTTTGAATGTATTTAGTATAAAGTGAAGCAGTCAAAAATTGAAGATTATAAGTTAATTTTAATGCACTCATTTTTTTATCATTTTCACACTTGATTTGGTTGTTTTCTAGTTAGGTCATGTTTGGTTGTGGAGTAAGTGATAGAGTAAACCCTCTATTCCACCTTTAAAGAGCCAAATAAGAAGTAAATTTGAAGGAGTAAGATGGAGTAATATTTGAGTAATGGGTTTTAAATATAAACAAGAGAGTTCAGTTTAAACGGTTCGGTTTTTCTAGTTAAATGGATTAGTTTAGTTAATTTTTTAAAACCGATTTAATAGTTCGGTTTGGTTTAGAAAATTTGAAATTATTTATACCAAACCGACTGAAATTTTTAAAATCATCCCCGTCTGAACCAAACATTTAAAAAAAATAAAAAATTATGACATAATGTATATTGTTTTGTTCGATTTAACTTGTTAAATCGAACAAACCTGTTAAACCGAACCACACAAAACTTTTAAATTTATCTTTAAAAAAATTCAAGAGATTAACTACAAAATTGGTTATTATTATGATTAATATCATATTTCGGTTCAACCGAACAAATCGAAATTTACTTCAGTTTGCTCATTTGGTTATATTTGATTTGTCTATTTCAAATTAGTTTGAGCCAAACCGAACTGATGAACACACTTAATTTTATCATCCTTTATACAATTAATTGCAGAGACATATCACGTGACGTATATCAGCACTGTTAAACAAGTATACTGAGACATATCACGTGACAAGCATTAGACATGCTATAACACGGTTCAGTTTTAAAAAGTCGCACTCAATTTAAAAACGCAGATTCATTGCTCACTTTAAAAAAAAAGGCGTTATATTTGTTGGTCAAAATGGCACATCTAATTTGCACCCAATATATACATTCGGAAAAATGATGACAAAAAATATTGTGTACACTCATAAATCTCTTTAACCTAAAAATATTATCTAGCTACACTCGTAAATTTCTTTTACCGCGGTTCAAAATATGAAGAAAAAAAATAGACATTGGAATCTGAGAAAAAAGTTCCAAGCCAAAATATAAAAGTCAAAAAAATTTGAACTTAAAAAAATAAATTGGAATTTATTATTTATTTTATAAACATTTTTCATAATTTTTATCCACTATTGCTTAATTTTTTTTATTATTTCTTTGCAAGATTTAGAAAAAGGAATTTAAAAACTGGCCCGGCACGTCTAAATATAGGTAAAGCATGTCGAAACACATCTTATCATGCCGTGTCATATCAATATATGTTTTGTGTCCATTGGCATTACATTGCAGCATGACATAACATATTATATTTTAATTTTTTGATGTGTTAACATGACACGACATGTATTCCAAACATGCTGAAACACAACACACCACATTTGCATTTCGCTATTCCTACAAAAGTAAATATAATGGTACTCAACAGATAGAGAAAAAAAATAGAGTAAACACATTTTTCTTCATCTTTTCCAGAAAATAAAAAATTCCGGAATTGACAAATCCATGAAACCACACTATTTTGCTCCGATCTTTCATGAGAATTATAAAGCTAGTACCTGAATTTGATCAATCAAAAATTTTCCTTTTCCTTTTCCTTTTCCTTTTCCATTTAGTAAATTGGGATGAAGATGTTAAGTGGGGGAGAGGGGGAGGGGCAAAAAATGGTCCGATATTATTTGTCCATATACTGATCTATATTTGAATTTTTGGGGATTTGAATATTTAGATACAGATATGAATTCGGATAATTATTTGTATCCGTATTATTTTTATTTTTTTGAATATCCATTTGTGCAAATATAGATCCGTATAATTCTCTATATATGTAATTTTTTATCCGTTTTTTTAGAAAGAAATATTATTTTTGTTTGTTGGAATGTTTTCATAAAAAATATAGTTATGTTGGTGTTTAATTTTTGTAATGGGATATATATATTGTAAACATAAGAAAATTTATTTATTTACCCTAATTATTAAATGTATGAATTATATCCGTATTTTATGTTACTTTATATTATAATGAAAACATAATTTATTGAATAATATGTGAATTTATTACAATGTTTAAATTAGATATTTAAATTATATTTGTATCTATATTTGTATATGTATCTATTTAATATTTAATATGTATTTAATATCTATTTTAATATTTAAATTACAATGTTTAAAGGGTCTATAGATAGAAGTTAGATTGGCTCTGTTTAAAAACAGAGATTCATTTTCGAGTTAATGCAGAGGATACGCATTCAGTGCTCAACCCCAATATTCTCGGACCCATCAACACCTATGTTGACTGATCCTGGTCTATAGCATTAAATGGTAGAACATTACAAATTTGAAGGAATTACTACCACTTAAGTGAGCGAGGTTGTGAGAGGTGGTTTTTGTTATTAAATTTGATCGTTAGCTAGAATGACCGAAGCCCAAAGGTTAAACAGAGTGGAAATAACATCTCGTGGTAGGACAGAGAGAGTTTATATTTGTCCATCTTCTCCCACTATCATTTAAACTTTCTCATTCCAGTCATATAATTCCTCGTTGTTACGCTCTGATTATACTCCTACAGAAGCAAACCATTAATGCTACCTCAAAATGACTTTTAATTCTTGCCTTGCCTTCGTTGCAGTACTTCTCCTGTGTTTCTCTTCCTCTGTTAATCCACAATCTACACATAATTATCCCACTGCAAGCGCTCCTACATCATGGACCAACTCCCCATCTCTCCCATACCTGTAATAGTTTTTTCCTCTCCATATACATCGTAGTTGTATTTACCGAGCATTGTAGACCAGGGGATTATTCGGATTGTTATGATTTTACCCTATACAACAGCATCTGTCCCCAAGTCATCTGGTCAGCAAATCGAGTGCGCCCTGTCAGTGAAAATGCCACACTTCAACTGACATCTAAAGATGGTCTAACCCTTCGTGACAGTCACGGTAGCCTTGTTTGGTCCACAAGTGGGTTGAATCGATCTGTGTCCGGTATTAACCTCACAGAAGCTGGCAATCTAATTCTCTTTGATATAAATAATTCCATACTATGGCAATCTTTTGACCACCCAACTGATTGTCTAGTAATGGGACAAACGCTGGCAGTATGCATGAGCCTCATTGCCAATTCATCTAGGACCAATTTGTCTGAAAGCCAGTTTTATCTCACCTTCCTTGTTGACCCTGATTTGGCTATGTTGTATGGACTGGTCAATTCTAATCCCAGATTGATATACTATCAAAAGTTCTATGCGGTACGATACAGTTTGGTTGAGAAGCCTAATTTTATGAAGTTCATAAATGGAAGCCTGACAGTGTTCTACATGTTCCCAAGTGCTAATGGCACTAATATTTTTACATTTCCGCCTGCTAAATCAATACAATACATGAGATTAGAGTCTGATGGACACTTAAGACTTTATGAGTATAATTATGAACTTAATGAATGGAAAATGATGGGTGATTTGTTTGAATTGGATATCTGTGATTACCCAACATTTTGTGGGCCCTATGGAATTTGCAATAATGGACAATGCACCTGCCCCGCAGAAATCTTGGGAAAGTATTTCAAGCAGGTTGATAACCAGTGACCAGAACTTGGCTGCTATGCAATTACTAATATAACTTGTCAAGATGTAAACAAACACTTTATGTTAGACCTTAATAATGTGTCCTATTTCGTTGATGTTGACAATGATGGATTTAACACACCTGATGAGGAGAGCTGCAAAAGGGCATGTCTTGGAGATTGCAAATGTAAAGCTGCTCTGTTTGAGTCTACTGGGTACTCATCAGTTGGCAAGTGTACAACACTGCCAGAGATTTTTTCCTTTAAGAATTCTCAACCTGAGGAGAAAGGATTTAACTCTTCTGTATATATTAAGGTGCAAGCTGCCCCTTCACCACCTTCTACCCCTCCACCACCTTCTAGTTCCAAAGTAAGGCTAGGAGCAATACTGGGTTCCACATTTGGAGCTCTGCTTTTTATACTCACCGTAACTAGTGTTTACATAGTGTGTTTTAGAACACGTGAAGCAGAGCAAGATGAGGACATCATCGAACAATTATCGGGGATGCCAACCAGGTTCACATTCGAAGAGCTACGAGCAGCCACTGAAAACTTTGTCAAAATACTCGGAAAAGGTGGATTTGGTACTGTGTTTGAAGGAAGGTGGGGTGATGAGAGAATAGCAGTGAAACGTTTGGATAATGTCGGACATGGAAAGAAGGATTTCTTGGCTGAGGTCGAGACTATTGGCAGTATCCACCACATCAATCTGGTGAGGATGATCGGTTTCTGTGCTGACAAGTTAAATAGGCTTTTAGTTTATGAGTACATGTGTAACGGGTCATTGGATCAGTGGATCTACTGCAGAGATGGGAGAGTTCCTTTGGATTGGCCTATCAGGCTCAGAATTGTAACTGACATAGCAAAGGGTTTATGTTATCTCCATGAAGATTGCAGGCAAAAAATTGTGCATTTCGATATCAAGCCGGAAAATATTCTTTTAGATGAAAAATTTAATGCTAAAGTTGCTGACTTTGGGTTATCCAAGCTTATTGATCGGGACATTAGCAGAGTAATGACTAAAATGAGGGGCACTCCTGGATATTTAGCACCTGAATGGCTGACAGCAATGGTCACTGAGAAGGTTGATGTTTACAGTTTTGGTGTGGTGGTAATGGAGATTCTATCTGGAAGAAGAAACCTTGATGATTCCCAGACTGAAGAGAATCACTATCTGATTAAATTGCAACAGATTATTAGATTTGATTGACAAAAATATTGGCGATGTCGAATTAAACAAAAAAGAAATTGTGAATGTGGTCAAGCTTGCAATGTGGTGCCTGCAATGGGATAGTACCCGAAGGCTTTCAATGTTAATAGTTGTTAAGGTTTTAGAGGGATTGATGGAGCTAGGTTGAAACATCATTGGATTATAATTTTGTGTCTTCAATTCCAATGTTGGCAAATTTACCTAGCGTAGTGGATCAGTCAGCTCCCTCTCCAGCTTCAGTGTTATCAGGCCCTCGGTAAAATTACATGATCCTTTATTCAAATCATTCTGACTCCAAGCTAAAAGAGTCCTTGGAGCAATCTTTAAAACTACACTGGTGAGAAGTGTGTTTCCATAGTATTTAATATATATAAGATTGTTTCTATTTTATGCATGTATGTTTGAAGGTATTTCTATTGTAATGTATCGATGATTTTATGCATGTATGTTTAATTTGAACGTATTTCTATTGTAATATATGGATGATTTTATGTATGTATACTTGCAGGTATTTCTATTGTAATCTATGGATGATTTTATTTGTGTATGTTTGAGCGTATTATTAATTATTCTTATGTCAATTTTTTTTTGGAAAAATTGTGAAAATGCCACTCCAAAACTTTCAAATTGTGAAAATGCCACTCCAAACTTTGAAATTGTCAAAATGCCACTTCAAATTTTATTAATTTGTAAAAATGTCACTCCAAATAATTAATGACTAAAATATCCTTCTTCTCCTCTTCTTTCTCCTGCCTTCTCTTCTTCTCTTGTTTACCCCCAGGAGATCAATAAGTTACGGAAAGGCCCATAGTCATTAGAAATATATGGAATTATAAAAGATTTGGGCTTGCTCTGTAAGTGGTCTAGAACCCATCAATTAGCGAAGAGAATTATGGGTTCTATTTTGGGCCAGAAATTAGGCCCAATAATTTTACTTAAATAAATAAAGCAAACTAAAATTAGGAGATGATGGCTGAGCAATGAGGTGTTTATATTTTGTCTGTTAGCATTCCGTGAACTCTGAACGGAATCAAGCTTAAGCTCGGCAGTTGGCAAAATTGATTTGTAAATTTGTATGCTACAAATGAGTAAATTACTTAAAAAGTCCTTAAAATATCAGAATCTTATTCATTTGATTTTTTATTTTTAAAAGTTACCATTTCAGTCCCTAAGGTTATATCAACTTTTACCAAATCAATCATTAAAATATGCTTAAAAATAAATTATGTCTAAGATTACATGAATGTTGATAGTAATATTCATATCACCAATATAAATAGTTGGTTAGTAATATAGATGATAACATGAATACATGTCAGTTTGATTGATCATGTGATTTAATGATTACCCATTTGCATAGAAAAATTTCTATATATAATAGAATCTATATAATCAAATAAGCATCATACTATTAATCTTGCATGCATGCACTCTGTATTACAGTTATGAGCAACAATTAAATAGGTGTGTGTACTGTATATCCAAGTGAAAAACTCATGATCTACCCAACTTTAGGTAAATTTCAATTTTTTTTAATGTTGTTGAATTATATGTTGTTAAATCAGTAATACTCTATCTGATATACACACACAATAAACATTCTTTGAGAACTAAGGAAATGGTAATTCGGGACAACAAAAAGGAAACAAGAAAAAAAGAGAATCCCACAAGTTGCCATCCATACAAGATGCAACCAAGACCACTTTAATCCAACTACAATAGTAATACCTTTAAACGTACATGCCTAAAATCATCCATACATTACAATAGTAATATCTTCAAACATACGTGCATTCCTGTGTATGAAAGTATACAAGCTATTCCTTTATTTGGAAAAAAGGCACAAATCCCATTTCAGTTATCCAGTAATCTTGTGATTCAGACATTTAGTAATCTAGTCATTCAGTATTTCAGTCATGATTCAGTGGTCCTGTCAACTCTAAAACTGAAACCTGAATTGAAAATGCAAATAGTATTAATTGTGAAGAATACAGTTGATGTTTTGAGCCTTGTTTACTGCTGTAACGCTTTTGTTGTCGGTAACAAATGTACCTAGATACTGGTACTAGTGTCATTAATCAGAACGCGGGCAGAGGAGAATAGATGACAGAGATCATATCTCAATTTTTTCCAATTCTATCCATGATCTTCACGGATCTTATTTCAATCCGAAGGTAATCTCATCAAACCCTTTTAAGACCCTAACACACACTAGTTTCACTCTATATATTTTCTTTTTCTTTGTCAATATTTGTAGTTCTTACACAATGTTTTAACAGATTTAGTTATAAATTTGGTCCATTTTAACTAACTATATTTTCTTTCCTTCTCTGTTTATTTTAAGGTTCCATAATCTAACAAAATAAGTATAACAGCAAACCTTACTTTTTTGCTTCAGTTGGGCCTTACTGAAAACTATCTATAGGATATTTAAACACTGTATATACATTCATTAATTATATATACGCATATACGCTTCTTTTTATAATTGAATAAAATTGCCGAATCAGCTTTCAATACGACATGTATTTTAATTTTAATTTTTTGTGTCATATCAATATTTGTTTTGTGTCCATTGTCATTACATTGTAGCATGACATAACATAATATATTTTAATTTTTTGATGTGTTAACGTGACACGACATGTATTCCAAACATGCTGAAACACAACAAACCACGTTCGCATTTCGCTATTCCTACAAAAGTAAATATAATGGTAAAAGAAGTTAGATACTCAACGGATAGAGAGAAAAAAAATAGAGTAAACACATTTTTCTTCATCTTCTCCAGAAATAAAAAATTCCGGATTTGACAAATCCATGAAACCACACTATTTTGCTCTGATCTTTCATGGGAATTATAAAGCTAGTACCTGAATTCGATCAATCAAAACTTTTCCTTTTCCTTTTCCATTTAGTAAATTGGGATGAAGATGTTAGTGGGGGTAGGCCTGCTAAATGAGTCGGGCCGACTCATGGACTTTGAGTCGGACCCTGAAACGAGTCAAATTGAGCTGAGTTTAATTTGAGCTCAGTCCAAACTCAGCCCGAACTCATTAATAAATCACCCTATCTAACGAGCCGATCCCGATCTGAGTCCGAGTTCCCATTGAGCCGAGTTCCCGATCTCAACCTACGTGACTACGTGAGCCTCCGGCGCCTCCGCCCTCCGGCCTCCCTCCTCTGGAAGAATGGAACGAATCTCCTCCGGTCTCCCTCTTTCCTCTTCTCCATCTCTTTCCTCTCCGGTCACCCTAACCTAGCAGTAATTGCGTGGTCTCTTCCTCTTCCTCAGCACAGTGCACAGCACAACCTTCTTTGTCACTGGTCTCTCCGCCTCCTTGCCGCACCGGTGGGTTCCCTCTCTCCATCCAAGCATTGATGACTGGCACCTTCTCCCCCGAAGCGACTACTCGCGTACTGGATTGGTTGGTATATCTGAATCCTGTTCTTTCCTTTCCTTTCTAAATTAAATTCAGTAAACAAAGGTGCTAATTGCTCAAATTTAAGTAAATTTTTCTTTTTTACTTAAATTGATTTGAATGAAACCCATTATAAAAATGGTGTATTCGATTTAGAAATATAATTTACTTCAATTCTTAAGTGAATGTTTTGTTTACTGGCATAGTTTTTGTTTTGATGTGAGCAGCTGGAACATCAAATTCAGGTTTTTTTTTTTTTTTTTTTTGCGCTGGTGCAGATACCAGTATTCAAGGGTATTTGTTTTAGAGGGTAATTTTGTTATCAAGTTGCCTTAAACGCATGAATGAATTAATGCTTCTTCCTGTGCACAAAATTATGTACCAGTAAGCATGATATTATGAATTTTAGAGGGGCAAATATATAGAAAGGTCAGATTCTCTGTTTCAATTAACTTATTGACAGTACAGAAAAGCTACCATTTTGCATCATGTAATTCAAACATAGAATGACCAGACAAAGTATTAGTAGCAATTATTATGGTGATTCCTTTGTAAGAATTCAGTTAAGTATTCTGGGTAAAGTACCATTTTAGCAATTATTATGGCAAAGCATTTTAATTTCAGTTACAGTGATATGGAACTTTTTGTAGTTTGAGTTATTGTCACTTAATGCATACAATTTCAGTGGGTTTTATTTACTAATAAGTAATAACTAATCAAGAGATGAAACTTTTTGTAGAGTTCATGTCTCAATCTCATTCTCAAACAAACCCTGATGTTGGGGATTCTCAAAGTGGATCCATTGAAGTAAGGCAAAATCGAAAAAAGAGGAGATCTAATGCCTGGGATCACTTTGAAAAAGTAGGAGATGAGAAAGTTATGTGCATACATTGCTCTCAAGTGTTAGCTCACGGTCCTCATTTGGGGACTTCTCACCTCAATCGGCATATCAGAGATGTATGCAAAGAAATCAACAAGGAAGCAAGGGAGAGATTCTCAGTGGGTCAAGGAGGTGACTTATCTAGCTTTAAATATGATCCATGTTGACCCGAGATCTCATGACTATGCTGTTCATAGATGCTGAAATACCATTTTCGGTCATTGAAAGTCGGTTTTGGGAACCGACTATGAAATCACTAAGACCCGAGTACAGAGCTGTTGGACGTCAAACTCTGAGGAATGATGTTGTAGAGGTATTTAAGGTAGGAAAGGGGGTATCGTTGAACGAGTTTGAAGAATTGAATTCGCACATATCTTTTACTTCTGATGTTTGGACTTCAAGTGTCAATTTGGAATATTTGTGCCTCACGGCACATTATATTGATAAGGGGTTCAATCTTCACAAAAAAATTATAGCTTTCAACCAAATACCTTATCCACATTCGGGTCATGCAATTGCAGAATCGATAAAAAAAGCTATATTTGAGTGGAAGTTGGAGCAGAAGGTGTTCACAATAACTCTTGATAACTGTTCAGCGAACAACAATGCAGTGGCATTTTTGGAACACATATTTTGGGACAAGTCTGTTTTTGAGGATGAAAACATGCACATGAGATGTGGGGCCCATATCTTAAACATTATGGTGCAGGATGGTATGGAGATCATTCGGCAGGCTTTGTCGAAAATTAGAGAGTTGATGGGGTACATAACTTCTAGTGGCCAGCGACTCCAAACCTTCAACCAAATCTTAAATGAGATGCAGTTACCATCTAAAAGAGGGTTGATTTTAGACTGTGTAACTCGTTGGAATTCAACCTATGAGATGGTCGTTGAAGCTTTGAAGTACAAGGATGCGTTGCTAAGGTATGGAGATGGCACTGCAGTGATTGTTCCTAGTTCGGAGGATTGGAATGTGGCGGTTGAGATGGAGAAGTTTTTGAGGGTATTTCTGGACGCAACAAATGCTTTTTCAACCTTTAGGAGACCATCTTCATATGTGTTTATGAGGGAGGTGTGGACTATTCGGTCCACTTTGTGGGAGGATTATACCGATACAAGTCCCAATCACACTTTGCGAGACTTATCAAAAGAGATGCAAAGAAAGTTTCTCAAATATTGGGAAAAGCCGAACGGGATACTAACTTTAAAAATATATTAAAAATTGGGCAATTATAAGTTTTTTTTTTTTTTTTTTTTTAAACTTGGTAGGACTACCAAGACTTTATTAATAGATTTGTTTAATACATCAATTCCTAGATATTATTACATCAGAAACAGTATAGATTAGTTGAAAAAATTAAAGGCAATTATAAGTTGAATGGTCAAAAGGCATTGTTATTGAACGGTCGAAAATGGCAATAGAGGTTGTGGAATTGGATACGGGCCATACCATCTCTATGACTACAGAAGCAAACCAATAATGCTACCTCAAATGGCTTTTACTTCTTCCCTTGTTTCCTTCGTTGCACTTCTCCTGTGTTTCTCTTTCGCTGTTAATTCACAACTTTATAACTATCCCACTGCAAGCGCTCCGGAAACATGGACCAACACATTTACTCTCCCGCACAACATTATTTTCTCTAGTGGAGAAATTGTCCGTTCCCTCCTTGTTCGGCTAAACGCAACTCATGGGATGTCGTTTGCTACTGGGGTTTACTGCTTCCCACCCTGTAAGAGCTTTTTTCTTTCCATATATGCTATTGATTATCTTTATGGGTTACACAACCCTCCACAAGTCATCTGGTCAGCAAATCGAGATCGCCCAGTTAGTGAAAATGCGACACTTCAACTGACATCTCAAGATGGTCTAACTCTCCGTGAAAGTGATGGTAGCCTAGTTTGGTCCACTAGCGGGTTGAATCGTTCTGTGGCCGGTATTAACATCACGGCAGCTGGTAATTTGGTGCTCTTTGATATAAATAATTCCACAATCTGGCAATCTTTTGATCACCCAACTGATTGTCTAGTAATGGAGCAAATGCTGGCAGGAGGCATGAGCCTTATTGCCAATTCCTCTAGCACCAGTTTGGCTGAAAGCCAGTTTTATCTCACCCTCATTTATTCCATTGACAATCACAACTTTGCAACAATTAATTTGTCAGGATTGGTCAATTCTATTCCCCCACTGGTATACTATATATCACAAACCTACTATACTGTTTACGTGTCAAATGGAACAGTGGACAAGTCTATTTTTATGAAGTTCATGAATGGAAACCTGACGATGTTCTTCACGTTACCAAATACAGATAATACTAATAGCGTAATTATTTTTACATTTCCGGTTGCTAAATCAATACAATACATGAGATTTGAGTCTGATGGACACTTAAGACTTTATGATTTTGATTATGATGAAATTCAATGGAAAATGGTGGGTGATGTGTTCAATATGGGTAATGATGTTTACAAAATAGATAACTGTGATTACCCAACATTTTGTGGGCCCTATGGAATTTGCAATAATATTGGACAATGCACCTGCCCGGCAGGAACCTTGGGAAAGTATTTCAAGCAGGTTGATAACCAGCGACCAGAACTTGGCTGCTATGCAATTACTAATATAACTTGTCAAGATGTAAACAAACACTTTATGTTAGACCTTAATAATGTGTCCTATTTCGTTGATGTTGACAATGATGGATTTAACACAGCTGATGAGGAGAGCTGCAAAAGGGCATGTCTTGGAGATTGCAAATGTAAAGCTGCTCTGTTTGAGTCTACTGGGTACTCATCAGTTGGCAAGTGTACAACACTGCCAGAGGTTTTTTCCTTTAAGAATAAACCTGATGGATATTCTTCTGTATATATTAAGGTGCAAGCAGCTCCTTCAACACCTACTATTTCCAAAGTTGAGCTTGGTGCAATACTGGGATCCACATTTGGAGCTCTTGCTTCTTATGCTCACCTTTATTAGTATTTACATATTGTGTTTGAGAAGACGTGAAGAATCAGAACATGATGATATCATCGAACAATTACCAGGGATGCCAACCAGGTTCACTTTCGAAGAGTTACGAATGGCCACTGAAAACTTTGTCAGAGAACTCGGGAAAGGTGGATTCGGTACTGTGTTTGAAGGAACGTGGGGTGATGAGAGAATAGCAGTGAAACGTTTGGATAACATCGGACATGGCAAGAAGGATTTCATGGCAGAGGTTGAGAGTATTGGCAATATCCATCACATCAATCTAGTGAGGCTAATCGGTTTCTGTGCTGACAAGTTGAATAGGCTCTTAGTTTATGAGTACATGGGTAACGGGTCATTAGATAAGTGGATCTACTGCTGAGATGGGAGAGATGCCTTGGATTGGCCCATCAGGTTCAAAATTATAACTGACATAGCCAAGGGTTTATGTTATCTTCACGAGGATTGCAGGCAAAAAATTGTACATTTCGATATCAAGCCAGAAAATATTCTTTTAGATGAAAATTTTAATGCTAAAGTTTCTGACTTTGGGTTATCCAAGCTTATCGATAGGGACATTAGCAGAGTAATGACTAAAATGCGGGGCACTCCTGGATACTTAGCACCAGAATGGCTGACAGCAATGGTTACTGAGAAGGTTGATGTTTACAGTTTTGGTGTGGTGGTAATGGAGATTCTATCTGGAAGAAGAAACCTTGATGATTCCCAGGCCCAAGAGAATCAACATTTGATTAAACTATTAGAAGAAAAATCTAAGAACAATGGATTATCAGATTTGATTGACAAAAATCTTGGTGATATGGAATTATACAAAAAAGAAATTGTGAATGTGATGGAGCTTGCAATGTGGTGCTTGCAATGGGATAGTAACCGAAGGCCTTCAATGTTAATAGCGGTTAAAGTTTTAGAAGGAGAAATGGAGGTTGAAACATCATTGGATTACAATTTTGTTTCTTCAATTCCAATGATTGCAAGTATACCTGGCACAGTGGATCAGTCAGCTCCCCTTCCAATTTCAGTGTTGTCAGGTCCTCGATGAAATTCCATGATCCCTTTCTATGCATTCAGACTCTAAGCTGAAAGAGTTCTTGCAGCAATATTTGAATTGCATTGGTGAGAAGTGTGTATCAGTACTTAGTATTTAATTATAAGATTCTATTTTGTGCATGTATGTTTGAAGGCTATTGTAATGTATGGGTTATTTTATGCTTGTATGTTTGAAGGTATTACTATTGTATTGTATAGGTGATTTTATGCGTGCATATTTGAAGGTATTATTATTGTAATGTATAGGTGATTTTATGTGTGTATGTTTGAAGGTATTATTATTGTAATGTGTAGGTTATTTTATGCGTGTATGTTTGAAGGTTAATCTATTGTTCTGTCTATTTGTTTTATTGTCCAGAAAAAAAATCTTGGGTGTTGTTATTTCCAGCCAGAAAATCGCCATTTCATGTGTATACTGGTATATAACTATTTCCTTTTTGAAAAAAGACACAAAGCTCATTTCAGTTATTCAGTAATTCAGTGATTCAGACTTTTAGTAATTTAGTCATTCAGGAATCTAGTCATCTCTAAAACTGGAACCTGAATTGAAAACGGAAATAGTCTTACTTGTGAATAATACAGTGGATGTTTTGAGCCTTGCTTACTGCTGTCATGCTTTTGAGTTGGTGAATTGGGCATTGTTTTCTACATTGTTGTACCAGTAACCAGTGTACCTGAAGTCCTAAATACTGGTATCAGCATCAGAGAAGAATAGATGATGGATTTTGTTATGAATTTGGTTCATAACAAAATATCTGTAGCTCTTATCCAATTGTTGAACAGATTGTTATGAAATTGGTTCATTTAAATTACCAATAGTTTTTTCTCTTCTGTTTATTTTTAGGTCCTGTACTCTAACAAAATAAGTATGATAGCAAACATTTCTTTTTTGATTTAATTGAGGATAAATGAAAACTATAAATAAGATATTAAACACTGTATATAGTATTCATTAATTATATCTTTATTGGCTTCTTTTAGAATCGAATAAAATTACTGAAATATTTTACATGCTCAGTCCAAATTTTGAAAGAGAAAGGTAGTTCAGCAGATTAAAAAAAAATCAATTACTTACTGTAACTAATGAAATGAAAATGCGAAAGGGCAAAGGTGTCTTTCTCATATATTTGTCTTACATCACTCAGTACAATAATTATGAACCAATCATCTCAATTTGTGTATCAGTTATGATACATGTATGAATAAATTATGAATGAGTATCAATTTACCCCCAAGAGATCAATAAATAATGAAAAGGCCCATAGTCATTAAAAATATATGGAATTCTAGAATACACCATTTATCCATATTTCCAAAAGATGGTGTTCAATACATATCAGATACCAGAGAAAAATTTACCAGATATCAGAACAATTTTTGAATATTTTTAAGAACAAATGGTAGAATTTTTTTACCGGTTTTCTAGTACGTGCTGAGAGAGGATTTCTTTGACTCTTTGGCTCTAATTCTTCTTTCTTTTGACACGTGTTGAGTTCTTGGCTCTTCGGCTCCTGACTCTCTTTTTTTCTTCTTTGCTAGTTTGGATGGCACTTGTGCAGAATTTCAGATCTATGGCTCTAATACCATGTTACTTTTTGTAAGATAAGAAGAGAAGATATTTAAGAAAATAAATTATATTGCAATCTTATTTTCATCTTTACATTTGTCTCTACTTATAGAAGAAATTACAAACTAGTCGTTACACTATTAATTACAACTACCAACTACTAACCACTAACCACTATCTCCTAGCTTATTAATTACAAGACATTATTTACTACAACTAGCTGTTATAATTTAAAAATTGTAACTAGTTGTTATTTTTAACAAAATGAAGGTTTAATAAATGAAAATTGAACTGATAATTCTTTCATATACATGCATGTACTGCTATACACTTGTTAAGAGCATATCTGTCAAAATTTGCTATAATAACTTGCAATATTAATCAACCAATTTGAAGTTGCATTTATTGGCTAAGAATTATCAAAAATTCATGAATAGTATTAATGAAATTAATTTCAATAGCATTTAAAATTTTGCTCTATGATATGACATTTGACATCCTCATTATCACGATGCAAGGCAACAGCGAATGCTTAATAGTACCTGTCATAGTATGTGTTTAAACTACTAGTCTCATTTAAACTACTAGTCTCTGTTTTCTACCTCAATTCATTTTAGGGCCACTTTAATTATTCACAACTTATTGAATACGTAACTAAAATTAAGCATTATTCATTTCAATTCAGTTAAGAATGAGAATTAAATATTTGTTATACAGTCAATTAAAGGTCAACTTTTATTAAGTAAAAGTTTCTTAACTAATTAATAACATGCTTACATTTTAGTTAATTTAGAAAAGAAGAACCACTTAAATTTTGATTTATCGTGTCATCCTCTATTTTTTTTTCTTAAATAAAATTTTCATCGGATAAATTAGAAAAGAGAATTAGAGAAGGCTATATTTAGAAATCTTAAGATGTGCTTGATGTTCGGCTTAGTATCAGAACAAGAAGAGCAATTTCCTTATAATTCATATAATCAATCAATCGGATGATTAATGAGTCAATTAATTATTGCTATCGAATGGTCCAATTGGGCAATTATTGCTATTGAACGGTTCAAAAGGCATCGTTAATGAACGGTCCAAAATAGCAATAGAAGTTGTCCAAAATATGGGCAATACCATCTCTATTGGTACAGATGCAAATCAATAATGCTACCTAAAATGGCTTTGACTTCTAACTTTGCCTTTGTTGCACTTCTGCTGTGCTTCTCTTTGTCTGTTAATCCACAACCTGATAACCATCCCCTTGCAAGTACTGCAACTGCTCCGGCATCATGGACCAACTCACCATCTCTTCCACACACTTTTACTTTCCAAAGTGGTGAAACTATCCGTTCCCTCCTCCTCCGGCTAAATGGAACTCGCGGTGTATCATTGGCTACTGGGTTTTACTGCTTCCCACCCTGTAAGAGCTTTTTTTCTTTCCATATACATCATAAATGCATACCTCTATGGTAATGAATATTGGTATGAGCAAGTTATCTCTCCACAAGTCATCTGGTCAGCAAATCGTGCCCACCCTGTCAGTGAAAATGCCACACTTCAACTGACATCAAAAGATGGTCTAACCCTCCGTGACGGTGATGGTAGCCTAGTTTGGTCCACTAACGTGGTGAATCAATCCATGGCTGGTATTAACTTCACAGAAACTGGTAATCTGGTGTTCTTCGATATAAATAATTCCATAATCTGGCAATCGTTTGACCACCCAACCGATTGTCTAGTCATGGGGCAAACCCTGGCAGGAGGTATAAGGATCACTTCCAATTCCTCTAGTACCGATTTGGCTGAAAGCTAGTTTTATCTCACCCTCCTTGCAGATGGTTTGTATGGATTTATTGATTCGGATCCCCCACTAATGTACTACTATAGGTACACAAATCATTCAAACAATATTGAGTCCTTAAATACAACAGTGGACAAGTCTATTTTCTTAAAGTTCATGGATGGCAATCTATCTATGTTCTCCATGTTACCAAGTACTGATATGTACATACCTTTTTTTTACATTTCCACCTGCTAAATCAATACAGTACATGAGATTAGAGTCTGATGGGCACTTGCGATTTTATGACTATCATGACGGATGGAAAATGGTGGCTGATGTGCTCAGTATGGCTGAAGGGCTCAATAGAGGTTTTGATGAAGAATTGGATACCTGTAATTACCCAACATTCTGTGGGCACTATGGAATTTGCAATAATGGACAATGCACCTGCCCTGTAAGAACCTTGGGAAAGTATCTCAAGCCGGTTGATAACATGCAACTAGAGCTTGGCTGCTCTGCGATTACTAATATAACTTGTCATGTAAAAAAACACCTTATGTTAGAACTTAACAATGTATCCTATTACAGTAATATTAACAATAATGGGTCACCACAACTGATAAAGAGACTTGCAAAATTGCATGCCTTGGGGATTGCATTTGTAAAGCTGCTCTGTTTTCGTCATCAGATCGCACTTGTCTAATGCTACCAGAGGTTTTTTCCTTTAAGTACTCAAAGCCATCTATATATATTGATCCAGACCATCAATCTTTTATATATATTAAGGTGCAAGCTTCTAGTTCCAAAGATGGGCTAGGAGTTATACTGGGTTCCACATTTGCAACTCTGTTCTTTATGCTCACCGTGACTAGTATTTACATAGTGTGTTTAAGAAGACATGAAGAACAGCAAGATGAGGATATGATCAAACAATTACCAGGGATGCCAACCAGGTTCACATTCGAAGAGCTGCGAGTAGCCACTGAAAACTTCATCAAAATACTTGGAAAAGGTGGATTTGTTACTGTGTTTGAAGGAAGGTGGGGTGATGAGAGAATAGCTGTGAAGTGTTTGGATGATGTCGGACATGGAAAGAAGGATTTCTTGGCTGAGGTCGAGACTATTGGCAGTATCCATCACATCAATCTGGTGAGGATGATCGGTTTCTGTGCTGACAAGTTCAATAAGCTTTTAGTTTATGAGTACATGTGTAACGGGTCATTGGATCAGTGGATCTACTGCAGAGATGGGAGAGTTCCCTTGGATTGGCCCATCAGGTTCAAAATTATCGCCGACATAGCCAAAGGTTTGTGTTATCTCCATGAGGAATGCAGGCAAAAAATTGTGCATTTGGATATCAAGCCAGAAAATATTCTTTTAGATGAAAAATTTAATGCTAAAGTTTCTGACTTTGGGTTATCCAAGCTTGTCGATAGGGACATTAGCAGGGTAATGACTAAAATGCGGGGCACTCCTGGATATTTAGCACCTGAATGGCTAACAGCAATGGTCACTGAGAAGGTTGATGTTTACAGTTTTGGCGTGGTGGTAATGGAGATTCTATCCGGAAGAAGAAACCTTGATGATTCCCAGACCAAAGAGAATCGCCATCTGATTAAACTGTTAGAAGAAAAATCTAAGAGCAATGGATTATCAGATTTGATTGACAAAAATCTTGGTGATATCGAATTGTACAAAATAGAAATTGTGAATGTGATGGAGCTTGCAATGTGGTGCTTGCAATGGGATAGTAACCGAAGGCCTTCAATGTTAATAGTGGTTAATGTTTTAGGAGCAATGGAGGTTGAAACATCATTGGATTATAATTTTGTTTCTTCAATTCCAATGATTGCAAGTATACCTGGCACAGTGGATCAGTCAGCTCCCCTTCCTATTTCAGTGTTGTTAGGTCTTCGATGAAATTCCATGATCCTTTTCTATGCATTCAGACTCTAAGCTGAAAGTGTTGCAGCAATATTCGAATTGCATTGGTGAGAAGTGTGTATCAGTACTTAGTATTTAATTATAAGATTGGTTTCTATTTTATGCATGTATGTTTGAAGGTAATACGATTGTAATTTATGGGTTTTTTATGCTTGTATGTTTGAAGGTATTACTATTGGAATGTATAGGTGATTTTATGCGTGTATGTTTGAAGGTATAACTATTGTTATGTATGGGTGATTTTATGCATGTATGTTTGAAGGTTAATCTATTATTCTGTCAATTTGTTTTATTGTCCAGAAAAAAAAAAAAGTAAATAAGTAATACTCTATCAGATATATAAACAAAATAATCTTTGAGAACTAAGGAAATGGAAATTCAGGGGGGAAATAAGAAAGAAAAAATGTTTGAGAATTTTTTCGTTCTTTGAGTAATCTTGTTGGGTAAAACTGATGGTTTAATAAATTAAATTGAACGTGAAATTCGTGACATTTCACATGATAAATAATCCATAACATGTGCTATACAGTCGTTAATAATATATTTGTCCAAATTTGCTTGAACATCTAAGTATCTGACAGTATCAATTGTTGGAAATTGATATCGGATTGTGGATGGTATAGGAGAGGAGTTTATATAAAAAATTTATTTTATTTCTCTATAGGAGTACAATATATTTGGAGTATATATTTATTACTCACACTTGCATATATTTCACTCTCACACACTAACGCCTCATGTATACTAGCCTATTTATACATATCAAAGTCGGTTTGGCATTTTCTAGATTAAGCTCTAGATTATATCAATAAATTTCTAGAAGTTTCTTATTCTACCGACATATTGACCCTAGAATACACAGAGCACTAATCTACAAAATTCTAGTATACATACTACCGACTTAATTTGGTTTATAACTTCTTGAACAATCTAGAAAAGTATTTGGGCCATGGGCTTCGGTGCTGTGAATTCAACATCAATAAAGCAATTGGAAGTTGCATTTATTGCCAAAGAATTATCAAGAACTGTATTTATCAAATATACATGCATTATGCATGAATAGTCGTGCTAATGAAATTAATTTCACTAGCATTTAAAATTATGTTCTATGACATGACATTTGACATTGAAAAACAGTCCATTATAGTGACTACCACATTACCAATTTGCAAGGCAACAGCGACACTTTAATATAATCCAAAATATTAAAGGTATATTTGCTCCTTAAATGGCCACATGTCATGAACAGATCATAGCAGAATATAATATAGAAAAATTCAGAAGTAGCCTCTAACTATTGAGTCACTGAAAGCATCAATAGCGTCTAACTACTGAATCCCGCATAGATATTATCTTGTTCTATTCTGATGAAAATTCTAAATCGGCCCCTATATATATATATATATATATATTGACATCAAATTAAGCTCGTCAACAATCAACAGCATTAATCCCATCAATGTATCTTAATCTGATCGCACATAAGCCAGGTAAATTTTTGGATCAACTATTTAAAGATTGAACTAGTGGTCAACTGGATCAATCACTTTTTTTTTTTTAATAGTTGTTTACACATTTCATGATTGATTTGGAGCAACCTGCATGCATGCCTCCATGGTTTTTACTAGAGGAGACGAACTTTGAATTTATTTCATATTTTATGTCCTAATATGAAATTTACATGAATTAATTATCTGCATCGTTAAATAACATATATATTAGTGAGTTATGTAACTAACTTTTTTAGAAATTTTAAGCATGACGTCGTAGGTTTACAGACTGTTGCAATTATTTTAATCACACTTCGAACAAGTAGGTGAAAGTTGAACACATATATTTGATTTGAAATTTTGATATTCACCAATGGATTTTTTGTTGAGCTAGCTAATAGTATGCATGTTATGGATAGATCAATCCATTATAGATTCATATCTTAATTTTTGAAGTTAAAACAATTGATCTAAATCGTTAATCATAATCTCCATATGAAACGTAATTGCAGACTAAATTTTATATTTTTTAAAATTCTTTTACTATCTAAAATTTTCTAATCGAGTGATTTTCTATCTATCTAAAAAGATAAATTTAATCTTCATATCCATTTTTATATGTATATGATGTTGTACGATTCAGATCAATTGTTTGAACTAGAAAAGTGATATATAAGTCCATAGTTTTGAGTCGTTGTGTAATATGGATTTTACCAAAAACACACTCTTTTTGTGTATATATAACAAAATATACATAATAAAATATTGGTAAGGTTTGGTCGGATGGTCTTTGGACCACACAGACCTCATCCAAAGGGTTGCTTTCTTGGATTACGGGTATTTTGATTGTGTAATTAAAACGGACCTTTAAACGCTATTAGAAATTAAAAAAAATATTGTCCTTCTCCATTTGGCAATCTGACTAAAAGAAAATGGTGCCTCCATTATCTCCTTGAACTATTAATTTATGTTTTCTGCATCAACTAATTTGTTTATAAATTTTTGAATTAATTTCTCTGAAATTCTAAATTCTTATTTAGAAACAACAGTACTAGATCTTTCTTCCATTTATTCTGATAAAAAAAAAATCAAACAAACACAATTCATAGTTAAGAGCCATCTCAATTATCCTTTAATAACTTTTCAGAGAAAAAAAAAACATGCATGTATCTAAAATGTACAATAGGAAGGAAAAAAGAATACGTAACTAAAATTATGCTTTATTCAATAAATCAAATTAAGATTTAAGTAAAATTGTTGCTCTACAGTCAATTAAAAGTCAATTTTTATTAAGTAAAATTTTCTTTCCTAATTAATAATATGCATGCTTTTATGTTAGTTAATTTAGAATCAGAAGCACCATTTAAATTTTGATTTCTCGTGTCATCCTTTATATTTTTTAGTTTTTTTAAATTGAAATTGTCACCGCATAATAAAAGAGAAATGGTGAAGGCATTGGACATCTTGATTGGCTATCGACTTATAATTGACTCAGTAATAACAACGGAGATAGCACCAACCTTCAAAACAGAAAAAAAATATAATAGCATAATTGAAAGGTCCAAAAGGCATCGTTCTTGAACGGTCCAAAATAGCAATAGAGCTTGTGGAATTGGATATGGGCACTACCATTTCTATTGCTGCAGAACCAAACCAATTATGCTACCTCAAATGGCTTTTACTTCTTCCCTTGTTGCCTTCGTTGCTCTTCTCCTGTGTTTCTCTTACTCTGTTAATCCACAACCTTTTATGTATCCCACTGCAATTGCTCCGGCATCATGGACCAACTCACCATCTCTCCCACTGGCTTTTGCTTTCGGTAGTGGTGAAAATGTCCGTTCCCTCATCGGGCGAAACGCAACTCCGGGGATGGCATTTGCTACTGGGTTTTACTGCTTCCCACCCTGTAATAGCTTTTTTCTCTCCATATACATCGTAAATACATATTACTATAATGGGAATTTTTATTGGTATTCGTACATTGACCGTCCACAAGTGATTTGGTCAGCAAATCGAGCCCACCCTGTCAGTGGCAGTGCCACAATTCAACTGACATCTAAAGAAGGTCTAACCCTTCGTGACAGTGATGGTAGCCTAGTTTGGTCCACTAGCGTGGGGAATCAATCCGTGGCCGGTATTAACATCACGGAAGCTGGTAATCTAGTGCTCTTCGATATTAATAATTCCACAATATGGCAATCTTTTGACCACCCAACTGATTGTCTAGTAATGGGGCAAACACTGGAAGGAGGCATGAGGCTCATTACCAATTCTTCTAGCCCCGTTTTTGCTGAAAGCCAGTTTTATGTCACCCTCATTCCCTATTTCTCTAGCACCGATTGGGAATATGGTAACTTGTTTGGATTGGTCAATTCAAATCCCCCACTGGTGTACTTTGATAGATTTCACTACTTCGATGGATACTATAATATGTCAAATGGAACAGTGGACAAGTCTACTTCCATGAAGTTAATGAATGGCAGCCTGACTATGTTCTCCATGTTATCAAATAATGATAATGGCTCATTTATTTTTACATTTCCGCTTGCTAACTTAATACAGTACATGAAATTAGAATCTGATGGACACTTAAGACTTTATGACTATGTTAACTACTATCAAGAATGGAAAGTGGTGGCTGATTTATTTGGTATGGATAACTGTCAGTACCCAACATTCTGTGGGCCCTATGGAATTTGCAATAATGGGCAATGCACCTGCCCTGCAGGAACCTTGGGAAAGTATTTCAAGCCGGTCGATAACATGCAGCTAGAGCTTGGCTGCTCTGCAATTACTAATATAACTTGTCATGTAAAGAATCACCTTATGTTAGAACTTAACAATGTATCCTATTACAGTAATATTAACAATAATGGGTCATTTAACACAACTGATAAAGAGACTTGCAAAATTGCATGCCTTGGAGACTGCAATTGTAAAGCTGCTCTGTTTTGGTCATCAGATAGCACTTGTCTAACACTTCCAGAGGTTTTTTCCTTTAGGTATCGACCTAATGGGTACTCTAGTCCTTTATTTACTGGTAAGTACCAACAGTCTATATTTATTAAGGTGCAAGCTTCTAGTTCCAAAGTTGGGCTAGGAGTAATACTGGGTTCCACATTTGCAGCTCTATTCTTTATGCTCACCATGACTAGTATTTACATAGTGTGTTTAAGAAGACGTGAAGAAGAGCAAGATGAGGATATGATCGAACAATTACCAGGGATGCCAACCAGGTTCACATTCGAAGAGCTACGAGTAGCCACTGAAAACTTCATCAAAATACTCGGAAAAGGTGGATTTGGTACTGTGTTTGAAGGAAGGTGGAGTGATGAGAGAATAGCTGTGAAGCGTTTGGATAATGTCAGACATGGAAAGAAGGATTTCTTGGATGAAGTCGAGACTATTGGCAGTATCCATCACATCAATCTGGTGAGGATGATCGGTTTCTGTGCTGACAAGTTGAACAGGCTTTTAGTTTATGAGTACATGTGTAACGGGTCATTGGATCAGTGGATCTGCTGCAGAGATGGGAGAGTTCCCTTGGATTGGCCCATCAGGTTCAAAATTATTAGCGACATAGCCAAGGGTTTGTGTTATCTCCATGAGGAATGCACGCAAAAAATTGTACATTTCGATATCAAGCCGGAAAATATTCTTTTGGATGAAAATTTTAATGCCAAAGTTGCTGACTTTGGGTTAGCCAAGCTTATTGATAGGGACATTAGCAAAGTATTGACTAAAATGAGGGGCACTCCTGGATATTTAGCACCTGAATGGCTAACAGCAATGGTCACTGAGAAGGTTGATGTTTACAGTTTTGGTGTGGTGGTAATGGAGATTCTATCTGGAAGAAGAAACCTCGATGATTCCCAGACTGAAGAGAATCGCCATCTGATTAAATTGTTAGAAGAAAAATCTAAGAGCAATGGATTATCAGATTTGATTGACAAAAATCTTGGTGATGTTGAATTATACAAAATAGAAATTTTCAATGTGATGAAGCTTGCAATGTGGTGCTTGCAATGGGATAGTATCCGAAGACCTTCAATGTTAATGGTGATCAAGGTTTTAGAGGGAGCAATGGAGGTTGAAACATCATTGGATTATAATTTTGTTTCTTCAATTCCAATGATTGCAAATATACCTGGTGTAGTGGATCAGTCAGCTCCCTTTCCGGCTTCAGTGTTGTCAAGCCCTCGTTGAAATTCAGTGATAGTTTATTCTAAGCATTCTGACTCCAGGCTGAAAGAGTCATTGGAGCAATCTTTGAACTGCATTTGGTGGAAGTGTGTTTCGGTAGTATTTAATATAAGATTATTTTTATTGTATGCATGTCTGTTTAAAGGTATTACTATTGTTATGTCATTTTGTGTTATTATCCGGGAAAGAAATCTTGGGAGTTATTTCCAGCCAGAAAACCACCCTAATATTTCGTCTGTATGCAAGTACACTAGTTGTTTCTTTTTTTTGGAAAAAGGGCACAAAGCCCATTTCAGTTATTCAGTAATCCTGTGATTCAGACATTTAGTAAGCTAGTCATGCAGTACTCCAGTCATGATTCAGTGGTCCGTCAAATCTAAAACTGAAACCTGAATTGAAAATGCAAATCGTATTAGTTGTGAAGAATACAGTAGATGTTTTGAGATTTGTTTACTGCTGTAACGCTTTTGTTGTCAGTAACAAATGTACCTAAACACGAGAAGGGGAGAATAGATGACGGTGATCGTATCTCAGAGTTTTCCATTCCTATCGGTGATCTGCTGTCTGCACTAGTTTCACTCTATATATTTGCTTATTCTTTGTCAATATTTGTATTTCTTATACAATTTGTGAGCAGATATAGTTGTAAATTTGGTCCATTCGAACTACCAATACTTTTTCCTTAACTGTTTATTTTAAGGTTCCATATTCTAACAAAATAAGTATAACAGCATACCTTACTTTTTGCTTCAGTTGGATCTTACTGAAAACTATCTTATAGGATATTTAAACACTGTATAGACATTCATTAATTATATATCGGCTTCATTTTAGAATTGAATAAAATTGCTGAATCAGCTTTCTATTATAATCTTTCCATGCTCAGTTGAAATTTGAAAGAGAAAAGCAACTCAGTAGGTTAAAATAAATCCAATTACTTACTGTAAATAATGAAATGAAAATGTCAGAGGGCAAAGGTGTCTTTCTCATTTCTTTTTCTCTTACATCATTTAGTACATATCAATACTGTACCACATCCCAATCATTTATGAATAAATTATTAATCAGTACCAATTTACCCCCAAGAGATTAATAAATATATGGAATTCCATGATATATCAGATAGCAGAAAAGAGCTTGCCAGATCAGTTGACAAGATTACAACAAGTGGCGTGTACCATTGCTGGATCAAAGAAAGGTTTGGGTCGGCTTGCTCTGTGAATGGTTTAGAAAACCCATCAAAAAGCGAAGTGAATTATGGGTTCTATTTTAGGCCAAGAAAAGAGGCCCAATAATTTTACGTAACAAATAAAACAAACTAAAATTAGGAAATGATGGCCGAGCAATGAGGTGTTTATATATTGTCTGTTAGCATTCCGTGAACTATCAACGGAGGCAAGCTTGGCAGTTGGCAATATTGACTTTTGCACTGTTTTGCAGATATGTATATGACAAATGAGTAAATTGCTTAAATAGTACTTAAATATCAGTTTTTTATCATTTTTTATTGATGATGTGAGTGATCAGTACTAGTCTACTAAAAATCTTAACGATGACCCTAATGTATATCAAAATTTCTATATTAGGCATCATACTATTAATTCTGCATGCATGCACTCCGTATTACTGTCAATGAACAATAATTAAATAGTCGTGTGTACTGTGTACTGTGTATCCCAGTGAAAAACTCATGATGTACACAACTTTAGGTAAATTTCCATTTTTTTTTGTAAATCAGTAATATATCATATACAGAAACAAAGTAAACATTTTTTTAGAATTCAGGAAATGAGAATTCAGGGGAAAAAACTCCTTGAACATTGTTTTTTTTCTTGTTTATGAGATGGATATATGGATGAGTAATCTTATTGGGTAAAAAACAAGGTTTAATAAATTAAAATTGAACTGCCAATTCGTGACATTTTACATGTAATCATTACTCAAAAATCAAAAAGTATTTTAAACTTTTGAAAAAATTTATTTTTTCAAAAATAGAAAGACCATAATATTTTCTGTATTTACCTAGAAGTGACTTTTGAACCGGGATCAATAATTCAAATTTAAAGCATTTTTATTTTTTTCTAATAACACACAAAGAAATATTTTAATTTTTCTTACAGCTATGAAAAATCTGATCTGAAAAATATTAATCTGGGTTATTTGTTTAAGTCTTTCTAATAAATCAAATTATATGGTATTCTATCTAATTTAAAAAAAATATATAAAAATATTTCTAATATTTTAATAAAAAAATAAAAAAATAATATCATTTTCTAATTAAATAAAAAAAATGAAAATTTATTTTAAATTAAAACCGATGGATATGTCATCGGTTCAAATTTGAGAAATTTTTTGGTGTAAGGATTACAAACAGTATTTTAATCTGAGTCATTCGTTGTTTCAAAAAGTATGCAGAAAGTATCAAAAATCGTGCTGGACTAAAACCAATGGAAATGTCATCGGTTCAAACTTTCTGAAACCGATGAGCAGGTCATTGATTTTGGACTCTGTAACATATTATTTTGTCATCGGTATAGACAGTTTTCGAATTCTGTTAAAAAAAATGTATAGATTATTAAATTAATTTATGATTTTGTATATTTATAAAAATTTCGGTTAATATTTGTTGCACTACAGTAAATTAAAGGTCAACTTTTATGAAGCAAAAGTTTCCTAACCAATTAATAATATGCTTTTTATGTTAATTGAGAATCAGCGGCACCAGTTAAATTTTGATTTGTGGTGCATCCTTTATATTTTTATTTTTTTTCGAAATAAATTGTCACTGGATAATTATGAAAAGAGAATTGGAAGAAAGCTATACATGGAAATCTTGATTAATGAGTCAATCGACTTATAATTGGCTCAATAATAACAATGGGGATAGACACCAATAATGCTACCCCAAATTGCTTTTACTTATTCCCTTGTTGCCTTCGTTGCAAATCAAAAACACATAATATAGCGATGTCTAGTTACTGATAGCGATAAATTTAGAAATTTAATTCGAGTTGCAACAATTGTTCACAATAAACACGACATAGTCGGAATTAATTGTACATGCAATCAAATATAAGAATATTTATCAAAATATTTATTTTCATTTTCTTAAATACAATTGTTGAGAAAAAATTTGTCAGAATTTGCTGTAATAACTAATAATATCAATCAACAAATTTGAAGTTGTATTTATTGCTAATTAAAGAATTATCAAGAGAATTGTATTTATCAAATATATATATGAGTACTAATCAAATTAATTTCAACAGCATTAAAATTGGTGCTCTATGATTGGAATTATTCAAGGAATATTTCCAAGGCAACAAGTCGTTGATGGTATTAATGAAATATTTTGTCCTTCTCCATTAGACAATCGGACAAAAAGAAAATGGTGCCTCCATTATCTCATTTAAACTACTTGTCTGTGTTTTCTTCATCAACCAAGGTTTTTTCTAACATGAACAAGAAAATCAAGAAATTTACCCGAATCATGTAGAATTTCGCAGAGATCTTAATTTGCTTAAGAAAATTAATTAATTAATTTCTCTAAAATTCTATGGTCTCATTCAAAACAACAGTAGCGAATATTCTGTTCAAATTATAATTCTATGAAAATTGTCTGTGTTTTACAGTATCCGAACAAGAAGGGCAATTTCCTTATAATTCATATAATCAATCAATCGGATGATTAATGAGTCAAATTATTGCTATCAACTTATTGGCTCATTAAAAATATATTAAAAATTGGGCAATTATAAGTTGAATGGTCCAAAATGGATTGTTATTGAACGGTCCAAAATAGCAATAGAGGTTGTGGAATTGGATATGGGCAATACCATCTCTATTGCTGCAGAAGCAAACCAATTATGCTACCTCAAATGGCTTTTACTTCTTCCCTTGTTGCCTTCGTTGCTCTTCTCCTATGTTTCTCTGTCGCTATTAATTCACAACTTTATAACTATCCCACTACAAGCGCTCTGGCAACATGGACCAACACATTTACTCTCCCGCACAACATTATTTTCACTAGTGGAGAAATTGTCCGTTCCCTCGTCCGCTGGCTAAACGCAACTCATGGGATGTCATTTGCTACTGGGTTTTACTGCTACCGACCCTGTAAGAGCTTTTTTCTCTCCATATATGCTATTGATATTTTTATGGGTTGCACTACCCTCCACAAGTCATCTGGTCAGCAAATCGAGCCCGTCCGGTCAGTGAAAATGCAACACTTCAACTGACATCTACAGATGGTCTAACTCTTCGTGAAAGTGATGGTAGCCTAGTTTGGTCCACTAGCGGGTTGAATCGTTCTGTGGCCGGTATTAACATCACGGCTGCTGGTAATTTGGTGCTCTTTGATATAAATAATTTCACAATCTGGCAATCTTTTGACCACCCAACTGATTATCTAGTAATGGGGCAAATGCTGAAAGGAGGCATGAACCTCACTGCCAATTCCTCTAGCACCAGTTTGGCTGAAAGCCAGTTTTTTCTCACCCTCTTTGAAGATGGTCTGTATGGATTTGTAAATTCAAATCCCCGGTTGGCATACTACAGAAAAAGGGCACTCTTTACCACATCAAATGGAACAGTGGACAAGTCTGCTTTTATAAAGTTCATGAATGGAAGCCTGACTGTGTTGTCCACATTACAAAATACTGATAATAACACTACTATTTTTACATTTGCACCTAGTAAATCAATACAGTACATGAGATTAGAGTCTGATGGACACTTAAGACTTTATGTTTTTGATGATTATCAATGGAAAATGGTGGGTGATTTGTTCAATACAGATAGTGATGATTTTTCCAAAATGGAGAACTCTGATTACCCAACATTTGTGGGAACTATGGAATTTCCAATAATGGACAATGCACCTGCCCCACTGGAACCTTGGGAATGTATTTCAAGCCGATTGAGAGCCAACGACCAGAGCTCGGCTGCTATGCAATTACTAATATAACTTGTCAAGATGTAAACAATCACTTGATGTTAGACCTTAACAATGTTTCCTATTTAGTTGTTGTTGACTATGATAGATTTAACACAACTGATGAGGAGAGCTGCAAAAGGGCATGTCTTGGAGATTGCAAATGTAAAGCTGCTCTGTTTAATGGCAGGTGTACAACACTGCCAGAGGTTTTTTCCTTTAAGAATAACCCTAAACCTGATGGATATCCTTCTGTATATATTAAGGTGCAAGCAGCCCCTCCTTCCGAAGTTGGGTTAGGTGCAATACTGCGATCCACATTTGGAGCTCTGCTCCTTATGCTCACCTTTATTAGTATTTACATATTGTGTTTGAGAAGACGTGAAGAATCGGAAGATGGCGATATCATCGAACAATTACCAGGGATGCCAACCAGGTACACTTTCGAAGAGTTACGACTTACGAGTGGCCACTGAAAACTTTGTCAAAGAACTCGGGAAAGGTGGATTCGGAACTGTGTTTGAAGGAAGGTGGGGTGATGAGAGAATAGCAGTAAAACGTTTGGATAACATCGGACATGGCAAGAGGGATTTCATGGCAGAGGTTGAGAGTATTGGCAGTATCCATCACATCAATCTAGTGAGGCTGATCGGTTTCTGTGCTGACAAGTTGAATAGGCTCTTAGTTTATGAGTACATGGGTAACGGGTCATTAGATAAGTGGATCTACAGCAGAGATGGGAGAGTTCCCTTGGATTGGCCCATGAGGTTCAAAATTAGAACTGACATAGCCAAGGGTTTATGTTATCTTCATGAGGATTGTAGGCAAAAAATTGTGCATTTCGATATCAAGCCGGAAAATATTCTTTTAGATGAAAAATTTAATGCAAAAGTTTCTGACTTTGGGTTATCCAAGCTTATCAATAGGGACATTAGCAGAGTAATGACTAAAATGCGGGGCACTCCTGGATATTTAGCACCTGAATGGCTGACAGCAGTAGTCACTGAGAAGGTTGATGTTTACAGTTTTGGTGTGGTGTTAATGGAGATTTTATCTGGAAGAAGAAACCTTGATGATTCCCAGACCGAAGAGAATCGCCATCTAATTAAATTGTTAGAAGAAAAATCTAAGAGCAATGGATTATCAGATTTGATTGACAAAAATCTTAGTGATATCGAATTATACAAAAAAGAAATTGTGAATGTGATGGAGCTTGCAATGTGGTGCTTGCAATGGGAAAGTAACCGAAGGCCTTCAATGTTAATAGTGGTTAAGGTTTTAGAGGGATTGATGGAGGTTGAAACATCATTGGATTATAATTTTGTTTCTTCAATTCCAATGATTGCAAGTATACCTGGCACAGTGGATCAGTCAGCTCCCCATCCAATTTCAGTGTTGTCAGGTCCTCGATGAAATTCCATGATCTTTTTCTTTGCATTCAGACTCAAAGCTGAAAGAGTTCTTGCAGCAATATTTGAATTGCATTGGTGAGAAGTGTGTAACAGTACTTAGTATTTAATTATAAGATTGTTTTCTATTTTATGCATGTATGTTTGAAGATAATACTATTGTAATGTATGGGTTATTTTATGCTTGTATGTTTGAAGGTATTACTATTGTAATGTATAGGTGATTTTAATGCGTGTATGTTTGAAGGTATAACTATTGTTATGTATGGGTGATTTTATGCATGTATGTTTGAAGGTTAATCTATTGTTCTGTCAATTTGTTTTATTGTCCAGAAAAAAAAAATCTTGGGTGCTATTACTTCCAGCCAGAAAATTGCTATTTTCATGTGTTGGTAACTTGGTATATAGCTATTTCCTTTTTTGAAAAAAGACACAAAGCCCATTTCAGTTATTCAGTAATCCAGTGATTCAGACTTTTAGTAATTTAGTTATTCAGTAATCTGGTCATCTCTAAAACTGGAACCTGAATTGAAAACGCAAATAGTCTTAGTTGTGAATTGCTTACTGCTGTAATGCTTTTGAGATGGTGAATTGGGCATTGTTTTCTACATTGTTGCTTATTGCTACGCACTGATTATATCCCCACAGAATCATGGACCAACTCATCAGTCACCATCTCTCCCACACATCTCTACCTTTGAATTAATTTCTCTAAAATTTTACATTATCAGTAAAAAAAAAATGTATAGTATCTTTCTTTCATTTATTCTGATAAAATATAAAAAAAAAATCAAGCAAACCTCAATTCATAATTATTGACTGTACATAGTGCCCTGATATCTTTTCGGAGAAAAATATATATGTCTATAAAAACGAATAGGTACGAAACAAGAATATTTAATTAAAATTAAGGTTTGTTCAATAAATCAAATTAAGAATTCGAAGTCAATAAAGGGTCAACTTCTATTAAGTAAGGATTCCTTAACTAACTAATAATATGCTTTGATGTTAGTTAATCGAGATCAAATAACATAATCCCTTGAACAACTAATTGTGTTGTGAACTCAACAAGATAGCTCAAAAAATATGAATCACTTTAAATACAACAAATTGTATAGGCAATCCCTCATGGCATGGGAAGTGAAGATTGAAACCCCATTCATGGGAATTGAAGATCAACTTTGAAGAAATTACAAGCAAGTTAAGATTGATAGATATTGTCACATCCCGTCAACAGGACGGACAACTTGCCGCGCTCATCCACGCAAGGCAATTTAATTGTCATACACAATCAAATATATACAGAAATTACCAATGACATAAATAAGAGCCACATTACATGAATAAATTACAATTAATAAATCCAATTGAAAACAAACCTACTATGGTATAAAATAGTCAAACGAAATACCATAACAGATTTATTTGAAGCCAATAATATAATCTATGGCAATTCCCGCCAATCTTCAAGTTCTACTCTTGTTTTCGAATATCACGCTTTGTACCTGGAACCCACAAAGTGGAATGGTGAGAGATTGAAAAATCTCTCAGTGCGGTATTCAGTTCCAGTCGAGTTATCCCTAGATCCAACCAACTAAAATGAAAACAACACCGAGCACAAAAACAAAATATAGACCATGTACAATAATAATCTAAGGACCAAAGAATCTCAGTTACCAACCATAATCAGTCAAGAACCAAAAATATAAGTTCACTTTAAGGAATCATCAAATATCGCAAAAGCAAATCAGCAAGCTAGAGAAACAATTAATAAACTATTACCATCAAGCATAACAAATTATCATAATATGCAATGCTCATGTACAATAGACTTAAAAGTTCAATCCAATTTAGTTGGGCAACCCTATCATATAATCATGCTTTATTAATAAAACAATTGTGCTAAATGCCATACAGTCGTAATTACAAAGGTAAGGGTAATACCATAGTATGATGGGGCAATTCACACGGAGCACTCCATGCCTCGATCATGCGCTACACATAACAGCGCCTACATGATCCGATCGCACGCTACACATGACAGCGCCTATGCAATCGACTGAAACTCGTATTTGGTTTTAAGTCATGTGCTACACATAACAGCGCCTGCATGACCTCAATCACGCGCTACACATAATAGCGCCTACGTGATCGGCATATTTCAAAATTGAGTTCAAGCATGCACTACACATAACAACGCCTACATGCTTGAAGAATTGCCCACCATACTAACCTTTCTGGCCTATATTTTATGAATGCAATATTATATCAAAGTTCATTAGGTTCTGACATAGTTCATTTACAACAACACAATCACGCGCTACACATGACAGCGCCTACGTGATTGACTAAGTTTCCCAACTAAGTGTAAGTCATACGCTACACATAACAGCGCCTACATGACTTCGATCACGCGCTACACATAACAGCGCCTACGTGATCATCCCACTCTAGAATTCAGCTTCAAGCATGCGCTACACATTACAGCGCCTACATGCTTGAGATCTTTTATCATACTTACTATTTTGGCCTACAATTAATTGGTACTTCAATACTCAAAAATATCAGCAAGTTCACAGAATTCCACCACAATTCTTTTCAACCACTCTTGTTATGATCTATTTCGGATCTATATATAACCATACAATGTCCAGTTTCGGGTGTAACACTTAAGGTTCATTAATTTCCACCACAAACTACAATCTAATGCAAACCAAACACTTCAAATCCTATCACATTTCAGTTTCAGATAATTGTACTCAAGCTTCTTATGATATCTCATTCATTCATGTAATATAATGCAATTCGAAACCAATTCCAAGAATTCAGCAAACTTATTAGCAACTAAGCATAGGAACAAGCAACAACAAGCATGCAAGGAAATCAAATGCATATGACTAATACTATGCACTACAAGTACTACAATTACAATAAAACAAACAACCTGTGCTATAAGTACAATACTTACTTGCCATTGGTCAACAAATTATCAAAGTTATTATTTCACAGTTCCTTAAAAGTCAATGCACTTCATATATATATATATAAATTTTTATTTTCAAAACCGAATGCGTAAGAGTAACCTCATTTAATTTCAAAAATCATTATATGAAAATATGGTCTTGTCTGATGTCAAATCTATGCTTTTATGTCATACAATTAGAAACCATAACAAAGTCATTAACTATTGCTTAGATGCTATTCCAAGGCCTACATATATAATATTTGCCACTACACACGGTCTATCATTCATTTAATGAGACTAATGTCTAAATAGTTCTTGCATTCATGCGCCACACATTTTCTTTAAAAATAAATTTCAAATCATACTTAAATCATGTTCAGAACTATTATTGTAACACTATTCAAAATGCGTATAT
The DNA here is from genome assembly GCA_024447775.1 of Carex cristatella. Classification (NCBI taxonomy): domain Eukaryota; kingdom Viridiplantae; phylum Streptophyta; class Magnoliopsida; order Poales; family Cyperaceae; genus Carex; species Carex cristatella. Next base: position 4,360,450 of record JAJHPF010000007.1, read on the forward strand.
AAAATTAGTATCTGAAAATAATGTACGAAACGTTTGAATGTGTACGAGTAAAATAATTAAGTGAAACTAAAGTTAAATATGATAAATTGATTGTCTGAAAATCTGTTTAACTGAGATAAAGTATGTATAATGAGATACCTCGAAACGAATTTCTGAATATTAGAATTGATACGAGATAGAAATACTGAAAAATTAATACTTGATCATATTAATAATATTCTTCTAAAGTTTTTGGATTGATTTATAAAATTTGAAAAGTTAAAGGTTAATTATATGAAAATGCAAAATTAACAAAAGAATAAAGAAAATAAAGAAAAGTGACCAACGTGGCACATGCCACGCGGCCCATGAAGGGTGAAACACCTCATCTCATTTTCTTCTAAATTGGGGTCCTCTCTCTCTCCTGTAAAGAAACAAAAACGAAAAGAAAAGAAAAGAAAAAAAGAAAAATAGTGGAGTCTTCTTCTTCTCTGTTTCGTGAGCTAACAGAGAGGAACTTCTATGGTGAAATTTATTGATTGGTCAAGTAGTTCTCCTTGTTGCTAGTTGTATTCAACATTGACATTGGGTATTTCTTCTCTTCCTTTGTATTGTTCTTCTTTCAAACTTGATTAGAGTTTTGGTACTAAAATTTAGCAAGTTGATGCTTGCTTTCGGTGTTGAAAGAAATAAAAAGGATTATTAGGCTACTAATATATATATGAAGAAATATTGATTTAATAAATTGAACAAGGCAAGCTAAGATATTGTGAATTTAGTTGAAAACATCTTTCATAGGGTATTTTAATTAATTTGCTTGAGATTGCTTTTTCATCTATGAGTTAATCAATCGGATCTGAATCCAATAATTGCTATGGTAATTTGATTATTTGATTCATGGTTTAGAACTCAACCATAAATTCGGTACCAAGCTCAAATGGGTTGTATCTTATATTCCTATCATTTATTTTCATGATTGAAATTATTCACGAGTTTGTATGTGGGTTAAGGGTTGTTGATGCAATCTAAACAATGATACCAATTAAATGGGTGCAAGTTTACTCTTAGTTAATGGTGCATATTTTTTTTAACTACAAGGACTTGTTTGTAAAAGAAATATAAAGTAGAAGGTTGAATTGGGAAATTTTTCATGAATTATAATTAATACCTATCTTAGTGCAAAGTTATATCTATAATAAGTTGTTGGCCGGAGACTATATATATAAGAATTGTAAATTAGTTTAATTTAAGTTGCTTAAGTAACTAATTAAAGTAGAAAAAAAAATATATAACTAGGATCTTCGATTCAGAATTGAGAATTCGAATTAAACTTGGACTGTACTAGTAGATATTGAAAAAGAAAGAGTAAAATGAAATTGAGCTTGCCTTGTGCTAGACAAAAAAAATAGATAAATTAAAAACAATTGAATTTGAACCTTAATTATTATTAGATACTAGATCATTAGACATTAGATACTTATATTACTGGACTGTTAGATTTGAACTTAGTTAATTGGATTGGATTTGAATCTAGACTTTGGACTGACACCAAATTGAAATAAAAATTATTAACAAAATATTAAATAATTGGTAAACACAAATGTCATTATTTGAAATGGATAAAAATTGGGTGACTCATAAAAGTGTTTAATTATATGTATAAGAATTTAACTGATATTACATGGTACCATATGACATCGAAACTAAATATAAGTATTGATTGGAATATCTATATTATTGTTAATATAGGCATAATTAAGAAAAAGATTGATGAGACAGAATGACCAGGAAGACCGGACTGTTAGCGACCTCACCTACTGCCCTACGATATCAGGTGCGAGGTTATTGGATTAGTCTGAGATTCATAACTAGGAATTAAATCGTAATTCGCTGTGCATTTTGAATATTTGATTGACTGCATTGATTGGATTGTTGCATCATATGCATACCCAATACAATTGAAACTGAATTACAGGTAAGTATGTTGACTCATGTTGATATTGTTTATCGATTGATTGATTATTATTTCAAATGATTGATTGAGACCACAGTAACTGAATTGATTGAATATTAAATATTGTAATCCTTGAATCTCCATATAGTGGAGAAAAAGGATTAATATATCGTAAAGTCTAGCTAGCTACTAGACTTTACTCCAGGACCCTTATGCGCATATGGTGAATGGCCCCAACTGAACCCAGTACCGGTTGGGTAGGGGATATTGAATAAATATAAAATGTGACTGTAAGATTAATGAACTGTGGTAACTGTCTTATCAACGATTTTCTTTCTGATAATGGCAGTATTGTGACATTGATTTCGTATTGTTTCTGCTAACCGATTGTCAGGATAGTTAGAACTATTTTATCATCGATTTTCTTTCTGATTCTGAAGGCATTGAGATATTGATTCTATATTATTTTCATTAACAAATTGTCAGGATGGATAGAACAGCATAAGCCCTAACACGGTGGATACTTGTTATGGTATCTGTCAGTGTTACCAGACTAGAAATGGTAAAGATAAGAAACCAAACGTTACCAGACTTTATGGTTTAAAATATTTAGACCCAAACCATTTATTCCGATAAGATTCATCGAATTCTGATTTATCTATGTAATTGTTGTTGTTCGATTGGATACTGATATTGAGCATCTGCATTCGTCATTTTAAAATGAATTGTTAAATAATTTCTCGTGCGGTGATTTCATTCTGAATATGGATTTCCTTCGAATCCAATAATCTGAGTGGCAATTAGCACTGAGAAATAATTTATTATTTCTCACTCGTTTCCCCTTGTGAGTTACAGGTTTATTAGACGAAGATTGAGAAACGCTTTTGGGATTGTAATTGACAGCAGGGCCACCTAAAAGATTGAGATTTGGAATTATTTTATCTTGACATGGTGCAGAAAATTCATCTAGCATCATCCACTATAAATGGTCAGATAATTATTGTAAATTAATTGGGATGGGGTAAAAATAATGGATGTTATTGGCAATGCATAAAAAGATCCATGCCTTGTGTTATGTGAATTGTTATGGAAAATTGGACGTGGTAGGTCCGTCGCACCTTCGAAATCGGGGGTGTGACAATTATAATAGTATGTGGTCAATATTTCACATACTAAGTCACATAATGTATGCCATGCAAGTATGCACCATAATTAATTGGATAAATCAACCACTAAGTAAACCACACAATCGAATAACAGTCCTAAAGAAAACAGTAAGCAACAACACGCAACCAAACAAATTGGAAACCTAGCCAATTTAAATTACGCTTCTATTTAAGCAATTATGTTCATACACCTTTTTAATTCACTTGAGAAATATAACCCATAATCAACTATAAGTAATTTATTCATGCATAGCTAAATTCTAAAATCAACCCCATACTTTATTTTCAGATTTTTCATATGGGAAATATGATCATGCATATCTATGTATCAAGGATTATAACCCAATTCTACCTATAACCCGACAACCAAACAAGTAAACAACTATTCAATCAAGAAAATAACACTCAAGCAATAAGCCACGAGCATCAAGCAATGGAACTAACAAGCAAACAACAACAATTAAAAAAGTTGGAGGAATCTGAGAATAACTCGAAATCCGCACCTTAGCAATGTCGAAGCAATGTGTTCAGCGTGTTGCTGCATTGTGGATGCATTATATTATTCTACTTGATCCAATTGCACAAGGTTCACGCCTATGTCGAATTATCAAAACGGTTATTTCTTCAATGTAAGACGCAATGAAATCGATCGGCTCTGAAAAGAGTGACAAGAACTTCGAGTGTCTCTACCTCCGTGCCTCACGTTGCTGCTTGGTCAACAAAGAAGCTGTCGCCATCCATTCTTTTCCTCTATCCTTTGTTGTGAACTTACCGGCACCATCAGTTTTCTTCTCTCAATTATTTTCTCTATTATTTGATTTTTTTTCTTGGTTTCTCTCTTATATCTCCAAAAATTTCAATGGGTGTCTAAACTTAACAGGGGAGAGAGAAAGAATAAAAGGAATAAAATTTGGTGGCCTAGTGGCACGTGTAGAGAACTTAGAAATTAATTAGGTGTGTTTTAAACTTTATAAAATTTTATAATAGGAATGAGATGCATGGCTGCCAAGTGTCCCTTATTTGTTTTTATAACTTAAAGGAAATTTAATTATCTATTATTGTTTTCTTAAATGATTAGTGATTTTGCACTTAACCCCTGAAATTTTTATAAATAAACTTAGACTTTAAAATACAAGAATAATTATAATGTTACAAACAAATAAAATTCAAAATATTCATATTAATTTACCATAAGTTAATGCAAGTTTAAATAAGTCACGATGTTTTCAGAATTTATATTATCAACACATAATTAATTAATCAATCCATATTTATTAAGAATTTTACAATAGTATTTTCAAATTTTGAAACTACAGAGTCTTATAGATTTACTTAGAAGTTTAATATTGCAATATTAAACACACTTCACTCCAAGTTAAATAAATCTACAATTGTTTAAAAATTGGGATGTTACAGATATCTACAATTCTAACTTGAGAGGAAATGTTTAGAAATTAAATTTAAAATGAAGATAAATAGAATTACTTAGGTAAAAACAGAATCATAAATGAGTATTATTTTACAACTTCGATAAATAAAAAGAAGTACTAATTGTTTGAGTACAAATTTTCTCTAGTCCTGATAAATGTAAAAACAGAATCATAAATGAGTATTATTTTATAAAAAATAAACCATAATGCATTCACACACATTCAGCTGCTTGTTACATACGATTTAAAGAACAAAAACAAAATCAACCCCTACCCGACCTCAATTTGCAAAGTTTTTTTATCTGCACGATTTTTTATGAGAATTGGAGGGTGTGGATTTAAGATCATGTTTGGGACAGAAAAATGTTGGTGCATTGGAAATCATAAATCCCGAATTTTTATAGAATTTAGCAGAGATCTTAATTTTCTTATTAATTTTATAATTAATTAATTTCTCTAATTGTTGACTGTACATAGTGTCTTGATATCTTTTCGGAGAAAAATATATGTCTATAAAAACGAATAGGTCCGAAACAAGAATATTTAACTAAAATTAATGTTTGTTCAATAAATCAAATTAATTCAAAATGGTTTTGTGCACCAAGGGATTCGCACAAGGGTTTGGCACACCAATAGGTGCGCACAGAAATTGACATACTTGCACGGATTTTAATGTACTTAGCACGGATGTTGATGCAAATCGGATGGTCTTTACGAAATTGAGCTTTGAATGGGCTTTGAATAGATGTGACAAGCCGGTCAAAGACGCGCCAAATGGTCTGCGAATCCCATGTTCACCAAATGAATCTGCAGACCCGGTGCGCCAAACCATGGTGTGGACCAATAAGTGCGTATAAGGCTTGTACGGACCCGGTTTGGCTGGTGCGCAAAATGGTTTTGCGGAAATGGTATTTTTTTATATAATCCGGTCCGCGTGGTTTTTAATTAATAACGAATTTTCAGGGTGTTAAAAAAAAAATCCGGTATAGCACGTAACTGTTATAATTTTCCAACTACTGTAAATTTGTTTAACACAAAAAATAATTGGCATCTGTCATAGATACAAACATAAACTCATCTGTAAAACTGGAATCTGAATTGAAAACACAAAATAGTCTTGGATGTGGAGAATACAGTTGATGATATGGGTATTGTTATTTATATTGTTGTGCCAGTAACCAGTGTACCTAAATACTGGCATCAGCATCATTAATTAGAATGAGCAGAGAAGAATAGATGACGAAGATAATATCTCATTTTTTTCTGTTTCTATATGGTATCAGCGTCATTGCAAATCAATGATCTACACGGATTTTTGATGAGCTAACACATGCTAGCTTCACTCTATATAACCAAATAGTGTTGTTTTCCCATGACATGTAGGCTCAAAGGCTGTGTTAAAGTAGTTGTGTATTTGTTTGTGATATGTTAATATGTGTAGCTCTTATCCATTGGTTGAACAGATTTGGTAATGAATTTGGTTCATTTGAAATTTTGGACTAATATTATTTTTGCAAGTAGAACTAGGGTGTTCTTAAGTTTCCGAAGGTCTTTGTGTGCTTAATTACCAATTATACTATTAATCTTACATGCATACACAGATACACTGTGTATTACTGTTAATAAACATTAATTAAATAGGAGTGTGTGCTGTGTATCCAAGTGAAAAACTCATGATCTACCCAACTTTAGGTAAATTTCCATTTTTTCAATGTTGTTGAATTTTGTGTTGTTAAATAAGTACTACTCTATCAGATACATAAACAAAATAAACATTCTTTGAGAACTAAGGAAATGAGAGTTGAGGGAGACAAACTACTTGAACATATTTCTTTCTTATTTTTGACATGGATAGATGAGTATTATTGTTAGGTAAAAATGAAGGTTTCATAAATTAAAATTGAACTGCCAATTAATTCGGGACATTTTACGTGATAAATGATCCCAAAACATGTACTGCTTATAATTAATTGTTAAGAACATATACTATATTAATGCCAATTAATTCGGAACATACACTTGTTCAAAATATATATTTAATTGTTAAGAACATATTTGTCCAAATTTGCTATATTACCTAATAATATCAATCAACAAATTTGAAGTTGCATTTATTGGCAACGAATTATCAAGAAAAATTGTATTTATCAAAAATACATGCATTATGCAAGCATAGTAGTACTAATGAAATTAATTTCAGCAGCATTTAATATTGTGCTCCATAACATGACATTTGACATTGAAAAACATTCCATGATAGTGACATCCTCATGACCTCTTTGCAAGGCAACAGCGACATTTTAATATAATCCAAATTATTCAAGAAATATTTGCAACCCAACAGCGACTGTTGATAGTCTCTGTTTAAACTACTAGTCTCATTTAAACAACTAGTCTCTGTTTTCTTATTTCAAACATCCAAGGAACAAGAAAATCTAGAAATTAACCCTGTTGTAGAATTTCAGGGAGATCTAAACTACCAGCAACAGCAACTGTTTAATGAAATATTTCCTTTTCTCCATTAGACAATCCGACAAATTTAAAAAAATGGTGCCTCATCTCATTTAAACTACCAGTCTCTGTCTTGTACATCAACAAAGTTTTTTTTTTAAGAAGAACAAAAAATCTTGAAATTAACCCGTATATAAAATGTAGAATTTCGCAGAGATCTTAATTTGCATTTAAATGTTTGAATTAAGTAATTTCTCTTAAATTCTTCATTCTCATTCAAAAACAACAGCAGCGAATATTTTTTCCATTTATTCTGATAAAATATAAAATAAAATCAAACAAACTCAATTCATAATCTAGAGCCACTTCAATTATTCTTCCTTTTTTTACTGTAGTGTTCTGCTATCTTTTCTGAGAAAAAAAAGTATACAAGTAAAAAAAAAATACGTAGGAAACGAGAATACGTAACTAAAATTAATCTTTATTCAATTAATTTAAATTAAATTAAATTAAGCATGAGCAGTCAATATTTGTTGATCTACAGTCAATTAAAGGTCAATTTTATTAATAAAAGTTTCTTAACTAATTAATAATATGCTTTTATGTTAGTTAATTTCAGAATCAGAAGCGCCACTTAAATTTTATATGTCGGGTCATCATTTATATATTTTTATTTTTTTTAATAAAATTGTCACTGGATAAGAAAAGAGAATTGGAGAAGGCATAACGGTCCAAAAGGCATCGTTCTTGAGTGGTCCAAAATAGCAATAGATGTTGTGGAATTAGATATGGGCAATACCATCTCTTTTACTACAGAAGCAAACCAACATTGATACCCCAAATGGCTCTGACTTCTTACCTTGCCTTCGTTACAGTACTTCTCCGGTGCTTCTTTTTCTCTGTTAATCCACAATCTTATAACTATCCTACTGCAAGCGCTCCAGCATCATGGACCAACCCACCATCTCTCCCTCACAACTTTACTTTCAATAGCGGAGAAATTGTCCGTTCCCTCCTCCTCCGGCTAAACTCAACTGAAGGCATGTCATTTGGTACAGGGTTTTACTGCTTCCCACCCTGTAAGAGATTTTATGTCTCCATATACATCATATATGCATCTAACCATGATGACGGGTATGCGAGTATTTACCCTCCACAAGTCATCTGGTCAGCAAATCGAGCCCGACCAGTCAGTGAAAATGCCACACTTCAACTGACATCTAAACATGGTCTAACCCTTCATGACAGTGATGGTAGCCTAGTTTGGTCCACTAACGTGGAGAATCGACCCGTGGCTGGTATTAACATCACGGAAGCTGGTAATCTTGTGCTCTTTGATATAAATAATTCCACAATATGGCAATCTTTTGACTACCCAACTGATTGTCTAGTAATGGGGCAAACGCTGGCAGAAGGCATGAGCCTTATTGCCAGTTCCTCTAGCACCAGTTTGGCTGAAAGCCAGTTTTATCTCACCCTCTTTCATTCCATTGTCACCCATGACAATTACTCCTATGCAATACAAGCTAATTTGTTGGGATTGGTCAATTCTATTCCCCCACTGGTATACTATATATCGCAAACCGACAGTGTGTCTATTCAGATGGAACAGTGAACTTTATTTTTATAAAGTTCATGAATGGAAACGTGACGATGTTCTCCACGTTACCAAATACTGATAATATTAATAGCATAATTATTTTTACATTTCCGCTTGCTAAATCAATACAATACATGAGATTTGAGTCTGATGGACACTTAAGGCTTTATGATTTTGATTATCATGAATATCAATGGCAAGTGGTGGGTGATGTGTTCAATATGGGTAATGGTCTTCACAAAATTGGTAACTGTGATTACCCAACATTTTGTGGGCACTATGGAATTTGCAATAATGGACAATGCACCTGCCCCACAGGAACCTTGGGAAAGTATTTCAGGCCAGTTGATAACCAACGACCAGAGCTCGGCTGCTATGCAATTACTAATATAACTTGTCAAGAATTAAATAATCACATTATGTTAGACCTTAACAATGTTTCCTATTTCGTTGATGTTGCCCAAAATGGATTTAACACAACTGATGAAGAGAGCTGCAAAAGGGCATGTCTTGGTGATTGCAAATGTAAAGCTGCTCTGTTTACCAGGTACTTATCAGTTGGCAAGTGTACAACACTGCTAGAGGTGGTTTCCTTTAAGAATCAACCTGATAAATATATTTCTGCATATATTAAGGTGCAAGCTGCCCCTTCAACTTCTACTTCCAAAGTTGGGCTAGGTGCAATACTGGGTTCCACATTTGGAGCTCTGCTCCTTATGCTCACCTTCATTAGTATTTACATAATGCGTTTGAGAAGACATGAAGAATCGGAAGATGATGATGTCATCGAACAATTACCAGGGATGCCAACCAGGTTCACTTTCGAAGAGTTACGAATGGCCACTGAAAACTTTGTCAGAGAACTCGGGAAAGGTGGATTCGGTACTGTGTTTGAAGGAACGTGGGGTGATGAGAGAATAGCAGTGAAACGTTTGGATAACATCGGACATGGCAAGAAGGATTTCATGGCAGAGGTTGAGAGTATTGGCAGTATCCATCACATCAATCTAGTGAGGCTGATCGGTTTCTGTGCTGACAAGTTGAATAGGCTCTTAGTTTATGAGTACATGGGTAACGGGTCATTAGATAAGTGGATCTACTGCAGAGATGGGAGAGATGCCTTGGATTGGCCCATCAGGTTCAAAATTATAACTGACATAGCCAAGGGTTTATGTTATCTTCACGAGGATTGCAGGCAAAAAATTGTACATTTCGATATCAAGCCAGAAAATATTCTTTTGGATGAAAAGTTTAATGCTAAAGTTGCTGACTTTGGGTTAGCCAAGCTTATTGATAGGGACATTAGCAGAGTAATGACTAAAATGCGGGGCACTCCTGGATATTTAGCACCAGAATGGCTGACAGCAATGGTCACTGAGAAGGTTGATGTTTACAGTTTTGGTGTGGTGGTAATGGAGATTCTATCTGGAAGAAGAAACCTTGATGACTCCCAGACCGAAGAGAATCGCCATCTGATTAAACTGTTAGAAGAAAAATCTAAGAGCAATGGCTTATCAGATTTGATTGACAAAAATCTTGGTGATATCGAATTATACAAAAAAGAAATTGTGAATGTGATGGAGCTTGCAATGTGGTGCTTGCAATGGGATAGTAACCGAAGGCCTTCAATGTTAATAGTGGTTAAGGTTTTAGAAGGAGCAATGGAGGTTGAAACATCATTGGATTATAATTTTGTTTCTTCAATTCCAATGATTGCAAGTATACCTGGCACAGTGGATCAGTCAGCTCCCCTTCCAATTTCAGTGTTGTCAGGTCCTCGATGAAATTCCATGATCCTTTTCTATGCATTCAGACTCTAAGCTGAAAGAGTTCTTGCACTAATATTTGAATTTCATTGGTGATCAAGTGTACATGTATCAGTACTTACTATTTAATTATAAGATTCTATTTTGTGCATGTATGTTTGAAGGTAATACTATTGTAATGTATGGGTTATTTTATGCTTGTATGTTTGAAGGAATTATTATTGTAATGTATAAGTGATTTTATGCGTGTATATTTGAAGGTATTATTATTGTAATGTATAGGTGATTTTATGCGTGTATGTTTGAAGGAATTATTACTGTAATGTATAGGTGATTTTATGCGTGTATGTTTGAAGGTTAATCTATTGTTCTGTCCATTTGTTTTATTGTCCAGAAAAAAAATCTTGGGTGTTGTTATTTCCGGCCAGAAAATAGCCATTTTCATGTGTATACTGGTATATAACTATTTCCTTTTTTGAAAAAAGACACAAAGCTCATTTCAGTTATTCAGTAATTCAGTTATTCAGACTTTTAGTAATCTAGTCATTCAGTAATCTGGTCATCTCTAAAACTGGAACCTGAATTGAAAACGCAAATATTCCTAGTTGTGAATAATACAGTGGATGTTTTGAGCGTTGCTTACTGTTGTAATGCTTTTGAGATCGTGAATTGGGCATTGTTTTCTACATTGTTGTACCAGTGACCAGTGTACCTAAAGTCCTAAATACTGGCATCAGCAACCTTAACTACAACGAGAGCAGAGAAGAATAGATGATGGATTTTGTTATGAATTTGGTTCATAAGAAAAATATCTGGAGCTCTCTTATCCAACTGTTGAACAGATTTGTCTGCACTTTTGATGGAAATGAAGTGGTGGGTGTTTCCATCTGGAATGGAGAATAATATGGCACCTTCAAAATGGAAATAAGAAATGAATAATCACTTACGTGGAACTTACGTTCACATTTCAACATCTTTCAACATCAGTTAATTGAATTATTCCATGGCACTGATTAGTCAAGTCTCTCCATTAGTTCTCATCTCTTCTTTCTTATATGGTGATCATTATATTCTCTGTCATTTCACTTTCACAATAAATTGTGGACCCTTCAATTCTATATATTATAATATTCTTCAATGCACTATTTTTTTTTGGAATATTATTGTTTTTGTTATAAAATAAAGATAAACAAATATAAACAAGAAGAGAGAAAGTAAAAGATGACAATCTCTTTATTTATATAATTCTCATGTGTACAATATAAGATTACAATGCCTCTATTTATAGGGTACAAATTATATATGAAAAGCTATGACAATAATAAATAAGAGAATTAATTTCAAATAGTAGTAGACATAAATTCCAATAGTAGTGGGATAGTGGAGAAGTAAATGAGGATTAATATTGGAAGTTACAAAATAAATTGCATCCACATATATTCATAACAGTTTTCACCTATGAGCATATTTATTTTAACTTTTACTGTTCTACTTGAAGAGAACAAATGAAAATAAATATAAATTTATAGCTGAATCGCCATGCTTTTGTTGATTGCAATTCAAGTAGGTGTATTTATACTTGACTTTTTCTAAAGAAGAAAAAATGTCAAAAGAAAGAGCAACAAATATATTTTTTAAACAAGAAAAAATAACTGACACAAAACAACGAAATCAATTATCCTCTTACCTCTGCATTCTTCATATTAAGAACTTCAATTTAATTTCACTGAACAGAGCAGCTATCCTTCACAGTTTAATATTGTTTTACTCAAATTTAGTCAACAAGATTTATCACTGTTCTATACCCAATAGTTATGTGCCTATTTGATCTACTAAGTTTTAACTCTGCATGATGTTAATCAATAACCACTTATTCTACAATTCAACAAAATTATGTTTCCGAGTTATATCTTTATTTTGTAACGGTTCATATTTAATGGAATTTGGCCAAACATAAATCATATCAAATTGGGCAAAAGTAATATTTTTCATGTTTTTTTTAATTTTTTCTAAATTTTTTTCTAAATTTGGAAATTAATATTAAGATTGTATGGAAATTAAGAATCGATTGTTTTTATTTTCTGATGAAAAAATTCCATGGAACAACATCTACTTTTTTATTATGGCAAATACAACTTTTTTTTGTAGCCTATGATACGTCCAAATAATCAATAAATCATGACACTTTTTTGGGGTAAGGATTTTAACAGCAGGGTTTTGGCTTAAGGTAGCAACGAGGTAAGAGAATCTTTTATTTGGACCATTATTTCCATGTTTTAAAAAGGAAATTTCTAAAGCAACACTAATAGACAATCTGCATTAAGAGTGTAATTAGTTTTTTAAATAAATTGAACGATTTACATAGCACATTTTTCATAATTGTGACAATCTAGATTATTATAGAACATCCATTGGAAATAATGTTTGTATTACAAAACTTGAAGTTGCACTGATGTTTTATCGGTACGCAGAACAAATTACATTCTCTTTTTTAAACTCTCAAAATGATACTATTTGTGACATTCCAATGTTTGAGTTCCGGTCCGAATTGATTCATATAATATTTTAATATATTTCATTACATTCATATAAAATTATTCACAAACTATATTTATTTATTTAAAGGTAATTACGTCAGAAATGTTTTCTACATTAAAAGGATTTTAATATAGAATCTAATCATTAAAACATTAATATTAAAACACGAGTAGGGTACATTTATCTCATGAATTTCGCATATTTATTTTTGTTTTCAAAATTCAAACAATCGATCCAAACTACTTAACATGATCACCGTATTCAAATGCACCTAGAGAATATATTTAATAAAAAAAATTTGAATTTTTTTACTGTATTTTTAATATTTTTAAAATCATTTTTAATATGGTAAAAGAATAAAAAATTCTGAAAACAGTGATTTTAAAAAATTCTAAAAATAATAATATGTATATATTACATACATCATGTATCTAATATAAAACATTATATATAATTATATTTTTTTTATCCCATTATATGCCTTCTTTCGTGCTACTTCTATATTAGACAAAGATCACACAAAAAAAAATTATGTGGTCATTAAGAAGTATTTGATTTGACTATTTATTTCTAAGTCAAATCTAAATAAATCACTATTTGTCAATCAACTAGCCACTCCCAAAAAAAAGTATGTGGTCAATAAAGTTAGAATTATGCCAGAGGTAAATAAATGTCTATTAATAAAGTTAACATTATAAATTTTATAATGGTCTATATATATGGAATAACATTTGGTGGTACACGAAATGATGTTAATATTGCATCAAAATTTGTACAAAACCAATTTATAAAGTAAATAAGAATTAAATATATTTTCATTATTTATTTGTTTGGTTTGAGAAAGCAATGTTGAGATTGACAATTCAGTGACCGTAATACTATTTCTAATAAGGAAACAAAAATAATAAAAAAGATATTATTTATTACTTTCTTGAAAACCACAAGAACATGGAAAACCTCCTAATTTTGCCCTGGAAATTATTAAAAGTCGCAAAGCTTTCAATAGACTAATCAAAGTTAATAAAATTTAAAAAGAAGCTGTTTAATTTGGTCTAGTGCTAGTGGCAAAGCTAGTATATTATGTGTGGGAGACTGCTGATCCAAAATCCATATTTGAGATCTCTTGTGGTTGTGGATATAAAAGTTTGACCTCTAATGTTTATCAAAATAAGTATGTAAAATTTACATGAAACCAAAAGTTTTCATGAAATTTTTTCATGAACTCAAAAGTTAATAGAAAAGGTGCAACATGCATGCTTGAATCTAATTCACGAAATGTTCATGCTTAAAAATAATTAATTGATCATTTTCTACTCTTTGACACTAATAAAAATAAATAAATAAAACGACGTTGGGTGCATGAAGTCAAGTCATCCTATGCAAAGACCCAAGCACCAAAAAAAAAAACGCGTTTAATTTTTCAGTTTAATTCTACAGTTGTAATAAGTGAAGAATTGTTTAATTATACTCTTTGACAGCTAATAATTCTACTTTTTGACTCGAGTCTTCTTTTTGTATCAACTTGTATAATAAGTGAAGAATTGTACAGCTAAGGAGGAGAATTAATTGTAACTTTGGGACTTTGAGCAAACACGCACTTGCAGTTGTTTGTTGCTCATTCAAAGCAATTGGGCCCGCTATCAGCATCATTTATAGGCCTTTTTAACATTTTTCTTGCTATTTGTTTCTTTCTAAGTCAATCTAAAAATCAGAGTCAGTCAACTGGTAAATCGAAACATAAATTTTCTATGCATGGGGAACAAAAATATAATTCTCATCAAAGTTAAATAAATATATCTATGTACATAGTTGGTTTATTTTTTTTATCTGACTGAATAGATTTTGTAAGATTTGATAAAATATATAGTATGATTATTATGAAACTCATTTATAAATATTATTATGAGTTGGGTTATAATGTACTGTTACTTTTGTGCTCCGATCATGCTTCACATTCTTGTCTCCATTTTTTTTTTTTTGAAAACCTCCTAATTTTTCCATGGAAATTATTAAATGTAGAAGAGCTTTTAATAGACTAATCAAAGTTGGAAATATTTACAGAGGTAAAGAAATCTTTATTTACAAATTTGCTTTATTATTTTTTTCTTAATCTAACTGAATAGTTAGGGCCAAGGACTTTTGAGCATTTCACATGAACTTTTTTAATTTTAAAATCTCAAACTAAATTAATAGGGCCAAAGACTTGGCCATACCACTGCGACTAACAACACCCAATAAAGCACCACCAAGTTGTTTTACCACAACGTTACAAATTAAGAAACTGAAAATCACCAATGCAAACTAACAACACAGGCCTTTTTCTGAATTTACCTCTAAAACATTATTAGATTGGCTTCAAATAACGAATCCAAACGGTTAAAACCGATCTAACTTAAGAGTGATACTTCTATATGCAAAAATTATAAATTTTACAATTAATTTAGATGGTTTATATGCAAAAAATAGGGAAAAAATCATTAGGGAAAAAATTTACTTTCACAAACATTTTATTTATTTTTTGTTTATTGGTACAGCTCAACCCCACATTATATACTAATTAAATAGCAAAGTTAGATCCATATCAAAGATAAATATTTATAGCGTTAAAAAGAATAAAATAAAACAAACTGTCAAAGTCGTGCGCGTCCATTAATTTTAAGCTTTTTGACTTGAGACGACTCAACTTTTGATATGCTCGACGTCAGCGCTCCACTAATGAGAGATTAGATATTATTGTTTCATTTAAAATATATAAATAATTTTTGCAATTTTATTAACAATTTCTAAAATACCTTTCTCGTTATATTAAAATATAGAAAAATGAGACTTGAATAATTTATTTTTAAAATCTCAGTACTTAAAATTAATTCAGTTTAAATAATTTTGATATTAATTTGTTTAACTATGCTATTGTGTTTTGCAAATTAAAGGATTTGTTTAAATTTGGCACAATTTCACAAAAGAAGAGATTAGTTTGATTTACCATCCAAAATTTATGTAATTTTTTTTTAAATATTTTCTAATGTTGTGTGTGAAACTAGTTATGATTCAATTATATATATGGCAAAAATTAAAAATATATATTATGTAAGAATTTCTTGTTTATTATATTACTGTAAAATTTGCCAAAAAAATGTATCTAATTATAATATTATATATATGTTTCTCAATATTTTAACAAGTGACAAATAAATATCAATGAATTCATTCTATAAAAAGTAAAAATATTTTCAAACATATTGTTATCAACATGTGTCTCTTATGTATCATATTTCTTACTTTTAAAAAAATATTGATTATGTCGGACTGTTGTATTAAAAAATAACAAGTAATACATTTTCCATGCCTGCAATAAAGTGATTATAATTAAGCAAAGAAATACATGAAAAAATCTTTATATTTTTTATTTCCTTCAAATCCTTGAACAATAAATGAGGACGTTGGTCAAGGAGCAAAAAAATAGCCGGCATCCACTTTTTTCCCTCTACAAAACCACAACAAGAACTAAATATTTAGACATTGGAAATCACATTTAGTTTCTTTGATTTAATGTGAACAACGAATTTCAGATAAAGATAACAAACTAAATATAACCAAAAATTAAATAAAAGAACAACAAAAATACAACATTCCCAAAATGTGATTCTTTTATATTTGATAAACAACACTATAATTAGAATTCCCTGACATGACTACTGGGTTCAAAAGTCGTGCACGCACGTTCTATTTTCCATGCTTACCAAACATTCACAGGCCAAAGAACTTACATAGAAGTACTACAATCAGAAAACATCAAGAGCCATCGCACAAATTAATAGTTAAAGAGTGATTGTCGCAATCAATTTGGAGTGAAGGAAAGAACGGTAGTTGTCCAATTTTATGTTTGTGATTTGGATATTTTGGAGATGTGTGGATGCATTATTTTAAAAGATGGAATTTTTAACAAATATTTTTTTTCTTTTATAACATAATTAAAGTAAAATGTAACTTAAAACATTATTATAAGTATCATCCATGCAAATTAAAAATGATGAAATAATTACAAATTTACCGTTCATCGAATGACTTAAATTTTATAACAGTCTATATTTAACAGAATTTGATGAGACCCGGAAATAATGATATTCAAATTGCACGAGAGAGGCACAAGAATCATTAACTTGATCAAACATGTGCATGCACATCGAAATGGAATGGCAAATATATTTTATCATGTATATAAGAAGTTAAGAATCGTAGATTTAGTATTGAATATCTTTGTCTGAATTGAATATTTGGTGGTATTTGGATGCATTATTTTTAAAGAAGGAATTTTTAAACAATTTTTTATTTTTTTATAACCATAAAACCATAACAATTAAAATGTAACTTAAAACTTTATTATTAGTATCATCCATGCAAATGAAAAAGTATGAAATTAATTACAAAATTACCGTTCATTGTGAAGGATTTAAATTTCATAACAGTCTATATTTAACAACATTTGATGAAATATGAAATGATATTCAATTGCTCGCCAGAATTAAGGACCCAGAAATTAATAACTTGATCAAACATGAAACATGTGCATGTAGTCGGTGGAAACTCACACTTTGAAATCGTATTATTAGTTAAAATATGTTTTGTTACATGGAAAAATAAAGTTATTTTATATTAGATATTCTGATTTTTTTTTAGATATTCTGATTTTTTTTTTTGTGGATTAAAACTATGAAACGGAGAATGAAAATGAACAAAGAGCCGCATCACCTGGTGTCAGTGTGAGAAAGATTTTCTCCCTTGAAAAAATAATCCTCTGGTCCATAATCGGATGTAATGTAAAATAAATCTATCTTATCCCCCAAAATTCTGGCCGTATGAAAAAACCACCAAAAAGGTGAGAGTAGTGCTGCCATTTTGATGGAAATGAACTGGTGGGGTTGCCATCTGGAATGGAGAATAATATGATACCTCAAAAATGGAAATAAGAAATTACTAATAATTTCACTCTAAGGAGTATTCAATACGCAATACTTGACAAGTCTTCCGTGGAATTTACGGTCCCATTTTAAAATCAGTTGAATTATTCCATCCCATTTCAAAATCAATTCTGTCCATATTAATTCAGTCCGCATTTTTTCTGTACAATTAAAATCACTCTACATCGATTTCCCTATCTTTTCTTTCTTATAAGGTCATTACTACATTCCCTAATCTACTTGAAGATTAACAAAAATGAAAATAAATTTAAATTTCTAAGTGAATCTCTATGCATTAGTTGATTGCAATTCAGGCATGTGTATTTATATGTAATTATCCTCCTAAAGAAGAAAAAATGTGAAAGAAATTAAGAGCAATATTTTTTTTTTACGAGGAAAAAATAAAAACTTACACAAATAACGAAAGATTTGATGGATACATGTGCAATTATCCTCCTACCTCTCTGTTTCTCCATGTTAACAGCTTCAATTTTCACTGAACAGATCGAGTAGTTATGCTTCACAGTTTAAATATTTTTTTGCCCAAATTTAGTCAACAAGATTTATCACTTTATATACCCAAGATTTATCACTTGATGTACAGAAGATTTGATCAAGCAATTTTTAACTCGCATGTTGTTGATCAATAATCACTTATTCTACTATTCAAGAAAATTATGTTTCTGAGTAATATCTTTGACCAAACCTAAAATGATATCAAATTTGACAAAAAAAATAATATTAACTGTTGCTTCTGAAGAGTAGTCAATACTACTTGCTTGACTTGGTAAGTCTTCCCTATGTGCAACTAACAGTCACATTTAAAAAGGTAATTCATACATCCATTCAATTATTGCATCATGCTGATCAGTTTTTCCATATTTCGTTTCTCTTTAACAATAAATTGTTGACCCTTCAATTATTCTATATATTCAAATATTCTTCAATGCAAAGAAATATTAACTCAGATGATTATACACATTATATCTATGCAGATGACAAAAGATTTGCCACCTGAAAGGCAAATTTTATTTTTCAGAAACTCTAAATTAAAGAGGCTGAGGCAATCAATGTCTAAATATTAAATACAGAATGGGAATTGAAAGTTCTAACATTCGTTTCCAACTATTTTGCATTAATTTTGTCCTTATTGAGTCATTTTCTAGCCCTTCTTCCACGGTACATTGATATTGAATGCCTTACTCTCTCATGGTCTTATCACTTTCGTTTTTTTCTGGTATTTGTTCTTTTCTTTTTTCTTCCCCTCGTTTTAAACCAAGCATCAATCCAAAATCTCTTAAAAAACGTTTTTTGTTTATAATCTATGGAAAATTTCGCTGATTTTTTTTTCCGATTAAAGTCAGTCATGGAACAACATCTACTTTTAATTACTGCAATGAAGGGTCCAAAATTTCAAATATTACTAAGAAGTTCTAAATAATCAATAAATTATGAACCTGGATTTTGGGATCTTACAATACTAATTATGAAAGGCGACTTCAATAAAGCAGATTTGAAATTATTTATGATATATATATATGAAGCTTTTGGTAAGAAAAGATAAAAATAAAAATAAAAAAAAACTCCTTCCCTATACTATTTAAGGTTTTGAATCTTTTTCTTAAAATATATAGTGGATGCCCACTAATTTCATTTAAAATATACATTCAAAAAATGATAACACAGGACAATATCAGTGGAAAACTTTTACAATAGACAACCTCAATTGTTTTTAACTAGATGGCACAAAAAGACATCAACAAAATCAGGTGTCTGAACAGTTTTATACAAACCAACATCAGTAAAATAGCCAACTATTGAACTATTCATTTATCAATAAGAAGAATATATATGTCCATAAGATTATATCTGTCCATCTGCCTCTCTAACTAAATTATAAATTCGTTTATCTAAAAGAGGAATATATCTGTGAGTTACATAGTAGGCTTTAAAGCACAGGTTTTGGTACAAATCAGGGTCCACTACTACAAAAAACGTCTTCCTACACTGCACCTTATACACGGATTTTCTCAATTTTATAAAAAAACGTGTATAAAATAAGATTTTTCCAGTGTTCTAGGAATCCTACACGAATATTAACTTAAAAACCAGTGTCCGTGTGGAAATTAATCTTTTATACACGGATATTTCATTAAATATCCGTGTAGGAATAGTGAGAGAGCTACACGGATTTTCAGTTACAAATCCGTGTAGGAAGGGTGATTCTTCATCTTCCTACACGGATATTCAACTAAATATCCGTGTAGGATAGCCCACGGATGTGAAATTTTATTAAATGTTACCCAAATATTTTATTATATTCTGTCATATTCCTACACGGATATGTAGTTAAATATCCGTGTAGGATTTTCTTTTTTTTACTTTTTTAAATATAATATACTTTCAATTTCATATTTTGTTATTATTTAAATATAAAAATGAACATGTTTTCATTGATGTGAAGCTCTTTAAATATTCATTCTTATAAATTAAGAAATTTATTCATTTAGATATGAACTTTGTAAATATTAATTTCTTTATAATTTATGTATTCATTCTTGTACACTATTTTACAAATAAAAATATTCATCACTGTGTTAGAAATATTAAATATTAACAAATTTAAAATTGTACAATTAATACGAAAATAAAAGCCAGAAGAACAAAAATGGAAACAAGTAAACTTTCATATATTACTACTGATATAAATATTACAAAAGTTACCCAAAAATTGATATAATAAAACAAAAAAAAAAGAAACTCCTACAATAACAAAAAAAAAGAAACTCTAAACAACAGATTTTTTCTTTGTGCGACGAATGTAGGGCTTTGGTGGAGGATGGCCCCTGGGGCTGCGACGTGGGCGAGTTGGCCATGGTGGCCATGGCCAACTTCTGGGATAACCTGGTGGTGGTCGTTCGTAACCGGGTGGGATCCAAGGCACTGGCTTGAAGTCCTCTGGAATTGGTGGTAGTGCCTCAACAGGATGTTTTTCATCGACATTTAACATTTTTTCACTTAAAGAAATTAAGATAGGTTTAAGAGGAACCAATTCGGAAGATATATAGGGATTAAGGTGACTCTTCGTTTTTCTGTGTTTATTTTCGGTATATTCAATATTAAATTTGTAATTATTTACATAGGGCGCGCATGTTTTGAAATAAATATGCATGTCCCTGGCTTTTCCTACACGGATAGTTACGTAAATATCCGTGTTGAAAGACTATTCCTACACGGATATTTAATAAAAACCGTGTAGGAAAAGAGGAGAGCTACACGGATATGTACTTAAATATCTGTGTAGGATACCTATTGCACACGGATTTGTAATAAAAATCCGTGTAGGAAACCTTGCACACGAATCCTTGCCCACTAGATTATATCTTCCGAAATTTTGTAAGTCCCCAAATTTTGTAAGTCCCCAATTCACTTCTTCTTCCTCTGATTTTAAAATTCTTCCTCTGAGTTCAAAATTCTTCCTCTTCTCTTTGTCTCTCTCTCTCTTTCTTTTGTCAGGGTTTAGGTGGTGTGTGCGCCTCCATTGCTGCCTCTCTCTCTTTCTTTTGTCAGTTCACTTCTTCCTGTAATTTTGTTTGAAGACTTTTGGTAATTTACATAGAATCCAACTGCCTCTAAGGTACCTCTCTTGTTACTAACTCAAATTATAATTGTAGTATAACCGGAGACAAGCTGCTTACTCACCCGAGCAAGTCGACGAAGTGAGAGGGATGTGGGCAAGGTGGTTTATTTCCCAATTTTGTACTCCACAATATGGATTCTTATAAATTAATTTGTGTAATTATTAAATTTGAATTGTTATGTTGTTTTGGAAATTTCGATCTGTTTTGGGTTAAAAAAACATTATGATATTATATATAATGGCTAGCAAAAGTGGAGGCTAGCCAAAAATAGAAAAAAATACAAAAAAAAAAAAAAAATTGTACACGGATATTTGAAAAAATCTGTGTAGGATGTGTTAAAAATAAAAATTGATTTAGGATCTTCCTACACGGATTTGTACTAAAAAAACCGTGTAGGAATATATTTCATACACGGTTTTTTGTTAAAAAACCGTGTAGCTCCATACCCTAGCTACACGGATCTTGAGTAGAAAATCCGTGTAGGATTAGTGTAATCGTACACGTATAAATTATCCGTGTGTAAATGGTGGACTTTCCTACACTCCAGTATCGCACACGATTCCAAATCCGTGTAGCTCTCCAGTTAAAGGCCGTGTAAAAACTGTTTTTTTGTAGTAGTGGTCGTACTCTAGGCAAAATAAAGAGGTATCATAGTGGCAATCAGCATTGAGAAATAATTTATTATTTCTCACTCATTTTCCCTTGTGAGTTACAGGTCTATTAGTCGAAGATTGAGAAACGCTTTTGGGATTTTAATTGACAGCAGGGCCATCTAAAGGTCTGGGATTTGGGCTTATTTTATCTGATAAGGTGCAGAAAATTCATCTAATATCATCATCTAATATCATCCACTTTAAAATGTCAGATAATTATTATAAATAAATTGAAATGTAGAGAAATAATGGATGCTATTGGCAATGCATAAAAAAAAAGATCTGTGCCTTGCATTACGTAAACTGTAAATTGAATTGAAAATATAGCGTGGTTAACTGTAAATTGTAAATTGTAAATATTGCGTTACGTAAATTGTAAATTGTAAATTGACTCGTGTTACGTAAAATGGAAATGGAAAATAGTTGCGGTAGGTCCGTCGCACCTCCGGATCAGGGGTGTGACATTTCCCTATATTTTTTATTTTTATTTTAGAAAGCTCAATGTTCATCAATTATTTTAAAGTACCAATAATTAATGTATTCTATTTAAAACTAAATTATTGGGATATTATTATTTGAAAGTAAACTATTTGCATTAATGTATTATTTTTAAATATATTTATTGGTAGATAATTGTCTAACCACTATAAAAAAAAAAAGTTATCAAACCCAGCCATCCAAATAATATCTCGCTTGTTTGATCAAAATGGCAACTATATACATAATACATCATTTTTCAAAAAGGAAATATAAATAAATAAAATATAAGCACCTTCTTTTTTTCTAAACTAGAGCATAGAACAATTTATTTCATTTTTATTACTCTCATAGTGAAAATTTAGCACAATTCAATTTACAAGCAAGATAAACTATTGAGAGGAAGTCATTAGAATGCAACTTACTATCATTCAATCGACTAATCGATATTCAACATCTTAAATAACATGTCTTCATTATGTCCATCTCAAATTCTCAATCATGTAGTCCCCTAATTGGATTGTATTCTAAGAATATAAAAAAAAAATTACGGAAGAGTATATAAATTCTAACAATTCAAATAAGTTATTTTTCTCTTAACTGTTAATTATTTTTAGAAATTAAAGTTTATAAAATTTGTGAGGTCAAACTTTCTTCTTTTAATTTTTGGTCTGTTTTTTATTCTCGGGAAATGTGTCACTAAAGTATCACAAATTTTGAGTTTATATCACAACCGTTCGCTATTTAGTTAGAATTTATTCTTTTGCCAATTCAATTTCCTTCTGATTAGATGTGCGCTTCATTTGCAAAACTGTAAAATTTAGTGAACAATTGGCAAGTAGAACTTGATACTAGCAATGTTATATTGCTTAGATTGAAGCATTTGATTTACAATTTTATAAAAAAAATATTGTAGGACTCAATGCCCTTTCTTAATTGTAGTTAATTCTAGTTGGAATGTAAATTTCATGTCACCAAAACAGTTGGATAGCTATGTTGTATTTCCTGTGTTTTGATAATTGATGAAAGCTGAATTAGAATTAGACATAAGTTGGGTCCCCGTTTGGGATTTCGTTTCTAGGGTTTGTAATTTATATCACCTCCTCATACTATTTTCAAGTTCTAAAAAATTGGTATTTTTTTTTTTAATTACGCCTAGTTGGCAAATATGACGTTTTGATTTTAAAAATGTTTCCAAGCAAGTGAAAAAAGAAAACCAAGAGAAGTTTTGATTGTTTTTAAAGAAGAGTCTCTTGTTGGAATTTGAGCCCCTTTTTAATACGTGGAATCAAAGTTACAATAAAAGTTTTAACTGTAGTTTCTTGATGTTACATATATACATATAAAAATGTATATATGTAACATCAATTAAGATATATACTTAGTTTCTGATAAAGTAAAAAATAAAATCAAACAAACACAATTCATAAATATTAAGAGCCACCTCAATTATCCTTCCCATTATTGACTGTAGTTCTTCGATACCTTTTCAGAGAAAAAAAAAACATGCATGTATCTAAAATATACAATAGGTAAGAAACAAAATATACTTAACTAACATTACGCTTTATTCAATAAATCAAATTAATATTTAAGTCAATTGTTGGTATGCAGTAATTTAAAAGTCAATTTTTATTAAGTGAAAATTTCTTACCTAATTAATAATATGCTTTTATGTTAGTTAATTTAGAATCAGAAGCACCACTTAGATTTTGATTTCTCGTGTCATCCTTTATATTTTTAGTTTTTATTTTATTTTTAAAAAATTGTCACCGAATAATTAAAGAGAATTGGAGAAGGCATTGGAAACCTTGATTTGCTTGACGCTCCGTTTAGTATCTGAGCCATTCATATTTTTAATTTCCTCAGATGAATAATGAGTCAATGAACTATTGCTATCGACTTATAATTGTCTCAGTAATAGCAATGGAGATAGGCACGTATCTTAAAAACAGAAAAAAAATAAAAAAATAATAGCATGCAATTGAACCGTCCAAAAGGCATCGTTCTTGAGCGGTCCAAAATAACAATTGAGGTTGTGGACTTGGATGTGCGCAATATATACTATCTCTATTGCTACGAAAGCAAACCAATAATGGTACCCCAAATGGCTTTGGCGCCTTCCCTTGCGTTTGCTGCAGTACTTCTCCTGTGCTTCTCCCGTTGCACTTCCAAAATGCTACCTAAAAAGGCTTTGACTTCTAACCTTGCCTTTGTTGCACTCCTCCTGTGCTTTTCTTTCTCTGTTAATCCACAACCTTCTAGCTTTCCCAGTACTGCAAGCGCTCCAGCATCATGGACCAACTCACCATCTCTCCCATACAACTTTACTTTCGATAGTGGAGAAATTGTCCGTTCCCTCCTCCACGCATCTCACGCCACGAACATGTCATTTGCTACTGGGTTCTCCTGCATCCCACCCTGCAATAGTTTTTTTTCTCTCGATATACATCATATATTATGATGAAGTAAGGGGAGGTTATTTGGTCCTCTACCCTCCACAAGTCATCTGGTCAGCAAATCGAGCCCGCCCTGTCAGTGAAAATGCCACACTTGAACTGTCATCAAAATATGGTCTAACCCTTCGTGACAGTGATGGTAGCCTAGTTTGGTCCACTAGTGGGTTGAATCGATCTGTGGCCGGTATTAACATCACAGAATCTGGTAATCTGGTGCTCTTCGATATAAATAATTCAACAATCTGGCAATCTTTTAACCACCCAACTGATTCTTTACTAATGGGGCAAACGCTGACAAGAGGCACGAGGATCATTGCCAATTCCTCTAGCAACAATTTGGCTGAAAGCCAGTTTTATCTCACCCTCCTTGCAGATGGTTTGTATGGATTTTTCAATTCACATCCCCTGCTGAGGTACTACTACTATCCACTCTCTACTTATAATGATGACAATTCTACGTTTACAATGTTCTTGAATGACAACGTAGATATCTCATGCACGTATCATAATAACAACATGGTTTATAACAACATGGTTTTTACATCTCCGGGTGCTCAATCTATACAGTACATGAGATTAGAGTCTGATGGACACTTAAGACTTTATGATTTTGAAGAATCACAAGGATGGATAGTGTCTGATTTATTTGGTATGGATAACTGTAATTACCCCATATTTTGTGGGCACTATGGAATTTGCAATAATGGACAATGCGGTTGCCCTGCAGAAACCTTGGGAAATTATTTCAAACCAGTTAATAACCGGAAACCAGAGCTTGGCTGCGATGCAATTACTAATATAACTTGTAAAGATGTAAACAATCACTTTATATTAGACCTTAACAATGTGTCCTATTTCGTTGATGTTGACAATGATGGATTTAACACAACTGATGAGGAGAGCTGCAAAAGGACATGTCTTGGAGATTGCAAATGTAAAGCTGCATGCTATGTTTGAGTATAATGAGTACTCATCAGTTGGCAAGTGTGTAACACTACAAGAGGTTTTTTCCTTTAAGAATTATCAACCTGAGGAGAAAGGATTTAACTCTTCTGTATATATTAAGGTGCAAGCTGCCCCTTCACCACCTTCTACCCCTCCACCACCTTCTAGTTCCAAAGTAGGGCTGGGAGCAATACTGGGTTCCACATTTGGAGCTCTGCTTTTTATGCTCACCGTAACTAGTGTTTACATAGTGTGTTTTAGAACACATGAAGCACAGCAAGATGAGGACATCATCGAACAATTACCGGGGATGCCAACCAGGTTCACATTCGAAGAGCTACGAGCAGCCACTGAAAATTTTGTCAAAATGCTCGGAAAAGGTGGATTTGGTACTGTTTTTGAAGGACGGTGGGGTGATGAGAGAATAGCAGTGAAACGTTTAGATAATGTCGGACATGGAAAGAAGGATTTCTTGGCAGAGGTTGAGACTATTAGCAGTATCCATCACATCAATCTAGTTAGGCTGATCGGTTTCTGTGCTGACAAGTTGAATAGGCTTTTAGTTTATGAGTACATGTGTAACGGGTCGTTGGATCAGTGGATCTACTGCAAAGATGGGAGATTTCCTTTGGATTGGCCCACCAGGTTCAAAATTATAACTGACATAGCCAAGGGTTTATGTTATCTTCATGAGGAATGCAGGCAAAAAATTATACATTTCGATATCAAGCCGGAAAATATTCTTTTAGATGAAAATTTAAATGCTAAAGTTTCTGACTTTGGTTTATCCAAGCTTATCGATAGGGACATTAGCAGAGTAATGACTAAAATGAGGGGTACTCCTGGATATTTAGCACCTGAATGGCTGACAGCAATGGTCACTGAGAAGGTTGATGTCTACAGTTTTGGTGTGGTTGTAATGGAGATTCTATGTGGAAGAAGAAATCTTGATGATTCCCAGACTGAAGAGAATCACCATCTGATTAAATTGTTGGAAGAAAAATCTAAGAGCAACAGATTATCAGATTTGATTGACAAAAATATTGGTGATGTCGAATTAAACAAAAAAGAAATTGTGAATGCGATGGAGCTTGCAATGTGGTGCCTGCAATGGGATAGTACCCGAAGGCCTTCAATGTTAATAGTGGTTAAGATTTTAGAAGGAGCAATGGAGGTTGAAACATCATTGGATTATAATTTTGTGTCTTCAATTCCAATGTTGGCAAATTTACCTAGCGTAGTGGATCAGTCAGCTCCCTCTCCAGCTTCAGTGTTGTCAGGCCCTCGGTGAAATTACGTGATCCTTTATTCAAATCATTCTGACTCCAAGCTAAAAGAGTCCTTGGAGCAATCTTTAAAACTACATTGGTGAGAAGTGTGTTTCCGTAGTATTTAATATAAGATTGTTTCTATTTTACATTGGTGAGAAGTGTGTTTCCGTAGTATTTAATATAAGATTGTTTCTAATTTATGCATGTATGTTTGAAGGTATTTCTATTGTAATGTATGGATGATTTTATTCATGTATGTTTAATTTGAACGTATTTGTATTGTAATATATGGATGATTTTATGTATGTATATTTGCAGGTATTTCTATTGTAATCTATGGGTGATTTTATTTGTGTATGTTTGAGCGTATTATTAATTATTCTTATGTCAATTTTTTTAATTGTCCGGAAAAGAAATGTTGAGAGTTGTTATTTCCAGCTAGAAAATCACCCCCTGTATACTGGTATATTAGCTTCTTAATTTATTTTTTAAAGGCACAAAGCTTATTTCATTTACTGAAATAGTTAATATAATGCAGCTAGAATAGTGAGACAAAGAAGCCCTTAACTCAGTATCAACCCAAATTTTTTTTCAGAATTTAGCCTAATTAATCCTTCATACAACAAAAGTAATTATTAGAATATGAAAGGGCAAAGGTTTCTTTCTCAGATTTTTATCTTGCATCACTCAGTAGTCAGTACATTGGTACTGTACCAGTAATCTCAATTGGTGTACGAACTATGGTACATTCATGAATAAATTATAAATGAGTACCAATTTACCCCAATAGATCAATAAATTACAAAAAAGGCCCATAGTCATTAGAAATATATGGAATTCTAAAAGATTTGGGCTTGCTCTGTAAGTGGTCTAGAACCCATCAAATAGCGAAGAGAATTATGGGTTCTATTTTGGGCCAGAAATTAGGCCCAATATTTTACTTGACAAATAAAGCAATCTAAAATTAGGAAATGATGACTGCGCGGTGAGGTGTTTATATTTGTCTGTTAGCATTTCGGGAACTATGAATGGAGTCAAGCTTGGCAGTTGGCAAAATTGATTTGTAAATTTGTATGTTACAAATGACTAAATTACATAAATAGTCCTTAAAATATCAATATTTTATCATTTGTATTTTTTTTTTTTTAAAGTTACCATTTCAGGAAGACATACATCTTTCTTTCTGGGCGAACCAGGGATCCGACGCATTCTGTCATGGAGAGGGCAAGAGAGAAAGGCAAGGCGATTCTTGAGGCGACACCAACCACAGGCAGCGGTGCAGTACAAGAGAAGTCTCTGACGCAGATCTTCGATGAAGCCATGCAGGAAAAACCAAGGGAGATTGAGGATGCTCTGAAGTTCATCAAGTCACGACCTCAACAGCAGACCAAAACACCGCTGGAGGACAATGGATGGCACCAGGCAATGCCACGATGGAAGAAGAGAATCCCCACCAACAGGAAGGTCAGACAATTCTCATCTCCGGAGCTGGCACAGGCTTATGCAAAGCTGTTCAAGGAACGAAAGTGCTTCAGATGTTTTGCTTCTGATCATAAAAAGGCACAGTGTAGAGAACCTCTTAAATGCATTAAATGTCTTAAATATGGACATGTGGCTGGTAGGTGCACTGCAGCTATAAAACAAGGGGTGGGGAGACACAACCCCACACCACCAGTAACAAAGCAAACTCAGCCAGGAAGAACTTACGCTCAAGTAACTAGTGGTAGTTTAGAAATGGGCGATTTGTTTCTTGATGAGAGGCCAGATGAGGCCGACGTTTTTATGCCGGCCTACTCACAAGTAAGTCCAGTCAATGCATATTTGGAGAGGGCTGCCTATATTAACATTCAAGAGGGTGAGGTGACGGCCAATATGTCGGAAAACATCCAACAGACGTTGGCAGCGCGCCACGGAGGTCCGATCACACTCTACAGGATTCTCAAGGAGGACAGAACTCCTATTCTTCTTGTGTGTCAAGATGCATTGACGAGAGATGCAGTGGTGCAAGAGGGACCGTACTACATCCCAGGTGCGCGGTTTGACCTGGTAGCCTGGGAGGCTACCCTTGGTATGGCCTTTCAGCCACCAGACCACCAGACGTGGATTAGACTGCATAAACTGCCATTCCAATTCTGGAACCCGACAGCTTTGAACAGTATAACAGCCAGGTTAAGTACTATTAAGGAGACTATGCCTTATGGCTTACATGCAGATCAGCTTGACAATATTACACTGCTTATATCCTCTCAACACCCACGTACAATACCTAAAAACCTAAGGGTTAGAGAAGGTGAATACACTAGAAGAGTCAGGGTGCAAGTGATGGGATCAAGACCCACACAACCTGGATATTTTCAGCCACCTCCGCATCCACCACAGAGGCACCAACACTGGGAGCGACAACAAAGGGCTCGTCAACATCCATATCAGAATGTGCCAAGGAGAACATCGCCTACGTCAGGAGACAGTAGTGAGGCATCAAACAGATGGCCAGGATCTCAGGCAACAAATAGGCACAGGATGGGAGAACCTAAGAAAATGTGGGTAAAAAAGCCGGTGACAAAGCCATTGCAAAAGCCGGTAGTAATTCAGAAGCCGGTAAAGAAGGTGCAAAAATGGCAACAGAAGATACAACATGCCACACTGCAGAAAGCCGCACCAGATCAGGTGAGCAAGGTCCAGGCTGTGGTACGAATTGCAGGAGACAGGGTGGACATTTCGTTATCTAATGGCACTAGGTGTAAGGTAATATTCACTTTGCAGAGCATGCGTAGAGGTTTAAGTCCCTTCAACATTAAATGGCCTATACTTACTCCTATAAACAAGTTACCTGCTAGTGTAGAATTGAGGTTCAAAAAACTGACCAGATGGGATAGGGATCCGTTACTCATTAATGATAATAGCTTGGGGAACCAAAGTGATATGATACTTACCTGCCCTAGTACTGTTGAAGTTGTTCGCACACAGGTGTACTCCTAAGTTTCAGTACAGCAAGCTGTACCTTTTAAAACTCGAGTCTACCTCTGGTCAAAACTGCAAGTGCACAGTCCTACCGTTAGTATAGTCGGGTATCATATCCACAGGGACGAAATAAAACGATCGGACTCTACTTAAATCTATTGAAATTCTAGAAGTGAAGAAAGGTTGAATTGGTGGTTGTTTATGTTAAATTACTGATCAATAACAATATTAAAATAATTAAAATAAGATTAAAAGTTGTTTTTCAGATTATAAAAAGGGTTTCCAGGGTTTCAGATTTTGTATCTGTCTGGCCCCAGGGTATACGGCCCGTATAGAATCCTATACGGTCCGTATAGGCCCCCGAGTGAATACTACAGCTACTGTTTCTACGTGTTGGTGCTTTTGTCTAGGGTTTCCATCGATCAAATCTAGGTTCCTTACCTCACTGTCGCAATTTTGGCTTAGAACCCGATTTACCGGACTCAACTACTCCCCTCTTAGATTCGTTAACCCTCAACTTTCGTAATTTTGGACTAAGTTGTCTAAGTTACTTGTTGGTTTACTAAAAGTATTCAAGGACTTTCGCCTCGAGGAAAGTTTCTCTTTCCGTGCTTCTTGGCCCGAAAACCTACCTCATATACTTGGTTCAGTTGGATTAAGTGTCATAGACTTGGCTCCTAACAATTAGACGTGCGCATTCATCACTAATCAAACTCAAGCAAGCAAAAACCAAGCAATTAAAATACTATACAACAAGATAAAAACTAAATATTCAACACAAATTCAAGTAGCATACAAGTAAAACCAAACGTCAACTACATCTTAACCCTAGAAACAGTAAATTTAGCTACTCATGTTCTCAAAAGACAGCACAATAAAAGTTATGAAAGAGTTCATAGAAAAACAATAGAAAATCCGAAGATCCGTTGCAAAACTTCTTCTTCTTCTCCAAGTTCTTCCTTGACTCCCAAGCACCAAGAATGAATGAAAGATGGTTCTCAGATCTGGAATTATCCCCCTTAATGCCCGAAATCGCATATTGAAAGCCTTCCTTTTCAAACCCCCCAGCTATCTCTGTTTCCAATTCCAGCTTGGGTTTCCGAAATAGCTTGTACGGTCCGTACAGAATCCTATACGGACCGTATACTTGTCCTTGCCTCGGAGAATTCTTGCCTCTTGTTGTGGAACCTTCTGTGTGGTTGGGCTGATCTTGTACGGACCGTATATAAACCTATACGGACCGTATGGAGAGGAATTTCGCCCATTGCCTGCAAAACAGCAAACAAAGCATAGCAGTACCACATTCTAGTAATAATTAAGTAAAAAGTTTCATATTTGTAGGCTTTAAGGCACAAGTTCTAGTGTAAATTTGGTCACAAACTAGGCAAAACAAGAAGACATCAGAAGTACTACCTCTGGTCAAAAGGGATGGGAGAAGTGCATTATTTACTATTTCAGGTCTAGCAAAAAATAACATCTGGGAAGGCCCAAATTTCGGGCCCATATTGATTTACGAGTCTATAGACCCAAACGGGTTGAGTCAACAGGACAAGGAAATAGAAATGCAGGCCAAGGTTTTTCTTCTTACAGGCCCAACTGAAGGTGAGTTTGACAGCCCTCCTCCAGGTTTTCAGACCACTGCACGGGTCACGCCAATAGGCCTCATGGATGGGGAAATGATAAGCCCACAGTCGGGTTTAGTCAGGAGAAGCCCGCGTTTGAAGAAAAAAAGTTCTGGACCATATGTAACAATCATGGATAGAGCCCGCGCTGTGCAAGAATATGAAGGAGAAAAGGCACGTAAAACTAAAGCCAGAATTACACCTCAAAGGCCAAGACCAGAATACCTTGATTCAATGGCTCCGCTATCTAGATCGCAGGCCGAAGTGGTGGTGATAACTGCAGGAATAGAGATCACAGAAGAACTTCAAGCTCAAATTGAGGCAGTGCTTGGTACCGGCAATCGGGTCCCCAATGACTCGGATCTTTAGATCGGGTCCAGTTTCACTTCGTAGTATTTTAAGTTTCAATGATTAGCAACTTTATGCTTTTTGTTAGATGTGCGGGTCAATCCCAGCTTGTATGTTTATCTTTAATTTTTCTGAAGTCTAGTGTAAGGAACTGCCATGATAGCACGGCAAGTTGTAACAAAGGAGATGTTCGGTTTCAAACCAGTGTTGTACCATCTCTGAAATCCAAATATATATTTGTTTTCTGCTATATATTGTGTTGTCTCAAATGTTTTTAATGAATTATCAAGCAAGCATTAAATTCATTACTTGGAACGTACGTGGATTAAATGAAAGGCCCAAAAGACTCGCAGTGAGACAAAAAATATTAATAGAGAAACCAAATATCTTCTGTTTACAAGAAACTAAAATGTCACATATGGATGATGCATGTCTTAGAGAAACCTGTGGAAACCTGTTAGATCAGAGAAGAATCCTAAATGCGCAAGGGACCAGGAGGGGTATAATACTTGCGTGGTCAGCTCATTTATTTGAAGAAATACAACATGTCATTTGCAATTTCTCGGTATCTGTCTTGCTTAAAAACAGGTCAGATAATCATAAGTTCTGGATAACCGGGGTATATGGCCCCTCGACCTCAAGCACAAGGCAAGCATTTTTGACAGAGTTGGAAAATTTGAAACCGATAGATCACACACCCTGGTTATTGTGTGGTGACTTTAACATAACCATGAATCCAGAAGATAGAAATATTATCCCCACTGATTGGAGAACTCCTCTGAGGTTCTCACAATTGATATCATCTCTGGGGTTGCTAAATCTCACTTTACATGGAAGGCATTTTACATCGTCAAACGAAAGAAATAATCCGACAATGGCAAGGTTAGACCGGTTTCTAATATCTACAGAATGGAATCTTAGGTTTCCAAGTTCTATACAGAAGGCTCTACCAAATACGTCATCCAACCATTGTCCAATAATGCTCATAGCCAAAGCGGGGTTTAGAAAGATGAAATTTTTTCGATTCGAAAACCTATGGCTCAGGTTTCCAAACTTGGAAGAAGTGGTATTACAATCCTGGAACTCACAGGCAGTGGCTCAAACACCAACTCAGCTGCATCTCAAATTACAAAAGCTACAAAGTGACATTAAACAATGGGCGGCACAAAAGGTGGGGGTGATTAAAGATCAGGCAGGGGCATGTAGAGAGTTCCTGGGTTGGATTGATAAGGTCAAGGAACATAGGCTACTATCTGGTCTTGAGAAATTCATCACAGCTCTAATTAAAAAGAGGTATATAGGGCCTGTCGATTGTTGAGAAGGACATGTGGAAACAAAGGTCGAAATTAAATTGGGAGCTATATGGGGATAGAGGCACCAGTTCTTTCATGCGAAGGCATCAAGCAACAAGAATCATAACATTTGACATTGAAAAATCCATTATAGTGACATCCTCATTACCTCTTTGCAAGGCAACAGGGACCGTTTAATATAATCCAAATTATTCAAGGAATATTTGCAAGGCAACAACAAATGTTGATAGTCTCTGTTTAAACTACTAGTCACATTTTAAGGTTTCAACCCCTACCCGACTTCAATTTGCAAAGTTTTTTTATCTGCACGATTTTTTATGAGAATCGGAGGGTGTCGATTTAAGATCATGTTTGGGACAGAAAAATGTTGGTGCATTGGAAATCATAAGTCCCGAATTTTTATAGAATTTATCAGAGATCTTAATTTTCTTATTAATTTTATAATTAATTAATTTCTCTAATTGTTGACTGTACATAGTGTCTTGATATCTTTTTGGAGAAAAATATATATGTCTATAAAAACGAATAGGTCCGAAACAAGAATATTTAACTAAAATTAAGGTTTGTTCAATAAATCAAATTAATTCAAAATGGTTTTGCGCACCAAGGAATTCGCATAAGGGTTTGGCACACCAATAGGTGCGCACGGAAATTGACATACTTGCACGGATTTTAATGTACTTAGCACGGATCTTGATGCAAATCGGATGGTCCTTACAAAATTGAGCTTTGAATGGGCTTTGAATAGATGTGACAAGCCGGTCAAAGACGCGCCAAATGGTCTGCGAATCCCATGTTCGCCAAATGAATCTGTGGACCCGGTGCGCCAAACCATGGTGTGGACCAATAAGTGCGTATAAGGCTTGTACGGACCCGGTTTGGCTGGTGTGCAAAATGGTTTTGCGGAAGTGGTATTTTTTTATATAATCCGGTCGCGTGGTTTTTAATTAATAACGAATTTTTAGGGTGTTAAAAAAAAAATTCCGGTATAGCACGTAACTGTTATAATTTTCCAACTACTGTAAGTTTGTTTAACACAAAAAATAATTGGCATCTGTCATAGATACAAACATAAACTCATCTGTAAAACTGGAACCTGAATTGAAAACACAAAATATGTTGGAAATTTCAGAAGGATACAACGAAACAAAGAGAAGAAATTTTCTGCTCAAATTAACTTCTATTGCTTAATTTTTCCGGATACAAACTACATCTGAATTTATAGCTCTACAACAACTAAATTTGGATTATCTAAATTTAGTATCCCACTACCTAACCTCCTGTTACAATATTGCCATATTTAGTCATCCACTAAACCCACTACACAAACTAAATATAGAAATAACTAACCCCACTACACACATTAATTCTATCTAGAGTAATTAAGGAAACCACTAACTCAACTACATGCTAAAAATACATCACAACACATTATTATCCAGATCTCTAAATCTGGAGTATTCTGACTCTAATTTTGTATCAATATTCAACAAAATAGTCTTAGATGTGGAGAATACAGTTGATGATATGGGTATTGTTATTTATATTGTTGTGCCAGTAACCAGTGTACCTAAATACTGGCATCAGCATCATTAATTAGAATGCGAGCAGAGAAGAATAGATGACGAAGATAATATCTCAATTTTTTCTGTTTCTATATGGTATCAGCGTCATTGCAAATTAATCAGTGATCTGCACGGATTTTTGATGAGCCTAACACATGCTAGCTTCACTCTATATAACCAAATAGTGTTGTTTTCCTATGACATGTAGGCTCATAGGCTGTGTTAAAGTAGTTGTGTATTTGTTTGTGATATGTTAATATGTGTAGCTCTTATCCCATTGGTTGAACAGATTTGGTAATGAATTTGGTTCATTTGAAATTTTGGACTAATATTATTTTTGTAAGTAGAACTAGGGTGTTCTTAAGTTTCCGAAGGTCTTTGTGTGCTTAATTACCAATTATACTATTTATCTTACATGCATACACAGATACACTGTGTATTACTGTTAATAAACATTAATTAAATAGGAGTCTGTGCTGTGTATCCAAGTGAAAAACTCATGATCTACCAGCTTTAGGTAAATTTCCATTTTTTCAATGTTGTTGAATTTTGTGTTGTTAAATAAGTACTACTCTATCAGATACATAAACAAAATAAACATTCTTTGAGAACTAAGGAAATGAGAGTTGAGGGAGACAAACTACTTGAACATATTTCTTTCTTATTTTTGACATGGATAGATGTGTATTATTGTTAGGTAAAAATGAAGGTTTCATAAATTAAAATTGAACTGCCAATTAATTCGGGACATTTTACGTGATAAATGATCCCAAAACATGTACTGCTTATAATTAATTGTTAAGAACATATACTATATTAATGCCAATTAATTCGGAACATACACTTGTTCAAAATATATATTTAATTGTTAAGAACATATTTGTCCAAATTTGCTATATTACCTAATAATATCAATCAACAAATTTGAAGTTGCATTTATTGGCAACGAATTATCAAGAAAAATTGTATTTATCAGGAAATCTTGATTTGCTTGATGTTCCGCTTAGTATCCGAACAAGAAGGGCAATTTCTTTGCAATTCGTACAATCAATTAATTGGATGATTAACGAGTCAATTGATTTTTTTTTTTTGAGAAAAGTTGGAGATCAAGCCATCCAACTATTTAATATATTTGTTATTATAATAAAAAAAAATTTCCATCTGAATTTTGAATTCATGACCTCTTACATAGAGTCCATGTAACTTAATTACTAGACTAAAGACTAGTGATTTTAACGAGTCAATTGATAGCAATCGAGATAGCCACCAACCTCCAAATAAAAATTATAATATTAATAATAGCAATGGAACGGTACAAAAGGACAATTATAAGGTTGTAGAATTGAACGGTCAAAAAGGCATCGTTCTTGAACGGTCCAAAATAGCAATAGATGTTGTGGCATTAGATATGGGCAATACCATCTCTATTGCTACATAACCCAAATAATGCAACACCAGATGGCTTTGACTTCGTCCCTCTTCTCTTTCTCTGTTAATCCACAACTTTCCGGTGGACTTTCCAGTGGGCTTTCCGGTGGTTTTAGTTCGGCAAATATTTCACAGATTTAACCACACCATTCATGTGGACTTTTATATGGTAGACGTCCAGCTCAGAATCACTATTTCAACCATACCATTCCACATGGTAGAAATAATAGCAATAGAACGGTCCAAAAGGCATCTTTCTTGAACGGTCCAAAATAGCAATAGATGTTATGGCATTAGATATGGGAAATACCATCTCTTTTGCTACAGAAGCAAACCAACATTGATACCCCAAATGGCTCTGACTTCTTACCTTGCCTTCGTTACAGTACTTCTCCAGTGCTTCTTTTTCTCTGTTAATCCACAATCTTATAACTATCCTACTGCAAGCGCTCCAGCATCATGGACCAACCCACCATCTCTCCCTCACAACTTTACTTTCAATAGCGGAGAAATTGTCCGTTCCCTCCTCCTCCGGCTAAACTCAACTGAAGGCATGTCATTTGCTACAGGGTTTTACTGCTTCCCACCCTGTAAGAGATTTGATGTCTCCATATACATCGTATATGCATCTAACCATGATGACGGGTATGCGAGTATTTGCCCTCCACAAGTCATCTGGTCAGCAAATCGAGCCCGACCAGTCAGTGAAAATGCCACACTTCAACTGACATCTAAACATGGTCTAACCCTTATTGACAGTGATGGTAGCCTAGTTTGGTCCACTAACGTGGAGAATCGACCCGTGGCTGGTATTAACATCACGGAAGCTGGTAATCTTGTGCTCTTTGATATAAATAATTCCACAATATGGCAATCTTTTGACTACCCAACTGATTGTCTAGTAATGGGGCAAACGCTGGCAGGAGGCATGAGCCTTATTGCCAATTCCTCTAGCACCAGTTTGGCTGAAAGCCAGTTTTATCTCACCCTCCTTGTGTATTCCATTGAGAACTATGTCAATTACAATTACTACTATGCAATACAAGCTAATATGTCGGGATTGGTCAATTCTATTCCCCCACTGATATACTATATATCGCAAACCTACAATAGTGGCCTTACCTCAAATGGAACAATGGACAAGCCTATTTTTATAAAGTTCATGAATGGAAACCTGACGATGTTCTCCACGTTCCCAACTACTGATAATACTTATAGCATAATTATTTTTACATTTCCGCTTGCTAAATCAATACAATACATGAGATTTGAATCTGATGGACACTTAAGACTTTATGATTTTGATTATGATGAATATCAATGGAAAATGGTGGGTGATCTGTTCAATATGGATAATAGTGTTTACAAACTGGATAACTGTGATTACCCAACAGTTTGTGGGCCCTATGGAATTTGCAATAATATTGGACAATGCACCTGCCCCACAGGAACCTTGGGAAAGTATTTCAGGCCAGTTGATAACCAACGACCAGAGCTCGGCTGCTATGCAATTACTAATATAACTTGTCAAGATGTAAACAATCACTTTATGTTAGACCTTAACAATGTTTCCTATTTCGTTGATGTTTACAATGATGGATTTAACACAACTGATGAGGAGAGCTGCAAAAGGGCATGTCTTGGAGATTGCGAATGTAAAGCTGCTATATTTGAGTCTACTGGGTACTCATCAGTTGGCAAGTGTACAACACTGCCAGAGGTTTTTTCCTTTAAGAATAAACCTGATGGACATTCTTCTGTATATATTAAGGTGCAAGCAGCCCCTTCAACGCCTTCTACTTCCAAAGTTGGGCTAGGGGTAATACTGGGTTCCACAATTGGAGCTCTGCTTCTTATGTTCACCTTCATTAGTATTTACATATTGCGTTTGAGAAGACATAAAGAAGCAGAAGAACAGGATATCATCGAACAATTACCAGGTATGCCAACTAGGTTCACTTTCGAAGAGTTACGAGTGGCCACTGAAAACTTTGTCAAAGAACTAGGGAAAGGTGGATTCGGTACTGTGTTTGAAGGAAGGTGGGGTGATGAGAGAATAGCAGTGAAACGTTTGGATAACATCGGACATGGCAAGAAGGATTTCATGGCAGAGGTTGAGAGTATTGGCAATATCCATCACATCAATCTAGTGAGGCTGATCGGTTTCTGTGCTGAGAAGTTGAATAGTCTCTTAGTTTATGAGTACATGGGTAACGGGTCATTGGATAAGTGGATCTACTGCAGAGATGGGAGAGATCCCTTGGATTGGCCCATCAGGTTCAAAATTATAACTGACATAGCCAAGGGTTTATGTTATCTTCATGAGGATTGCAGACAAAAAATTGTACATTTCGATATCAAGCCAGAAAATATTCTTTTAGATGAAAAATTTAATGCTAAAGTTTCTGACTTTGGGTTAGCCAAGCTTATCGATAGGGACATTAGCAAAGTAATGACTAAAATGCGGGGCACTCCTGGATATTTAGCACCAGAATGGCTGACAGCAATGGTTACTGAGAAGGTTGATGTTTACAGTTTTGGTGTGGTGGTAATGGAGATTCTATCTGGAAGAAGAAACCTTGATGATTCCCAGGGCGAAGAGAATCACCATCTGATTAAACTATTAGAAGAAAAATCTAAGAACAATGGATTATCAGATTTGATTGACAAAAATCTTGGTGATATTGAATTATACAAAAAAGAAATTGTGAATGTGATGGAGCTTGCAATGTGGTGCTTGCAATGGGATAGTAACCGAAGGCCTTCAATGTTAATAGTGGTTAAAGTTTTAGAAGGAGCAATGGAGGTTGAAACATCATTGGATTATAATTTTGTTTCTTCAATTCCAATGATTGCAAGTATACCTAGCACAGTGGATCAGTCAGCTCCCCTTCCAATTTCAGTGTTGTCAGGTCCTCGATGAAATTCCATGATCCTTTTCTATGCATTCAGACTCTAAGCTGAAAGAGTTCTTGCAGCAATATTTGAATTGCATTGGTGAGAAGTGTGCATCAGTACTTAGTATTTAATTAGAAGATTCTATTTTATGCATGTATGTTTGAAGGTAATACTATTGTAATGTATGGGTTATTTTATGCTTGTATGTTTGAAGGTATTACTATTGTAATGTATAGGTGATTTTATGCGTGTATATTTGAAGGTATTATTATTGTAATGTATAGCTCCTTTTATGCATGTATGTTTGAAGGTATAACTATTGTTATGTATATGTGATTTTATGCATGTTTGTTTGAAGGTTAATCTATTGTTCTGTCAATTTGTTTTATTGTCCAGAAAAAAAATCTTGGGTGCTGTTATTTCCAGCCAGAAAATCGCCATTTTCATGTGTTGGTAACTTGGTATATATCTATTTCCTTCTTTGAAAAAAGACAAAGCCCATTTCAGTTATTCAGTAATCCAGTGATTCAGACTTTTAGTAATTTAGTTATTCAGTAATCTGGTCATCTCTAAAACTGGAACCTGAATTGAAAATGCAAATAGTCTTTAGTTGTCAATTGCTTACTGCTGTAATGCTTTTGAGATGGTGAATTGGGCATTGTTTTCTACATTGTTGTACCAGTAACCAGTGTACCTAAAGTTCTAAATACTGGTGTCAGCATCCTTAATTACAACGCGAGCAGAGAAGAATAGATGATGGATTTTGTTATGAATTTGGTTCATAAAAAATATCTGTAGCTCTTATCCAATTGTAGAACAGATTTGTTATGAATTTGGTTCATTTAAATTACCAATATTTTTTTCTCTTCTGTTTATTTTTAGGTCCTGTATTCTAACAAAATAAGTATAACCGCAAACATTTCTTTTTTTATTTAATTGGGGATAACTGAGAACTATAAATAAGATATTAAACACTGTATATAGCATTCATTAATTATATCTTTATTGGCTTTTTTTAGAATTGAATAAAATTGCTGTAATATTTTAGATGCTCAGCGGAAATTTTGAAAGAGAAAGGTAGTTCAGTAGATTAAAAAAAAATTCAATAACTTACTATAACTAATGAAATGAAAATGCGAAAGGGCAAAGGTGTCTTTCTCAAATTTTTGTCTTACATCACTCAGTACAATAATTATGCACCAGTCATCTCAATTTGTGTACCAGTTATGATACATTTACGAATAAATTATGAATGAGTATCAATTTACCCCCAAGAGATCAATAAATTATGAAAAGGCCCATAGTCATTAGAAATATATGGAATTGTAGAATACACCATTTATCCATATTTCCAAAAGATTGTCTTCAGTACATATCAGATACCAGAGAAAAATTTACCAGATATCAATTGACAAGATTACAGCTAGGGCTTATAAAGAGGAGAAAGATGCAACTCTGTGCCATAACCATTGCTGGATCAAGCAAAACTCTGCGCTTCAAATAAAGCAAGTAAAGCATTATGGGTTTTATTGTGGGCCCAGAAATGAGGCCCAAAAATTTTACTTCACAGATAAAGCAAACTAAAATTAGGAAATGATGACTGCGCAGTGAGGTGTTTATATTTTGTCTGTTAGCATTCCGTGAACTATGAACGGAGGCATCCTTGGCTGTTGGCAAAATTGCTTTGGGTACTGTAAATTACATAAATAGTCCTTGAAATATCAGTATTTATCATTTGAATATTTCATTTTTAAAATTAACATTCAGTCCCTGAAGTTATCAACTTGTTCCAAATCAATAATAGTGTTAATATGTGTTAAAATATCAATATTTCCCATTTGAATATTTTATTTTTCAAATAAATGAATTATGTAGTTGTAAGA
This sequence comes from Carex cristatella, assembly GCA_024447775.1. Classification (NCBI taxonomy): domain Eukaryota; kingdom Viridiplantae; phylum Streptophyta; class Magnoliopsida; order Poales; family Cyperaceae; genus Carex; species Carex cristatella. The sequence continues at coordinate 4,401,756 of JAJHPF010000007.1, forward strand.
TGACATGAATTTTGATAGTAATATTCATATCACCAATAGCAATAGTTGGTGATTAAACGTTCACCTATTGTTCACATCAATATACAAGTCATTTTTATTGATAATGTCAATTATGACCCTAATGTATTTCAAAATATCTATCTACAATGTAATCTATATTATCAAATAAGCACCATACTATTAATCTTGCATGCATGCACTATGTATTACAGTTAATGATAACAATAAAATAGGCGTGTGTGCTGTGTATCCAAGTTAAAAACTTGTGATCTACCCAACTTTAGATAAAAATTTCTTCATTGGTTGAATTTTATGTTGTTAAATAAGTAATACTCTATCAGATATATAAACAAAATAAACATTCTTTGTTGAGAACTAAGGAAATGGAAATTCAGGGGAAAAATAAGAAAGAAATAATGTTTGAGCATTTTTTCCTTTCTTTGAGTAATCTTGTTGGGCAAAAATGATGGTTTAATAAATTAAATTGAACTTCAAATTCGTGACATTTCACATGACAAATATTCCATTACATGTGCTATACAGTCGTTAATAATTTATTTGTCCAAATTTGCTTGAACATCTAACAGTATCAATCAAGCAATTTGAAGTTGTATTTATCAAATATACATGCACCATGCATTAATAGTAGTACTAGTGAAATTAATTTCAACAATATTTAAAATTGTGCTCTATGACGTGACATTTGACATTGAAAAACAGTCCATTATAGTGACATCCAAATCACCAATTTGCAAGGCAACAGCGACTGTTTAATTTAATCCAAATTATTAAAGTTATATTTGCTCCTTAAATAGCCACATGTCATGAACAGATCATAGCACAATATAATATAGCAAAATTCAGAAGAAGCCTCTAACTATTGAGTCACTGAAAGCAACAGGAGAATCTGATAGGTGCTTCAACTGGTAACAAACAAGATATGTAGGTCACGTGCATCCATGTGTTGTCAATTTAATTTGCACATGGTACCTGGTACCGCTTCACCTACCCCACCTCCTTAAATATTATAGCATTTAATTCCCATTTTTATCTCCAAATTTATAGCACCTTCAACCCAATTATGGGTCCTAATAATAAATTAATAATGAACAGTATGAAATATAATTTGCTTTAGTGTACCAGTACTACAGTGTCATTTCAGCCCCTACTGGTACCACCCCGTACCTGTCAAACTTTCAGTCAAGCTAAACGGCCAGAATTCTGAAACCCAAACCTGTTAACCCAATTATGGGTTCTTAGTAATAATGAACAGTGTGAAATGTATTTTCCTTTTAGTGTACCAGTACTACAGTAGCATTTCGGTCCCTACTGGTACTTCCCCATACCTGTCAAAATTTCAATCAAACTAAACAGCCAAAAATCTGAAACGACCCTACGATTATTGAAACATGCTATCAAACAGTACTGTTTATTTAAACATCAGCTAGAAAGTACTTCAAAGAACAGAGCACAAATCATAGAATTAAAAAACATCAGCAATATGAAAAATAATTGCCCCGTGCCGTGCATTCACCAAAAATAGAATTGCATAGTGGTGAAATTCAATGACCGTTTGCAATTTTTGGTGTATCCTTTGCCTCTTCTCCTTTCTTCTTGTAGAATCTCCGGTACAAAGCATCGACATTTGTCAGATAGTAGGTACCAGGAGATAACACACTTGTGTCGTTGCTTGTTACAAAATCATTGCCACCGTACCGGTGCTCATTCAGCTTCAGTGTCTCCACAAACTTCTCAGGTGAAACCTATAATAAAACAAGAAAATTTTTCTTCCATAAACACAACTCTTTCAAAACATACCATATAACAAATGCCTAATCAGAGTGATCGACAAAAATAAAACATCTGTCAAATATGACAATTTACCATAAAAAACACATTTTTTTAAAGCCTACAATTGACTAAAGTCCTGACCAATAAATGTTTAAATACTGGGTCTCTAATTAAAATTAATGTTTTAATGAGATTTCATGAGGTATATAAAAATTTATGAAATTCAGATTTTTTTTTTCTTAACCGTCTTTAACCAGATGTGGTAAAGCATTGGTAATAATTTTCAGAAAAAAAAGGAGAAATTTAATGACCTCATGTCTTGACTCGAGTTTCCCCGATATATCAAGAACCGAAGCAATGTTAGAGAGAGTGAAAGGATGTTGCGCTTTTTTAGCCTTCAAAGAGAAAATCGTAGCAGTCATGCCACTCCCATAAGAGAACATCATTATTCTCTGGCCTTCCTGTAAAATGCAAAAATATTTGCATAAAAAACCAAGCATTTCAATTTATATAGTTTGGCTAGTGTGCTATCTATAGTATAAGACATCCCGTGCTATCGACTCGAAAAACAAAGTACAGTGGTCAAAAAACAAAGATTTGTAGGTTAATTAATACAGTCATTTTTCATCACTTTTTGACCATTTGACTTTATACTAATGAACGAAATTTTATAAATTTTGCATGAAAATGCATCACTTTTCAAGTAGGTTTTCGAGGCAATAGCACGACATGTCACTCTACTATTGATAGAGAAAAAGGAATGATTAATTACCAGACTGGCGTGCTTGTTGTGAATAACTGACAGAAGCGCAGCATAGAGAGATGCAGTGTACATGTTACCTACTTGCTTTGGCACTAGCGTAGAGGGGCCCACTTTTATATCATACAAAGCTTTTGCCACTTGTTGAGAAGTCTATACAAATTATTGTTATAGTCACAATTAAATAATCAGTTTGGAGAAATTAATAACAGGAGAGAAAAGGAATTTAATTTGTTTGTTTGCAACAAAAATCGGAGAATTAACCTTTTCTAGGTCACGGCTTTGGTAACTTTCTTCTCCAACCAGATCAGCAAAGGGCTTGAGTTTTTCAATTGCATCCTGATCGACCGTGCTAAATTTCAAAAAAAAAATCAGACAAAAAAAATACATTAATAACTTCCCCAATGGGGTTTATCCGTTTATGGTAAAAAGGTAAAAACAAGTTTTTTTTTTTTTAAATAATTAAAAACCTGCAATTGCGCAAGACGTCATTGTAGTAGACCCGAGCAAAGCTTTTCTGTACAAGCTGTTTAACAGAGAGAAAGAAAGTGATTTTTTTTAATACAGTCGAAAATATTATGCAGTAGAGAAGTACTAATTAATTAATATGCACAGTTATTACCTTGTTGTAGGGAGAATGGAACACGCAATAATCAGCATCGGCAACAGAGAATTGCTTTCCCTCAAATTTTTCAAATCTATTACCAAAAATGGAAATAAATCAAAAAATTAAAACAATGTTACAAAAAAAAAGAATCAAGAATGATATATGATTTACAATATAACAAGGTTTACTTTTCACAGAAACGCCGATAGCACTTGTCAACTGCCATGAGATAGCAAGTTTGAGAAAGCTTCCCATCTACAACCTAACATAATATAACATTTATGAAAACTTGCAAAATAGCCATCATAAAATTATAAAATTTATAAATTAGTGAGTGATAACTAACCGGGTATTCACTGGCAAGCTTGGGCTTGTAAAAATCATAGACATGGGCCATATGTGAAGCCCTATATTTACTTTCAAAAGCAATAGGTGCATTTGGCCCGATTAGCATTGCAATAGCAGCAGCCCCACCAGTTGGCCTTGCGGGTCCCTCAGCATAGACCTAATAAAGAAGTATATTTTGAGAGAGGATATACAAGGAACTCATAATTTTAGTAGATACCAGAAAACACCTATTTTCCTAATACATATTTGCCCCTTCCACAATCTTTGTATAAACCATTAGGGTTTAGCGATTTAGAAAAATGGAACAGATAAATAGAAAGGCAAAAGGTGAATAAAATGAAGATGAATATAAATTAGAGAAGAACAATTTTAATCTCATGGGTCCAAGATATTAATTAATGTCAATTATAGGGTTTTTTATGCAAACCCTAGATGATTTTGATACTTACTGCACTATCAGTACAAACAACTAGGCCATATCGACCATCCCAAGAGTTGCTCTCAACCCAATTCACGCAATTAAATAAGGCAGCAGTCCCACCATAGCATGCATTGCTCGAGTCAACTCCCTCTATGTCAGTATTGCCATGCTCCTGTCATTTTTTAAAAATAAAAAATTGTGTTTAATCTCCAAAACTGTAAAAAAAATGTAGTTATGTATCATGGGGTGTTAAATAAACTACCTCAAAAATTTGCATGAGCCAAGTTTTGATCGATTTGCTCTTGTCAATGACAGTCTCACTACCGACTTCGAGACGGCCGATCATTTTCGGGTCAATTTTGTAATTTTTCAGAAGGTTACTGACAACTGTCAAGCTACAATTCATAGAAACAAAATTAAGTTTGCATGAGGCCTTCAATAAATATAAAAAGAGTTGATTTGAGAATAACAACGGCACATTATATTAATAGATGCTACGGTACTATTCATAGCGCGGATTGGTCCATACTATGGATCAATATCTTCATTTTCAAAGTTCAAATAGTCAATCTGAACCATTCAACATGATCTCCATATGAAAATGTATTTGCAAATTAAATTTTATATTTTTCAGAATTTTTTTACCATCTTTTTAGATACATAAAAAACCACTACTTTTGAATGGTCTAGAATCTTTAGATCAAGTGATTTTCTACCTATCTAAAAAAATAGTAAAAAAATTCTAAAAAATGTCAAATTTGATCTACAAGTACTATTTCATATGAAGATCTATTTGAACTTTAAAAATGAAGATATTGATCCATAGTATGGTCCAATATGCGCTATGCATAGTACCATAGCCTCACTCAAACATTATATTTTACCTCATAGAAATTACATCTTCAACCTCTGTGCAAAATGCCATGCAATCCTGTCCAAGACCAATTGTATACTTTCCCTTGCTTGCCCCATCATGAACCTCTAGTGCTTCCTAAAAAAGTTGAAAAAATAAAACTATTATATTCTGGTAATTAGTTCCTTCCCTTGCAAGTTTTTATTTTTAGTACTGGATTGCAGGTTTTAACTATATTCTGGTAAATTATATTCTGGTAAAGTAAATCAAACAATTTCTTTTTAAAAAATTGAAAGCAATTAAAATTGTAAATGGTATAAATCCAACTTCACAAGAGATTTAGATGCTAACAACTCTTAAAACCCCTTACTTAGGTAAAAAAGGGTTTTAAAATCTCCTTTTTTGTCAAAAATTTCCATCTTTAGCACAAAACAGGACAAAAAGAGAGAATCTTTGATCCAAATCTATACAAACAGAACTTACTGATCACTGACAAAATGAAACAAATATCAAATTAAACCTCAGAAACATCCAAAATATCAAAAAAAAAAACCAGCATTCCACCTCGAAATGAAAAGGAGCAAATCGTACCTGCTTGACGCAAGAAGGAGGGAAATAGATATCCATGGCGAGAATCCCCACATCTTTCCGATCCATTTTCTCTCTCTTTCTCTTCTCCTCTTCCCTTCTCTCTTTCTCTTCTCTTCTCTCTCTGAACCGTTTGCTCTGTAACTAGTCGTCTGGTTTACAAAACAAAACCCAGCGATGAGAGGACAGAATTATGGTTTTATTTTGGGCTCAGAAGAAATGAGGCCCGGCTTTTATACTTCGATCCTCTGAGTTAACTCAAATTTTAAGTTACGATCACGATCGTCTATTTAAATCTGCACCAATATTAAAGAAAAGATTTGCCCGAAATAGGATCGGATGGTGAGCAGATAAAATTAAATGGTGCGTTAGTGCAGAAGATACGGATTCACTTAAATTAGGAAACGATTACTGCGCAGTGAGGTGTTTATTTTTGTCTGTTAGGATTCCGTCAACTGAATTAGATTACTCTAAGGTACCTTATATTTTGCGTGACCTTCTGGAATATCTCAACTGTCCAAATACTTACGGAACGAATCTCAATGCTTATATAATACTGGTCCCCTGCGCTGTCCCCGAATAGACACCGGACACGTCGGTCACGAAAAACGTGAGATATCTCAGAGGATAAGCACTCCCGTGAACTCTGAATAAATATTTTAACAGAGTAGTTTTGACTTAACACAGCGCACTGACTGCAAAATCGAAGCAGCACTTCATATGTTTTGAGCTCTGCATGAAGCTAAGATTACTCTGTTAAAATATTTAAAACGGAGGCATGCTTGGCAGTTGGCAAAATTGCTTTTGACACTGTTTTCCAGATTTGTTCATAACATATGAGTAAATTACAAAGGAGACCTTAAAATAATAGTATTTATTATTTTCATTCTTAATGTTTTAAATTTAAAATTTGTGCCAAATCAATTATTCTGTTAAAATATGTTTGACAAACAAATGAATTATTGAATTGGTAATGTTCATAATACTAATAGCAATAGTTGGTAATTAATTTATATGATGACATAAATATGCATGTCATTTTTATTGATGATGTGATTTAATGATTAGAGATTAGATGGTATAAATCAGCATGATAATGATATGGTGGTAGGTTTTGCTTCTTTTTTCTTAATCAAATTTTAGTGACAGGATCAATTTAATACAAATTAATAAATGTGGGATCAAAATGATATTTCTACAACTTGCTAATTCATGCATGCATGCATTCTGTGTCACAGTTAAAGAACAGCAATTAAATGGGTGTTTGTGTTGTGTATCTAAGTGAAAAACTGGTGACCTAACCAACTTTTGGTAAATTTCTTCATTAGTTGTTGAACTCCATTTTTAAGGTAAGGAAAAACAACACTGTTTTGACTTCACGCCGCGCAGCGTCAGTTATATTTTTTTTTTAACATTATTGTATGTGTAATGCATGAAGCAAAAATAATGTTGTCAATATTTTTTACTCCATTTTTATGTCTTTAGTTGATCATCAATTTCCATTTTTTTAATGCTGTTAAATTTTATGTTGTACTACTCTATGAACAAGGTAAATATTATTTGAGAAATAGAACAATGAGAATTTACAAAAAATAAGGAAAATGCTTGAACTTTTTTCTTTCTTATTTTGAGATGGAGAGATGAGTAATCTTGTTTGGTGAAAATGAAAGATTAGTAAGTTAAAAATTGAAATGCCAATTTGTGATACTTTAAGTGTCAAATTATCCCATAAGATGTGATATATTTGTCCTAATTTGCTTTAATATCTGACCATATCAATCAACCAATTGGAAATTGCATTTATTGCCAAAGAAATGTTAAGAACAATTGTCATTATCAAATATGCATGCATAGTAGGACCAAAGATACATTGGAGAGGTTGGTACATACTAGTAATAAATTCCAACAACATTTCAAATTATTGCTCTATATGGCATGACATTTGACGTTGAAAAACAGACCATATAATCTAGATATAATATATTCCTTAAATATATATATATATATATATATATATATATATATATATATATATATATATATATATATATATATATATATATATAGGAAATTGCTAATATGCTATGCGTAGCATAGAGGACCTCCGTGCAACGGCTCAAAATTTGAGTTTTCAAAATCCTAATGGTCGATCCGAACCGTTAGATGTGTTCTACATATTGATATGTGCTTGGAGACCAAATTTTGCATTTTTTGAATTTTTTACTATTTATTAAGTATTTTACAAAACTACTGTTTTTCGATGATTCGGATCACCGAAAAACAAAGCAGTTTTGTAAAATACTTAATAAATAGTAAAAAAATTCTAAAAAATGTAAAATTTGGTTTTCAAGTACATTTTAGTATAGATTACATGTTGAACAGTTCGGATCGACTGTTAAAATTTTGAAAACTCAAATTTTGAGCCGTTGCACGGAGGTCATCTATGCAACGCATAGCACCGTAGCCAAGTCCTATATATATATATATATATATATATATATATATATATATATGAGAGTGTCATCTATGGTCTGAATTTGATATTTTTGTACCCATCTTAATAAATAGTAAAAAAATTCAGAAAAATGTAAAATTTGGTCTCCAAGCACATATTAATATGGAGAACAAGATGAACAGTTCGGATCGACTGTTTGAACTTTGAAAATAAAAATATGTTCATTTTACAAATAGGTCCTTATGTCCATAGAAGACACTCTATATATATATATATATATATGATTGATCATCATATATGTTTCACTCTCATAATTTGATTATATAAAAAAAAAACTCACAAATAAAATCCCTATAGAGATGTGATTTTCAACTTGATGCTATTGTAATTAAATGATTGACCATCATTGAAATTTTTTTAGTTACCACCTTAAATTTTTAAAATTCTGACATTACCACCACTTGTTTGGAAATTGTCTGCGCACCAAAATTCTGTTGCAATGTGTACAAAGAGAACAAAACAGAAAAAAAAACAATCACCAAAATGGTGCGCAGACCCAGTCTGCACACGTGTCAAGTTTAGAATTTTTCCTAAAGGGGTGGTAAGGTCAAAATTTTGAAAGTTTAGGGTGATAACTAAAAAAAATACAGTGACCATCATATGTGTTTGATCTTTATAGTTCGTTTATACTTAGCAAATGAAACCCCTAGAGCGGAGATGTGATTTTCTAACTTGATGCTATATATTGTAATCATATAAAAAAAAAAACAAAATTTGTTATATTACTTAATTTCTTTGATTCTATATTTTTTTTTCTTTCCATTTTAATATTCCTGTAATTTTAACCACTAGTGTTAAATTTATAAAATTTGACAACTACGTCTATATTTTGTACTTAAAAGAAATGATAGTGTTGTTGTCATTACCAATTTGCAAGGAAGGCATCCAAATAATTAATTAAAGTTTGCTTGCTCCTTAATTTTTTTTATTCTATATTTTTTTTCCTTTTCATTTTAATATTCCTGTAATTTTAACCACTAATGTTAAATTTATAAAATTTGACAACTACATCTATATTTTGTACTTAAAAGAAATGATAGTGTCATCCTCATTACCAATTTGCAAGGAAGGCATTTAAATAATTAAAGTTTACTTCTTAATTACATGACCACTTGTCATATAGAGATTTCACAATATAATATAGAAATAAAATATAGCAAAATTCTAACAAAAACAACAAGAGACTATAATTCTATAATAAGATATTTCTGATAATAAACAAGACGTGCAAGTCACATGCTTGCACGTGCTGTCAACTTAACCTTGTATATACTGCTCCACCTAACTCCTCCTCAACTGTTATAACATTAATGCAAATTTTATATACAATTTTATAATAATGAAGATTAGGAAATGTATTTTGATTTTAGTGCATCATTACGACAGTATCAATTTAAAATAATTTAATTGTTATTAAGTGTTATGACAGATCATTAATAAAGAAGAAATATTATGAAATTTAATTTGTAACAATAATATAAAAATGTCTATAAATCATAAAAACATAATAAGAAAGGAGTAAGGCTATGACAATGTGCAGATTATAGATTGACTCATGTTATGAATCCATAATTATATTTTCAAAATTTAAACAGTTGAACCAATTAAACAGTTAAACATGATCTTGAAAACCAAAAATTTTAATTTTTAATTTTTTTTACTATTTTTATAAATAGGTAGAAATCACTTCAATATAAAATTTCTTAACCATCGAAAGCAGTGATTTTCAAGCTATCTAAAAAATATAAAAAGAAAATATAAAACTTGGTCTTTTAAATACTTTTTCATGTGGAGTACATGTGTTAACTGTTCAAATTGACTCATAAAATAATACTGATTGATATATAATATACATATTACCATATTATCATAGTCTTATTCATAAGAAATATCGTTTTCTTTAAGAATCAAAGTAACAATTATGTGAGATAACTTATGAAATAATTTATTCTTTTAGTACTCAACATGTTGGGATGTAACTTAATAAAGCCCCCAAAATATATATTTTTTAATTTGTAAACATGATCCTTGAGAGATGCCTATAAATTGCGTCAAGTAATTAATTGTTGATGCGTCAAGTCATCTACATAGAATTAGAATATATTCTTATTGCAGAGTTCCAAACGGAGCGGAGACGCATTGAATAGTAATTAAAATATTATTTTATTTCCATTTTTTTTATTTCTTTTAGTGTATGAATATGATAGAATATATTCTACTAAAAAAATGGTTTGAATTTTAAATGTATGTGCATGAATTCAAATTGAGCTTTTACGATATATGAATAAAAATTTAAATAATTTCGGATATCTAAATAACTATATGACTATGTTTTAATTAAAGGAACTGTTGCTTAAAAAAAAATAACACATGGAAATTCGTTAGGATATGATGATGTATGATTAAACTCTAATTAGTATAAATATCCATTTTATTGAAATAAAAACTAAAAATTCATATATGCTTCCTCATTACAAATATATATATAAGACCATCCGTGCTATGGTCTCAAAAACTTATCAAATAAATTTCAAACTTTGATCTAAGTAGCTTAATAAATTAGTTATATAATTAACTTATAGGATACCAATTTTTATTATTTTTAGAATTTTTTTACTATTTTTTATGATTTATGAAAGATAGCAAAAAAAATGACTTAAAAATAAAATAAAATTGTCAATATTTTAGGGTATTTTTTACAATCTTTCATAAATAATAAAAAAAGTAAAAAAATTATAAAAATAATAAATATTTGTATTTTATGAGTTCATTATATAACCAATTTATTGAGCTACTTAAATCAAATATTGAAGTTTATACGATAGGTTTTTAAAGCCGTAGCATAGATGACCTTATGCTATTTATGGCACTCAAGCCCTCTCTCTCTATATATATATGTAATGAAACTAAGTATATTATTATTTATATTAAGTCCATCGTTTTGAAGTTGGGTGTTGACACATCTTTTTTTTTTTATATAGTATTAATTTTGAAAATGAGGTTTACTATATCTCTACAATACTTCTACTTCTCTCACTTTCTTGACTTCATAAACAAATTGACCACTTTTGACTAGTATTTTGTAAGTTGGAATGAAAGCTGAATATTTATGTTAATTGAACACATGCTTGTGATTATTTGCATAAATTTTATCAAAATAGATAGAATATTTGTTATTAATTAGTTATTGATAAGACCAATCTGAGTTAAAAATTTATAACATTAGTTCGATCTCAGTCCCGACAAATAAAGCTCGAGGCATAGGTCAGAGGTAGACAATTTATAGATTTAGATTTAAAAATTCAAATAGTCGAAGTATATATTTCAAACTAGATAGGTTCTGTTACTATGTGCTCTGCCTCTGATTAAATAATTTTATCAATAGTTTTTAAAAAGAGAAATGACAATATTTGAAATTTCTACCACATTAGTGGGTAGTTGATTTTTTATGAAGATTGAATTCAAGTTTTGGTCAAAAATTTACTAGTGCCAACTACCTACATTCTTTTATAGGCTTACCTACTTATTTTTCCAAAAATTAAGTCTACAAGACCCAAAAACAAAAGAGAACATATTTTGTCATTATCTAGTCAATAAAGTTTAGTGTGAAATGACAAAGAGATTAACGTGCAATTATAATTGCAGGTATAAAAAACAAGCAGAGAATATCGGATCCAGAATTTTGATTCCCAAGTTGCAGGAGGGGTCCCTTTCCACCTGACTCCCATCACGTGATTTCTTTTCCTACAAATCCGCTCTGTGCTCCGTCTAAATTTTGTACGTTGGATTATAATCAGCCGGTCAACATTGTACACTATTAGTGGACCGTGATTATTTCTTTAAGATATATTTAAAATTTGAAGTGAACTGATCATGCAACTGGCATGAACAGGAATTCCGAATCCCCTACAGTAACTCAAATTTTGTGATCAAATTTGGACCGTCAGATCAAAATCATGGCCAATCCCGCCAGATGTGCACCCACAGGTTAACTTTTATATTCGTGCTGATCTAGATCGGACGGCCTGGATCTAAACACAAAATTTGAGTTAACTCTGGTAATATGAATTAGCTGGAGGAGGGATCCTTTTCCACGTGACTACTTTTCCATCAAATATGCTCTGTGCTCCGTCCCATTCTCACCGTTAGATTATAATCAGACGGTCAAAGATGTACTCTATTAGTGGATCGTGATCATTTAATTAAGATTATTTTAAAATTTGAACTGATCATGCAACTGGCATGAACAGGAAATCCAGTTCCTCTGTAATAACCAAATTTTGTGTTCTAATGCGGACCGTTCGATCAGAAATGTTGACCAATCCGGTCAGAGGTGAACGCACGGATCAACTTAAATATTCGTGCTGAAGTAGATCGGACGGTGTCGATCTAAACTCAAAATTTGAGTTAGCTCAGCTGCAGGAGGGGTCCTTTTCCCCGTGACTTCTTGTCTTGCAAATCTGTTTTGTGCTCCGTCTAAATTTTCACCGTTGGATTATAATCAGGCGGCTGAAGATGTAACCTATTAGTGGACCATGATCATTTCATTAAAAGATTCATTTAAAATCTGAAACTGATCATACAACTGGCATAAACGGATATCCCAACTGTGACCCACATGTCACTGTCACTGTTATTTTCTTATTTTTTTTAGTTTTGATTTTAGTAAACGCCAAGTTTCTTATTTTATTATTTCATATTAAACAGCAGATTTGGAACTTAGCTGTTGTAAACTTGGCATTTACTTAATTAAAAATAAAATTTAGATTGTGATCCTTGCATCTTTTGGAAAACACTAAATTGGTTCCTATAATTTTCAGGAGAACCAGATTAATTTTTAACATTAAAAAAATTGGTTTATAAAACAAAAAAAATCAAAATATTATGTATTTTTTTTTTTATTGATAATTGGTATTTTGTTAGCTAGTGGAGGAGGTAAAGAGAAAGTATGGGTCGATTAACTTTCATTTTTTTTTCTTCTAATTTTTGTATTATTGTATGATTTTCTATATAATTTAGAGTAAAATGTCAAGAAACTATAAAATTAATTCTCATTCTCTGTACAAAAATTTAATATGATCGATTCTCATATATATTTGACCTTCATAATTCAAAAATCTGGCTCCACCTCTGCTGTTAGCCATGTTGCTCTTTTGGACATTAATTATTAGATAAATTATTTGCTTTGCATTGTCATATTTATTATCATTTAATAATGTATCTACACATTAATTACAAGGCTTTGATATTATTTTCCAGCATATACATATACTGTTGAAACATTAATAAGAATTAAAACCCGTTGACAATATATAACTTAATAGAATAGTATTAACAACCGTAAAAAAATAATTTTAAATTTTAAATTTTGACAATTGTAATTGGTAATGCATATTATTTACACAAAAATGATAAATTCAATATAAGTTTTATTTTTCATCAAATTTGCAAAGGTTCATGTCTAATTACAATCCATAAAAAGATGTTAAGTTTCAACAATTTTAATCATTTATTTGATTCCAAATTTCTCCCCTGATTTATTTGTTAAAAGACTTATTTTTATATTGTGTTCTCCACATTAAAAGAGAATATGTGTTTAATATTCTAATGGTGCAACACGAACATTTAAAAAAAAAAAATACCAATCCATTTTACTTCTCTATTAATATTTTTCACAGTTAATCATATCGTTCTTGCATTACATGTTAGTTAGTTTTTTTTTTTTTTTTTGTGTTTTTAGCGTGCGTGTTATTTTCTACACATCATACATCTTATCAGATGTCATTTTTAATAGCGATTGGTAAAATAAAACATGATACACGAGCAGTGGCGTACGTATAGCCAGGATTTGAATAAGAGGTGGTCAAAAAATTTCGAATTACCGGATTATCGGATCAATGGGCAAAATTAACTTATATACTTGAATAATTTTAATCTATCTCACTAAATTATAAATCATATTTAAAAAGAAATTAAGAAAAACAATTAACACTCAACAATTTTAGTCAATTATCAGTCGCAATTTGTAATTTAATTCAATTGATTGAATTGCAATATTGAATTGTCAAAGAACAGTGATAGGCAATTTAATTTTCAAGAGTAGGCAAGTCAACATATTTATACCACTCATACTCAATTTTAAAATTTCAGGAGTAGACAATTGCTTACCCCTGTTGCATGATGACTCCGCCACTGTACACGAGTGAGGTAATTTCAATGGAACTTGTTAAATTCACCAACTTTGTAGGTGTAAAATATCAATTTTTGAGTTCTAAAATTCTAAAAATAAGTTTTGAGTATATTTTCTTGGAAATTTATTCATATCTTGAAACTACAAATTATAGTGTAGAATACATAGTAACAACATTTTTTTTATGAATAAAGAATCGAAAATCGGTATTCTTTATAGACGTTTAAAATTTATCGTTATCTAAAAAAAGATTGGACTAGGATCATGTTTTGAAACCATATTTCAATACTAGATAATGCATTAACATCTTTAAATTAATTACTTCTCATAATTCCCAATGACAGTTGTAAAGCATATTATATACACACTACAACTATACAAATCATATACCATTTTTCCTAATATAGTCACCTAGCGTTACTCACCTTGATTTAATAAAAAAAAATGCCAACCCAACAATTGAGTAAGAAATATTTAAATAGAAATAATAATGATTATGTGGTGGTATGTATTACTTTTCTAAATTAATAACTAAAAATCAAGCCATCAAATTATTTAATATTAAAAAAAATTCTTTATTTGAATTTCAAACTTACCTATATCTATATCGATGTTTTATTAAATATCATCATCTACCTCTCCATATCGAATTTTCTGAATTTGACTAATTGTTTATACTTCAAAAGCAATTTAAATCTTGACCTTAAAAAAGGTTTGGTTGCTGATGTGACCACAATGCTCGAATTTCTCTTCACTTTGTTGGATGGTACCAGACTGGTGGTACCGGTTTGTTTCTCTAATAACTTTGTAACGGTTTTCGTTTAATAAAAATCGGTGAGTCTCCCTGCTTCTTTCAAAAAAAAAAAATGCTCGAATTTCTCGTGTTACGACAGCATGAGCAATCAACATAAAAAATAAATAATAAATAACAAATTTCTCTTTGCATTTCATGTACTCAGATAGGCATCTATTATTTTAAAAAAAATATTGTTTGCAGTCCTTTTTATTGTCATTCCTAGCCCAAAAATATATAGCAATCCAGACCTTGAAAAACAAATTAATAAAATTTAAATTATGTTTAAGCCCAGCATAATATTTCTAAGGTGATATTATTTATTATTTTTGGGCCGCTAAATGCTAACATTTTGCTTTTTAAGGCCCATAAATCCATCTTAGATTACAAGACCTCCTATCTGTAGTATTATTACCCATACAAGATTTTAGGCTTAAACACTATACGTCAAACAAACAAACAAAAATATTATTTATTCTGAGTAAAATAAAAAAAAAAACCAAAAGTACACAAATTGAAAATCTTCTAGTTGAAAACAACTCAATTGCCTAATTTTTGCGCATAACGTTTGCATATTTTTGATAAAGTATTGTACATATTTTGGTAGTTCCTCAAAATATTAATTTATTGAATAGTTTTAATAGGAAATAAATTGTAAATAAATTTTTATATTCAATAAAGTTCGGACACAAGCAATTTTTTTTTGCAAAACATAAAGTTGTGCATAATGGTAACAATATAATTAGCCAAGATGCAATTTTGAAATGAACACAAAAAAAATTTAATGGATTAAGATTTACATTTCGCCTTAGATATAACAAAACACATATTTTTTTTTTTATGAGGAGATATATGCACGGCACATTTGCGATTCAATAAATATAAATAAGGTAAAAGAACAAATCGAACATGTGATAGAATAGATAATAGCGAATAACTCAAAGGCTTAAGAAGCATAATTCTGGAACCGGATCACCTGTTCTTCCTGTGGGTAGAAAATTCTTATTCCTAAAGTTACTAACACGTGAATCCAAAATGAATTTTAACATTTAAATATTGAATGTAGTTTTTCCCCGGATCCACTTAGGACCCACATGTTAGTGACTTTAGGGGCAAAATATTTTTGTCCACAGAGAGCAGGAGATTCGGTTTCCATAATTCTCTTTGTGTATTATGAATTCTTCAATGTCCATAAACCAAATAAATCAAGTTGATGTGTTTAATCCATTATTTGTCAAATAAACTACTCTTAATCAACAGTATCACATCTTTATTTTAAATAATCATAATCATATAATGTAAAAATGAGTTCAAATCCATAAATTTTTTTTATAAAAGTTTATGATAGACTGTAAAATTAAGTTTGAATAACTTTATATTAAAGAGGTAATTCTTTATATATTTCAAAGGATGTAAAATTTGTACCTGAAATATAAATTAAACAAAGAAATGTTCTCATCTTTCCATCCCCATGCATGTCTCCTCTAAGATTTCATTTATGATTTCATTTCATGTCCCTGCAAGAGTTGATAAAAAATGATTGCCCATTTACTTTCTCATCTTACAAATCAAAAGCAAAAGCTGCATCCCATAACTAACAAGTTGAGTACAATATTTGACTCTATTATATCTTAAAAAATAAAATAAAAATTAGTCGCATAGTCTTTCACAGTAGAGGTTCAAATATCAAATTGCATTAGAACTGCTTTTCAACTTTAAATAAAAAATTGACCGTTGTCCTCACTAGTATAAATTCCAAGTACAAATGTAACAAAAGATCTAAATTAAACCTACAAAAACTGGAAAATTAAAAATAAATACATTAGGTATAATTTTTAGAATACCTTCAAACATACATAAAGCAAATTGACATAACAATTATAATACCTTAAAACATACATGCATAGAATCATCCAAACATTACAAATAGTAATACCATCAAACATACATGCATAGAATCATCCATATATTACAATAGTAATACCTTCAAACATACATGCATCAAATAGAAAACAATCTTATAATTAAATACTACCGAAACACCACCAGTGCAGTTCAAAGATTGCTCCAAGTACTCTTTCAATTTCATCGAGGGCCCGACAAAACTGACGCTGGAAAGGGAACAGACTGATCCACTACTCTAGGTAAATTTGCGATCATTGGAATTGAAGAAACAAAATTATAATCCAATGATGTTTCAACCTCCATCACTCCTTCTAAAACCTTAACCACTATTAACATTGAAGGCCTTCGGGTACTATCCCATTGCAAGCACCACATTGCAAGCTCCATCACATTCACAATTTCTTTTTTGTATAATTCAATATCACCAAGTTTTTTGTCAATCAAATCTGATAACCCATTGCTTTTAGATTTTTCTTCTAACAATTTAATAAGATGGCGATTCTCTTCAGTTTGGGAATCATCAAGGTTTCTTCTTCCACAAAGAATCTCCATTACCACCACGCCAAAACTGTAAACATCAACCTTCTCAGTGACCATTGCTGTCAGCCATTCAGGTGCTAAATATCTGGGAGTACCCCGCATTTTAGTCATTACTCTGCTAATGTCCTTATCGATAAGCTTGGATAACCCAAAGTCAGAAACTTTAGCATTAAATTTTTCATCTAAAAGAATATTTTCTGGCTTGATATCGAAATGTACAATTTTTTGCCTGCAATCCTCGTGAAGATAACATAAACCCTTGGTTATGTCAGTTATAATTTTGAGCCTGATGAGCCAATCCAAGGGGACTCTCCCATCTCTGCAGTAGATCCATTGATCCAATGACCCGTTACACATGTACTCATAAACTAAAAGCCTATTCAACTTGTCAGCACAGAATCCGATCATCCTCACCAGATTGATGTGATGGATACTGCCAATAGTCTCAACCTCCGCCAAGAAATCCTTCTTTCCATGTCCGACATTATCCAAACGTTTCACTGCTATTCTCTCATCACCCCACCTTCCTTCAAACACAGTACCGAATCCACCTTTTCCGAGAATCTTGACAAAGTTTTCAGTGGCCTCTCGTAGCTCTTCGAAAGTGAACCTGGTTGGCATCCCTGACATTTGTTCGATGATATCCTCATCTTGCTCTTGTTTACTTCTTCTCAAACACACAAAGTAAATACAAATTAAGGTGAGCACAAAGAGCAAAGCTCCTAATGTGGAACCCAGTATTGCACCAAGCCCAACTTTGGAACTAGAACCTTGCACCTTAATAAATGCTAAAGGAGTAAAATTTGTTGCGTCAGGTTGATAATTCTTAAGGGAAAAGACCTCTGGTAGTGTTAAACAATTGCCATCTAATAAGCCCCCATCAAAAGACTGAAACATAGCAGCTTTACAATTGCAATCTCTAAGACATGCCTTTTTGCAACTCTCCACGTCAGTTATGTTAAATGCAACATTGTGAACATCATTGAAATAGGATACACTGTTAAGTTCTAACAGAACGTGATTGTTTACATTGTGACAAGTTATGTTAGTAATTGCATAGCAGCCAAGCTCTGTTTGCCGGTTATCAACTGGTTTGAAATAATTTCCTAATGTTCCTACGGGGCAGGTGCATTGTCCATTATTGCAAATTCCGTAGTGCCCACAGACTGTTGGGTAATCACAGTTATCCTTATTCAACAAATCACGCACCCTTTCCCATTGAAATTCATTAAAATCAAAATCATATTCATAAAAATCATAGAGTCTTAAGTGTCTATCAGACTCTAATCTCATGTACTGTATTGATTTTGCAGGTGGAAATGTAAAAATAATTGTGCCATTATCAGTATCTGATACCGTGGAGAACATAGTCAGGCTGCCATTCATGAACTTTATAAACTTGCCCTCTAGTAATGTTCCATTTTGGTAGTACTCCAGCGTGGCGTGGGCTATATTTTGGTAGTACTCCAGCGTGGGATCCGAATTGAAATATCCATACAAACCATATGCACGGAGGGTGAGATAATATTGGCTTTCAGCTAAATTGGTGCTAGAGGAATTGGCAGTGATATTCATGCCTTCTGCCAGCGTTTGCCCCATTACTAGACAGTCAGTTGGGTGGTCAAAAGATTGTCAGATTGTGGAATTATTTATATCAAAGAGCACCAGATTACCAGTTTCTGTGATATTAATACCGGCCACGGATCGATTCAACCCGCTAGTGGACCAAACAAGGCTACCATCACTGTCACGAAGGGTTAGACCATCTTTAGATGTCAGTTCAAGTGTGGCATTTTCACTGACAGGGTGGGCTCGATTTGCTGACCAGATGACTTGTGGAGGGATATCTTTTTTTAGCGTAAATACATCGCAACGACAATTACCTGGTGTATAACCCTCGTTATATACATATACGATGTATATAGAGAGAAAAAAACTCTTACAGGGTTTTGGGAAGCAGTAAAACCCAACAGCAAATGACAACCCGTAATCGTTTCGCCGGAGGAGGAGGTAACGGACATTTTCACCACCATCGAAATCAAAGGTGTTTGGGAGAGATGGATAGTTGGTCCATGATGTAGGAGTACTTGCAGTGGGATAATTATCTGCAAATTGTGGATTAACAGAGGAAGAGAAGTACAGGAGAAGTACTGCAACGAAGGCAAGGCAAGAATTAAAAGCCATTTGAGGTAGCATTAATGGGTTGTTTCTGTAGGGGTATAATCAGAGCGAGCAATTATATGACTGGAATGAGAAAGTTTAAATGATAGTGGGAGATGATGGACAAATATAATCTCTCTCTGTCCTACCATAAGATGTTGTTTCCACTCTCTTTAACCTTTGTGCTTCGGTCCTTCTAAAGATCAAATTTAATAACAGGAACCATCTCTCACAGCCTCGCTCACTTAAGTGGTAGTAATTAGGGGTGTTCATTGGGTCCGGTTTAATCGGTTTTGGACCGAACCGAATTAGATCGGTTAAAACGGTTCGGTTTTTCCGGTTTAATGGTTTGGTTCGGTTTGCTTTTTAAAACCGAATTATAACTTTGGTTCGGTTCGGTTGGAAAATTTTCAAAACCGAAATAACCGAATTGACCGAACTTTTATATATAACCGAATTTTTATTTCTTAATTAGTTGCTTTAAATACTTCAATTTATTTCTTAATATTCCGGTTTATTTCTTAATACCCCAATTTATTTATTAATATACTTTGGTTTATTACAAAATAATTGCTTTAAATAAAAAAATTAATATATTTCAGTTTGAACCAAACAAACCGATCAAACCGAAATAAAACTTTGGTTTGGTTCGGTTGCAATGCTAAATCGGTTCGGTTCTATTTTTGAAACCAAATTATAACTTTGGTTTGCCTAGTTCGGTTCGGTTTCAACTGATCTGATCTGATGAACACCCCTAGCACTGAGCACTAAGCAGTGGCCGATAAGAGCTTTTGTGGGCCTCACAGCTCAGCCCAAACTGGGTTGTGCTACAAAAAGGCTATTTACAACCCAAACAATTATGAGTGAGTGAGCCATCGGACTCCTAGGGATGAAAACGGATTGGATGCATATTAGATAGTGATAAAGTTATATCCGTCTGGATTTTTATGTTTCATACACGGATACGAATCAGATATTAATATATTATATATTAAACAGATATAGATACGGATCGTATATTACACATATACGAATATATATAGATACAAATAAAATTCAAATACATAATTTACATATTGTAATAAAATTAATATATTATTCAATAAATTTATTTTTTCATTATAATATAAAGTAACATAAAATACAAATATAATTCATACATTTCATAATAAGGGTAAAATAAATTTTCTTATGTTTACAAAATATATATCCCATTAAAAAATTAAACACCAACATAGCTATATTTTTAATCAAAAGATTTAAACAAACAAAAATAACATTTCTTTCAAAATATGTGATTCCAAAAAAATAAATAAAAAATTACGGATACGGATAATTATACGTATCTGTATTCACACAAATGGATATTAAAAAAATAAATAAATATGGATACGAATAATTATCCAAATTCGTATCCGTATCAGTATCCACAAACTATCCTTATCTGAATATTCAAATATGCAAAAATTCAAATATAGATCCATATACGGACAGATAATATCGAACTCATTTTCGCCCCTCCCCCTTTCCCCACTTAACAACTTCATCCCAATCTACTAAAGGAAAAGGAAAAGTTAATGCACATCTAAAAGGAAAAGGAAAAGGAAAAGGAAAAGGAAAAGTTATTTTGATTGATTGAATGAGGGTACTAGCTTGATAATTCCCACGAAAAAGGAGAAAAGTAGTGTGGTCTCATGAATTTGTCAAATCCGGAACTTTTTATTTCTAAAAAAGATGAAGGAAATGTGTTTACTCTATTTTTTTTTTCTCTATCCGTTGATTATAACTTCTTTTACCATTATATTTTCTTTTGTAGGAATAGTGAAATGCAAACGTGGTGTGTTCTTCTTTCGGCATGTTTGGAATTAATACAGGGTCGTGTAATATCAACATGTCAAAAAATTAAAATATAACATGTCATGCCATGCTGCAATGTACTGGCATTGGACACAACACAAATATTGATATGATACGGCTTGATAAGATGTGTTTTGACATGCTTTACTTGTATTTGGATGTGTCGGGCCGGTTTTTAAATTTCCTTTTCAAAATCTTGTTAAGAAATAATTAAAAAATTAGCAACAGTGGATAACAATTATGGAAAATGTTTAGAAAATAAATAATAAATTCGAGTTTCATTTTTGCAAGTTACAATTTTTTTCGACTTTCATTTTTTGGCCTGGGAATTTTTTCCTCAGTAATTTGTATATTTTGATATACTGCGGTAAAAGAAATTTACGTGTACATACTATTTTTAGGTGCATATTGCAACCAATATAACGCCTTTTTTTTAAGTGAGCAATCGAATCTGCTTTTTTTTTTTTTAAACTGAGAGCAACTTTTTAAAACTGAACCGTGTCATAGCGTGTCACGTGATAGGTCTCAACGTATCTTGTTTAACAGTGTTGATGTGACCAAAGGATGATGTCTCTCTACAATTAATTGTATAAAGGATGACACAACTAGGTATCTTCATCAGTTCGATTCGGTTCAACCTGAATTGAAATAGGCAAATTAAACTTTTACTCAGTTTTAAAAAATAAAATCAAACCAAACGAACAAACTGAAGTAAATTTGAGTTTGCTCGGTTGAACCGAAATATGATATTGATCTTAAAAATAAACATTTTTTAATTAATTTATTGATTTTTTTAAAGATAAATTTAAAAGTTTTCCGTGGTTTGGTTTAACCAGTTTAAAACCAAACCAAACAATATACATTATGTCATAATTTTTGAATTTTTTTAAATGCTTGGTTCGGATGGGGATGAGTTTAAAATTTTTGGTCGGTTCAGTATAAATAGTTTCAAATTTTCTAAGCCAAACTGACCTATTAAATCAAATTTAAAAAATTAACCAAACCGATCCATTTAACCAAACAAAACTGAACCGTTTAAACCGAACTCTCTTGGTTCGGTTTGAAACCAATTAAACAAGACCCAATTAACACCCCTAGAGACAACAATTCAAATTTTAACCAGTGCTTCTGACATGAAAGCCATTTGATCTTGTGGCAAAATACAACACTTACTCTTAAAAATATAGAAATTATATAGAAAGTGAATTTCATGGACATCCCTTAAAAAATTCGAAATTACATATTTCTCCCTCTAAAATTCTTAATATCTTATTTATCCATTTTATTGCTTTTTCTATTAAAACTCATTTTAAATTTATGAAGTATCCATTTTATCATTCATTTAAAATAAAAACCAATAGCATGTTTAATAATTGCCAGTCGTCTAATTGGTTCGTTTCTAAGAGAAAATGAATTATTTCTCTACTTCTACTTACTCAAGCATATACCTATATTTTTTTCTCCGAAAAGATATCCGGCAACTACAAAGAATACTTGAAGAAGTAGCTCTTAATTATGAATTGATGTTGTTTGATTTTTTTTTATTAGAATAAATGAAAGAAACATATCTACTTTAGGAATGATGTGTTTTTATGTAAAATTCATAAAATTTTGAATTTATTTAGTATAAAGCGATCAAGTGATAAAATATAATAAAAATTAAGTGCATTAATATTAACTTATAATTTTTAATTTTTAACCACTAGACTGATTTTATAAACTTTAAACGTAAAAGCATATCACCAGTGAAGTTAAACCCAACTCCTTGAAGCGATATCCAAAATTAACCAGTACATAATTTGAACAAATAAAACGAAGGATACAGTATATCATTTAAATTTATGAAGTCCAGTTGCTCTAATTAATGCTACTCTGATGTCGACCTCTATTGTATAGCCATAAGATTCGTGAATTATTCATGAATAATTCATTTTTTTGGTGATGCCGAACCAAACGTTAAATTATTCGGTTGAACGAACTTTGATCAAATAATTTGCGAATAATTTGCGAATTTTACAAAAAATTTCCTGAATTTTAGGAATCATTCTCGAATTTTTCTGAAATTTTCCTAGAACATTTTTTTTGGTTTTTTTTTTGTTGCTCCCTTTTAGGACTGAGATATCTGATTCGGATAATTCCAAAAATTCTCCAATAATATCCGAATTATTCCCAAATTATTTCCAAATCCGAATAATTCATTTGTCACTGTGCTCCATTGTACTTTAATTTATAAATAAAAGAAATTCATTTCTGCTAATTAATTCCTTGCAGGTCTCAGCGAATCTGATCCAGGTATGCCCAATATTCATATTGACTTGAGGACTTTGTGTCAACCGGTCAAGGTCTTGTTCCTAAATTAACAATGATTGGTGCCATTGTCAGTGTAAACCTCCAGGCAAAGCCCAATATTCATATTAGAGACCATGAGAATCTGATCCAATTAAAGTTCATCACAATATATCACAAAACAAAGAGCTACAAAACTCACAACTAGTCGGCTAAAAGCACTTTTATTCTCGTGGATAATAACAGATTTTTGTAGTTGCAACTCTTTTTATAATTTTTTCCCACTTAAAAGAACAATAAAAAGAAAATGGGAGAATTTCATGTATATCCCTCAAAAAATTAATGTATTTCTTTATCTCAATTTCATAATTAGAAGACTTAATTTTTTCTTATACATGCCCACATATTTTTATTTTCCAATAAAGAGCAAAATGAGTTTCAATAGAAAAGGCAATAAATAGGCTGGTATGTAATTTCTATGTTTTTGGGGGATATCAATAGAGTTCTCCAAAAATAAAATTAACACCACTTCTAGAGACGCCATGGCAGCAACCAATTTGTATATTGACCTTAATCAATGTTAGTTTGCTTTATTTGTTTAGGTAAAAATATTCGGCCTCACTTTTGGGCCCAAATAGAACCAATAAATCTCTTCGCTCTTTGACTGTTTTTCTAAACTAATTAAATAGGAAGCCCAAATCTTTCCTTGATCCAGCAATGGCACCAAGTTACATCATTCTCCTCACATTATGGAATTTATCTGGTAAAATTTTCTCTGGAATCTGATATATCCTAAATACCTTTTTTTTTAAGTATGACTCTAATGGTGTAATCAAGAATTCCATATATTTCTAATGACTATGGGCCTTTCCATAATTTATTGATCTCTTGGGGTAAATTGGTACTCATTCAAAATAAAATTTTGTCAAATAATCGTCTTAATATTAAACTCGGACAATTAATATATCAACTATCTAAAAGAAAAAAAATTAAGGACTGGCCAATTATTGGCCGGTTTCTAAAAAAATAAGGACCAACCAATAATTGGCCGGTTTGGGTATTTTTATAAATAGCTACCTTATGTGGGCATATTTAGAAATTTCTATTTAATGTTGGATATTAATAAAAATCACGGCACTATTGATCTTAAAATATGACCAATAGTTCATACTTCAAAAGCAATTTAAATATTGATCTTAAAATATGTTTCATTCCTTTTTTATTGAAATTCCTAGCCCAAAAAATTATATAGCAATCCAGACATAGGAAAAACCAATAAAAATTTAAAATTATTTTTAAGCCCAGCATAATATTTGTATGATGATATTATTTATTAATATTTGGGCCGCCAAATGCTAATATTTGGGTTCTTAAGGCCGATAAATCCATCTCAGATTACAAGCCCTCCTATATTTAATATTATTACC
This sequence comes from Carex cristatella, assembly GCA_024447775.1. Lineage (NCBI taxonomy): Eukaryota > Viridiplantae > Streptophyta > Magnoliopsida > Poales > Cyperaceae > Carex > Carex cristatella. Next base: position 4,426,797 of record JAJHPF010000007.1, read on the forward strand.
CATAAAAGATTTCAGGCTTAAACTCTATACCTCCAACAAACAAAAAAATATTATTTATTCTGAGTAAAATGAAAAAATAACCAAAAGTACACGAATTGAAAATTTTCTAGTTGAAAACCACTCAATTGCCTAATTTTTTGAGTATAACATTTGTAAAATTTGATAAAGTATTGTACATATTAGAGTTGTTCCTCAAAATATTTATTGGATAAATTTAATAGGAAATAATTTTGTAAAATAAGTTTTTATATTCAATAAATTTCAGAGTCAAGCAATTTCTTTTTTCAAAACATGAATGATGTGTACTATATAACTATATAAAAAGTTTGGATTGAGTTAAGATTTGCATTCCACCATAATTTTCTTTTTGTATTATGAATTCTTCAATGTCCATAATATAATTAATTAAAATCAAGTTGATGTGTTTAATCCATTATTTGTCAAATAAACTACTCTCAATCATCAGATAACACATCTTTATTTTAAATAATTATAATCAAATAATGTAAAAATGTGTTGAAATTCATAAAACAAAAATTATAAAAGTTTATGATAGACTGTAAAATTAAGTTTGAATATCTTTATATTAAAGAGGTAATTCTTTATATATTTCAAAGGATGTAAAATTTGTACCTGAAATATAAATAAACAAGGAAATGTGCTGATCTTTCCACCATATCTCCTCTTAGATTTCATTTATGATTTGATTTCCTCTCGGTGCATAAGAGAGGACAACAAATGATAGCTCATTTATATTCTCATCTTTGATTGATGTAGGTACAAATTTGGAAGTGGTGAATGGCCATTCAGTTCGATTTTGGATTGATAGGTGGACTGGACAGTTTGCTTTACAATCATCATACCATAATCTTTTTAAAATTGCTTATGATTCACATATATTAGTTTCTCAAGTCTTTTAGTACTGGTACCTTGCATATATATTGAATTTGCTAGACATCTAGTAGGAATTTAGTATGTAGAATGGTGTTCCTTACTTAAACAGTTTCAACATTTTAGACTTACTGGTAAATTTTTCGTGCATTCGTTTGTATTGTTGGCTTGAGTATGGTGGAGTCCCAATAGAGAATACCAATCAATTTTGCATGCTAATATACCTCTTAAAATAAGAATTTTTCTTTGGTTAGTAAAAAAAAATAGAATACTTACAAAGGATAATCTGATCAAAAGAGGTTGGATGGGAGATCAAGGTTGTGTGTTCTGTCAAGGTTTAGGGTCGGTTACTCATTTATTTGTTGAATGTCCAGTTGCTTATCAAATATGGCAGTGGATTGCGCACCATAATGGGTTTGTTAATTTTTTACTGTGCCAGTATACATGAATTGTGGGATATTGACAGGTATATTCCTCTAAAAGATTCCAATTTAGTGGAACTGATTAGAGGGGCTGTTTTATGGACCATTTGGATTGAAAGGAACATGATTATATTTAAAGAAGGGAACTTAAGGCATGTTAAGAGTATTGAAGCTCAGATTTTATCTCTTGCATAATTTTGGTGTCAAAATCAGAAATATGATGCTAACTCTAATTTATGCCATCTGTTGCCTTCTGATGTTAAGGGCCTGTCAGAAGGTTTAATTACCAATTCAACCGATATGCTCACCAAGTCTATTCCGACCATGAAGTTCAAATATTATTCAAAATTAATTTCTGTTGGTTGTTAGTTTGTTGTTTATTTTGTTTCTTGGTTTCGTATATATGCTTTATTTATTTTTTTAATTTAAAAAATGATAAAACTATTTTTCTATTTGTGCATGAACATAACAAACATTAAGAAGTAGAAATTATTATCAATTTAAAATTGTTATTAATTATAATTCATAATATTATATAAAGAACATAAATTGATCAAGGATATTATGATGCAATTCATACTTAAAATTAAGAATTAACTACGCACAAGAATTTGGGGCAAGAGCTAGGTAAACAATTTGCCTGTCTGCGAGGGTATGTTCTCGCATATAGCTATCTGCCCGAAATTTTTATAAATATACAAAATTCAATTTTTATTTAACAATCTATACAAAAGTCTGTTGGAATTTTAAATCTGTCCAAACCGGCAACAGAATTGCCGGTTCCAGAGCAACTAACCGGCAACAAAGTTGCCGGTTTCAGAAAGCTCAAACCGGCAACATAGTTGCCATTCCTGGAACCATGGCAACTTTGTTGCCGGTTTTGGCCTCTAAAACCGGCAACATACTTGCCGGTTTTGTTTTGTTTTTGTTTTTGTTTTTGTTTTTTTTTTTTTACATTTTTTTTTCTATTTTTTTTTTATAAATTCAAATTCTAAATAATTATAAATTCAAATTCATACCAATAAATTATAAATCCAAATTCATACCAATAAATTATAAATCCAAATTCATACCAATTGCCGGTTCCGTTCCATTAAAAAAATGAGAAATATATATATTTTTTTCTAAAATTTAAAAATGAGAAATATATTTTTTTAAAACTTTAAACGGTCATAACTTTTGCTAAGAAAGTCGGATTGACGCGTATGACGTCAATTCGGAAAGGGGAGGAGGAGACGGTGGCGACTGTCACGTAAACCCCGGGTAGCCGGAAAATCAGAATCGCGAAAAAACGTCGTTTAGTGCCTCAAAAATTAAGTTTAAGGTTTTTAGTGCCAAAAAATGTCGTTTATTTTTTAATCTATTGTTTTAAAATAAGAACTTAATTATTTAAATTAATTGATTTAAGAAATTTTTAATTTATATTTTATTATAACAAAAATTATCGAGTTACAATCATGTCAAATGAATTTAAATTTGTATGAGTTTGGATTTATAATTTATTGGTATGAATTTGGATTTATAATTATTTAGAATTTGAATTTATAAACAAAAAACAGAAAAAAAAAAACTAAAAAAAAAAAAAAAAAAAAAAACCGGCAATTGTGTTGCCGGTTTTAGAGGCCAAAACCGGCAACAAAGTTGCCGGTTCCAGGAATGGCAGGTTTGAGCTTTCTGAAACCGGCAACTGTGTTGCCGGTTAATTGCTCTGAAACCGGCAATTCTGTTGCCGGTTTGGACAGATTTAAAATTCCAACAGATTTTTGTATAGATTGTTAAATAAAAATTGAATTTTGTATATTTATAAAAATTTCGGGCTATCTGCAATTAATTAAGGTTACATTATCGCCCTTCTCAATCTTGCATTTAACTCCGCTGCGATTGATAATTATCCGCGTTGTTTGTTTTCTTGGGCAAGGTGTTTTCTTGTATGAGCAGTTTCAAGTATTGCATGGGATGTTGGAAGATAATATCGTGTACTTACCGGCGTGATTATTATTATCATGGATTTTTTGCTGGACTTCTACCATGGAAAAGTCCACATAAATTAATGATATGGTTCAAATTGTGGATTTTGAGCTGGATTTCTATCATGGAAAGGTCCAAAGGAATGGTGTGGTTCAAAGGCAGTGTTTTAAAATTCGGTAGAAAATAAGTATTCGGTCCAATATTCAGTTTTGAATATACGGCCGCATATTCGGCTGAATATTCAGTATTCGGTTCAGCATATTCGGTATTTGGTTCTGCATATGGAAAAGTGATTCTGTGCTAGACGTCTACTATGGAAAAGTCCGCATGAAATGTGTGGTTCAAATTGTGGATTTTTTGCTGGAAAAGTCCGCATGAAATGTGTGGTTCAAACAGTGAATCTGTGCTGGACGTCTACCATGGAAATGTCCACATGAATGGTGTGGTTCAAAGTTGTGAGTCTAATTTGTACTTTTTTTTTTTTGGTGAAGTGATGGATTATATGATTTTTTTAAAATAAAAATTGACGGTTGTCTTTACTCTGTCTTTTTTATTCAAATGGATATTTTACTAGAGAGAAATTGAGTATAAATTCCGAGTACAAATGTATCAAAAAATCTAAAATTTAACCTAAAAAAAACTGAAAATTATGAAAAAATTAAATACAATGGGTATAACTTTTAGAATACCTATTCAAACACACATATATAGATCAAATTAACATAACAATTAATTATAATACCTTCAAACATACATGCATAGAATCATCCAAACATTACAATAGTAATACCTCAAACTTACATGCATAAAATCATCCATACACTATCAAACATACATGCATCAAATAAAAAATATAATATACCAATATACAAGGGATGATTTTCTCGCTGGAAATAACAACTCCCAGAAGTCAATAAAAAAAAAATCGACATAACGATAATAACACCATTAAATTAACATACATGCATACAATCATCCATACATTACAATAGTAATTAAATAATCTGATAATTAAATACTACCGAAACACACTTCTCACCAGTGCAGTTCAAAGATTGCTCCAAGTACTCTTTCAGCTTGGAGTAAGAATGCTTAGAATAAACGATCACTGGATTTCAGCGAGGGCCTGACAAAACTGAAGCTGGAAAGGGAGCTGACTGATCCACTATGCTAGGTAGATTCGCAATCATTGGAATTGAAGAAACAAAATTATAATCCAATGATGTTTCAACCTCCATTGCTCCTTCTAAAACCTTAACCACTATTAACATTGAAGGCCTTCGATTACTATCCCATTGCAAGCACCACATTGCAAGCTCCATCACATTCACAATTTCTTTTTTGTATAATTCAATATCACCAAAATTTTTGTCAATTAAATCAGGTAATCCATTGCTCTTAGATTTTTCTTCTAACAATTTAATCAGATGGCGATTCTCTTCAGTCTTGGAATCATCAAGGTTTCTTCTTCCACATAGAATCTCCATTACCACCACACCAAAACTGTAAACATCAACCTTCTCAGTGACCATTGCTGTCAGCCATTCAGGTGCTAAATATCCAGGAGTGCCCCGCATTTTAGTCATTATTGTGCTTATGTCCTTATTGATAAGCTTTGATAACCCAAAGTCAGAAACTTTAGCATTAAATTTTTCATCTAAAAGAATATTTGCTGGCTTGATATCGAAATGCACTATTTTTTGCCTGCAATCCTCATGAAGATAACATAAACCCTTGGCTATATCAGTTATAATTTTGAACCTCATGGGCCAATCCAAGCGAACTCTCCCATCTCTGCAGTAGATCCACTGATCCAATGATCCATTACACATATACTCATAAACTAAAAGCCTATTCAACTTGTCAGCACAGAAACCGATCATCCTCACCAGATTAATGTGATGGATACTGCCAATAGTCACGACCTCAGCCAAGAAATCCTTCTTTCCATGTCCGACATTATCCAAACGCTTCACAGCTATTCTCTCATCACCCCACCTTCCTTCAAACACCGTACCAAATCCACCTTTTCCGAGTATTTTGACAAAGTTTTTAGTGGCTGCTCGTAGCTCTTCGAAAGTGAACCTAGTTGGCATCCCTGGTAGTTGTTCGATGATATCCTCATCTTTCTCTTCTTCCCGTCTTCTCAAACACACTATGTAAATACTAATTAAGGTGAGCATAAAGAGCAGAGCGCCAAATGTGGAACCCAGTATTTCTCCTAGCCCAACTTTGGAACTAGAAGGTGATGAAGGGGCAGCTTGCACCTTAATATATGTAGAAGAATTCGCATCAGGTTGATTCTTAAAGGAAAAAACATCTGGTAGTGTTAAACACTTGCCATCCGATGAGTTCCCATTATGAGGCTGAAACAAAGCAACTTTACATTTGCAATCTCCAAGACATGCCATTTTGCAAGTCTCCTCATCAGTTGAGTTAAATGCAACATTGTCAACATTATTGAAATAAGATACATTGTTAAGGTCTAACATATGGTGATTGTTTACATCTTGACAAGTTATATTAGTAACTGCATAGCAGCCAATCTCTGCTTGCCGGTTATCAACCGGCTTGAAATAATTTCCCAAGGTTCCTGCAGGGCAGGTGCATTGTCCATTATTGCAAATTCCATAGTGCCCACAGACAGTAGGGTAATCACAGCTATCCATATTGAACAAATCACCGACCATTTTCCATTGAAATTCATCAAAATCATAAAGTCTTAAGTGTCCATCAGACTCTAATCTCATGTACTGTATTGATTTAACATACGAAAGTTCAAACAAATCTTGAGTTTGTAACGGAGAGGACAGAGTTAGGCTTCCATTCAAAAACTTTATAGAAATAGACTTGTCCACTGTTCTATCTGATATTCCATTTGTTGTGCTATCATAGTAGTAGCTATTGTAGTAGTACACCTGCGGGGGATTTGAATTGAAAAATCCATAGAAACCATCTGCAAGGAGGGTGAGATAAAACTGGCTTTCAGCCAAATCGGTGCTAGAGGAATTGGCAATGAGCCTCATGCCTCCTGCCAGTGTTTGCCCCAATAGTAAAGTATCAGTTGGGTGGTCAAAAGATTGCCATATTGTGGAATTATTTTTATCAAAAAGCACCAGATTACCAGCATCCGTGATGTTAATACCGGTCACGGATTGATTCAACCTGCTAGTGAACCAAACAAGGCTACCATCACTGTCACGAAGGGTTAGACCATCTTTAGATGTCAGTTGAAGTTTGGCATTTTCACTGACAGGGTGGGCTCGATTTGCTGTCCAGATGACTTGTGGAAGGGTGTTGTACTGATGATCATCTGGAGATGTATATATGATGTATATGCCGAAAATAAAGTTCTTACCGGGTGGGAAGTAGTAAAACCCAGTAGCAAATGACAACCCGTTAATTACGTTTTGCCGGACGAGGAGGGAATAGGCATATTCACCACCACGGAAAGCCATGTGTTGGAGATCAGATTGTGTGTTGGTCCATGATGCCGGAGCGCTTGCAGTGGGATAGTTATAAGGTTGTGGATTAACAGAGAAAGAGAAGCACAGGAGAAGTGCAACGAAGGCAAGGGAAGAAGTAAAAGCCATTTGGGGTAGCATTATTGGTGTGCTTCTGTAGCAATAATTGTAAGGAAATTGTTTTTGATAATCATCCTATTGAGATATATACCATCTAAATTGCTACTTTGTTTCTTTTTGAAGGTTGGTGGATGTCTCTATTGCTATTAATGAGCCATAGTAAATAATTAATGACTATAAGTTGACCCTTAACTGATTTCTTATTCTTAATTTGATTTATTGAACAAAGCTAAATATTAGTTACATATTATTGTTTGGGTATTTATTGAACAAAGCTTAATATTATCTGGTGTTAAAACCGTTTTTTTTTTCGGTATTTATTACTTGCACAAAATTGGTGCTTGTAAGACAATTGTTCCTGTGATTAAGATTTCATGTTTTGGGTGTTAATTTACCAAATTATTTTGGTGTTATTAGTAGCACAAACTGATGTTCAGGTTTTTAATTTTTTTTAACCATTGCTCGTTTAATTGGGATTTATGTTAATACATGATTCTTTCAGTCTTTACACATGCACAAATTTATATTCAGATACAATTTTCTAACCACAACACAACTGATTAAGATCCATTATTTTACAGGAGTTCAGATTGCAATTTTGGTATTTATACTTGCTCAAACTGATGTTTATATTTGAACTTGTATTTTTTATATTAAATTGTATATCTTCAATATTAATTAATTAGAAAAATAAAAAAAACCAGAAAAAGAGAGGTAAAAACCAAGATTTGTGAGTAAACGTTTGCCTAAAGAGGAATGACAAAAATGCAGATAAAATAATTATTCAATAAAAAATGCTAAAATTTAAAGGTGGAGGTAGCAGGGAGGAGGTCATCAGAGAAAAGAAAATCAAAAGTCGTTAAAGAAGAAAATGTTTTAAAAAAGATTGTCGTAAAATGAGAAAAAAAGTGTAAATTGAATGGAGTAAATAATTAAGAAACAAGTTAATTAATTAAAAAAAAAATGTAAGGAAGAAATGGTCGTACATCGCTTAAATATGTAGGTGTAGCTAAAACAATATTATTTTAAGAGTGCATGTATTTTTTCATTGTAAAAATATGATTTTTTTTTATTAAATCAGTAACTTCAGTTATAAATAATATCAAATTATTTTTAATTATAATTTGTGAGATCATTTAGTATTATAATATTAGGTGTTGTTTAGGTGTTGTTCAAGGACAAAATCGAAACGAGTATCACCTCCAAATAATGTTCTGCCTCTTTCCCTTTCCTCTGTTCTCTCTCCGATTGTTCTCTTTTGGAGCAGGTGAACTCGCTTGGTCAGCTCCAAAAGCACCTCTGCCAGCGAAAAAACCCTTTTCCTCTTTCCGCATTTCTCCATCTGGAGCACACCCTAAGACACAGAGACAACCTGGTTTAGTTTAGGTGATGTTCCAGGACACAATCGGAACAATAACAATCCTAATTGAGGCCTTGGGCCTAACAAGTTTACTTCGCTCTGAAAAAGTAACCATGGATTTGGGCCATGTTTACTTTTTCAGGGTTCAATTTGGTAGTGCTAGTGCCCAATCAGGGTTCAATCAATAAGATATAAACGGGTTTGGATTTGGTCACTCACAAGTTCATATGGTGGCCGAAGTAAAATTCAGTCTAATCAGGGTCAACCCAGGTTTAATTTCACACTTCCAATAGTCAAGAGTTGATTTGGGTCTGTCTAATCGGGTCAACCTGGGTTTGGTGCTTATAACAATCAAAGTGATAACCGGTTTAGTCTAGATGGACCAGGCAGTAGTCTAGATTATTTAAACATAATTTCTGAATAGATGATTTCAACACAGGCCCAATAACCTATATATATATATAGGACCGGGCTACGGTGCAACGCGTAGCTAAGAGCCCCTCCGTGCAACGGCTCAAAATTTGTGTTTTCAAAATTCTAATGGTCGATCCGAACCGTTAGATGTGTTATACATATTGAAATGTGCTTGGAGACCAAATTTTACATTTTTTGGAATTTTTTTACTATTTATTAAGCCACTTTGAAAATCGCTGATCCAACGGTTTCACTGTTTGGTTAAGCCACCGTTGGATCAGCGATTTTCAAAGTGGCTTAATAAATAGTAAAAAAATTCCAAAAAATGTAAAATTTGGTCTCCAAGTACATTTCAATATGTAGAACATATCTAACGGTTTGGATCGACCGTTAGGATTTTGAAAATTCAAATTTTGAGCCGTTGCACGGGGGGCTCTTAGCTACGCGTAGCATATTAGCCAAAACCTATATATATATATATATATATATATATATATTTGCCCTTGATTGGGTTAGGAAGGTAATTATTTTATGTGAAAATGTTTTTTGTGCTTATAAAATTCTCAATAGCCAATATATATAAATATTAGCTTTGTAATTTACTATGCAAGTCTCATTTACTAATACAATCAAATGCAAAAGAAATCGCTGAATATATTATAACGAAAAGAAGTATTCATCTAGGATATGGGAGAAAATTGAATTGAAATAATTAAAATGAATAGGAAAATCATATTATGTTATAATTATCATTATAGTTATTTGATACAAAATATTACGTGAGTGAGTTTGGATATTGGTAGCCTTCACTTATTATGTGTCTTGAGGATTGGTAATATGTGTCTATGGGCCCGTTGTCAGATGAAAAAAAAAAATATATATTATTCATTTCTCTATTCTTTCTAATTGATTTTTTAAGTCAAAACTTAAGTAACAAATTTCAACAAAATATGAACAGTTTAAGTCACCTTAACATAAAGTAAGCAACTTAATTAGTTTTCCTGAATATGGCCAATAAATGGGCATCAAAGCTCATAATTAACATTGACACACTTGAGCAGAGGAGGAAGTAGGGAGGTCATAAAAAAAATATCAAATCGTTAGAGAAGTAAATGGTTTAAAAGAGAATGTCGAAACACTTAACACAAAAAAATTAAAGGAAAGCACTCTAGAGATTGATCAAACCGGCCCTAAAATATTGTTATGCGGGGAACATGTTTACAGATGCTGTCACGGATTTCAACTGCATGCATTCTCAATTCCCTGCACTCCAATACCTCAAGTTCTTTGAGGTTGGACAGGTACTGAAGCCCGAAAGGAACCCCCAGATTGTCACAGTGTAATAATGTCACTACCTTAATTAAGTATGGGCATGGCACCTCCTTTAATCTCCAATTCTTCTAGATTGGTTAGGCTGTACAACTTCAACTCATGTAGTTGTTGGAAGCCTCTAGCATAACAGCTCATCTTTCGATTTGCTTCTTCTCTGACCAACAGGAGCACCCTGAGGCTGCAAAGATTATCTAGCACTGGCAGCGAATCTTCCTTGAACTGGATATATTTGAGTGTAAGCTCTGTGATGTGGATAAGAAACATGCCAACCTCAAGTGAGAACTTCTTGTTGGGAGATGTGGACAACTCTTTTAGAGACAGAATTGTAAATGCTGGTAAAATGGAAACCTTCGCATCATAACTATGTTTTGTGGCACTTCAGTGCCTTGTAATTTAAGACAGGTTAGATGATTCAGTGTACCAAGCAACTTAGCCATTAAATGCCATGAAAACGAGCTCTCCAAAAAAAAAAAAATCTAAATTGCGCACATTTGGTAGTTTAGGTAACTGTGCATTCCATGACTCTTTGCTCAGGACACCCGTGAGTGTTTGCAGATTTCTGAGATCAGCAGATGATGAGGGCCCTGAAGTATACTTGTTTGAATTTAGCATCACATGCCTTAGTGTTTTCACATTCCATATATCATCAGGCAAGTCGTCATGATCTAATTTATGGAAATCAAGGATCTCCATAAATTTCAAGCCGCCTATGAATGACTCAAAATATTTATGTATGTTACTACTCAAGCTCCCACTAAGTTTGCAATACCTTAATTGATTCAATCCATGAAAGCACTCGTATTCATATTGTCGTCCCATGTCACTAAGCACCTTAAGTAGCCTTTGCTGAGAGCAATTTGGCATTAGATTCTCAAAGCACAATAAAGAACAGAGATTTGGATTTGAATGTTCCATCAATTCACCCCAACCCGTGTAATGGACCGCCACACGATGTGCTTTGGCACTACTTTTCCAGTTGTCAAGATTTGAGCAAATTGTGAGAAAGTTATCCTCCTTGACCTTTTGGATGGCAAGTTCATGAAGGAGATCATGTATACGGTAACTTGTGATGGAATCAGTGTGAGATCTCCGTAATACTTGAATCAAGCTTCTATTGAAATTAAATCAGAAGATTAATTAAATGGGATTTTCTGGATTATATGAAGTGTATAAGAAAAACTTATAGTCAAGAATACGTGTTGACTTGTAAAGAGCCAATTAAATTTAAAATGTAAGATATCTTATCTAAAAAAATCAAACGGTAAGTTTAATGAATCTGTAATAGGATGTTGAACTATGGAAGTATACCTTTGCACTAGATCTTCTAGGAAACTCTCAGCCGTATCCACTAATGTTCTAGATTCTTCTGTCGGAATGAGCCCCTCAGCAACCCACAATCGAAATAATCTTTGAGCATCAATTTCAAAATCTTCAGGGAAAGCCACAAAGTACATAAAACAATATTTGAGAACAAATGGCAAGTCATCATAGCTGGTGAACATGATCTCAGTACATTCTCTCCCATCAATACCCCAATTCATAGTTTGTAACATTTTATTCCAAGCAACATAACTGACATGTTTTTTTTTTTTATTTATAATAAACCTCCTAAAACCAACAATACAAGGGGTAATCCACCACATTTTTTAACAAATTATTTTCCAATCTCATACAGTTCATCGGAATACCCTTTACTCAAATCTCGATTAGGCAGAGCCTTTTTCAACAAAAGCTCAAGGCTCAGTTCCTCAGTTAAATATGGAAGTTTATATGGTTTGGCATCATGGACAATGTTTTGGATTCTAGTAGTTATGATTACTCTATTACCAATCTTGGCATCAAGTAGCACTACTACACCAATTTGAGTTCATAGATTACTACCAATCTCGGCATCCAGTAGCACTACTACACCAATTTGAGTCCATAGATCACTTCTCCAAATATCATCTAAAACTAGAAGGTACTTCTTTGGCAATGTTTGTGAGTCTTTCTCAACACTAAGTGGTTCATGAGACTTTGGACCCAAATAGTCTTCTATAGTGTACTCCTCACCATTGAGAGTTTTGTGAAGCTTTGTAAGTAAATACTCTTCTCCACCTTCTAGGTCGTTTTGAGGGAGAGAGTCAACTTGCTCAGTTATCTTTCTCAAAATATCTATTAGATTGAACTCTTGAGAGATAACTACCTATATGTGAACATCAAACTCTTGAGGTGCATATATGAAACATAATCTTCTTGAAGTGAAAATCTGTAAATTTCAAACTCTTAGAGGGTATCCAGGGAACTTAATTTTCCTTCAAAAATCATCTTTTCAGGGAATGTTTCAATTAACTTTGCTTTAAATTAAAGACACAGGATAGATCAAGTTAACTTGTCTTCTTTTAATGGAAATATATGCTTTGCAAAACTTTATAACTCTATTTCGACATGAAGCTTTTTTTTTCTTTTGAAAAAAGTGGGGATACCACCAGCTTCATTATGAAACTCAAATGTTCATACAAGAGTAACGAAATACAAATTCTGAAATATCAAACTACACAAAATACCTAAAAGCAAAACGAACCATAAAACCAAAGTAAAATGCGAAATAGTCTATGAAAACAATTTCGACATGAAGCTTTATTAATTTTTGGACAAAATATGTAAATAATCACTATTTTTATATGATTCTGGACCATCCAAAACTGTGGTATTTTATGTATCTAAAATATAGTAAACAAATTCTAAAAAATATAAAATTATATCTCTGAGTAAATTTTAATATGAAGATAATGTTGAGAGTTCGGATTGACTTTTCGTATTTTAAAAACGGAAATAAGAACAAGGGTCATGATGGGAGCAAAAAAACCAATGTTGCATTTTAACACTACTCTTATAATTAAGCTATATTTGAAACACTTGCTTCATATAATCATATTTACCTATTGTAGACTTTTTGTGCAAGAGTTGTTTTTTCCAGCCCACCAGGTCCCACAATTGAGATGACAGCACGCCTTTTAATGCTTGTGTCAAGTAACTGATTTATGATGTTGTCCCCGTCGCCATCAAAGCCGACAACATGAGGATCATCAATCTCAGGTAGCACAGGCGGCCTGATCGGTAGCTTCGGCCGCTCTCCACTGCCTTCACCCAAAGAGTTAATTCCATATCTCTCTCTACTTTCATTGATCTCCCGAATCCATGCCAGGATCTGATTCATCTCAACAGCAAGGCTGTGCAAAACTGGGAGCTTTTTGGATTTGCTCCACATCCTTTTAGTAGCCCCAACAATTTGAGCAAAACCTATCGGGTGTTCTTTTGAAGATTTTCCAGAAACTTTCAAGAAAAAGGCATTGTCTATAACATCTTCTATGTCGTAAGCAATATCTCTGACCTCCTTCACCCAATGATTTTCCCTCTCATTTACAATATGCTTCATGTCGGCATCTTTGAGGAAAGCTTGAATCTGACTGAGCTCACGAGTCAATGTCTTCACTTGCTCGCCAACGCCGTGTATTAGTAGAACATCCTTTACAACGCCGTGTATCAGTCAGCTTACCCAAAACCAAATTAACTATACCCTGCCAATTTCGATTTATTCGTATGGGCCGGAAAAATCAGTGAAACTGAAGCTGAATCGTAACAGTTGACTGACTTTGGCGATATTATTGTAAGAGCTATGTCAATTTTTAGATATGAGATAATTAAGCGAGTGGCATATCGGGAAAGAGAGAAAAGGGGAAGAGTGGAAGACAGAGAGAGGTCAAATGGACTTGAAATCTTGGCTGTAATAGTGTTATTTAAATCTACTATATGTTATGGAAATCTCCGATATTTCATAATAAGTTGAAACTTAAATCACAAACTGATATGGAATTACGTAAACAAGAACAACAACCAATTAAGGGAGTAATACTTGAGCATTTAAATCTTCAATTCTTTTTAATTATATGTAATGCATGGTAGTTTTTTTTTTCTTTCTTTATTATTTCGGCTTTCTTTTATATTCTTGAAACTTTTGTAAACTTGAATAGACACTTCTGATGTCTATATCAATGAAACCTTAAGGTTTAAACTCTCCATTAACAAAGTCTTCATAAACTTTTTTTTATTAATTAGCCCTTCAGGAAATGTCAGTTAATAATAATTTTATATTCTGAAATAATACAATTTAATATAGGTACCATCTTCTGTTTAGTGCCTTAAAACCGCCGGGTATCATGCACGTACTGACCTCGAAATCAGTATTTAATTACATACAGCTAATGAGATAGTAACATGCATCACATGGAAATTTGTCTATATGCATGGTTGTATTGGTTAGAGCAATATTATTTGATTTAATAGAGTTTATGAGAAGGTAACATGCATCACGTGGAGTTTCTCTATGGTGTTTTCATGGTGTGTGTGAACAATCAATTATTGAGATCTTATTGAAATCTTTCTAGTCAATATTGTATTATACGTATACCATGTGTTGCGTTGAAAATTGATACTTGAGATCGAATTTTGAGTAATGGGTACCAAGTGAAATAGGTTGTTCCAACGGTTCGTTTGTAAAGGCAAGTGTTTGGAAAAACGAGAAAAAATAAAATTTAGAACGAAGTTCATTATTATATTATATTTCAATTTACATATTTGATATGTTAAATTGTAGAATCTAAATATTTTTTCTAATTATATTGTATAATTTAATATAAATGAAACTTAATAATAATATTAATATTTTTTAGTTGTACATTTTTTGTTTGGTTACAACCGGATGTATTATTTCGAAATTGCTCTAATAAATAATATTTGGCTAAGTATTCACTAGTATAGAAACGCAAAACATGCATTGCATATTATACACATTTGCTCAACATTTCCACTAAATCTGTGTGCATACTGTTCTGAAAAAATTGCTCCAAAAATATGGTCAAATTGTATAGAGTTTTACTGTTTACAACCGTTTATAATTGTGCTCCAATATTTCATACACGGTTGTAAATAGTAAAACCGTGTTGGAATGTTGGATTAAGTTTGGATTAAGTTAAGATTTGAATTCCACCATAATTTGGATTTTTGTATTATGAAGTCTTCAATGTCCATAGACTAATTAATTAAAATCAAGTTGATGTGTTTAATCCATTATTTGTCAAATAAACTACTCGCAATCAACAGATAACACATCTTTATTTTAAATAATCATAATCAAATAATGTAAAAATGAGTTCAAATCCATAACAAAAAATTAAAAAAGTTTATGATAGACTGTAAAATTAGGTTTGAATAACTTTATATGAAAGAGGTAATTCTTTATATATTTCAAAGGATGTAAAATTTGTACCTGAAATATATATTAAACGAGGAAATGTTCTCATCTTTCCACCACCATGCATGCCTCCTCTTAGATTTCATTTCATCTCCCTGCAAGAGAGGATAAAAAAATGATTGCCCATTTATTTT
This sequence comes from Carex cristatella, assembly GCA_024447775.1. Classification (NCBI taxonomy): domain Eukaryota; kingdom Viridiplantae; phylum Streptophyta; class Magnoliopsida; order Poales; family Cyperaceae; genus Carex; species Carex cristatella. The sequence goes on from JAJHPF010000007.1 coordinate 4,442,195, forward strand.
CTCATTTTACAAATCAAAAGCAAAAGCTGCATCCCATAAGTAACAAGTTGAGACAAAATTTGACTCTACTTTATCTTAAAAAATAAAAATAAAAATTAGTCGCATAGTCTTTCACAGTAGAGGTTCAAAAATCAAATTGCATTAGAACTGCATTTCAACTTTAACATAACAAAGAAGTTGTGAATCTAATTTGTACTAATTTTTTTTAAATAAAAAATTGACCGTTGTCATCACTACTATAAATTCCAAGTACAAATGTAACAAAAAATCTAAAATTAAACCTACAAAAACTGGAAATAAAAAAAAAAATACATTTGGTATAATTCTTACAGTACCTTCAAGCATACATAAAACAAATTAACATAACAATTATCATACCCTCAAACATACATGCATAGAATCACCCAAACATTACAAATGCTAATTAATTCCTTCAAACATACATATGCATAAAATCATCCATATATTACAATAGTAATACCTTCAAACATACATGCATCAAATAGAAAACAATCTTATAATTAAATACTACCGAAACACACTTCTCACCAGTACAGTTCAAAGATGGCTCCAAGTACTCTTTCAGCTTGTAGTCAGAATGCTTATAATAAAGGATCACGTAATTTCATCGAGGGCCTGACAAAACTGAAGCTCGAAAGGGAACTGACTGATCCACAGCACTAGGTAAATTTGCGATCATTGGAATTGAAGAAACAAAATTATAATCCAATGATGTTTCAACCTCCATTGCTCCATCTAAAACCTTAACCACTATTAACATTGAAGGCCTTTGGTTACTATCCCATTGCAAGCACCACATTGCAAGCTCCATTACATTCACAATTTCTATTTTGTATAATTCGATATCTCCAAGATTTTTGTCAATCAAATCTGATAATCCATTGCTCTTAGATTTTTCTTCTAACAATTTAATCAGATGATGATTCTCTTCAGTAAGGGAATAATCAAGGTTTCTTCTTCCACATAGAATCTCCATTACCACCACACCAAAACTGTAAACATCAACCTTCTCAGTGACCATTGCTGTGAGCCATTCAGGTGCTAAATATCCAGGAGTGCCCCGCATTTTAGTCATTATTCTGCTAATGTCCTTATCAATAAGCTTGGCTAACCCAAAGTCAGCAACTTTAGCATTAAAATTTTCATCTAAAAGAATATTTTCCGGCTTGATATCGAAATGCACAATTTTTTGTCTGCATTCCTCATGAAGATAACATAAACCCTTGGCTATGTCAGTTATAATTTTGAACCTGATAGGCCAATCCAAGGGAACTCTCCCATCACTGCAGTAGATCCACTGATCCAATGACCCGTTACACATGTACTCATAAACTAAAAGCCTATTCAACTTGTCAGCACAGAAACCGATCATCCTCACCAGATTGATGTGATGGATACAACCAATAGTCTCGACCTCCGCCAAGAAATCCTTCTTTCCATGTCCGACATTATCCAAACGTTTCACTGCTATTCTCTCACCATTCCAACTTCCTACAAACACAGTACCAAATCCACCTTTTCCAAGTATTTTGACAAAGTTTTGAGTTGCTGCTTGTAGCTCTACGAAAGTGAACCGGGTTGGCATCCCCGGTAATTGTTCGATGATGTCCTCATCTTGCTCTTCTTCACGTGTTCTAAAACACACTTTGTAAACACTAATTAAGATGAGCATAAAGAGCAAAGCTCCAAATGTGGAACCCAGTATTGCTCCTAGCCCTACTTTGGAACTAGAAGGTAGCGGAGGGGTAGGTGGTGGTGGAGGGGCATCTTGCACTTTAATATATGCAGAAGAGTTAAACTGTGCCTCCACAGGTTGATAATTTTTAAGGGAAAAAATCTCTGGTAGTGTTAAACACTTGCCAACCGATGAGTTCCCATAAGGAGACTGAAACACAGCAGCTTTACAACTGCAATTTCGAAGACATGCCTTTTTGCAATTTTCCTCATCATCAGTTGCGTCCAATGCAATATTGTCAATATAATTGAAATAATATACATTGTTAAGGTCTAACAGTCGGTGATTGTTTACATCTTGACAACTTAAATTAGTAACTGCAAAGCAGCCAAGCTCTGGTCGCAGGTTATCAACTGGCTTGAAATACTTTGCCAAGGTTCCTGCGGGCAGGTGCATTGTCCATTATGACAAAGTCCATAGTGCCCACAAACTGTTGGGTAATCGCAGTTATCCAATTTGTAACCAACATTACCCATATTGAACAAATCACTGATCATTATCCATCGTAATCCATCAAAATCATAAAGTCTTAAGTGTCCATCAGATTCTAATCTCATGTACTGTATAGATTGAGCAAGAGGAAATGTAAAAACAACTACGCTCTGATTAAAATCAACTATGCTCTCATTAGTAAACGGGTAGTGCATATCCAAGCTGCCATTCGTGAACTTCACAAAAGCAACATCGGTGTGTATTATTTGATCATAGTAGTACCTCAGCGGGGGATTTGAATTGACAAATACAAACAAACCTTCTCGAAGGAGGGTGAGATAAATCTGGCTTTTTACCAAATCGTTGCTAGAGGAATTGGCAGTGATATTCATGCCTACTACCAGCGTTTGCCCCATTACTAAACAGTCAGTTGGGTGGTCAAAAGATTGCCATATTGTGGAATTATTTATATCAAAGAGTATTAGATTACCAGCTTCCGTGATCTTAATACCGGCCACAGATCGATTCAACCCGCTAGTGGACCAAACAAGGCTACCATCACTGTCACGAAGGGTTAGACCATCTTTAGATGTCAGTTGAAGTGTGGCATTTTCACTGACAGGGCGGGCTCGATTTGCTGACCAGATGACTTGGGGATGGACGTCTTTTTTTAGGGTAAAACTAAAATCATCACAATTCGAATCCCCTAATTTACAATATCCACATACGATGTATATGGAGAGAAAAAAACTCTTACAGGGTTTTGAGAAGCAGTAAAACCCAGCAGCAAATGACAACCCGTAATTTTTTGTTCGCCGGAGGAGGAGGTAACGGATATTTTCACCACCATCAAAATCAAAGGTGTTTGGGAGAGATGGGGAGTTGGTCCATGATGTAGGAGCACTTGCAGTGGGATTAACAGAGGAAGAGAAGCATAGGAGAAGTACTGCAACTAAGGCAAGGCAAGAATTAAAAGCCATTTGAGGTAGCATTAATGGGTTGCTTCTGTAGGGGTATAATCAGAGCGAGCAATTATATGACTGGAATGAGAAAGTTTAAATCAACTTAGAAGTCAAAGCCATTTGGGTTAGCATTATTGGTTTTCTTCTGTACGAATAGAGATGGTATTGCGGTATTGCCCATTGAATTCCACAACTGTTTAATTGTAAGGAAATTGCCCTTCTTAATCATCCGATTGTGGTCCTATCTTTGTTGCTATTATATATTTTTCTGAAGGTTGGTACGTAGCTATCTCTATCGCTATTAATTAATGAGCCAATTGCAAGTCGATAGCAATAGTCAATTGACTCATTAATTATCCGATTGATTGATTGTATGAATTGCAAGATAATTGCGCTTCTTGTTTGGATACTAAGTTATATCAAAACCAAGATGTCCATTGCCTTCTCCAGTGACAAAAAAAAAAATTCAAAATATAAAGAATGACACAACAAATCAAAATATAACTAGTGCTTCTGATTCTCAATTAACTAACATGAAATCATATTATTAATTAGTTACGTGTCGTATATATTTAGATGCAATTTTAATCACTTTGGAGGTAGATATTCACTGACAAGATACTTTTGTTCTAAGATAATGTGAACATTGTTGTAAGTTGAGCAAATATTATTTTCTCTTGTTTTTTTTTATAAGCTGCACATGGCAAGGCCTTGGTGAGCTGTGCGAATTCATATCATTTAAGGTAACATAATTTATTTATTTAATTTTGTTTAGATCCAGACAATCCGATTAGAATCCGCACAATATTAAGGGTCTGTTCCAGAGGAGGAACATAGGAAAGGGAAAGGGAGGAAAAGAGAGAAAGGGCCAGACAGCACCTGACCGGTCCTTCACTTGCTTCAGAAAAGAAGATTCGGAGATGAAGCGGAGTGTAACATACTAATTTTGGAATAGTTGGAAAACTTTATTTGACATGAAGTAAACATGTAATTGTCATAGCATGTTGATATTTGCATTGGATTTGTGTAAATTAATCCTAAAAATTAATTATTACAATATATAAGTTAACTATAATATCACATAGGTGATTATAAATGTTTTCTGTATTCTTGAAATATTTAAGAACATATTTTACAAATTGTAGTAAAAAATTAGCATGTTAAGGGTCAAGTTACATTTGTAAAGTGATAGAGGGGTTAACTGCAAATTAACCTAAAACAATACATTCTTTTACGTTCAACAACTCTTGGTTAAAACATTCCTTTTTTTTCTTCAGCTTTATCTTCTTTGGATTATTATATTAGTTGCTCAAACCTTTTTTTTTTTTTTTTTTATCTCTTTAAAATATAATAATAGTGATACATAATAAGATCTTAACAAAAAATAACCTTCATAAAAGAGGATGGAATGGTGATCTTAAATGCCCCTTCTGTAATAAAAAAGAAACAATCAACCACTTGTTCATTAGATGTACCATGACCCGTCAACTTTGGTTTTGGTTAGGCCAAAGTCAATCCTTATTCACTCAATGGAAGACATGTAGGAATATTTTTTATTTTGCTCAGTCCTTAGATAATGTCCATCAAGTAGCTTTTTTGTCTGTGTTTAGTGCTCTTTGCTGGACAGTTTAGAAATATAGGAATGACACCATCTTTCAACATTCTAAACCCAAAACTGGTAGAGCTCTTATCTTACTAATTCTATCTATTTTTGAATATTGGTCAGGTCGCATGGATAAGAGGATAAAAAATGCTGCTGCAGATTGGTTGCCAGCAGATCTGACGGCAATTCCATTACAAGTATGGGACCCTAATGACACCCAGTTGGTGCTGTTCCAGGGAGACGTCGCTGCAGGCGCTGCACGAGGTCATGGAGATACAACAGTGTGAAGCCATGCATACAACAAAAGCTTTTTGTATAGGTCCGACTTGCGGATTCTTTTACCTCCGAGCTAGATTAGAAGGATTACAAATTTCTTACTTTTCAATAACCTTTTTTTGGTGGATTGTTAAACGTGGGGCATTTGTGTTTTGCTCTATTTTTGTGTTTCCTGCTATAATTTGGATATTGGCGCTATGAATTTTGATCTCTGTAACTTAACTTTCATTTTCTAATGAAATGGGCAATTGTTGCCTTTTGTTCAAAAAATATAATAATAGTAAATAAGAATAATTGTTAGATAAATAAGTATAATATCTTTTTTTTTAGTAAAGGTTTGGGGTCAAGCTACTCAACTATTTAATACCTATTTTATTATAATAAAAGATTTTCTCTATTTGAGTTTCAAATTCATAACCTCTTACATAGACTATGTACCTTAGCTAAATAAGTATAATATTTAAATGAATATCTTTGAAAATTCTACATGGAGACACCTGTTGGTTACATTGACAACTCATCACCTAACTCCACAAATATTTCACCCTTGCCCTTGTCGGTTAAAAAAATATTTTCTATTTTTATTTTTAGGTGAATCGTCTCATGGGAAAAACATTGGATTCTGGTTATTCTTTTTTTTTGGGACTTTTGATCTAACGGTAACCTATCTCTCATTGACCACCGTTTATTGCTATCTATACCTTTGAATATTAAATTGGAAGTGGGCCTGGTAAACAATGGTGCAAGGAGAAACAGCAATTAATTGGAGCTCCTTTATTGGTTTATGCATAACTCGAGATAGCTATCAGTGTTGGGAGAAGCCGGAGATGGAACTCATCTGTTTGTCGTGCATCACCTAATCCTATACAGTGGCCAGGAAGAAGCAAGACTGTATGACGTATCGACATCACGTGCATCGCGGTGAGATACTAATTACTTAGGGCATGTTCGTTTGTCACGGGATTGTGTAGGGTGGGATTTGATGGGTTCAGAAATTCACTTTTTTATTTGCGGAAACCCATACTCATAAATTTGCACAGGAATAATTATGAGAATGTACTGAATGAGTGTTCAGTTGTACTATGAGAATAGTTGTGGAAAATCCTATTTTCTTTCTAAAATATTTGATATTAGTAAAATAATTATCAATTAAATTAAATTAAATCACTTAAACAATAATATAACAATACTTATTAATTATTTTTATTAACAAAATTATAATCATGCAATTAAATAATAATATTAAATAGATACAACAATTCTAATAAAAAATATTACTAAAATGGATACAAATAAAATAAGAAAATATTTATAAATAAAAATAATTAGAAAATACCAATTAAAAACATTTACAAACATTAGACAAACAAATATTTAAAATATGTAATTACAAAAAAAATTCCGGATCCGGACTATTTAGTCCCACAATTGAAAATCAAATGATTCCCTCTTTCCTTATATATACATGTGCTATTGGGTGAAGTAAATTAGAAAGAGAAAGTGAAAGAGAGAGAGCCACGTGATGTTAGGAGGCAGAAAAGCAAAAATTAGAGTGGGTCCAACTTGAAAAAGTAGAGGAGAGAGATGATTGGGAAGAAAAAAAATGAAGTTAGAGTTTGCGTTATTGAACCCAGAATTTTGCATTGAAAATGGAATGAATGGGGTGTACCCACAGGAAAAATTTGGGAAGAAAAAAGGTTGCCGAACGGACTTTGGATAGATTAATGGGTTTTGCCCAAAACCTATCAATTCCCATCAAATATTTTGCAACCGAACAGGTCCTTAGTGCCTGACATTACTAAGGTGCAGATTTCGAGTTATTTCTAGCTCCTTCCAACTAATTTTATTGATTGTTGATTGCTAGATTATAATTGTTAATTTAGTTGATCGATTGTTGATTGCTTGCTTATAATTGTTGATTTGGGTTGCTTGATTGTTATAGAGTATGTATTGATCAATTATTGGGTAACGGTCCAGATTTGCAAGGCATTATTATATGTATTGAGAAACTAGTGTATGACATAATATGAATGAATTTGATCAAAACATAAGATTAATTTAAATAAACTATTTGCACAATATGAATTAATGCATCACATTGCATATGAGACATCACCATATTTTCTGAAGTTAGTTAAGTCATAATTGGATTGGGGAGCATTTCATCTAAACCATGAGTTATAGTGGAAATATGCATTGTATTTCTTAGTTGAATCAAGTGGATGAATGAGCATATATTTCTAGAACAATTTTTGAAACTGAAACTGAAACCTAATAGACATGATTCGGGTAGTGCATCGCAGGGCCATGTAGGGTCCATATTCGGGTGGCGCATAGCTGGGCTATATAGGCACCATATTCGGATAGTGCATAGTAGGGCTATATAGGCGCCATATTCGGGTCAAGCATAGCAGGGCTATGTAGGCGCCATATTCAGGTAGCGCATAGCAGGGCTATGTAGGCGCCATAGCTGGGTAGCGCATAGGACCAGAAAAATGTTTGATATGATTGTGGGCATTGCATGAATTGAATTTTATAACATGCTACTTGATATGTGAACTTACAATTGAACAATACATTTTGGAAATGGTGGTGTTTTATTTCTGTGACTTTGTTAATTAGTTTTACTTCAACGGTTTTGCATTTAACAAAATACATGGGCATTTAATATAAAGAACTAATAGTTATTATAAGGTATTGAGGCAAATGCATATTTATTTTTGTTCTTTTAGAAGTAGTTTAATTATAACATACTTTGATTGGGTTCTGTTTTGCAAGAGGTTTCCTGAAATTGAATTATTGATGTTGTCTTTTCATATTTGAACTCGGTGTGGTTTGATTTAGTTGGTTGAATCTAAGAATAACTTGATTGGAACTGAATACCGCACTGGGAGATTTTCAATCTCTCATCTTTACACTTTCTAGGTTCCAAGTACAAAATGCAAGGTAGGGAAATATGATGTCGAACTTGAAGATTGCAGGACTTGCCCCAAATAAAAGTAAGTTATGTCATTGGTAATGTATATATATGATTTAGTAAGATGATAGAAACTGTCTTGCGCTAATAAGTGTGGCGGGTTGTTGACCCTATTGTCGGGGTGTGACATGGAGGGGGGCTGAGAGGAGTACCGTATATATTTTTGGCAAAATTGTGCACCGCAAATCGGAGTGCATGATTACTGTGCCTCATCTCCTCCCTTCTTTTTCTGTCTCTTTCCTCTACGTACGCGATTGTGGAGCATAGCCTAAAGTGACCCCTTCCATTCCACCTCAAATCAGATTGGTCTGGATTCTGATCAGACGGTCTGGATCTAAACATAAATAGTGAACTGAAGGTTGGTGACTATCTTTCTATCTCATCAAATATTAATAATAATATGAAAGCATATTATTAATTAGTTTACGAATTCTTACTTCAAAGTTTCACCCTTAATTTACTTCTCATTCCGAATTTGATTTATTGAACAAAGCATAATTTTAGTTACATATGTTTGTTTCCCACCTATTTGTATTTTTACACATATACTTTTTCTCCAAAAAGATATTAGGTAACTACAATCTATAAAAGAGAGGATAATTGAAGTGGCTCTTAATTATGAATTCAAGTTGCTTAATTTTATTTTTTATTTTATCAGAATAAATAGAAGAAATAAATCTACTTTATGAGTGGTGTTTCCATCCAAAATTTATAAAATTTTGTAATGCATATAACATAAATTCAAGCGGTAAAAAGTGATGAAAAATAACTGCATTAAAATTAACTTATAATAACAATTTTTTAACCATTTGATATTATACTAGATACATTAAAATATTTATAAACTTTGCATTAAACGCAACACTCATGAAGTAGAACCCAACTCCTAGACGCGATACAATTAAAATGAGCAAGTTCAAAATTTGAACAGAAAAAATGAAGTAGACAGTATATCATTGATAAAATTTAAGAAGGCCAGCTAGTTGTTGACTTGTTTTAAAGCTACTCCGTTATCCACCTCCATGTATTTTCTATTGGAAATTATACTTCTGTGATGTATAATTATAAAGAAAAACGGATGTATGAAACATCTGAGTAAATCTTATAGGAGAAACATGGAATGCCTCAGAAACAAATAAAAGTTTTATAAATAGTTAAGTAAAATAATTAAACCAATCTGAATTCAATTATAATAATCAGGTCATCTGGAATGAGTGCGAGGAAATTTTGTTAGTGTTCAATCAGTTTTATACTAATTGGTTAGCATAGATTTGAAATTGGACATTGAATTTGTTTTATGTAGTCTGACTATCTAATCGGATTGTCTTAAATTCTATCTGACTTGAAAATTCAATGTAGTCTTGAAAGTCAAATTATAACCTCAAATTTCTAATATATTTGAAAATCAATTTATAAAGTATCTTGAGACCATAATTTCAATTAACCCAATACTATTTCCAACAAGTTATTCTTAGAAACTTTGGAGGGCTAGATGGTAATAATCCCACCACTTATACCAATTCCTTTCTCTTTTCTTTCTCACTGTATCTGAGTTTAAATTTGGAATGTACAATCTGCTTTAGCACAAATATTAATGGGGCTCTGTGCATTCCACCTCGGCCGGATTGGTCCGGATTCTAATGGAAGAGATTATTGGAAATAGAGAGGAGCATCAGAGAAGAAAAAAAGAAGGAAAAAATAGGCGAAAGAAGGGGAAAATGCTACGATACTGGTTGCGATTAGGGGAGAAGCGGGTCATTTTCAACTGGGTCAGAGAATCGAGTGAAGGAGACGAACGAAATGGGTAGTTGGGGGCAGACTGAAAGGGGCATGGACTGCGGCTTAACTAAAATAGGAGGCTGACAATTGGGTCCATGACTTGAAAGAAACCAACGACCATTGGAGCTTTGAAACATTGAGAGTGGGGCCACATAAGCAGAATAACGTTGAGATGGCGCTGACGTAACGTGTGGAGTGCAATTAGAAAGATTTATCTGCATCATTTCTTTTATTTCTTGATTCTACAGCATCATGTATAAATGGGGAATGGTTCTGAGATTCCAAATCAGAGAATTATTAAGTCATTATAAGGGTTCTACCTAAACTGGCATCTTCACAATTCTTGTATCTGTTCTGAGAAATTTATGAAATTGGTTCAATATTCTTGTGCGTTTCTTCAAATCTCGCACCCTGTGATTGAATCATTGAATTGAGAATTTGAGATCAGGGTCGTTGCAGAGAAGATGCTCGTGTGCTTGCGCTCTTGTTGCTGCGATCGATTCACTCGATTTGACTAAATTCTGGTACTTTATTTTCTGTCGTTGCTGGTCTGATTTTATTCCATTTGAAATTGTGATGCCCTGAGTAGCATACAATCCTCGTTCAAGATGAAATTGAGTGATAACAAAGTAATTTCTGAGAATTGGATAATTAAGTAATGCAATTTGGTAAAGAGGTGAAAGAAACAGTAACTGAGAACAAGAGCAAATCAAGCTCGAAGATTCAATTGATTATTCACTAAATTAGTTTCATAGGTTGGGATTTTGGGTTGATACTGACTCAAGGTTTTTTTTGTCTCACTAGTCTAGCTTCATTGTATATAACTATTTCAGTAAATGAAATGGACTTTGTGCTTTCTTTTCCAAAAAAGAAAAGAAACAATTTAATATACCAGTATACACAAGAAAGAAGAGGGTGGTTTTCTTGCTCGAAATAGCAACACCCAAGATTTAATTTCTGGACAATAAAACAAATTGACATAACAATAGTAATACCTTCATACATACAAGTAACAAGCATATAATCACCTACATAAGATTTTATGAGAAATTATTGGTAATTAATTCTGATAAAAATAAGTAGAGAACTTTTGCTTTATTTTCTAATTTTTAGTAATCCAATTTTGACTAATCTAATAAAGTAATGTGCATTTCTTACCAAGAAACGATGCATGCACTTTTTTAGTAGCGAGCAGGAATCGAATCTGCACTTAAATGAAAGATTTCCATCTTTTCGCGACTTTGAGTGACCCGGTTAGCCTTGTGGCTATTCCGGGGCAGGTGCCTACCAAACATGGCAGCAGCCCTGCTCATCGACCGGACCCAACACTCCCTCCGAGGTTAAAATACATAAAAATAGTAATACCTTGAAATATATATATAGAGATGGACTGACTTGTTTTGAAAAGTAAAGATGATGTTTTATTTTTTTCTCATATTTTCATTTTCAAAGTTCAAATAGTCAATCCGAACTTCTCAACAAGATTTTCATATTGATATGTGCTTGGATACCAAATTTTACATTTTATTGAAATTTTTTACTATTTTTTCATAATTTTTGAAAATCATTGCTTTTCTGATTTTATTATTGTTTTTTATTTAATGAAAAGTTGTAATGTTCAAAAATTCTGAAAAAAATAATACAAAATTTCAAAAAAATGTAAAATTTGGTCTCGAAGCACATATCAATAAGTTTGGATCGACTATTTGAGTTTTGAAAATAAAAATATGAGCAGAAAGTAAAACACCATTTTTACTTCCCAAAACAAGTTAGCCCATCTCACATATATATCTGCACGCGTGCACGGATAAAATCAACCATACGTAACAATGGTATACCTTCAAACATACATTTATAAAATCATTCATACATTACAATATTAATTAATGTCTTCAAACATACATACATAAAATTACCCATACATTACAAAAAATATATATATTATAAGGTTCTAAATAGCGATTATAGAGATATAGTGGGGAGACAAAAAAAAAAAAAACTATAGCAAATAACGCAGCTATAACGGAACAATAGTTTACCTTGAAACATACTTGCATAAAATATATAAAATCACTCTCTCTCTCTCTCTCTCTATATATATATATATAATGAACCATACGTAACAATAGTTTACCTTCAAACATACATTTATAAAATCACCCATACATTACAAAATTAATTAATACCTTGAAACATACATGCATAAAATAGAAAACAATCTTATAATTGAATACTACTGAAACACACTTCTAAATAATACAGTTCAAAGATTGCTCCAAGAACTCTTTCAGCTTAGAGTCTGAATGCTAAGAATAAAGGATTACTGAATTTCACCGAGGGCCAGACAACACGGAAGCTAGAAGGGGAGCTGACTGATCCACTACACCAGGTACATTAGTAGGGATTGGAATTGAAGTAACAAAATTATAATCCAATGATGTTTCAACCTCCATTGCTCCCTTTAAAACCTTAACCACCATTGACATTGAAGGCCTTCGGGTACTATCCCATTGCAAGCACCACATTGCAAGCTTCATCACATTCACAATTTCTTTTTCGTATAATTCAACATCACCAAGATTTTTGTCAATCAAATCTGATAATGCATTGTTCTTAGATATATTTTCTAACAATTTAATAAGATGGTAATTCTCTTCGGTCTGGGAATTATCAAGGTTTCTTCTTCCAGATAAAATCTCCATTACCACCACACCAAAACTGTAAACATCAACCTTCTCAGTGACCATTGATGTCAGCCATTCAGGTGCTAAATATCCAGGAGTGCCCCTCATTTTAGTCATTACTCCGCTAACGTCCCTGTTGATAAACTTGGATAACCCAAAGTCGGAAATTTTAGCATTAAAGTTCTCATCTAAAAGAATATTTTCAGGCTTGATATCAAAATGTACAATTTTTTGCGTACAATCCTCGTGAAGATAACATAAACCCATGGCTATGTCAGTTATAATTTTGAACCTAATAGGCCAATCCAAAGGAACTCTCCCATCTTTGCAGTAGATCCATTTATCTAACGATCCATTACACATGTACCCATAAACTAAAAGCCTATTTAACTCGTCAGCACAGAATCCAATCAGCCTCACCAGATTGATGTGATGGATACTGCCAATAATCTCGGCCTCTGCCAAGAAATCCTTCTTTCCATATCGAATGTTATCCAAACGTTTCACTGCTATTCTCTCATCACCCCACCTTCCATCATACACAGTACCGAATCCTCCTTTCCCGAGTATTTTGACGAAGTTTTCAGTTGCCACTTGTAGCTCTTCGAAAGTGAACCTCGTTGGCATCCCTGGTAATTGTTCGATGATTTTCTCATCTTGCGCTTCTTCATGTCTTCTCAAACACACAATATAAATAGTAATTAAGGTGAGCATAAAGAGCAGAGCTCCAAATGTGGAACCCAGTATTGTTCCTAGTCTAAATGAGCATGAATGGGGAATTTGTATCTTTATATATGCAGAAGAGTTTAAAAAGTTCCCGTGTCGAATATTCTTGAGGGAAAAAACCTCTGGTAGTGTGTAACATGTTCCAATTGATGAGTCCCCCATATCTGACTGAAACAGAGCTGCTTTACATTTGCAATCTCCAAGACATGCTTTTTTGCAAGTCTCCTCATCAGTTCCCTTAAATGCAACATTTTTAACATTATTGAAGGAGGATACATAGTTAAGGTCTAACATATGGTGATTGTTTGCATCTTGACAAGTTATATTAGTAACTACAGAGCAGCCTAGCTCTGGTCGCCATTTATCAACTGGCTTGAAATAATTTTCTGAGGTTTCTGTGGCTTTGGGGCATATACATTGTCCATTATTGCAAATTCCATAGTGCCCACAGACCATTGGGTAATCACAGGTATCCATAGTGTTATTGAACAAATCAGCCACCATTGTCCAATGATAATCATCAAAATCATAAAGTCTTAAGTGTCCATCAGACTCTAATCTCATGACCTGTATTGATTTAGCTGGTGGAAATTCAAAAAAAGGTGTGTAGACATCAATATTTGATAATGTGGAGAACATACTTAGTTTCCCATCCATGAACTTTATAAAAATAGACTTGTCCACTGTTCTATTTGAGTCATAATAATAGTTTGTTCGATTTCGATATGTATAACTATAGTAGTACATCAGCGGGGGATCTGAATCGACAAATCCATACAAACCATCTGCAAGGAGGGTGAGATAAAACCGGCTTTCAGCCAAATCAGTGCTAGAGGAATTGGAAATGATCCTCACACCTCCTGCCAAAGTTTGCCCCATTACTAGACAATCAGTTGGGTGGTCAATAGATTGCCAAATTGTGGAATTGTTTATATCAAAGAGCACCAGATTGCCAGCTTCTGTGATGTTAACACCGGCCACCGACTGATTCATCACATTAGTGGACCAAACTAGGCTACCATCACTGTCACGGAGGGTTAGACCATCTTGAGATGTCAGTTGAAGAGTCGCATTTTCACTGACTGGGTGAGCTCGATTTGCTGACCAGATTTCTTGTGGAGAGTAGCGCTTATACCCATACCCATATTCATAGTTATATGCATATATGATGTATATGGAGAGAAAAAAGCCCTTACAGGGTGGGAAGCAGTAAAATCCAGTAGCAAATGACATGCCGCCAGTTGCATTTAGCCGGAGGAGGATGGGACGGACAATTTCACTGCCATGAAATGTAAAGTTGTCTGTGACAGATGGTGAGTTGGTCCATGATACCGGAGTGCTTGTAGTGGGATTGAAAAAAGATTGTGCATTAACATAGAAGGAGAAGCACAGGAGAAGTGAAACCAAGGCAAGGTTAGAAGTCAAAGCCATTTGGGGTAGCATTATTGGTTTTCTTCTGTACGAATAGAGATGATGTTGCCCATTCAATTGCACAACCGTATAATTGTAAGGAAATTGCCCTTCTTAATCATCCGATTGAGGTCCTATCTCTATTGCTATTATATCTTTTTTTGAAGGTTGATACGTAGCTATCTCTATCGCTATTAATTAATGAGCCAATTGCAAGTCGATAGCCATAGTCAATTGACTCATTAATTATCCGATTGATTGATTGTATAAATTGCAAGATAATTGCGCTTCTTGTTTGGATACTAAGATATATCAAAACCAGGATGTCCATTGCCTTCTCCAATTCTCTTTGCTTATCCAGTGACAAAAAAAATTCAAAATATAAAGAATGACACAACAAATCAAAATTTGACTAGTGCTTCTGATTCTCAATTAACTAACATGAAAGCATATTATTAATTAGTTAAGAAATCCTTACTTTGATTTATTGAGCAAAGCTTAATTTTAGTTACATATTATTGTTTCCTACCTATTTGTTTTTCTAGACATATATATTTTTTTTCTCTGGAAAGATATCAGAGAACTACAGTAAATAAAAGGAAAGATAATTGAAGTAGCTCTTAATAATATATGAATTGAGGTTGTTTGAATTTATTTTTATCTAATTAGAATAAATGAAAGAAAGATTCGGTACTGTTTGTTTTGAATGAGAATGTAGAATTATAGAGATATTAATTCAGAAATTTATAAGCAAATTAAGATCTCTGCGAAATTCAAGGTTAATTATTTATCCTTGCTAGAAAAAACAACTAAGTTGATGTAGAAAACAGAGAGTAATAGTTTAAATGAGATGATTGAGGCACCATTTTCATTTTTTCCGACTGTCTAATGGAGAAGGATAAAATATTTATAGACTTCTAAAAGCGGGTAAATATCCGTTTATTCAATCAAATACCCGTAATTCGACAAAGCAACCCTTTGGATGAGGTCTGTGATCCAAAGACCATCGGACCAAGTCTTCTCCATATCTTAATATATTAATTATAGATAGATATGTATACAAATATTGATGAATGTCATATTAAGATCTTTGCGAAATTCTAAATTCATAAATGTACAAGATACCAACTATATTGAGATACCATCAATATTGCTATTTATTTATATTTGAAGGTTGTTGGCTGTCTTTGTCGGTATTAAAGAGCCAACTACAAGTCGATAGCAATAGTTAATTGACTCATTATGTATTGTAAGGCAATTGCCCTTCTTGTTTGGATACTAAGCATAACATCAAGCAATTCAAGTTTTCCATTGCCTTCTCCATTTCTTTTTTATTATCCCGTGAAAAAATTTCAAACTATAAAGGATGACACAACAAATCAAAATTTATCTCGTACTTCTGATTCTCAATTAACTAACATGAAAGCATGTTATTATAAGTTAGTTAAGAAACCCAGTAGCAAATGATAAGCCTTGGCCTTCAGAATTTAGGCGGCGGATCAGGAGGGAATGGGCATTTTCATCACCCTGAAAAGGAGAGAGGTGTGGGAGAGATGTTGAGTTGATCCATGATGCCGGAGCGCTTGCAGTGAGATAGTTAGAAGGTTGTGGATTAACAGAGAAAGAAAACCACAGGAGAAGTACTACAATGAAGGAAAGGGAAATTGTCTTGTCCAGTTATCTTTTCTTATTTGATGACATTTTTATTTTGAAAATAAAAATATAAAAGATAACAGGACAAATCAAAGTTTAAGTGGTTATTCTGACTCTAAATTAACTAACATAAAAGCATATTATAGATTAGTTAAGAACTTTTAATTGACCTTTACTTGACTGTAGAGCAACAAATATTGACTTCTCATTCGTCTTAATTTAAATTAATTGAATAAAGCTTAATTTTAGTTACGTATTCTTGTGAATTATTGAATTGGTTCTAAATTATGAATTGAGGTTGCTTGATTTTATTTTTTATTTTATCAGAATAATTGGATAATATTGTTTTTTAATGTAGAATTTAGAGAAATTACTTAATTCAAACATTTATAAGCAAATTAAGATTTTTGCAAAATTATACATTAATTATTCGGGTTAATTTCAAGATTATTTGTTCTGGTTAGAAAAATACTTTGTTGATGTAGAAAACAGAGATTAGTAGTTTAAATGAGATAATGGAGACACAATTTTCTTTTTGCCAGATTGAGTAATGGAGAAGTACAATCAATTATTGAGATCTTATTACATACAGTATATTGTCTCTGTGGTGTTTTCATGGTGTGTGTGAACAATCAATTATTGAGATCTTATTGAAATCTTTCTAGTCAATATTGGATTATACATTTACCATGTGTTGCGTTGAAAATTGATACTTGAGATTGAATTTTGAGTAATGGGTACTAAGTGAAATAGGTTGTTCCAACGGTTCATTTGTAAAAATGACAAGTTTTTGGAAAAAACGAGAAAATTAAAATTTAGAACAAAGTTCATTATTATATTATATTTCAATTTACATATTTGATATGTTAAATTTTAGAATCTATATTTTTTCTAATTGTATAATTTAATATAAATGAAACATAATAATAATATTAATATGTTTTAGAATCTCTCACGAATTAGTGCAATTCGTGAGAGATTGATAGACAGTTACAATCTCCTTTTTACTTTTTTATACTTGTATTGGATACGGTATTAACATTATCCGCTCTGTTTACACTCCTAGCTCATAGGCATCTATTATTTAAAAAAAAAAAAAAAAAAACATATTTGTTGCACTACTTTTTATTGCAATTCCTAGCCCAAAAATGTATAGCAATCCAGATCCTGGAAAAAAGATCAAAAAAATTTATAACTTTTTGTTAGGCCCAACTTAATATTTGTAAGATGATATTATTATCAAAATTTGGGCCACTAAATACTAATATTTGTAAGATGATATTATTATTAAAATTTGGGCCACCAAAACTTAATTTTTGTTAGGCCTCTAAATAACATCATTCAATCTAACCATTACAACACCTCTCTCTCTCTCTCTCTCTCTCTCACAGACACACACTCTTTCTCTCTCAAAATAGAACAAAAGAAAACGAAGGTATGGCAGGTGTTTGGGTGTTCAAAAATGGCAACATGAGACTAGTCGAGAGCTCTATGCTCAAAGGTTTACTCTACATGCCGACAAATGAGATGATCGACTCGTACTCTTCTCTAGAAAACAAGCTTCTAAGGCTTGGTTGGGAGAGATATGGTTGCGATCATTCCGATCTCTTGCGATTTCACAAGAGCACCTCAGTTGATCTCATCTCACTTCCGTGGAATTTCAACCAATTCCGATCGGTTCATATGTATGACATCGTGGTGAAAAATCGACAGAGCTTTCGTGTCATTGATGTATGAAAATTGATCAATGATACATGTCATGCTTATATATGTGTGTGTGTGTGTGTGTGTGTAGCCTTTAATTTGTTAAAGTTTGGCTTTCTTTTGTAGATGATTTCGAATTTAGTTGGCTTGATTTGTATTATCTTTAACTTTCAAGCTCCGTGTAGAGAAGGCATTATAAAACTTGTTTAGATTGATTTTTTGTTGTTGTTGTATGCTATTAATTTCCATGAGTAATTTAATCTCTCTGTACCATGTGAATCTTACAGATATGAAGAGGAGC
This sequence comes from Carex cristatella, assembly GCA_024447775.1. Lineage (NCBI taxonomy): Eukaryota > Viridiplantae > Streptophyta > Magnoliopsida > Poales > Cyperaceae > Carex > Carex cristatella. Next base: position 4,460,458 of record JAJHPF010000007.1, read on the forward strand.
TAGAAATAAATATGGGGTAATTAATTCTAGCTCATAACTTTTTGTAAACCTTAAAAAAATGCAATATAGGGAAATCTTGTCTACTTTGGTAAAATTAAAGTTTTAGAGTATGAAATTTCAAGATCAAGTACACTATTGGAAGTTATAGAATTATTATTATGATATTCAATTTTAAATTTCACAATTTGAGGATAGCTTGATTTCTCTTTTGATCTTTTAGGTCTTTAAATAACAACAATGACATGCAAGTCATGGCTTAAATTGAGGTTAATTGTGAGATTCATTCAAGAAGATAATTTTTTCTGTTTTAGTATAAGAATGGCTTGTCCTTTTCATAAACACTAAAATTGTGGTTGGATTTCATCATTTGAATATATTAGGCTAGTCAACAGATCAGCCCCTTGACCAGGTACAACACAAAAGGCCTGAAGGAAGGACACAATAGATAAAAAAAAATTCAACTTAAGTACTCATGTTGTAATCAAGGTCTATATATATATAGAGGCCAATTTTACTGAACATTCAATAAGAAGTAGAAGAATATCTATGTCTATCTTCTTCTATTCTCAGAGAATAAATTGGGAAAAAATTCTGTAGAAAGCATTAATTATATAACATAAAAGAATCACATCTAATAAAATTGACTAAGTAATATTTCCAAAGGTTTAAATAGCGTTTATCACGTTTAGCGAAATGGCTGAAAAAACGATGCTATTGTCATATTGCACCGCTATAGCGTGCTACAACGTCGACAGCGGCATAGTTTTTATAGTCCGAAAATGCTATAGCATGCTATTTAGAACCTTAATTATTTCAGTGTAAGAGATTATAAGTTTGAAATTCAATACCATATGTAATTAAAAAAAAGTAATTTGACTTTATTAAAATATAAATATACCCTTTATTTCAATAATAGGTTAATACTGGGTTGTTATTTATAACTATCAGCTTAATTAAAATTATACATGAAAATTTTATAACAAAAATTTAAAATTTATCACCAAACTAATGTCTTAGACATTGAACTTAAATATCAATCATATTGTTAATTGGAAATAATTTTCTAGATAAATAAATGTTTAGGGTGTTAGATTTTCAAGATTATTATAAGTGTGCACTCTTTTTAATTTAATCATTCAAAAAACAAAAGCTTACATATATAAAGTCCCAATTATTATAACTTCACTGATTGAAATCATAGAATAAATATGAAATGGCCCAAATCACAACAATTATTTAAGTTATTATTAAAATTCTGTTAGTCATCCGATTAAATCTAGACCGCTTGATAAGATCAAACGGACAGCGACATTTCTCCACGTGTCACGGTTTCAGCCCGGAAACACAAACACCATGCCTTACGTTATTAATATGCGGGACCCATTTTGTCGACGTGTTTTCTCACTAGCGGCCCGAGTCACTGCGCTGGTGGGACCCATTTAGTCGACGTGTTTACCCGCCAGAAGCCCAAGGCACTGCTTTGGTGGGTGGGTCCCATTCCAACTATTGCCCAATAGTAGGGAAAGCTACCAAAAATGGAAAGTTCCTCTCTCTCTCTTCATTTATTTGATGGAAGTACTCGTAATATAATGTGTTTTTTAGTAAAAAAAGCCTGGAGGGCCCTAAGAATATGTGTTAACACTTAACGTACCTAAGAATTTATAATATTTTCTATAAATACAAAATTATCCTTATAAAAATGTTTGGTTGCTGATGTGACCAAAAGCACAAATTTCTCTTGTGCCACGTCAACAAGAGTAATCAGAGTAAAAAAAAAAACATTTCATGTACTTAGAATTAGATACTGGATACAGATAGACATCTATTAAGAAAAAAAAAATGAATGGTAGCATTCTTTTTTGTTGCAATTCATGGCCCAATAAAATTTATATTATCTTTAGGCCCATCATAATATTTTTGTTTATTTTTATTTTTTTAGAATTGGGTTATGTACACCTCCACATCAGCCCAATTATCAAATAATTTTATTAATATTTAGGCCGCTTAATGCTAATAATTTGCTTTAAACGCCCTATACATCCGGCCCAGATTATAAGCGTAATTATATTTGATTGTTATGACTTATGAATCCTTCAATGTCCATAAACGAATTAAAATCAAGTAGAACTAGGGTGTTTTTAGGTTGTACATATACATAGCAAAGATTATATAATTAATTCTTATACTTGAACTCTATTGAAATTTGCATGGCATCCTAAATTCTAATAACTCATATATTTACCCAATAAAACTTCAATATATATTAAAAAAAATTCAAAACTCAAATTAATTATGTTTAAGATTTTAGAAACTAAATTAATCAAAGATTAATTAAAACTGTACTCATTCACCTTGTACCTGTTCTGATCAACAATGCATAATAGCATGAGGCAAACTTGTTTGACCACTCCGATGTGTCCCTTACCACCATCTCATTCAAGCCCAATTGAAACAACAAACTTGAAATGTAAGGACTATGGAGAAATTTATTACCAAGAGATGTCATTATCACATCACAATTTGATAAAGGATTACTAAGGAGTGATGGTGCAAGAAGCTAAAGACCGAGTAAGCCTTCGAATTTCTCTATTAGAGAAGAGTCTCGTCTTTAAGACTTAAAGACTGAGTGAGCCTTGAAGATAAAAGTCTTGGGTAGAGGCTGAGATAACAAAGACTGAGTGAGTGTTGAAGATATGTTGTGGGTAGAGGCTGAGATTGACATCTTTCAGCATAGAAAACGGGTATCATGTGAAGTGTATACTTACTGTTTTTGTAGTAGTGAGTGATGGTGCAGGAAGCTAAAGACCAAGTAATTCTTCGCATTCTCTATCAGATAAGAGTCTAGTCGTTAAGACTTAAGAGACTTAATACTGAGTGAGTGTTGGAGATATGTTGTGAGTAGAGGCTGAGATTTTATCTTTTGTCGATTAGAACTCGTCCTTAACCTTTTTTGCTCATAGGAGATATATGTAAATGGTAGATCCACTTCAGATTGACAATTCAATTTGCAGCATCTTAATTCTGCACACAAAAAAATCCAAGGAAAGCTCTCATTCTTTCACTTTGAATTATTACTAAATGCATGAGGCAAGACTTTTAGCACACCTATCTAAATAAATTTGTAATAACGAAATGCCATTAAATTATTGCACTGAACATTAAGTTTGACAAAGACCTCTGTTAGCTTGGCTCCCAATTTATGACTGAATGCACCCATTCATTTTTTAGTTCAAATATATATTTTGTTGGAAAAAAAGTTACAAAAATGCCACTAATTTTGATTTTTTTAATTTATTTAATGGGGAGTCTTTTTCTATAATTCTGTGTATTTCGTCCTACAATTTTAATTGATATTTCTACAATATATTTTTGTGTAGATTGATTCCTATTAAGAACAATGTCCTGAAGTTATGCATTGAAAATTAAGATAAAAGTATATGGAAACTTTAAAGTTATGAATGGAAAATGTCTTTGAATAATTTCCCTTCAAAATAATGATGTCATTTATATGAAGGGAAAAGTTTTGGAAAATTTTATATTTTTGGTGTTAACTACTAGTTCGGCAGTGGTGATTATCATAAAGCATTTTCTTTGGAGTGACAATTAACGGTTGAAATTAAAAATGTCGGATTTAATTTAGTAATTATCTGAACAGGTGATGATAAGATACTTCATGATCTTTCCCTAATTGTATGTATCCTGCTCAATTCTCTTTTCCCTCCATTATCTATTTTTTGTGTTCCTTTGGGTTATCTGGGTCTTTTCCCCTCACATGAATGGCTCCACTCCGATACTTGTATTGCAGTATCCATTTCCTTTTGAAAATTGGCGTATCACTGTATCTGTATTATATACGATATGATATCCGTACCCGTATTCATGTGAAAATATTAATTTAAGTATTAATGGAAATAGTCAAATCTATTGTGAAAATTTGATAGAGAAAGTATTAATGTCAGTGTGAGGGTGTGGGGAGCTAAAGACCGAGTGAGTCTTCGTGTTTCTCTCTCAGAGTAATCTCAATCTCAGTCTTCATTACAAGTTACAAGTTACAACTTACAACCAAGATCGATTGAGTGCTGGAAATATATGTGGGAACCTAATCAAGAGAAAGGCACAATTAGACATAACGTTAGAGCTTTAGATCCTTATTCTCATGTTAAGGTTAATGTCCAAAGCATAAAAATATATGGCAAACTTTTAAGGAAAATTAATGGTACAGAAAATTGTAAGAATATGACATACAAGAAATGCTGCTCTTTTTATAAAATAGAACATCGTTAAATGAGATAGTTTTTGGAAAATTCAACTTTTATTGTTAAATACGTACTGGATTGGTAGTGACGATTGTCCTAAAGCATCTTTATTTGGGTCGAAAGTAAAAAAACAAAATTGATTTGGTAATATTAATTGATAGGTAATGATAAGATACATGGAGAAAGAAAATTCTTAACAAGTTAATTAAGGTAGTACCTAAAGAAAACTATTATTGAACGAACACATAGAAAAGTACCTCATCTGACCCATGTTGTATCCCGCTGAATTTTATTTTCGCTCGAATCTCTATTCGCCGTCTCCTTTTTGGTTCCTTGTTTTTTTTTTCCTCTCCCATGGCTCCACTCACACATATACTTGCAATGGCACTCTTAATTTCCTATTGCACTCCAACAATTATGGTGCATGGAAAACAACCATTTTCGAAAGATTGTCCTGCAGTAAGATGCAGCAAGCATGGTCCCATAGTCAGGTATCCATTCCGGCTCAACACCCAAGCACCATACTGCGGCTATAAAACCCTCGTCCTCTCTTGCTCAGGAGACAACACGATCTTAAAACTACCCTTTTCTGGCGATATTTACAATGTGACCTCAATAGACAATGAAATGTCGATGCTGGGGATAACAATGTACTCTTGGACACCTAATTGTCCATGGTCTCAAATTGTCAAGCCCAATGTAACCAGCACTCTCTTCATTTATTATTCAGCAGAAATCAGTTGGCTTGATTGCCCAGATGTGCTCACGACCTACAATGTAGCCGATCCTATCTCCTGCCTCGGGTCTGAAGGCCACTTCATCTATTTCGCCTGGCCTTATACTGATGATGATGCGCTTCCTCCGACCTGCACCAAGATTGGAAACAGCACCTTGTTAATCGGACCTAAAGGATCAGATGGAATTCAGGGGTTGGGTGAAATTCCGTCTTCTGAATTCCAACACGTGATTAATGACTTTGCAGAAAGACCAGTGCTTGCACTGTATTGGCAAGATGAGTTTATCAACTGCAGCATGTGTGAGAAGAAATGGCTGCATCGCTGTGAATTCGACCTTGAAACAAAAAGATCAGTTTGCCGAGGTGTCCTTATAAGTTTACCTTTCTTCTATAATTTCGATGAAATTTTTCACTATGATTCATACTGCTGATGACTTTGAGAGTTGCAATGTTTACAAAGTATCATCTAAGTCGAATTTAACAATATCAACCATTTTGACTATGACCTTTGGCATATCCTATTTACTATACATATGAAGTCTCTGGACCATATATTGTACATATTTTAGAGTGGAAATTAAATGACACAATATATTTCTGAATTTGACACCCTATCTCCTGGCCTCTTGTTTTAAATTATTATAGTGTTATTAATTTGTTACATTCTATTTAACTTTAAGAAAACAGTTGGAAGAAAATCCCAAATTGTACTTTGCTTTTTTAGTTTTATTATCATAATTAGACAGCTGCTAGCTATAATTCTAACTAATTGCTTCCCTTTGCTTTAAAATTAATTTACAAAAAGAATGAAAATTAACTTGCTCTCTGAATATTAACATATATAACTTTTTTTTCTTTTTCTTTTTCAGAATCACATATGGTACTGAAAGCTGGTAAGATTGCTCCAAAACTCATGCTATTATGCTCAAGGATCAGATTTACCTACATTCTATTAGCTTAAGATCCTAATATATATTTTTATTCATTAGGTGTAGGCGCAGCATCCCTTCTTCTTTTGGGTTGCTTTGCCTTCTTCTATCTGCATCACCAGTCTAAGAAAAAGAATACCATTCGTCAGAAGATCGAACACTTCTTGAGATGCTACAGGGAGATGAATTCAACACGGTATACATACGACGAACTAAAAAAGATGACGAATAGTTTCAAAAAAAGAATAGGAGTCGGCGCATTTGGGACAGTCTATAAAGGTGAGTTGCCTAATGGAATTCCAGTTGCTGTTAAGATGCTACATAGCTCTACTGGGGGCGGAGAACAATTCGCAAATGAAGTAGCCACCATTGGAAGAATTCACCATGTACATGTTGTACGCTTATTGGGGTTTTGCTCTGAAGGAGTGAAGCAAGCACTTGTTTATGAATTCATGGAAAATGGGTCACTAGATAAGTACATATTTTCCACAAGATGGAGAAATTGCCAATTTAGCATGGAAGAGATGCTTGTAGTTGCTACGGGCATTGCAGAAGGTATCGAATATTTACACCAGGGCTGCGACCAACGCATTCTTCACTTTGATATCAAACCCCACAATATTTTGCTTGACCATAATTTGGTTCCTAAGATCTCCGATTTTGGTCTCTCCAAGCTCTGTCCAAGGGATCAGAGCTACCTGACCATAAGTGCTGCCAGGGGTACAATGGGTTATCTTGCTCCAGAAATGTATTCCATAAACTTTGGAGTAGTCTCTTACAAATCCGATGTTTATAGTTTTGGTATGTTGATTTTGGAGATGATAAGCGGAAGAAAGAACATCGACCCTTTAAGAGGGGGAGGGGTTCAGAGTGAACAGGTATATTTTGCAGAGTGGATTTATGAACAACTATCTCAAGGAAAAGACTTATGTCAAGTTCTTGATGTACAAGGAAAAGAAGAAATTGCAAAAAAACTAGCTATTGTTGCATTATGGTGCATCCAATGGAGTCCAAAAGATCGACCTTCCATGACGAGAATTGTTCAAATGTTGGTGGAAAACTTACAAAATTTGCAATCACCGCCACACCCTGTAATGTCATCTTCATAGTTCATTCTGAGTTGTCAAAGGTAGCATGGTATTGGTCAGATATAGATGCTTTGTATTTTCTGCAAATAAATAACATTGTACTCTAAGTTCTTTTGATGAAACAATCATGAAAATAAAATTTTGATTGATTAATTAATTTATATTTTTGTCTACCATTAAGCATTATTTCCGTGTTCCAAAAAGTTGCGGTCGTTAAACATTAATTCCCTAAACTAATTAAAATCATCTTAAACTGAAAATAGAAAATTAGACAAATTGATATCTAGTTGTTTGTAGAACGATCTTTGCTAAAACTTTAAGGTGTTCCACTGTTTGACGATTTAACTAGGGAGGTTGACAAGATTTAACTTTAGGCCGCCATGATTGGGTGGCAAGTGTTCCTTCACTGGAGTGGGATCTGCTGGCAGAGGATGACTGAAAGCTAAGTCTATTGTCTCAAAATAGTAAAATATGCGCATGCGCTTTTCATTTGTCATTTATATATCCCAGTTATTACTCAATATTTGGTTTGTTGGATGCTTCTTTGTTTTTGATTTTTTTTTTTAAAAGCTTTGTAGAGGCTATGAAGTGGTAAGAGGGGTTCGAACTATCGACCTTCGGGTATCTAATAGTCTTAGGATTTTTTTTGTAACCAACTGTGCTACTCTCGACCTTCGCTTTTGATTTTATTAGGTTTTTAGAAGCTTTTTGGTGATTAGGCATTAGTCTGGGGTACTAGTTAATTATTACTGTAATAGTTCTTTGATCGTTTTTGTAATTTGGTGGGGGTTTTTAGAATTTATATATATGTACATACACATCAAAACTTTATCATTTAGATATTTACCCATCAAAATTTTCAATTTAGATATTTCTCCATCTAAACTCACTTATTTTATTAATATCCCATTTTTTTACATTTAATCAATTAAGCATGGATATTAATATTAATAAAAAAATGTCAGCTTTACCCTTCCCTTCAAAATAGTCTTTTTTTTTTATATATATACAACTGTTCTGTGGCAATTTTGATGGGGAAACAAAAATTTTATTCCACCAAAGATTAATTTGGAAATATATTATTTATAACCAAAATTACAATAGTTGGGCCAATGCAAAATAGGAATATATATAGCTTGGCCAACAAATTAGTTTCATTCATTTCAAGTGGTTGTGGTTTTTTTTTTTTTTTTTTTTTTTTTTGAGTAAAATTAGAGGTCAAGTCACCCAACTATTTAATACTTTTACTATTATAACAAATGATTTCTCTCATCTGGATTTCGAACTCATGACCTCTCATATAGAGACCATGTGCCTTAGCCATCAGACCAAAGGCTAGTTCTGGAAGTAGTTGTGTTTTGTGTAGAGTTTAAGAAGTATTAGAAAGATTTTCCCACAGTGGCTCTGCCACTCGTTTATTGGAAAAGAAACATGAAAGGCTCCATGACCATTTAATAAAAGGCTATTGGTACTCGCTAGAGGTCACATCAAGCATTTGTTGTCTAAAATAATATGCACATCAACTTCAAAGAAAATTCTTAGATTGATAATTATTTGACCTCATTTTCATTTATACTTCCTCATCCTACAAAATTACAAATATCATCTACAAAAGGTTAAACACCATTCCTCGAAACTGATTTATATACTAACCAATAACAAAAATAAGAAGCATGAAATTGTTAGTTTTACTCATTGTTCTCTTCCACTTTTACAATTTTGGAGGTTCCAGCTCTTCTTCATGTGGAGAGCTTCCTAACATCACTTATCGTTCTCATCTTCCTGGAGCATGTCCGAGGAAGGCCTTTGAGTTCCAGTGTAATGGCAACGACACTGTCTTATACTTTGGGGACTCCAAATATCTTGTAAAAGATATATCGGTTGAAAACAAGACACTTAGGCTTGTTGATCCTTACATGGCAGTAGGGGGATGCCGCTTACCCAACCAGATTTTTCCTCGGTCCCCAACTGGTAGTTTTATCTTATTCTTCAATTGTACCGAGGAGATAGAAGACTCAATGTACAAGCAAATACATTGTATGGATGGGCACCGTTCAAGAGTCTATGCAGTATTTTCTTATGATTCCAATGCTGACGTGCAAGGCACCCCCAAGTCATGCAAGTATGTAGCAAGGACTGTCACTGATTCTGAGTACGATCGTTGGAATATTGATACTGTCGATATGATGCAGATGCTGAGACGGGGATTTGAGGTAAGCTGGAACTATACCGGTGCGTCGATTTCTTTAGATCCTTGGGACGACAATGAGAAGTGTTCTCTTTTGAAATATTGCTGGAGTTACTCCAAAAGGTAAACAAAATTATCTTTCTCCACAATGATCTTGTAGCTTTGATGGTAAGATATTAAGACGACTAATTTTAAATGGCCATGGTTTGAAAAATCAGCCGAGTCCAAATCGGACCAGAATGGTCAGGTTCAATCCAATTTCTTACCCGGTTTACACGACTAGGCGGTGTTTGCGCTGAAACTCAGTCGAATGATCAGTGCTTTACCAAAATAGGATTAGCTGGGTGAGTTTTTCCGGAAACTCGATGGTATTAGTGTAATCGCTGCAAACTTGTCAATTGTTTAGTAGATCGATAATTTTTTAGTAGAACAAAGATAGAAGACAATTCTGACTAATTGAGATCCTCATTTAGATAGTTCAAATGAATGGGCATATATATATGTTTTTGTGGGCCTTCTTAAAATTTCGTGTTAACATAATGTTCTAACTTTGAATTCTGTTCTAAGATTTTTGTTGTCTGGTTAAAACAATGCTATTAATTTTATGTATTTTGCTTTTTTACTTGTTCCTAAAACAATGACGGTTAAATCAAGGGTACGCAAAACAATGCTATTAATATCTAGTATAGCATTTTACATTTCGGCAGCAAAAATTTATGCTCTAGCTAGATTTATATTTCCTATATATAACAGCCTAAACGAAAAATGTTATGTACTGTAATAGCCTAAACGAAATTTTCCCTATTTTATTGTCTATGGAATTTGTAATTAATTCTGTCAGGCTTTTGATTTTTATACTTGTAACTTATTACACTAATTGATAAAACAAATTATTCTGTTCATCTTTTTCTTTATATTTGTAGCACAAAAATAAATCATTTTGGAAATATTGGAGTTTCTGATGAGAGTACACCAATGTGATATGGGATTATATATAGAGCCTTCTCCATTTAAAATGAGATTAATTTTAACAATATTAATTTCTAAAGAATTTTCTACCTACTAAGAAATAAATCTAGCTAGTATATAATTTTCAACTCTACTAATTTTTTTTTGTCAATGCAGGGAGTTCAAGGTTATAATGGGACACGATTATTTTACTACTGGCCAAAAGCTCCAAGAGTTTCTTTCCATTCAGTCATTATTTTTGCAATGCATTTATCAACCGCCAGAATTTGGAATGTTTGAATGGCCAGGATTTAGAGCGGATACTAAATCACATCTGGTTTTTGGTTTCATGCTCATATTGCTTCCTCTTTTGGACATTCTTCTCCTTTTATTTGGTAAGCAACCTTTCTAAATGAAACCCCTCTTTCTGACATAGCCACACATATAAATCTCTCCTTTATGTTATAGTTCTAATATAATAAAAGATGGCGGAATCTCCATAATTTTATTGGAGTAATAAAAAGTGGATCAAAACACATTAGTAGTCTGACGAAGGAACAAATGGCACGTCGGATCAATTTTAAGTACATTAATTATTCAAAACAGCCTTTTTTTTTATCAATATAACTGTTGGCTGGCATTTGCCACCAACCATCAAAAAAATTTATTCAAAACAGCCAATTAAACAATTAAACGTGGCGCCTCAATTAAAACGGGACTTTAAAGGTAAGCCGGGATGTGAGATATGGTGGGATAAAAGTTTAGAACGAAATATAATTTCATATATAATTATGATGTACAATCATACTTCTACACTTTACAAAATATTATAGTCAAGGAGTTCCTTCTACTTATACATGGCTTTGCTACTGCATATTATATCAGAGGAATTTAGTATATATATGTATCTAATGTAAGTTGCTTTGCAGCTTTTTTAAATAAGATAAGGAAGAGTTTAAAAATTTATTGTATTGTATTACATTCATTGTTTTATAATGCGCCAGACAGAGGGCAAGGGAGAGAGGAATTCAGCAACTTTTTCAGTTTGATCTCAGATTGATCTGCACGGTATTTAAAGCATATCCAATGGACCACAAAGGGAAGTAAATAGCTGCTTTAAAGCATATCCATAGACTCATAAGCAGTGGGGAGTGGGGACTAACTTAATAATGTAATTAGGTGTTGATACCAGGAGGTTGCTGATGTGACCTCAATGCAAAAAATTCTCTATGGATTTCATGTACTCAGATAGACATCTATTTAGGGAAAAAAAAATATTGATTGCATTCTTTTTTATTGAAATTCCTGGCCCAATAAAATTTTAAATTATCTTTAGGCCCATCATAATATTTTTTATTGTCTTCAATTCTCGTCGGATATTTTCATTAAGAAAGAAATTGAGTATAAATTCAAAATACAAATGTTACAAATATCTAAAATTTAACCTATCAAAACTGAAAAAAAAAAATTACAATAGTATCTTCCTTTAAAATGACATATTTAAATATGTATTTATTGAAGTTGTACCTTGAAAAATAGCGTCTAATCCTAGAATTTTATTTATTTATTTTAGAATTTCTTAGATCATAAAAATTATTCGACGGAATGGGACCCACAGGAGGAAGTAGGAACCAGATCTTATTCCCAATTTAAATGATCAATAAATAAGAGCACTATTACACCAGCCAGCTGGAAGCTGGTGCATCCCCTCTTATTTGTTCATGCCCCCATGAACAATTATTAATTTATGAGATGATTTCAATTTCATATGTTTAATACTCAGTCAAGTTAGATATGATGATTAAACCATAACTTTACAAGGTAGAGATTTAAGATTAAATTTATACAGGATTTGGATTGGAAATTTAATTAAAAAAATTGTAAGGATCGGTTTTAATTTGTGTTCTTAAGGTCCTTGTATATTACAACTATATATATATACACACACAAGTACCGTGACCGTGCGTTGCAATGGTAATATATTATATGAGAACAGAAAAAAAAATCTCATACAAAATGACATAATTTCGTAAACAAATTTAGACTAAATGACATATTAAATGACATATATATTTTTTTATTTTTTCCATATTTTTATAAAAAAATCTCAAACAAAATGACATATTAAATGACAAATAATATTCCTTGAATGATATAAAAAAATAGAAAGAAATGAAGACATGACCAATCAATTATCAATCAATTCAAAAAATTCTTTTAATGACATTTAAATAATAGAAAGAAATCACAACCAAACAAAATTTCTTTTTTTTAAGAAAAACATGGGACTAGGTCTAGCCCATCTTCATTCATGATTTAGTCCATTACATAAGTAATGTAACAGTGAAGCAAACTGTAATTAATTGTGTTCAAAACAGTTATGCATAAATCAAAATAAAGAAATGTGAAAAGAAACCTAAGTAAAAAGGAAACAAAGATTAAAAAGAAATGTGAAAAGAAACCTAAGTAAAAATGTAAGTGATGTCCAGATGTGAAATTTTCCTATTGCTTCTTGCGCTCTAATCAGATTCTGTTGTATAAAACTGCTGCTGCCAAATAATTTCGTCTTTTAAATCTCTTTATTTCTTTGTTGTATTCTATGAACGTTCGTGCACAACACTCTCGCCAAATGATGAAGTGAGTGATTAATGTCTTTGATCTGTGCCTCTTTGGGGAGATGAGATTTTATAATGGATTCAATTTGCATATCAGGCATGCATGTCTAATGAGTTGTTTGATACCAGTGCCTGATATATATACACTAATGAGTTGTCTCATACCAGTGCCTGGTATATATACCTTCATGCGCGGTGGAACTTGTAATTTCCATATCCTCTGAATATGCGTATGAATTCTTGGTTCATCTTTAAATCTGCGATACCCAGTCATAACAGTATATACTACTCCTGATTATGTCCATCTCCACAACAGGTCATCCTGTAACTGTGCTCTGAGTTCCGTTTGATACAGTAGCTGCACCAATTTTTGTAGTTCTGCCTGAGCAGACAGATTGGGTCTGAATAACAGTGACAGTGCATTCGACTGTTTTGCCCCTTGGAGTGTAATCTTTGAATCTAGTGTGCCCGAGTACAGATCTGAAAATTCCATACCTTCTAATTATACTAAATTACTACTAATTATATTAAATTATGCTAAATTATGCTAATTATACTTAAATATGCTAAATTATACTAAAATACACTAATTTAGGCTAATTATACTAAAATATGCTAAATTAGAATAATTACGCTAAAATATGCAAATTATCCTAATTATACTAAATTAAGCTAATTATATAAATTATGCTAATTATACTAAATTAAATTAAATTAAATAATTAATACAAACTTAAAGTAACTAAAATTAATTATACTAATTAAAGCTAATTAGGAACTAAAGTATACTAATTTTGGTACATTTCTAATAAATCCCAACAATTTACAACCATTTTGGACCGAAAATAATTTTTTAAAAAATAGGAACTTACATGCAAATCTAGGAAGAGGAGGAAAAGAGAAAGTGAGAAGAGATGATGTGAAATTTGATAAAATAATTTTTGAGAAAATTTCGGATCCCTGCCCACTTATTTATATATGCCCAGACCGGCCATTTTTTGGCCAGTTGAGAAAAAAATAAAGGAATCGGCCATTTTTTTGCCGGTTGAGAATAAAAATTTAAGCTGGCTATTTTTTTGCTGGTTTGGACATTTTCAAAAATATCCAGCTAAACTGAGTATATTTGACATTTTTTTAATTAATGTTGGATATTAATAAAAAAAAAATCAGCGCATTATACAATATTCCCAATTATAGTTCTAGAGTGAGATTATTTCTCCATTTCCAGGTATGTGCATAAAAGATCTACACATTGGAGAGTACAGTTTGCGTGTAGAGAATACGTGTCTAAATAAATTTAGACTTCTCCATATAAATATACATAAAAAAAGATGCATAGAATCATAATATTTGATTGAATGGTTGATATTTAATTAGAAATATCATCTTTTAATCAAAGTCTTTGACCGATCAGAACATTTACGTAATTAATATAAGAATGAATATATATATATATATATATATATATAGAGAGAGAGAGAGAGAGAGAGAGAGAGAGAGAGAGAGAGAGTAGAACTAAGGGATGCCAAGAATATCGCTAAGGGATGCCATCCCAATTAGGCATACCCTACATAATGAGGACACGGAATTTGAGGCAGTGCAGTTCACATCGCAAAGGGACACTATCGGGTGGAAATGCAACAGCCATGGTACATATACGGCCAGCTCGGTGTACAGGATTATAATGGGAGTAGGTAAAATTGGGGATCAAATGATGCATCTATGGAAACTGGTCATACCGCCCACTGTACGGATTTTCATGTACCTATTATTCAAAAGAAAGTTACTCACAAAGGATGTCATGAGCTATAGACAGATGGGTACGCAATCAGGCTGTCAAATGTGTTTACAGTGCCCGGTTGAATCGGCTTTGCATCTCATCTTCTTATGTCCAAATGCAACAGAGGTTTGGTATGAAATATCGGTACATTTGGGATACAGAATAATGGTACCAGAGGTCAGGATGGAAAGTATATGGGAAACCTCCAGAAAGCAGGCAAATAGACGAGGGGGTTGCATCGCCAAGAAGTGGAGAGTGTTCTTCGCCTGCACATCCTGGCATATCTGGAAAAGAAGAAATGCAAAAATCTTCGAAGGTACAACAATACCCTCAAGATTTCTTGCAGATAGAATCATGGCAGATGCACGACTTTGGATCAAATATTGCAACAGGGGGAACCGAAGACTGATGGGTACGAATCTGCTGCAGGACCCAGACTGAAGACAGATGGCGGGGCTTGCATTTGAATTTTTGTTTGCTTTCGTTGTTTCTGTGTTTTATTATTGTGCTTTACATAATTTTCATTGATATCAGGTTTCTGATATATTGGCAGGAAGGTAAAACTCTAGGATGTGTTGTAAGTCTGTTTTATTTTTTGAGGACTTTTATCATGTGTTCTACTATCGGTTTATACTGGTACCAGGAACTGGTATTTGGATGTAATGGTTTCCTTGTTTAATGCATAGTCTGGCAGCTACTGTCAGCTTTTCAAAAAAAAAACAGAGAGACGTAGAACTAGGGTGCTCCTAAGTTCATCATGTCCCTTTGTGAACTCAACTCTAAAAGCTATCGGATTGACTTCAAATGATGAATCCAAACCGTTGAAATTCTTCTACCTTACGAGTGATACGTCTACATGCAAAAAAAAAAATTAATTTGAAATAAAATTTGTATAGAGTCAAGTAGTCAAAGGATTTTAAAAAATGAATGCATTAAAATTAATTTATAAACCTTCCAATTTTGACCACTTGACTTTATATTAAATTAATTCAAAACTTTAAAATATTCATATGTTGACATATCACTCGTAAAGTAGAAGGATTTCAACAGTTTGGATTCGTTGTTTAAAGTTAATCCAATAGATTTTAGAGTTGAGTTCACAAAGAGGCATGGTGACCTTAGGAGCACCCTAATTCTACTATATATATATATAGTTGGGCTACGGTACTCGGTACTTCGTGAAGTAAAACAAGTGTTTTACTTCAAGTCTATATATTTAATTTCATCGTTCAAAATATCAATCTGAATAGTTGAAGTTGATGTCCATATTAAATTATGCTTGGGGATCAAATTTTACAATTTTTAGAATTTTTTTACTATTTTGTTGAAATTTCTAAAATTACTATTTTTTAGAAAATCGTGGACCATAAAAAATCAGTGATTTAAAATTTTCCAAAAAATTTTTAAAAATTGTAAAATTTGGTCTTCAAACATAATTTAATATGGATATCAACTTGAACGGTTCGGATCAACGTTTTGAACTATAAAATTAAAAATATAGACGTGAAGTAAAACATTCGCTTTACTCTTCGTACGTACCTAGCCCAACTCATATATATCAATAAAGTACTTGCATTTACGCAAACTGTACAAACCAGATTTTTTTTGTTAAATTTAATATGTTTTAGAGTTGGGTTATTTTGAAAGATTTCCATCCAATTTTGTACTTTGGTACGGTTTCATATACATGGGACATACTTCGTATTTGAATTAAAACTAATTAATTGAAATAGAATGCAACGTGAAATATTATATATGTAAAAAAAATTAAGAAACAATTGAATAATAAAGTAATTAATTCCTTGTATTAATTAAATTAGGCATACGCTAGCTATATATGGGATAATATACATTAGTAACACGTTAAATATTTTTCAGTGGTCGTATGTTTAAATTTAACAATAATTAATAGTTAATTTAATAGTTAATTGGTGATTTGGTATAGTTTAGAAGTTTTGAAACTAAAAAATTTTACATAATAATTTATAGTTAATTTATTTGATAATTGATGATTTAATAAATTCACCTTTATTAAGTATTAAATTTTCACATAATATTTGATGAGAAAATGACAATATTTTAATATTTACCTTTAAAATTAAAGCCATCACCTCGTACAAAAGCAAGCTATGTTCCATTCCCATGCCAACTTTGATATAGATATTCTCATTCACTACTATAAATGGCATATAACCTCTAAATAACATCATTCAATCTCAACCATTACAACACCCCTCTCTCTATCTCTCTCTCTCACACACTCTCTTTCTCCCTCTAAAAAGAACAAAAAAAAGGCATGGCAGGTGTTTGGGTGTTCAAAGATGGCATCATGAGACTAGTCGAGAGCTCTACACACAAAGGTTTACTCCACATGCCAACAAATGAGGTAATCGACTCATACTCATCTCTAGAAAACAAGCTTCTAAGGCTTGGTTGGGAGAGATACGGTTGTGGTCATTCCGATCTCTTGCAATTTCACAAGAGCACCTCAGTTGATCTCATCTCACTTCCTTGGAATTTCAACCAATTTCGGTCGGTTCATATGTACGACATTGTGGTGAAAAATCGAGAGAGCTTTCGTGTCATCGATGCATGAAGATCAGCGATACATGTCATGCTTATATATAAATATATTTATATATGTGTGTAGCCTTTAAGTTGTTAAAGTTTGGCTTTCTTTTGTAGATGATTTGGTTTAGTTGGCTTGAATTGTATTATCTATAACTTTCAAGCTCGGTAAATTAATGAAGAGAAGGTATTATAAAACTTAGTTTAGATTTATTTGTTTTTTTTGGTTGTATGTTATTAATTTCCATGAATAATTTAATCTCCCTGTGCATGTCAATCTTACAGGTATGAAGAGAGGAGCTACAAATAAATATGGGGTAATTAATTCTAGCTCATAACTTTTGTAAACCTAAAAAAAATGAAATATAGGCAAATCTTGTGAAATTTCTAGATCAAGTACACTATTGGAAGTTGTAGAATTATTATTATGATATTCAATTTTAAACTTCACAATTTGAGGATAAATTGATTTCTCTTCTGATCTCTTAGGTCTTTAAGTAACAACAATGACATGCAAATGGAATATCGGCAAGACCTTATTTTTCCTAAAAAAAAACAACAACAATGACATGCAAGTTATGGCTTAAATTGAGGTTAATTGTGAGATTCATTGAAGAAGAAAACTTTTGTAAACCTAAAAAAATGAAATATAGGCAAATCTTGTGAAATTTCTAGATCAAGTACACTATTGGAAGTTGTAGATTATTATTATGATATTCAATTTTAAACTTCATAATTTGAGGATAAATTGATTTCTTTTTTTATCTCTTAGGTCTTTAAATAACAACAATAACATGCAAATGGAATATGGGCAAGACCTTATTTTTCCTAAAAAAAAAACAACAACAATGACATGCAAGTTATGGCTTAAATTGAGGTTAATTGTGAGATTCATTCAAGGAGAAAACTTTTTTTTAGTATAAGAATGGCTTGATTCCTTTTCATAAACACTAAAATTGGGGTTGGATTTCATCATTTGAATATATTAGGCTAGTCAACAGCTCTGCCCCTTTTCCAGGTACAACACAAAAGGCCTGAAGGAAGGACACAATAGATAAAAGAAAAAGTACTTTATGTTGTACTTTTTTTCTTTTTTTTAGGATTTTTATCTTCTTTTTTTATCCTAAAAAAAGATTAAAAAAAGTACAACATAAAGTACTTGTGTTGTAATCAAGGGCTATATATAGAGGCCGACTGAATATTCAATTACAAGAAGTACAAGAATATTTATGTCTATCTACTTCTATTCTCAGAGAATAAATTTGAAAAAAATTCTGTAGAGACCATTAATTATAAAACATAAAAGAATCACATCTAATAAAGTTGACTAAGTATTATTTCAAGAGATTACAAGTTTGAAATTCAATACGATATGTAATTAGTACAAGTAATTTGACATTTTTTTTACTCTCCTCTCATGCTAAAAAAATAATATATAAATATACCTTTTAGTTCAATAATAGGTCAATGATGGGTTGTTATTTATTATGTTAAATACCAATTGCTAAACAATGAATTTCACAATAATACCAATCAGTGAAGTTATAATAATTGGAACTTTGTATATATAGAATTAGGCTACGGTGCTATGCATATATAGTGTCAATCTGTACTATGCACTTTTCAGCCATCAGATGGACATTAAAATTCGTGCTTAATAAAAAACACTGATTGAGTCTAACGGAGACAAACGAAAAATTAAAACGCTAAAGACTCATCTATTAGAGAAGGGTTTATTTGTTTGACCTCCCTCCTTCCGCCTGTCTTTCTCTTGCGCCTCATTCATCTCAATCTGACCTTTTGATCCACCAACTCTGACTCTGGCCTGAGCACACGATCAGTCGCACCTCCTCCTGTCTCGCCGCCTCTCCCTCACTCAACTGCTCTCTCTTCCTTCTCAACGTCGCCTTCTCAAAGTCAGATTGCTTCTCTCAAGTTGCTCTCAACGTTACATGCTTCTTGATTTGTAATTGAACTTAATTTTGCTATGAAATGTCACTTTGTACTTTTAACCTATGTTTCTAGCATTATAGTGTATAAATTGTTTCAGCTTTTTTTTCTACTTTTGTGATTGATAGTAACTATGCTTATGCATCTTTTTCTGATTTTGGTATTTGATAGTACAATTATTTTTTCCGATAAACGGTTCCAGTTCAATTTAATTTCCAACAGCATGCCTATGCTTATGCATTTAAATTAGTGTACTTACAAATTAAACCTAAAAAAAATATGAAAAGACCCAAAAAGTTATTTCTTTAATTAAAAAAAAATGGTGTTGATTAGCCTATGCTTATGCATATATTCCAGCTGTTAAATGTGAATTGTGAATTCCAAGTGACGCTTGTTGCTAATGTCATCGCAGTAAGTACTTTGTTTAACTTGATTTTAAAGATTTTGTACTGAAGAGAGAGAGAGAGAGAGAGGTAGGACGATATCGAGAGAGCAGCTGGGAGAGGGGGGTGAGAGAGCGGATGAGGTGCAACAGGACAGAGAAAGAGGAAAAGAGGGGAGTAATTGAATAACGCTCTTTTGAAATTAATGTCTCCGTTTGTCTCCGTTAGACTCGATCAACATCTTTCATTGAGCACGAATGTTAATATCTATCCAATGGCTGAAAAGTGCATAGCACAGATTGACACTATATATGCATAGCACCGAAGCCTAGTTATATATATATATATAGAGAGAGAGAGAGGGGGGTTGACTAATATACAATCGATTGTTCCTGACTTCCATGTAACCAAGTCGTTTTCCGATTTTCAAAGTTCAAATGGTCGATCTAAACTGTTAGATACGATCTCTATACTAAAATGTATTTGGAGACCAAATTTTACAATTTTTTTAATTTTTCTTACTATTTATTAAGCCACTTTGAAAGTCGCTGAACAAACGGTGGCTTAACCAAACAGTAAAAACAGAAGCCACCGTTGGAATACCGATTTTCAAAGTGGCATAATAAATAGTAAATAATTCCAAAAAATGTAAAATTTGGTCTCCAAGTATATTTTAATATAGAGATCACATCTAACAATTTAGATCAACCGTTTGGACTTTGAAAATTGAAAAACGAATTGGTTGCATGGGAGCTCAGGAACAATCGATTGTATATTAACCAACATCTATCTACACACACACACACACACACACACACAGAGGTTGACTAATATTAAAACGTTAGCACCACGGCTCTTGTACGTGCAATCGAGTTGTTTTTTAATTTTCAAAATTCAAATGATCAATTCAAACCATTAGATGTGATTCCTATATTAAAAGTGCTTGGAGACCAAGCTTTATATATTTTGACTTTTTTACTAATTATTAAGCCACTTTGAAAATAGCTGATTCAGCGGTGGCTTCTTGTTTTGGTTAAGTCATTGTTGGATCAGCTATTTTCAAAGTGTCTTAATAAATAGTAAAAAAATTAAAAAAAATGTAAAATTTGGTCTCCAAATACATTTTAATATAGGGATCACATCTAAAGTTTGGATCGATTATTTGGATTTTAAAAATTAGAAAACGACTTGGTTGCAAGGGAGCCGTGGTACAAACGTTTTGATATTAGCTAACCTCTCTCTCTCTCTCTCTCTATATATATATATATATATATAGATGGACTTGGTTAAGCCATGTTGTAAATGTACTTGGTGAGCCATGATACAATATCTTCATTTTCAAAGTTCAAATAGCCGATCCGAACCGCTCAAAATGTTTTCCATATTGAAATGTGCTTGGAGACCAATTTTATTTTTTTTTGGAACTTTTTACTATTTATTAAGCAACTTTGAAAATCGCTGATCCGATGGTCCAGAAATTTTTACTGTTCACAGTGCATTAGGATTTTCAAAGTGGCTTAATTAATTGTAAAAAAATTCCAGAAAATATAAAATTTGATCTTCAAGCACACTTCAATATGGAGAATATTTTGAGCGGTTCAGATCAGCTATTTGAACTTTGGAAATGAAGATATGGCGTAGAGTACAAACGCATTTTACACCATGGCTTAGCCAAGTCCATCTCTCTCTCTCTCTCTCTCTCTCTCTCTCTCTATATATATATATAACCAATGTATTTTTCAATTTTCGAAGTCCAAGAAGTCGATCCAAACTGTTAGATATGTTCTCCATATTGAAATGTGCTTGGAGCCCAAATTTTACATTTTTTGGAACTTTTTTACTATTTATTAAGGCACTTTGAAAATTGCTGATCCAACGGTGGCTCAACCAAACAGTGAAACCATTGGATCAGCGATTTTCAAAGTGGTTTAATAAATAGTAAAAAAATTCTAAAAAATGTAAAATTTGGTCTCCAAGAACATTTCAATATGGAGAACACATCTAACAGTTTAGATCGACTTTTTGGACTTCGAAAATTGAAAATTGCATTGGTTGTATTTCGGCCGAAATACAACCGAAAGCATATTAGCCATACTTTATATATATATATATATATGGCAACGACTTCTATGGACATAAGTACTTATTTGTAAAATGAACATATTTTTATTTTCAAAGTTCAAACAGTCGATCCGAACCGTTCATCTTGTTCTCCATATTAATATGTGTTTGGAGACCAAATTTTATATTTTTCTGAATTTTTTTACTATTTATTAAGATGGGTACAAAATTCAATGGTCTGAATTTGATATTTTTTGTACCCATCTTAATAAATAATAAAAAAATTCAGAAAAATGTAAAATTTGGTCTCCAAGCACATATTAATATGGAGAACAAGATGAACGGTTCGGGTCGACTGTTTGAACTTTGAAAAAAAAATATGTTCATTTTACAAATATGTCCTTATGTCCATAGAAGTCTTTGCCATATATATATATATATATATATATATATATATATATATATATATATATTCAAGCAAAGCTAGGGTGTGATGTGCTCGCCAAGAGGGTTTGGTGAGCACAACTTCAAAAGTATATCGGAATGGCTACAAACGACGAATCCAAACTGTTGAAATCCATGTACTTCATGAGTGACGCATGTAAATGCAAAATTTTGAAAGTTTTGAATTCATTTGCTACAAAGTCGAGCAATCAAAGAAATGAATCTTTTATAAGTTATTTTATAAGTTGTTTTATATATTCATTTTTTCATAATTACTTTGACTGCTTGACTTTACAGCAAATGAATTCAAAGCTTTCAAAAGTTTGCATGTACATGCATCACTCATGAACTATATGAATTTTAATGGCTTAGATTCGTCGTTTGAAGTCAATTTGATATACTTTTGAAGTTGTGCTCACCAAATTCTCTTCGATCGTGAGCACATCACACTCTAATTTTGCTCTATATATTCTTTATTTCTTTTAACCGTTTGATCAGCATTAGAATGTTCTAATCTCTAATTTTATAGAAATATAAATTTTCAATTATTATAACTTCACTGATTGAAATCATATAATTAATATAATGGCCCAAATCATACAATTATTTAAATTATTAGGGAACTCTGTTAATCATCCGATTAAATCTAGACCGCTGGATAAGATCAAACGGACAGAAACATTTCTCCACGTGTCACAGTGTCAGCCTGGAAACCCCATGATATTCTTTCTACGAACCTTTTGACGCACCATGCCTTGTATCATCAATATAAACCCATCAAATATCAGATGGCACTGCATCACTGCATGTGATGTACGGGACCCATTTAAACGACGTGTTCACCCCCCCGCAGCCCCGGTACTGCTTTGGTACGACCCCTCAGCGACCGGAGTCACAGCTTTGGTGGGTGGGTCCCATTCCTACTATTGTCCTGCGAATATTTGGGAAAGCTACCAAAAATGGAAAGTCTCTCTCTTCATTTATTTGGTTGAAGTACTCGTAAGAATATCTGTTTTTTTGGTAAAAAAAATCCTGTAGGGCCCAAAGTAATAAAAATCTATTGTACTTGTCTATAAAAAGTTTCTTCACATTTTAATAATTATTGTTAAAAGAATATTTATTTGTGTTTAAAAAAATTAAATGTAATATTGTTTTTTTTTAATAAAAATCGCCTTATTTTAATAATTAAAAATTTGTTCTTCATCAAATAAAAGCCAATTGTTGGTTTTTGTGTTTTTAGCGTGCGTGTTATGTTCTACACATCAGATATCAATTATAATAGCAATTGGTAAAATAATATATGATGCACGTCACGAGTGAGCTAATTAGAAAGGAACTTGATGGCTTGTTAAATTCACCAATTTGTAGGTGTGAATCTCAATTTTTGCCAAAGTTCTAAAATTCTAGAAAAAATAAGTGTTGAATATACTTTCTTGCAAACACATCACTTTAAACTAGAATTTATAGTACAGAAAATGAGTATGACTTTTATGAGATATGTGTTATTTCATCTATAGTAACACTGACTTCAAAATATCAAATATGATTCAAACAAACAATCTACGTCATTCAAATTCATCTACTTAATCAGTGATGAATTTACATGTAAAATTTAAAAATGTTGTAATTCATTTTGTATGAAATCAAGCGGTATAGATAAATATTGCATGTAGTCAGGGGCGGATCTAAGATTTTTGTCAAGGGGACAAAAAAATATAGAATCGGGTTTAACTAGCTAATTGGATTTAAACCCATTAAATAATTATGTACTTGATAAAAAACAATGCTTTAATTTATATTTTACAATACTCTAACTTGTAATTTTTATGTTTTAACATATAATTCTAATTATCAATCATAATTCATGAGTCAAAGTCGATCGAAAAGTCCGGATATCCACTAAAACTCAAAATTCATGGGTCCGCCCCTACATGCTGCATAGATAAATATCAAAACAAAAATCATTGCATTTAAGAAGGATAGGAAACCTGAATTCCAGAGGCTCTGTATTTATTATTTAATCTAACCAAGTTATAATTCTCTAATTGCATTTAGTGTCACCGCATCAAACTTTAAGTTTCTGAGCACCTAGACTAGTGAAAATTATTTAGCCCTCACACAACATATGAAATCCAACATCAAATATTATAGAAACTAAAACGGATTGAAGCAACAATGGTAAGCCAAAACTCTAGAAATTCACATCACTATCTTATTTATTTTACTTACTTTTAATTTTCACCAAATACAAATATCAAAACCAAAAACTCTCAAGTTTCAGATTGTGTCTAGCATTTTTGAATTATTGTGATTTAATTGTTCAAAATCTTAAATCTTATTCCTTGTGGATCGACAAACGATTATACTATTTGATAGTATTGTGCGCTTGTAATCTGACACGATAGTAAACTAGATTATAAATTTTATTCGACTGATCATGATTACACATATCAAATGACATTAATAAAACTAGAAAGAAATAAAGACATGACCAATCAATTATTAATCAATTCAAAATTTTCTGAAATGACATTTAAAAAATAGAAAGAAATCACAACCAATCAAATAGATATACAATTTGCATGTGGAGAGTACGTGCCGAAATAAATTTAGACTGCTATACATAAAAATACTTAAAAAGATGCATAGAATCATAATATTTCATCGAATGATTGATATTTTATCTGAAGTTTTATCTTTTAATCAAAGTCGTTGGTGGATCAGAACATCTACGTGCTTAATATATATAAAAAAGGAGATATACAATATATAAATTAATAAAGTGTTTGCATTTACAAAAACTGTGCAAACCAATTTTTTTTGTTAAATTCAATATGTTTTAAGATTTGGGTTATTTTGAAAGATTTCCAACCAACTTTGTACATTGGTACGGTTTCATATACATGGGACATATTAATTCGTACTTGAATTAAAACTAATTAATTGAAATAGAAAGCAACGTGAAATATTAAATAAAAAATTCAATAAATTGTTGAATAATAAGGTAATTAATTTCTTATATTAAATTAGGCATACTCTACATATGGGATAATATACATTAGTAACAAGTTAAATATTTTTCAGAGGTATGTTTAAATTTAACAATAATTAATATTTAATTTAAGAGTTAATTGATGATTTGATATAGTTTAGATGTTTTGCAACTACAAATTTTTACATAATAATTTATTGTCAATTTATTTGATATTTGATGATTTAATAAATTCATCTTCATGAAGTATTAAATTTTCACATAATATTTGATGAGAAAATGGCAATATTTTAATATTGGCCTTCAAAATTAAAGCCAATCACTTCATACAAAAGCAAGCTATGTTCCATTCCCATGCCAACTATAGTCTACACATCTCTTTATTCTCATTCAATATTATAAATGCCATATAGCTTCTAAATAACATCATTAGTCTAAACCATTACAACACCTCTCTCTCTCTCTCTCTCTCTCTCTCTAAATTGAACAAAAAAAAATAAGGCATGGTAGGTGTTTGGGTGTTCAAAAATGGCATCATGAGACAAGTCGAGAGCTGTAGGCGCAATGATTTACTTTACATACCGACAAATGCGGGGATCAACTCATGCTCTTCTCTAGAAAACAAGCTTCTAAGGCTTGGTTGGGAGAGATAAGGTTGCGATCACTCCGATCTCTTGCAATTTCACAAGAACACCTCAGTTGATCTCATCTCACTTATGTGGAATTTCAATCAATTCCGAAATCGACAAAGCTTTCGTGTCATCGTTGTATTAAGATTGATCAACAATACATGTCATACTTTTTTTTGACAAAAGTGAGAGACCCATCAGTTTCATTTGCGAAACTTAAAAAGTGTTTGGTTACAAAAGCATAGATCTGATTTAGATGCTCTGAAACAAACTAAACAACATATAACAACAAAGAGACTAACATGTAATGGACTAAACTGACAAGAATGCAACTCAAAATAGGTAAGTACGTAGACTAATAGGCTAAACGACAATGGCACCAGCAGCAGCCAAAGAACCAGTATCAACATAATCAGATTCTAGAGGAATAACCCCAATTCCATAGGCAGCATCAGCAGCATTAAGTTCTGCCCTATCCCTCAAGTAATCTGACAAGTCAGAGCCCTCTAACCCAAGTGCGGGATCATCCTCTGAATTGAGGGAGCTTTTCTTGTCCTGGATATCGGAATCTGAGATGGTGATTAGAGGGCCTACCTGATTCCCACTGTGAGAGTGTTTGCATTCATTTTTATTAATGGTAAATTATTAACTCATGACAAGATGGCTGAGAGAGGTTTGCAATGTGACTTGAGATGTGTATTATGCCAATCCTTCTTAATGAAAACACATTTGCATCTGTTTTTCCAATGTAACTATGCAAGGGTATTTTGGTCAAGTGTGCAAATGATAACATGTTATAGGCTGGTTCATTTGAGAAATACTGTACAAAGTACAGTGATTAAGTCTTTCAACGCAAGTAGACATTTCTTAAAGAGGAAGGATTGGGGTATTATCTTCTTTGCTGGTTGCTGGTTTTTATGGAGAAACCAGAATAAAAAAATATTTGAAGAGAAATGCATTGATCCAAGACATGGGGCTTATCAGGTGATACAAGAGGCAATGCTTTGGCGCAAATACTGTTGAGATTTATTTATTTTTCTGATTTGTTTATTTTGTTGTATTGGATGCAATTTTTGTTTGTTGTTGTAATATTTGTTGTAAAAGTTGTGACAGTTGTATACTGCTGATACCCGCTATCAGTATTTCAAAAAAAACTTTCAAGCTCCGTAAATTAATGAAGAAAAGGCATTATAAAACTTGTTTAGATTGATTTGTTTTCTTGGTTGTATGTTATTAATTTCCATGAGTAATTTAATCTCTCTGTACCATGTGAATCATACAGATATAAAGAGAGGAGCCAGAAAAAAATATGGGGTAATTAATTCTAGCTGCTGGTAACTTTTGTAAACCTAAAAAAAATGAAATATAGGGAAATATTTTCTACTTTGGTAAAATTAAAGTTTTAGAGTATGAAATTTCAAGATCAAGTAAACTATTGGAAGTTATAGAGTTATTATTATGATATTCAATTTTAAACTTCACAATTTGAGGATAGTTTGATTTCTCTTTTGATCTCTTAGGTCTTTAAATAACAACAATGACATGCAAGTTATGGCTTAAATTGAGGTTAATTGTGAGATTCATTCAAGAAGATAAAAAAAAATTAGTATAAGAATGACTGGAGTCCTTTTCACAAACACTAAAATTGGGGTTGGATTTCATCATTGGATCAATATATTAGGCTAGTCAACAGATCAGCCCTTGACCAGGTACAACACAAATTGCCTGAAGGAAAGACAGCTAGGAAACACCATGCTATTTTTTTCTAGCGGTCTACGAGCATTTAATGATGCACCATGTCTTACATTATTAATATAAATCATCAAAAATACGTGGCACTGGATGTGATGTGTGGGTCCCACTTAACCCGACGTGTTCACCCCCCAGCGGCCCCGGGCCCCGGCACTGCTTTGGTGGGACCCATTTAGTCGACGTGTTCACCGGCCAGCGGACCGAGGTACTGCCTTAATTTGTAAAAATGGAAATTTCTCTCTATTCATTTATTTGATAAAAAAAAGCCTGTAGGGCCCTAACAATATGTGTTAACGACTTAACGTACCTAAGATCCAACAAAACTTTCACAAGTAATAAAACTCTGTTGTACTTGTCAAATAAAAGCCTAATGTTGATTTTTGTGTTTTTAGCCTGCGTGTTATTTTCTACACATCAGATATCAATTACAATAGCAATTGGTAAAATAAAATATGATGCACGAGAGGGCTAATTAGAAAGGAACTTGATGGCTTGATAAATTCACCAATTTGTAGGTGTGAATCTCAATTTTTGTCAAGTTTTAAAATTCTAGAAAAAGAAGTGTTGACTATACTTTCTTGCAAAAACATTACCTTAAACTATAATTTATAGTATCGAAAACGAGTCTAACTTTTCTTACATCAGTATTGTTTTAGCCGGGGCAGAACTAAAAAATATTAATAAGAGTGACTAAAAATTAAAATACACAAATCAAAACATAAACTCTTACCAATAGACTACAAGAAAACATGTGATATTTATGAGGGGAGCTGGACTATATAAATTGTTTCGAAAAAAAATTAAATTCAATTAAACTTTAGTATATATAACTAAATTTTGCAATCATAGGGGTAGCTTAGCCACCTTTTGAATGACTTTAGATCCGCCACTGGTTTTAGCTGTAGTAACAGTGACTTCAAAATATATCAAATATGATTCAAACAAAGAATCCATGTCGTTCAAACTGCTCTGCTTTATGAGTTATGAATTTACATACAAAATTTATATATTTTTGTAATTCATTTTGTATGAAGTCAAGCGATATAGATAAATGTCAAAATAAATATCAGCATGATTAAGAAGGGTAGGAAACCTGAGCTCCAGAGGTTCTCTATTTATTATTTAATCTAACCAAGTTATAATATAACACACTATTCTTATGGATTAGTGGAGGAGATACCTAGCCGGAGATACCACTAGTTGGATCAACAAAAGTAGACATGGGAATCTCAATATCCGTCTATGAATGTTGCATTGTCGTGCCTTTCATGGGAATACCCATTGAAACAAAGAAAGTAGGGCGACATACCTAGTAAGTAAAGTCTGGAATCACAAATCACATAACGTCTTGCACCAATTAAGACAAGCCTTAGCCAAATCTCTTGATAAGTCTAGTTGTGATAGAGCGAGAGCGGCAATCACTAAATTGGATTAGAAACCCTCACACAACATCTGAAAACCAACATCAAATATAATAGAAACTAAAACGGATCGAAGTAACAATGATAAGCCAAAACTCTAGAAATTCACACCACTATCTTATTTATTTTACTTACTTTTAATTTTCACCAAATACAAAGATCAAAACCAACAACTCTCAAATTTCAGATTTTTTTTTTCTAGCATTTTGAAATATTGTGATTTAATTGTTCAAAATCATAAATCTTATTCCCTGTGGATCTACACTAGATTATACTACTCAGTAGGATTGTGCGCTTGTAATCTGACACGATAGGAAACTGGATTATAAATTTGATTAGCCTGATCACGATTACACACATCAAATTATATTAAAGATAGAAATAAATAAAGACATGACCAATCAATTATCAATTAATTCAAAATTTCCTGAAATGATATTTAAACAATAGAAAGAAATCACAACCAATCAAATAGATATACAATTTGCATATAGAAAGTACGTGTCTAAATAAATTTGGACTTTTATACATAAAAATACATACAAAAAAAAATAATTAGAATAATAATATTTGATCGAATGATTGCTATTTTATCGGAAATTTTATTTTTTAATCAAAGTCGTTGGTGAATAAGAACATCTACGTGCTTAATATAACAAGGAGATATGTAATATATAAATCAATAAAGTATTCGCATTTAAGAAAACTGTACAAACCAGATTTTTTGTTAAATTTAATAAGTTTTAAGAGTTGGATTATTTTGAAAGATTTCCAACCAACTTTGTACATTAGTACGGTTTCATATACATTGGACATACTTCGTACTTGAATTAAAACTAATTAATTCAAATAGAATGCAACGTAAAATATTACATAAAAAATTCAATAAATAATTGAATAATAAAGTAATTATTTCTTATATATATTAAATTAGGCATACTCTACATATGGGATAATATACATTAGTAACACGTTAAATATTTTTCAGTGGTATGTTTAAATTTAACAATAATTAATTGTTAATTTAATAGTTAATTGATGACTTGATATAGTTTAGAAGTTTTGCAGCTACAATTTTATACGTAATAATTTATGAGCAAAACTAGGGTGTGATGTACTCACCAAGAAGATATGGTGAGCACAACTTCAAAAGTATATCGGATCGGCTTCAAACGGTGAATCCAAATCGTTGAAATTCATGTACTTCATGAGTGATGCATGTATATACAAAATTTTGAAAGTTTCAAATCCATTTGCTCTAAGGTCAAGCAGTCAAAGAAATAACTCTATTATAAGTTATTTTATAAGTTGTTTTATATATTCACTTTTTTCACAATTTTTTTTACCGCTTCACTTTGTAGTAAATAAATTTGAAACTTCCAAAATTTTGCATGTACATAGATTTCAACGGTTTGGATTTTTCGTTTGGATTTGTCTTATAATTACATAGATTTCAACAGTTTGAATTTGTCGTTTAAAGTCGATCCGATAAACTTTTGAAGCTGTACTCACCAAATTCTTTTATAGTCAATTTATTCGCACATTACACTCTACCTTTGCTCATAATTTATAGTCAATTTATTTGATATTAGATGATTTAAAAATTCACCTTTATGAAGTATTAAATTTTCACATAATATTTGATGAGAAAATGGTAATATTTTAATATTGGCCTTCAAAATTAAAGCCAATCGCTTCGTACAAAAGCAAGCTATGTTCCACTCCCATGCCAACTATAGTCTCCACATCTCTTTAATTATTCTCATTCACTGCCATATAACTTCTAAATAACATCATTCAGTCTAAACCATTACAACACCTCTCTCTCTCTCTCTCTCTCTCTCTAAATTGGACAAAAGAAAAAGAAGGCATGGCAGGTGTTTGGGTGTTCAAAAATGGCATCATGAAACAAGTCGAGAGCTCTAGGCGCAATGGTTTACTCTACATGCCAACAAATGAGGTGATCGACTCATACTCTTCTCTGGAAAACAAACTTCTAAGGCTTGGTTGGGAGAGATACGGTTGCGATCATTCCGATCTCTTGCAATTTCACAAGAGCACCTCAGTTGATCTCATCTCACTTCCGTGGAATTTCAACCAATTCCGGTCGGTTCATATGTACGACATCGTGGTGAAAAATCGAGAGAGCTTCCGTGTCATCGATGTATGAAGATCGATCAACGATGCATGTCATGCTTATATATAAATATATATGTATGTAGCCTTTAATTTGTTAAAGTTTGGCTTTCTTTTGTTGATGATTTGGTTTAGTTGGCTTGATTTGTATTATCTTTAACTTTCAAGCTCCGTAAATTAATGAAGAGAAGGCATTATAAAACTTAGTTTAGATTTATTTGTTTTTTTTGGTTGTATGTTATTAATTTCCATGGGTAATTTAATCTCTCTGTACCATGTGAGTCTTACAGATATGAAGAGAGAGCTTGAAGTAAATATTATGGGGTAATTAATTCTAGCTCTGTAAACCTAAAACAAAATGAAATATAGGGAAATCTTGTCTATTTTGGTAAAAGTAAAGTTTTAGAATATGATCATGAATTTAAATATCATGACAATTTTACTACGGACATTAAATTTCTTAGAAATCAAGCACTACTAGAACCTGGGTTTATTACATAGGCAGCACTAAGTTATTACATGGGAAGGACGGTCCATGTAACAGAAATGACAATTCTGAAAATTTCTGACTTGTTACAAGGGTAGTCCCATGTAAATTATCACGCATGCAACTGTGTGATGTGCAACCATGTAACTGATTTCCATTTGCCTATGTAAATACAATATAAATGTCATATATTATAATTAATTGAAGGTCCATGCAATAACTCAATCCGCTGCCCATGCAATTACTTAGACACATGCTAGATATTGTATTTTATTAAAGGTCCATGCAATAAGTCAGTCCCCTGTCCATGTAAATACTTAGACATATGTTAGATATTGTACATTCAGTTAATATTATTTTATAGTTATACTTGCTATTTTTGTGAGAATACTGTTGGAAAAGTTTTGTTCCTAAATATAGAAACATTTTTGTTTTTTTGAGATCTTATTTTGAATGTTGAACAAAACTAAAATTAAAATGGTGAACAAGTAATATTTAATTGAAATAAACTGAACCATTAGAATGAAAACCTAAATTTTGATATTTGGAAATAAATTACCAAACATTTATAAGAATTAAACTTCTTCCTGATTTTGTTATGTCACGCATAATAAATAAAAAATCTGAGTGAAATGTGCAATTTGTTTTAAAATAATACCCCCCCCCCCCTTGCCGTCATAAGTTCATACAAAATCAAGTGATGAGAACCTTGTGAGTTCTTATTTTACGTGATTTGATTTTCTCACAAGCATCTCTAGTTGCATGGCTGTTCTTGCAAATACTCAGTATTTGTGTCGATAGCAGTTGCATGGTTACAGTTGCAAGAGTAAGCTCATGTAACAAACTTTTTCGGACTCGTTGCAAGGGTATCTCCATGCAACAAACCATTTTTCTGCCCTTGTAATAAGCTCCCGATCTAGTAGTGAAGTACATTATTGAAGTAATAGAATTATTATTATTATGATATTAAATTTTAAACTTCACTATTTGAGGATAGTTTGATTCCTCTTTTGATCTCTTAGGTCTTTAAAAAACAACAATGACATGGAAGTTATGGCTTAAATTGAGGTTAATTGTGAGATCCATTCAAGAAGATAACTTTTTCTTTTTTAGTATAAGAATGGCTTGATTCCTTTTCATAAACACTAAAATTGGGGTTGGATTTCATCATTTGAATAGATTAAGCTAGTCAACAGATTATCCCCTTGACCAGGCACAACACAAAAGGCCTGAAGGAAGGACAGGAACATTTCTCCACGTGTCACGGTGTCAGCCAGGAAAACACCATGTTATTTTTTCTAGCCGTGTACGAGCATTTAATGATGCACCATGTCTTACAACATTAATATAAACCATGAAAAAAACACATGGCACAGCATGTGATGTGTGGGACCCATTTAGTCGACGTGTTCACCCCCAGTTGCCCTGGCACTGCTTTGGTGGGACCCATTTAGTCGACGTGTTCACCCGCCAGCGGCACGAGTCACTGCTTTCTTTGTAACAATGAAAAGTCTCTCTCTCTCTCTTCATTTATTTGATAGGAAGTACACTCGTAAGAACATGGATAGAGAGTGGCGCGGGGAGTTGAAGGGTAACTTCGTACCAGTGAAAATCACTAGTCTGCAGATACTGCCATACTGGTAAGGAGAAAGGAGATTGTCAGAAGTCTGAACAACAATTTGCAACTTAACCTCCAATTTATTTGGCGCTGGAAGAAAGGAGCACAAAGTTCGTATACGGCGCAGGATACAGAGCTTTTAAAAGGAGTAGAAAGTTCTTATTTTATTCTAGTTTAGTTCCATGCATTTTTATTTTTTTATTTTTTTATGTACTGAGCTTTAAAGTTACTTTAATGATACCCAAGGGTTTTGAATCAAAAAAAAAAAAAAAAACATGTGTTTTTTTGGTAAAAAAAAAGGAATAAGATTTGGTCCAAATAGCTTTGGACCAGACACCGTCCAAAGTCTCTAAAAATCGTACGAATAAAATTCGAACAGTCGATCCAAACCGCTCAATATGATTTTCATATTAAAATGTGCTTAGAGATCAAATTTATATTTTTTAGAAATTATTTACTATTTTTTTATATACGTACAACATCACTGTTTCTGAACGGTCTATAAATAGTGATTTTGTACGTATCTAAAATAATAGTAAATAAATTTCAAAAAATATAAAATTTAGTCTATGAGCACATTTTAATATTAAAATCATGTTGAGCGGTTCGTATTGACTGTTCGAATTTTAATCGCACGATTTTTAAAGGCTTTGGACGGTGTTAGGTCCAAAACTATTTGGACCAAACCTCATCCCAAAAAAAAAAAAACTGATGGGTGGTTTTCTGTTTTGAAGTAGCAGCAAAGGGAGTGGCACTTTTCCTCCCGGACACAAGGAAGCAGGACAACAAATCAAGCTGCTGGTTTGGATCCAAATCTGCTGCGATTCTTTACTCATGAACAGTAACTTACGATTTCTGATTTTCCAAACCTAACTGTTAAATTTTTTCGAGATCGTGTAAGAAAATATCAGCCGCTTTAAGATACGTGCAAGAAATTATTGGACAGATAGATTTGGAAAAGCAAGAATTTTATAGTTACTGTTCATTCTTTTAGGATCGCAGCAGATGTGAATCCTGCTGACTTAGTAGTAGTTTTAGTAGGAGCTTAAATGATGTAATATGGTGTTTTCTTCTTTTTTGTCTTTGAATTTCTTTTAATGCTAGCTATGTAAGTTCAAACTGTTACAATTTCCAGTAATATATGCCTGCGGGTTTCAAGTCAAAAAAAAAAAAAAAAAACGTACGTAAAGATCCAACAAAAGTTTTACAAGTAATAAAATTCTGTTGCACTAGTCAAATAAAAGCCAATTGTTGGTTTTTGTGTTTTTAGAGTGCGTGTTATTTTCTACACATCAGATATCAATTATAATAGCAATTGGTAAAATAAAATATATATGATGCATGAGTGGGCTAATTAGAAAGGAACTTCACAAAATTAAATTGAGATTCACACCTACAAATTGGTGAATTTAACAAGCCATTAAGTTCTAAAATTCTAGAAAAATAAGTGTTGAATATACTTTTTTGCAAACGCATCACCTTAAACTAGAATTTATAGTATAGAAAATGAGTCTGATTTTTATAACAACAGTGTTGTTTCAGTTGTAGTAACACTAACTCCAAAATACATTAAATATGATTCAAACAAAGAATACTCGTTCAAACTGTTCAACTTTATGAGTGATGAATTTACATGCAAAATTTATAAATTTTGTAATTAATTAATTTTGTTTGAAATTAAGCGATCAAAAAAAGATTTTAAGTTAATTTTAATGTATTCATTTTTTATTATTTTTTTGCCACTTTACTTCGTACTAAATGAATTTGAAAATTTTATGAACTTTGCATGTAAATGCATCACTCGTATATAAGGTAGATCAGTTTGAACAGTTTGAATTATTTGTTTGAACCATATTTGATAGATTTTGAAGTCAATGTCACTATGGATAAAACAACACTGATATCATAGTTGCCAGACTCGCAGAATACATAATAATTTATTGATAATCATCTCGTTTTTTTATGAATAAATGATCTAAAATCGGTATTACTTGTAATTATTTAATGTTTACAGGCTTAATTCATCTTAATATATATTTATAATATATTGGATAGGTCCAATATCTTGAAACCAGAATATATTTAAAATTAGAGTAAGATGAATGTTTTATGCTTTTTAATAAAAGGGTAAAATGGATATTTTGTGAATTTAAAATGTGTTTTAATATAAAATACAACAAAATGGGTTAATATGTGAATTTTTGAAGTTTAGAGAGGGAAATACGTAATTTCAAAATTTAGAGGGAGAAATATGTAATTTTGAAGTTTTTGAGGGGTATACATGAAATTGCCCCAATTTATATTATCTTAAGGCCCATAATAATATTATCTTTACGCCCATCATAATATTATATTTATTTTTTTGGATTTGGGTTTTGTACACCGCCATGTCAGCCCAATTATCATATAATTTTATTAATATTTGGGCCGCTTAATACATTCAGCCCAGATTACAAGCGTAATTATATTTGATTATTATGATTTATGAATCCTTCAATGTCCATAAACTAATTAAAATTGAGTAGAACTAGGGTGTTCATAAGTTCACCAAGTTCTTTTGTGAATTCTACTCTAAAATTTATTTGATTGATTTCAAATGACAAATCTAAACCGTTGAAATCCATCTAGTTTACAAGTGATGCGTCTACATAAGAAAATTTTAAACTTTCGAATTAATTTAGTATTAGGCGGTCAAAATTGGAAGGTTTATAAATTAATTTTAATGTATTTATTTTTTGAAAAAAAATTTACCACTTGACTCTATACAAAATTAATTCAAAAAATAAAAATTTCACATGTAGATGCATGAATCGTAAGGTAGATGATTTCAACGGTTCGGATTCGCCATTTAAAACCAATTCGATAAGTTTTAGAGTAGAATTTACAAAGAAGATTGGTGAACTTAAGAACACC
This sequence comes from Carex cristatella, assembly GCA_024447775.1. Classification (NCBI taxonomy): domain Eukaryota; kingdom Viridiplantae; phylum Streptophyta; class Magnoliopsida; order Poales; family Cyperaceae; genus Carex; species Carex cristatella. The sequence goes on from JAJHPF010000007.1 coordinate 4,496,352, forward strand.
CTAGTTCTACTCATTAAAATCATGTTGATGTGTTTAATCCATTTATTTGTTAAATAAATTGCTTTTAATCAATCTCTAGCACATCTTTCTTTTAAGTAATCATATATATGCATTAATGAGTTCAAATCCAAATTAAATTATGAAAATAAATAAAAAAATTATAAAAGATTATGATAGACTGTAAAATTAAGTTTGAATAACTTTACGTTAAAAGAGGCAATTCTCTATTAATTGCAAAGGATTTAAAATTTGGGGCTGAAATTTAAATTAAGCAAGGAAAGGTTCTGATTTTTGCCGCCCCATGTCTCCTCTTAAATTTCATTTCCTCTCCGTGCAAGAGAGGATAAGAAATGATTGCTCATTTATTTTCTCATCACAAATTACAAGCAAAAGCTAGCTGCACCGGATACTAACAAGTTGAGTAGAAGATTTGACTCTATTTATCTTAAAAAAGAAAGAAAAAAAATAGTCATAGACTCATAGTGGAGATTCTAAAATCAAATTTCATTAAACACTGCACTTGAACTTTTAACATAAATAACTTTGTGGGTCTAATTTGTACTAAACCCGTTTTTGTGTGACGGTGATGGAGTGAATGAATTTTATTTTAAATATAAAATTGACAAGTTGTCTTCCAAGTGAGTATAAATTCAGAGTACTGTAAATAACGGTATGTACTCGTTAGACAAATAAGATACTCCCAAATGATTAATCGAAAATAATTGGCCAATTAGTAAGAAAAATCTATGACATTTTGATTACTACCAACGACTAATAGGTCGATTAATCGGACTAAACGAACTTTTTTACAACACTGGTACAAATGTAACAAAATATCTAAAATTTAACCCATCAAAAGTGAGTACAAATTTATTTTCTAAATAACGGTATGCGCTCGTCGGACAAATAGAGTACCGCCAAGCAATTAATCGGAAATAACTAGAAGTAATTGGTTATAATCTGAAACAATCGGCCGATTAGTTAGAAAAAATCTGTAACAGTTTGATGACCGCCAATGACTAATCAACCTAAACGGATGTCTTTTACAAAACTGGTACAAATATAACAAAATATCTAAAATTTAATCTATCAAAACTGAAACAAAAAATATTACAATAATATCTCCATTTAAGGTGACATATTTAAATCTGTATTTATTGAAATTGTAACTTGAAAAATAGCGTGGATTGGAGGCTATTCGGTAACAAGAAATTCAAAGTAAAGGATTAAGAACTTAAGCAGCGTTAAAGAACTGATGTTTGGTTGTCTAATTCGTAAGTAAAAGCTAAGGAAGTGAAAGGAAGCACTAGAGGAGTCTTAAGGTTCGAGCAGGAGATTAAGATCCGAACAAAAGAAATATATTTATTTTGACGCCGGTGTTCAGCAGGATTAAGCAACTAAAAAAGCTAAAGGAACCGAATTAAAAACTTAATCCCGTGTTGCCGAACGGCTCTTATAATAATTATTTTTCTTTAAAAAAAAAATTCACGGCAGTGCTATATTAATATCTAACATTAAATAAAAAATTCCAAATGTACCTATGAAAGTTGGATATTTATAAAACTGCTCAAACCGGCCAAAAAATGATCGGTTACCAATTATTTTTAAAACCGACCATTTTTTGGCCTGTTCTAATTTTTATTAGAAAATATTATAATTGATTTATTTTTTTAAAATATTAGAAATATTTTTTATATTTATTTGAAAATAGATAGACTGCAATAAATAACTCGGATCAACATTTTGTGATGGCCTGTTCTACATAATAGATCTGGCCATCTCTCTCTATGTTGGAGGCTCTTATTCTTCAAGTCAAGTGATTCGCTTTTTTCTTCTCTTCTCTTAAGCTCTTCTTTCTCTCTTTGACAATGGAAGAGTGGACTATTATATGTTTGTGCGTGGTTTGTTGTTGCACTTATTTTGTTATGTGTTTTGGTATTTTATGCTTTTCCTCTTGCTTCTTCTTCACTCTCTATCTTGTTTCGATATACTTTTCTAGCTCCAACTCTGGCGGCTCTCTCTCTGAGAGATTACTGTCCCGGTCCGGTTTGATACAACGTCTTCTCAGCTGCATACTCCTCTGAGTGGTGATTGTCCGGTTGATTCAGATTCTAGTCCGGTTTGATTCAGTGCATTCTCGGTCGTGCACAGCGAATGATTATATACAGTGTAATATGCCAGAAGGAACAACGCAAAGATGTACATAGTAGAAACATTCACTAAGCTCTTATTATTACAATCAAGCAAAAATGATCAAATTTGAGTCCATATGATACACATAGTTCATATGTGTATTTATTTATTTACTGTCGAACACTTTAAAAAACACTTATCGTCTAATATCATGTAACAGCTAGCTAGTTTGTAACTTTTTTGAATCAATGCAATCGCATGCTGTCTTCCAACCAAAAAAAATCATTTTTTTTTAATTTTAGAATTGCTTAGATCATAGAAATTATTCGACCGGGTGGGACCCACGTTCCTCAAGGAACCAGATCTTATTCCCAAATTAAATGATCAATAAATTAGAGCTAGCACTGTTACACCAGCCAGCTGATGCATCCCCTCTTAGTTGTTCATCCCCCATGAACAATTATTAATTAGGAATACTATTTGAAATCATTTTTTAATAGTCATGACATTAATCAATTAATCAATTACCTCTTAGAATGCATTTTTTAAAAACATACTATCATGATTTTTTCAATTACTCATGGAATAAAAACATATAGAAAAAAGAAAATAAAAACATAAAATCGCATGCTGGTAAATGATAAGGATGGGCTTTAATTTGTGTGCTTAAGGCCCTTGTATTACAAAAAAAAAAAAAATCCATGTATTAATCAATAAAGTATACTTGCATTTAATTTGTTAAATTTATATGTTTTAGATTTTGGTTATTTTGAAATATTTCCGACCAACTTTGTACTTTGGTACGGTTTCATATACATGTGACATACTTCAATTCTTACTTGAATTAAAACTAATTAATTGAAATAGAATAATGCAATATAAATATTTCAATGAATAATTGAATAATAAAGTAATTAATTCCTTTTATTAAATTAGGCATAAAAAGTTAAATATTTTTCAGTCGTGTGTTTTAATTTTAACAATAATTAATAGTTAATTGATGATTTGGTATACTTTAATTTAGAAGTTTTGAGACTCACTCACCTGTATGAAGTATTAATTTTTCATATGATATTTGATGAGAAAAAATGGCAATTTTTTATTTTAACCTTCAAAATTAAATTCATCGCCTCATATAAAAGCTATGCTCCATTCCCAAGCCAACTATAGTCAACACCTCTTTATTTTCATTCACTACTATAAATGCCATATAACCTCTAAATAACACCATTCAATCTAAACCATTACAACACTTCCCCTCTCTCTCTCTCTCTCTCTCTCTCTCTCTCTCTCTCTTTCACACACACACTCTTTCTCTCTCTAAATCAAACAAAAAAAGAAGAAGAAGAAGAAGAAGAAGGCATGGCAGGTGTGTGGGTGTTCAAAAATGGCATTGTGAGACTAGTCGAGAGCTCTAAGCGCAAAGGTTTGCTCTATGTGCCGACAAATGAGGTGATCGACTCGTACTCTTCTCTAGAAAACAAGCTTCTAAGTCTCGGTTGGGAGAGATACGATTGCGATCATTCTGAATTCTTACAATTTCACAAGAGCACCTCGGTTGATCTCATCTCACTTCCGAGGAATTTTAACCAATTCCGATCGGTTCATATGTACGACATCGTGGTGAAAAATCGAGAGAGCTTCCGTGTCATCGATTTATGAAGATCAGCCATCGACAATACATGGCTTTCCTTTTTAGATCATGATTTGGTTCAATTGTCTTGATGTGTATTATTTTTAATTTTGCAAGTTCTGTAAATTAATGAAGAGATGGAATTATAAAACTTGTTTAAATTTATTATATTTTTGCTGTATGTTATTATTCCATGAGTAATTTTATGTCTATGTGAATGTGAATCTTACAAGGATGAAAAGAGGAGCTAGAAATAAATATAAGGTAACCTTGTCTACTTTGGTAAAAGTAAAGTTTATAATACGAACATGAACTTAAATGTCATGACAATTGTAATACATGCACTATTTTCAATTTGAGCATATGTTGATTAGGTCTTTAGTTAAATCATGAAAATTTTATTTAAATTAGATAAAAACAGTAACATGCACATGTTATGGCTTAGATTAAGGATAATAGTGAGATTCATTCAAGAATATATATTGCTTCTTCTTATTCTTCTTTTTGGTAAAAGAAGGGCTAAATTTATCATTTGAATATTTTGAAATACTTATGTAGATATATTCATTATATAAAATATAAAAAATCACATCTAAATTTTTTGGCCGAGTATTATAAGAGAGATTACAAGTTTAAGTTCAATACAATCAATTATTAAATGGAACAGAGGAATAGTCACTAACTCAACATTTCAATAAAATAGTGAAATACCCTTTCAATAAGCAATATTTTGGACTATTAGGTCAGCTGCCCTTGCCCACCCCCATCCCCATCGCCCAACCCCCCACCTCTCATCCCTCCAGTCCATTCCATTCAACCTCCTCTTTTTATTTCTTGTAGATCTCATTCTTGCGAGATTGAAAATAAATTCTAAAATTAAGTATGAATGTAAATATTTATTTTATGCTATATGAAGAGATAAACTTAAGATTTTGTAAATAATTTTTTCTTATCAATATATTTGTTAGTGGTAATTTTAACCACTAACTATAAAAAAATAGCGAAATAGTGAGCTAATCTCCGCTATCCCAATGGTTCGAAACAACTATTTTTTTCACTCAAATACAAATTAAATCGCGATCTACTTTTTCGCTAATCCAGATTTTTGTTATTTCTTTGCCATTCAAACGCACTTAGAAAATTTAAAATCTCCTCTCATCTTTAAAAAAATAATGCATTTAATAATAGGTTAATGACGGGTTGTTATTAATTATGTTAAATACCAAACTTAAATATAATGAATTTAGCAAGACATTATAACTGCCGGTTAATCGGTCAGAATGGAACAGCTCAATATAATATAAACACGAACATTTATTTAGTGACTACAATTTACATATTCAAGGTCAATATGTAAATTTTAGTCACTAAATATATTCCATATTTACTATTATATTGAGTTGTTCTGATTAACTGTTTGAATTTTAAAAACATAATTATGAAATCATAGTCCGAATTAATCCACACTGTACACGTACAGTATCATAGTTTTACATTTATAGAAATATAAAAGTACCAATTATTATAATTTATAACCAATGTTTTAAAATATAGTTTTGTTTATGTACGTTGAAAGTCATTGCATACTACATATGCAAATATATATATGTAAAAGTATATACGCAGATTTCTTATACATTATTAAAATAATAAATCTAATTTGTACCAAAAAAACTATCTAACTTGTGCTCTTTACCATATTATAAAGGTCATCTGGGGCCGCTGGATAAGATCAAACGGACAGGAACATTTCTCCACGCATCAATCTAGGAAGGGTGTCAATATATGGGTACGATACAGATAGGATAGGATGGAAGCATTTTTATATCCATATTCACTAAGAGTTCACCTTATCCATATTATATTCTTATCTGTTAAGAATTTATCAAACCCTATCCTATCCATACCCGTTAACATTAGCGGATGACGAAACGGTAATGAGTGAATAACAAATAATACTAATATAATGATTTTATTATTTTTACTAATAGATCATCAAAACTCATCATATCATACATCTATAATCACAATTACTAATAGAAAAATCAAAATACAAATATGCAATCAATTCTAACTAGTAGGTTTTTTATAAAGCAAAAAAAAAAACCAAAAATATCTCTTTTAACAAATTCAAAATTAAATTCATTAACTAAATAACAAAACTTTTAAATAAAAAAATAAAATATTTAACATGATATTCTTCTTACAACAAAAGACATATATTTTCTCATGAATTAGCATTGATATAGTGATATAGAAAACAGAAAATTGAATATAATATAATATATATATATATATATATATATATATATATATATATATATATATATATATATATAATTACCGGTTACCCAACGGGTACGAAATAGTCTTTACTCGTACGGTCGTACCCATACCTATTTACCTAACGGGAAAAAAAAATTACTCATACGTATCCATATACTTAATAAGCTAACGAAAAAAAATTATCCAAATCCATCTTATCAAATACGATATCGTATTTTAAACGGGTGTCATTGACACCCCTGCAGCCTAGGCTTCTATTCTTTGTAGAGGTGTACGAACATTTAATGGTGGACCATGCCTTACATCATTCATATCAATCCATCAAAAAGAACCACGTGGTACTCCATGTGAAACATGGGGCCCACTTAGTCGATGTGTTTGATCGCCAGTGGTCCTGAAACTGCTTTGGTAGGACCCACTTGGTCGACGTCGACGTGGCTTTCTCTCCAGCGGCTCTAGCACTACTTGGTGGGTCCCACTGCTTAGTTGGAAAGCTGCTTGTACTATTTATTTTGTTATTATTAATTGCATCAGATAAATTCTGACCGGTTTTAAAACAATTAATTCAAATAAATTATAACCTTTTGTTATTATTGACTTTTGTTTTATTTTCTAACCTTTTTATTATTAATTTATCAGTATTTTTTTAATTGAAAGATAGAAGTCTAGCCTATCATTTTTTATTTAATTATTCATAAAAGACTTCCCCACCCACTCTCTTAGGACTAGAGGTTTGCACACTTTTATCCGTTTATCCGACCCGTACCGTATCCGATAAGATGGGTACAGGTAAGATTTTTTTTTCGTAAACTTATCAGATACGGGTATGGGTAATATTTTTTTTCGTTATCTAAACGGGTAAGGGTACGGATAAATTCTATTTCGTACCCGTTACCTGATCGGATAATTATAAAAGAAAAAATATATATATTATATATTAATAGGCAATGAAAAGAATACTTTAATTGGTTTACTTGCGCTTAGCATGATAAGAATTTGTTTTCAATAAAGTATTATGCATGTGTCAAATAAATGTATATATTTTAATGTTTTATTTAATAAATAATAAAAATAATTATTATAATAGTATTATCCATTATTTACACGCTACCATTTCGTTATCCGATAACCATAACAGGTAAGGATAGAGTACGGATAAGATAATTTGTAGCGGGTACGGATAGGATACGGATAAGAACAATTTGTAACGGGTACGGATATGAAAATGCTTCCACCCGACCTTGACCATACCCGTTGACACCCCTACTTAGGGCCTGTTCGGCAGTTACTGTATGCGTGAAAAAAAAGAAATTCACTCAGACTGGATTTTTTTTTTCCACGCACATAGTGTTTTGTTAGTTCAAAATGGACCCCAATGTCACACTCCGAGACAACCCGCTACGTAATTATACATAAGGCGTGTGCACATCACATACATTATCAATAATAAATACTCATGCATCTTGTCTTAACTTAAACAAAGTCTTTTAACACCACAAATAGTTCAAGTACATAGCACAACATTCAACATGAGATCAAGACAAACATGACAAACAAACCGATAATTGCCATGTTAGTCAATGTATCCACTTTTAAAGAGAGAATTTAAGTTTAACTAAAGAAATTAAAAAGATACTTGAGCCATTTGCTCATTGACTTCCCGATCTGCATTTCACCTATTCGTGCTCCACGTCGGCTTCATAATTTTTCTAGAACCCACATAAAAGTGGAACGGGTGAGAGATCAAACAGTCTCTCAGTACGGGATTTAGTTCCAGTCCCGGAGTTTGTCAAATTCACTTATTAATACAAACGGGATATTAAAATTATATCCCCACATGCTATGAATATTTAAAACACACACACACACTTCTTTAATTATCTTTCAAGTTTTCCGTTTATCCATTTATTTGTCATTCCAATGGGAAGTCCAACCAATATTGGAAAGCCGCCAACCCATTGGGAAGTCCAACCAACAATGGGAGACCGCCAACTCACTGGGAAGTCTAACCAACAGTAAGAGGCTGTCTCATTAGACAGGGAGTCCACCCTACGCTAGATCTTGACCCGTGACAGGACCGCTTTCGCCTACAGTCACGTTATCGAGGGGTCTAGTCGAATCCAGACTCAATGTATACATTCCAACATGCGTTCAACACATGTTGGCTTCTTTTCTTTAACTCATCATTATATTTTATGTTCATTTAATTTAACACTACACAATGCTATCCTTAACACATCCTACTTACAAGTCTCATGATTGATATGAATAATCCTATTAAGTTTCTAAACAAGCCAAAGGGATCGTTCGATTCAACATGCACAATTCTATAAATAAATAAATAAATAAAATTCATACAAAATGGGATAGTTCATTTGCCTCTATGTTACTTCTTACTTCATTACTCGAACCTAGACCATGTAACACAGTTTCTAATTTAATATTTATACATAATTCTATTGAGAAAAGTTCTGTTACTAAACTAATTTTTTGGTTAAGTACATAATCCGAATATCATTCATAAGATCTAAAAATAAATATAGTTGTTAATATACGATAAGACAATTATAATGGAAATTGTTTTTCATGAGGAATAGAATATTGTTTAGTTTGTTGAATAGATTTCCTTGTAATAAAAAAAATTAAATTAATAAAAATAGAAGAATTGATCTTCATGTGATAATTTAAGTTTGTTGATATTCATTAGTGAATCCAAGGATTTCTACAAACGTATTTTCAAAGAAATATTTGATAATCAATTAGATTTTTATTCAGAAATTACTTTAACTAATTAAACAAGCATATAAATTTCAGAAATCTAACGATAAGTCAATAAAACAATTATATATATAATTTTCAGAAATCTTATCAACTAAATCAATATAAAAATATTATTTAATCTACTTACTAATCACAAATTAAATATAGAATTTGGATACCTTAATATTTTCATAACTTGATTTTGGCGAGGAAGATGTGGCTTGGGTCTCCTATTGGAATAATGAATTAAAGAGGTTTCCTTTTTAATTGATGTGAAGAAAGCGAAAATAGGAGATAGTACAGACAGATGGGTAGTTTTAATGATACGAGCAGTTTATCATTTGGGTTTGCCTAGCTGTCCCCCATGACACGTCTCCTATCTGTCTTCCGGGTAAAAACTGTTAAAACAGCTAAATGACAAACAAAAACGAGTAAAACCGCCCAGAAAACGCATTAATCGCGCAAAAGAGACGCGGACCACCATTAGTATTCATTTGTAATAAAAATGTATTCATCACAAAAAAGTAATCAACTAATGTCTGCATATTAAGACAAAAAAAACTGGACACATCACTCACCATCTTTTACACGTTTTTAGAGGTGGTTTATTTTTTCTCTGTTCAATCTAACCAATATTTATGACGATCTATAAGAAATTTTGCAAATCTAAAACCACGGACGTCTTCTACATAATTTTCTCTTTCAAATGAGATTCATGATGACATACTTTCGAGTTGTCGGTTGCACAAGTATTCATTCTCGTCATGCAAGTATTCATCCTCATTGTGTAAGTATTCATCCATAGAATCTGTTTAACTGTCCCGCTAATCAATCTTCCATTTTGTTCCTTAATCAATAACTATACGAGTAACTGTTAACTAATTGGGAGACCACTTAATATTTAGGGATCGCCTAATATTTGAAAGATTTTACAACTGTCGCACGCAATTATTCATCTATTATACATCAAGTATTCATCATAAGATACCAAGTATACATCTATTACACGTTTTTAGTTGTCGGTTGCTCAAGTATTCATCCTCGTTATGCAAGTATTCATCTCTCATGAAGCAAGTATTCATCATTGCCGTGTAAGTGTAAATATGTATCAAGAGTATTACAAGCATATGGATTGATTAGCAGAACAGCTAGGCGGATCCTAAGGATGATTACTTACACAACCAGGATGAATACTTGATGTATTATGTATGAATACTTGCATGACGAGGATGAATACTTGTGCAACCGACAACTCGAAAGTATGTCATCATGGATCTCATTTGAAAGAGAAAATTATTTAGAAGACATTCGTGGTTTTAGATTTGAAAAATTCCTTACAGATCGTCAGAAATATTAGTTTGATTAAACGGAGAAAAAACCACCCACCTCTAAAAATATGTAAAAGATGGTGAGTGATGTGTCCAGTTTTTTTTTGTTTTATCATAGTTGAATACATTTATGTCTCTGGTTGAATACATATGTTTTTTGGAATTAATACTATCGGACGTTTTTACAGTCCGAAGCATTTTTTTCCGCGATTAACACGTTTTCAAAACTGTTTTACGAGTTTTTATTTTGTCGTTTAGCATAATTAACGCATTTTTATCTGGGGGACGGGTAAGCGGAGAAAATTAGAATTACCCTTATCATTATTATTCTTATTATTTAAATGGAAAGATTGCTATTTACAGGGGAGACTGGAGAGGCGCTACTTGGAGAGGCGCTATTTGTAAAGTGGTTATTTTGGAAGTTATTATTTTTAGTGCTTAACGTATAATAAATAGTGGGTTGCTGAAAACAATATATGTTAAATCATACCTTGTGTTTTGGGTAACTTATGGATAGAGAAATTATTTTAAATACTGATATACATCGTAATATAATAGTTTTTATTCAAGATATTTTCTTTAGGGTAATTTGTTAAGTACATCTATCTATATGAAGGAAAGAAAATAAAGAATAATAAAATATAAAGACAAATAAATATTAATTATCTATGTCATATTTTAATTTAGTATTTTAATCATGTGACGTTACATAATCATATATATTATTAAAATCAAATTTTCTATTAGATCGTATGTACCTAAAATTACATGGTGTTACACCCAACCTCAACCCATTTACATTTCCTACGTGCAGCTGAACAGTCCCTTAATCTAGGTTTCGAACCCATGACCTCCAACTAGAAGGTATTGTCTTTTGTCGAAAAAACTGGTTCTTATCTGTTTCAGTACTTGATCAAAACTTTTTTTATACAAGGATGAATTCTTTTGTTATTAAACTTAATGAATATTATGCTTTTATTATTGTTGTTATTATTGCATTAAGAATAAATCTACATATGTATGAGATGGGTAGGTCTTGATGTAGCTAAACATAAATCTATTCACAATTTTTGAGATAAAGTAAAGTATGTGACTTGATATAACACAAAACATGCTTCCTACTTCAAAAATGGTAATCCGACTTTTATTTTAAATATGCATTAATTCAAAATACACACATAATTGATTGGAGGGCCCCATTGACAGGCATGGATGTCATACTTCCCTGATTTTATCCTCCTGATTTTTTTTGTTTTTGTTTTTGATGCTGTAAAGTGGGACCTACTGGAGTGATATGGAAAAGGCGACATGGTGGAGAGTAGACAACTAGACATGTGAAGTGTGAATAATTCTGGCATTGGCTTATCAAAAAAAAATATTTTTACCCTTTTTAAATGCCAGATAAGATTCCAAAGCACCATTTTCACCAAAAAGGATAAAGACTCCAGTGCATTTTCTGTATATGAATGAAAGAAAAATTTAATTTTTCTCTTCTTTTTTTTTTTTAATAAAAACACTCAAGCATGATGAATGTGACACAAATAATTTTCTTTTGTAGCATTAAATTCATAAAATTTTGAAATCTATAGTGATTCAAGAGTTGTTACTGACTGCAATGGTTACAGTAGTAAAATTTGAAATTTGTAGATGAGAATAGAGAAAAAAAATAGTGATTTTCATATTGATGTGAAAATAGTACTATTCAGATTAGTAAAAATATTGTTTGGATTATAGATTTGAAATAGTGAATAGTAGTAACTGAAAAATAATAGTGTTAACAATGTGCAAATTAAGAGAAAAAATATGCAAGTGGAGCGTCAAACGAATTGTCACGTGTAGAGATAACAGGAGTGGTGTCAGCTTTGTTATTTTGGGACTGTGTCCACTACAGCAGATTTTTTTTTCAGAGACCAGTATCAGCGATCGGAGACCACGCCGGTCTCTGTAACTCATTTTTTTTTTTTTAAAAAAAAAAAAAAAAAAAACATCGGCGACAGATGGTTTTCAGCGACCACTATCAGCGACCGGCATTTCTCCCGGTCTCTGAAAACCATTAAAAAATAAAAAAAAAATAACGGAGAACAATTAGCGACCGCGGAAAGAGTTTCAGAGATCGGCAAAACACCCGGTCGCTGAAAGTCCTGGTGTGAAAACCCTACACGCGCGGCCTTTCTTTTTCCTTCTCCCGCGTTTTAGGTTTAGCCACTCCGATCAAAAATTTGAAGCCGCCACCCTGAAGCCGTGCCGCCCCCACCTGAAGCCGTGTCGTCGCCGTGCCGCCTCCCAGTCGGTAAGTTAACATCTCCTTTAGTCTTTATCCTTTTTTTCGTTTTTTCACTCTTTCTTTTAGATTTTTTTTTTCTTTTTTTTTGTGTTTTTCTTATTTTCTATTATTTTATGTTTTTTTTTTCTGGTTTTTTCTTTTATTTATTTATGTTTTTTTTTTTTCTATTTTTAGCAAAATTGTTGATGTTTGATCTTTTGTTTAGGAGAAGATTAAGATATTTGCCACTCGCTTGCACCGTCGGGGTTCGGTATCTCTTTTCTCCTTCGTTGCCACTCGCTTGCGCCGTAAGTATTTAATTAGAATTAAATTGATATTGAAACTATTTGGCATTAAATTGAATTGAATTGTGATTGAATTGGAATTGAATCGGTATTGAATTGGGATTGAATTGAATTAAATTGGGATTGAGTTCATTTTGAAACCAATTGGGATTGAATTGTAATTGAATTGGGATTGGATTAGATTGAATTAGGATTGAATTGGATTGAATTGTGATTAAATTGCAATTAAATTGGGATTGAGTTCATTTTTAAACCAATTGGGATTGAATTGAATTGGAATTGAGGATTGAATTGATTTTGAACCAATTGGGATTGAATTGGGATTGAATTAGATTGAATTGAGATTAAATTGGGATCAAATTGGGATTGAATTGGGATTGAATATTTGAGATTGAATTAGAATTGAATTGTGTTTGAATTGAACCAATTGAATATTTTAAACCAATTGAATATTTGAGATTGAACCGGTGGGCCGATCACTGATAGGGCTTTCTGCTGTAGTGGTCGGTGGAAATTCGAAAAGAAAATATTTTTCTCTCTCTTCGCACTTTAAAATAATAGTTATTCTAACATTTTACAAGAAATAGATTATTACAGTTTTTCTAATTATTATAAATAGTAAAAATATTATTTCTATACACATTGCTATTCTGAATAGTCTTATTTTTTATTCTCGGTGCATTTAAACATACCCTTTAAAGCCAATCCTTAGCGCTAAAAAAACACAGCGCATAATGTTAAAAATACAACAATAATTTTGATGAATAATCTGAATTTCATAATTAATACCACTAAATTATTGTAGGAATAGAGAAAGACAACTTGATGTGCATGCAACTTGGAGCATGTTGCAAAATTGGATCATATCTTCAATTTGCTAAGGATTCAATGTTTTTATTTTTAATTTAAATATTTGTCAATACGTAAAGATAAGGGCATTTCATTATTTTTAATTCAAAATTGATTTAAAATATAATAGATCATAATATGGGGTTAAATTAGGAGAGGAGGTACCTCGTCTAATTCTCTCTATTTAGGGAAAAATAAATTAAACTAAGAGGTGAAGGTTATTATTTACATTGTGTTTGCTGTATGTATAATATTGATGTATATTTATTCTGTTTTGGATTTTTTTTTTTTGTCAAAGCCGGATTTTACTTAAATCGCAATATATCACTATTTCAAAAGATTATCAAAATTATCTCCAAAATCTAATCATGCTTTTTTAGATATATTCATCTAAAAGTGTTAATTGCTCACATACTCATCAAAATTTCTAAATGTTCCAATTTTCCTATGAAAACACCAAAATATCCTTTTAAAACTACATATTCTCCAATACATCCAATTTCATCAATTAATATATTATAAGCCTTTTTTAAACTAAATTGACCAACTTACCTTTCCGACTTGTTTTCAAACTAGTTCAAAATTTGCTAATCACAAAATACTAAGCTTTATTGAAATTTATAGTTTATTTGTCTTCAAGGAGGGATTCTATGTTGATTTGTACCTTACTGGTATGAATATGATCTGTTTCATGTATTGCATTTAAAATGGGTAAATGGGTCAGTTCAAGTTTTTAAAAATAGATTAAATGAACAGAAGGATAAATTATAAAAAAAAAAAGATTAAGTTTTGTTGGCAGGGCAAGACCCACATAATTCCAGGGGGAAGCTACTCTCTCTAGATTTTGAATTTTAGTGTAGATCTATTGGAACTGGTTCCAGTCGACTTTGTCCCCCTAAACAAAATTTGCCCCCCTATAGATGTTTAATTTGTAATTCGGGTTAAATTTAGAATTATAATTCATATAAATTTTTTGAATTGGTTAGTAATTAGAATTATAAGTTAAAGCATTAGAAATTACAAGTCAGAGCATTATAAAGTATAAATCAAAGCATTATTTTTATCGAGTATCCAATTAGTTAATAAATTTAAACCCGATTAAAATCCGATTCGATAATATTTCACTCCTGACAAAAATCTTGAATTCTGAATCTGCCTCTTGAGTACAATGACACCAAGTTGAGTGTGCAATTGGAGATGAGATATTTTGATGAAAGACGTTGGAACATTTAAAATAACAGTTTTGGATGCATGCATCTAGATTTCATGTACATTTTTGCAATTCTTCTTGTTGTAACGAAAATTAAAATTTATACTTGTCACGGATGCATGATGTGTGTTCGGCCGCATCACTGTTACCGTGGGAAAAAAAATTCAGTTCACTGAATTTTTATTTTCCCACATGAACAGTAATTTTTAGTTCAATTTCTGTGCCCATACCTATTCCCAGTGGCCTGCCGAACAGGCGCTTAAGATATTTTGGGTCATTGCATTTATTTGTACTTGTCATTACTAAAGCAATGGAGGTGTGTCATACTCAATTTGGTGTCATTGTACTTGCAATAACAAACTCAATGTGGGTGTTTTTTGAAATAAATTTGTGTCGGTATGTACAGGAACGGACCCGGTAAAATCTATGATTTTAAATTTTTATGGCGTTCTATAAGTTCGGACCAACTTCCTCAATTCCGGACAAGTATTCTCTCAGGTATTGGACGATGGGACCCACCATACAGCAAGAAAGGAGTATCAGCGACCGGTGAAACCGATCACTGATAGTGAAGTTGGTCGCTTATGTCAATATTTGGTCGCTGATACTTGCCAAATGACGTCACCGGTCGCTGAATGATGTCATCCCGATCACTGATGACCTATCAGCGACCAATATATTTTGATTGCTGAAAGTATTTGGTGATGTCATGTTAAGACATCAACGATACAAATTATTCGTTCATTGTTAAGAACGATCTGAATCCACTAATTGTAAAATATTATCTTTTATAACACCTAGGAGGATACGGATTCCTCCTCCCCCCTCCCATAATTTTATTTGCAACTTCAAGAATTCTGATTTATAATTATAATTAAATTTAGTTGAGATTATTATTATTTTTGCATTTTTATTGTTAATTAGAATTAGAATTAGAGTATTGTAAATTAGAAATCATAACATTGTTTTTAATATAGTATCCAGTTAGCTAATGAATTTAAATCATATTAGTTATTTAAACCCAATATGCTATTTTTTTTTGCCCCCTAACAAAAATCATAGTATTAAAGTGAAAGTCCGACAAATGATATCGTTCCTGCATATCTAATTGAAGAAATAGTAATTAGCAATTGTTACATTTTTATTTTTTGCACATCTAATTAAACCCAACTTCAAATAAAATCCGTAATTTTTTTTTCTAATATATCAATTCATCGAGTGCGACGCTCCATTCTTCAAAGTTTATTCTGAGAGCAAACTGAAAGAAACTCTTATGGGTCTCATTTCTTGGTCCAGCCCATTATACTTTTTAAGAGTTTACTTTTGGAAATTTTTATAGGACTAAGCAGTTTGATTGATTTCATTCCACACTACTCAATTCAATTGTATGAATTAAATGATTGAAAAAATTTCAATGAACTTGTACACCAAAAATTTGTATGAATAATTTCTTTCAAAATTTTCAATTTGATGAAATACTGACGAAAAACATTTATCGAATTTTTTTATGGAGGAAAGGAATTTTGTTATCAAGTTGCTTGATTTAAAAAAAAAAAAAAAATTGGGACTTCAGTACATTTTCACACAAAATACTAATTACAAATGCAGCAATTTTGAGTACCAACTAAAAGATCCTTAATTAGATATACTGGTACTGTTTTAGTGGAGCACATTATGCTGGTATGAACATATTACTCTTGCAGAAACAATCATTAATAGGGGACATATTAACTTATATGAAGTATCCAAAAAATCGCTGCAAAAGAACAAAATGCTTGTCACATTAGTTTACTAGAATAATCCATCAACAACAAAAAACAAACTCTCTAATAATAAAACAGAAATACCAACTTCGTTCTACCACAGAGAACTACCTACAAAATTCAACATTTTAAACAAACCCGCTACAAAAAATTACGCAGCAGCAGTTGCCGCAGCATTAGATGCAGCGAGCCTCTTCCTGGCCTCCTCAATAATACTCAACTTAATACCCTTACCCTTAGGAAGAGAAATCCACGGCTTAGTACCCTTTCCAATAGTGAACACATTCCCCAAACGGGTAGCAAATTCATGCCCGGTAGAATCCTGCACGTGGATAGTTTCAAAAGAACCCTTCTGCTTCTCACGGTTCTTGATGACTCCGACCCGACCTGTGTTGCGCCCACCTGTTACCATCACAACATTGCCCACGTCGAATTTGATGAAATCGACAATCTTGTTGGTTTCTAGATCAAGCTTGATGGTGTCATTTGCTTTGATAAGCGGATCCGGGTAGCGGATTGTGCGCCCGTCATAGGTGTTCAGGTATGGGATGCCCTTCTGGCCAAACTGCACAGATCTCACCTTGCACAGCTTGAACTGTAAAAAGAAGAGGATAAATATCAGATCATGTTCGATTTCTAACAATAAATTTACTTCATTTTACAAACCTTCCACAAAATCATTCCTAGATACAAACTTTGAATGGCAGTATCCACCTATGTCTGTATCTTCTGATATATCTCAAATTTTCAGTTTATCTAAAGTGGGGCCTATTCAGAATGCTGGGCCGAGTACTATTGTGCTTTGAGATTTGTGCTTAAGAGGATTCATACAGTCTGGATTTCCCACAGAACAACACAAAAAGTTTGAGATTTCTCAGACAATGTGAATTTCAGTAAAATTCAGGTGACACTTTTAATACATAAAGTCATATAGAAAAATAAATACTTAAAGGTAATTGCTGGTGCAAAATTTTAAAAATAAAAAATAATACCTTGGCTTCTTCATCCTTGATAGAGTGGAGACGGAAGCGGCCCTTGGTATCATACAAAAGCCTGAAATTCTCAGTCGTCTTAGGGATCGACACGACATCTATTTCACTAACACAATTCACAGTTCAGATATCAATAAATCAAGATATAATTATAGTAATTGAAGGGTAATATCGGGATGAGCATACGCACCCATGAAACCGGCAGGGTAAGTCTTGTCGGTTCTGACCTTGTTGTCAACCATAACATGGCGTTGCATAAGAATTGCGATCACCTCACGGTATGTCAAAGCATACTTCAACCTGTTCCTTAAGATAAGGATCAGAGGAAGGCACTCTCTTGCCTTGTGGGGCCCAGATGACGGTTTTGGGGCCTACAAAAATAACCCCATTGGTTATTCTGATACACATGTTTTGGGATTTCAAATAAAATGAATATTAAGAAAGAAGCTTACGAATGCACCACCAAGTTTGTCAAGCATCCAATGCTTGGGTGCATTGAGACGCTTCAAGTGCTTCTTCAATCCTCTTGCCTGTATAGCAATTGATTAAAAAATTAGATATTGTTAGAATCAAGCAAATGCTAAGTCTGATTTGTACAAGTTGAACAGGTAATTATGATTGAATTAACAAGAAATGATAATTGGTCCTGATTTACTGGTAGCACATTTTCTCTCAGATTAGCACAAATTCCTCAAACCTCAGATTATTTATGAACATTTTTACCAAGACCTTGATTATAATAGTTTCATCAGTACTAATCCATACTGGATCTACCAGAAAATAGTGTCAACAGTAATAATCCCTAAACCATACAGATTTGCTTACACTATAACCATACTAGATCTACTAATCTAAGAAGAAACAACTCCAGGAATGAAATGCTCTAACGAAAACAGACACGGGTAACCACTAACTAAATCGAACAAAAAGCACAAATCTAACACGAAAACAGGGGATAAACCAAAGAATGAAACGATGAGAAAAAGTGATCGAACCATTTTTCACGTCCGAGCGGGTTTCTTCTTCTTCTTTCTTTTTCTTCACCTCGTTCGCTTTCTCTCTTACTTCGCACGGCCGCCGTCGTAGATATGGAAGAACCCTACTGCGCGCTCCCATATAATTGAACCTTTTTTAACATCTTATTCTAGATTAAACGTGATTCATCCCAATAATCGGCCCGGCATGAGAAAATCGATTTATTGGGCTCACGTTAATAGGCCTAATTGTTTGTTTCTTTATAAACTTGATTCATCCCTTACCTGTCCAAACTCAATTGTAATTGTTTGTTCCTTTTGAATGGGCTTACGTTACTGGGCCTTAGTTATATCTCATTATTCGAATAAATCCAATGAAATATCACCTAATGATATCTCTTTCGATGCAAGGTGCCGAGGACACAAGCTCTCTACAAAGAGGGATATTGTATCTTTTTTTTCTCTATAAAGCAACTAAAATTCATCCCAATTTTTAATTATAAGGCTTATGATGGTGAATATTATATATACCAAATTTTATATATTTGTTTTTTGATTTGTTTCCAAAAAAATTTACTTTTTTTTCAAAATAGGTACAAAATTGATGGTTTTCGATCATCCAAAAATAGTAATTTTGTACTTATCTAAAAAAACAGTATTTTTTTTTTCAAAAAATATAAATTTGGTCTTCAAATATATTTTAATATTGATATCATGTTGAATAGTTTGAATCGATAACTTAAACTTTGAAAACGAAGATCTAGAATATAAGACATAATGAAGCATGAAAGATACGAGAGAACTGAACCGTCCTCATAGAATAAATAGAGATGTCAAAACATGAGGTATACGTTATATGAGGAGGGTTCAAACGGGAGAGGGAGGTGTCCGATGCCCATTGGACCAGAGTCTGTTCGATGGGATATTTCTACCTTCCGATTCACTTCAAGATCTGTGCGCATCACTTTAATATCCGTGTTGTTTTCTTTAATATCCGTGCGCACAAATCTTGAAGTAGATCAGATGGTAGAAACCACCCATCGAACACTGTTTTGGTCTGATGGGCATCGGACACCCTCCTCTCCCGGTTCAAATGCCTTCATTTTTTGTGCCTCAATCATGTCTCCATTTTTAAGAACTTTAATAACTAAAAATTTAAAACTTAAATAATACCATTAGATATGATCTACATCAATTTATTTATGCTCATGTAAAAAATTATGATATTTCAACTTTGTTTTGGTTGTCATGAAAAGCTTATAAAAAGGTACTAATGTGGATCGTTTGCTAGATGTTGAATTTTTAAATTATTGATTCACATAAAAACAAAATCGAAATGTGATATTTTTTTTATGAGTACATAGAGAAAATAATATAGATCACATCTAATGGTTTTATTTTAACATTTATAATTTAAATTTTAGTTTATTAATGTTTTAAAAATGGAGACACAAAAAATAGAGGCATTTAAACCCTTAGTTGACAAAGGTTGTTTCGTACTGTGGATTGTGCAAAACTGTAATGTTTAGAATTTACACTGAATTGAATTATTGAATTTAGAATTACATTATACAGTCATACATATATATGAGCAATGTACATAGGCTACTTAGCTATTATTCCTTTCTAGTTCACTATTAGACACTATAGTTACAAGATTCGCAAATAATTTATTTTTTTATGGTGAATCGAATGTCGAATTATTCGGTTGACCGAACTTTGATCAAATTATTAACGAATAATTCACATTTTTTTAAATTTACAAATTATTCAGGTATTTTTCTTGATTTTTTTTCTTCATTGTGTGATACCGAAATCTCAAATCCGAATAATTCTGAATTATTTTCGAATCACAATTTTTTTACTTTGTCAAATTAAATCTGAATAATTCATGTATAACTGTGCTAGATGCTAGCCAATATCCCTTCCCTATTTATAGTGAAATATAAGACAAGAGATCACCTGTCTCCAGTGTGGCTGACACATAGGTCCAGACGAATTTATACATTTAAATATTAATTTTTAGTTTTGCTTTGAACCTACATGTCAGTGACTCAGGAACAAGAAAATCATGCCCCTAGAGGGCAAATGATTCGGTTCCGAAATATAATCCTCTGATCTGCTAAATAATCTAAATTTTTGTATTTTAGGCATGCGGCTAGCTATCTCCCAATTGGGTATCTCCAACAAAATTCACCAATTGAAATCAGCATTGTTCAAGTTTAAGATTTGAAATTGGGTTGCATTTGGATTTTATCCAAATGACGCAAGATTTCCTAATTTTAGTATGAAATGAATATCTATAGACACACACGTACATGTAGAAATTATTGAATAAACACACTTTTATTATTCAAGTTTTCTAAAGAATAAAAAAAAGGAATCAACTATATATTACATCAAGTGATCTCTAAACAAAGAAAAATAATATTGAGGAGCATTTTTTATCATTAAATAACAAGAATAACACCTATTATTATTCAAATTATTGACCCAATAGAACTCCTCTGACTTTGCATTTTCACATGATTAGTGTGTAACTTTAAAATAATATCAACCCAATAATTGTGAAAATTATTGAATAATGTTGACCCAATACGTGTGAAAATTATTCAATAATTTTGGCCTAATAGGTTCTATTATTGGGTCAATAATGTTGACCCAATAGGACTCCTAAAAGTCTGAAAAATTATAAATTTTGAAGGAGAAAATGTTCAATTAGAATTCTTTTATGGATACTACTACGCATCAAATACTCAAATTGCACCTAACAAAAAGTACACACAATATTTTTCTATTACCAAGTACAATTGTGGGGCCCACTTGTCAGCACTCTTTGATGCGTTCAATTATTTTGTAGGGCAAGGTACATGTCTAAAAGACAAAAGCATTTGTAAGAAATAAAGGCATCAACCCAAAAGTTTAAAAATATATATTTGAATACATAATGTCCTATTTTTATTATTTGAATCACCAAGCATCATATTCACAGTAATCTATAATCCACTGATAAAACAGTAAAACTACACATACACATATATACGCAACAAAGTTTGGTGCATGTATTGTATGAATAATATCACATTAATAAGTAGTAACATTTTTTTTTTAAATAAGCTTTCTATATGAAGTCCCTTAATTTGTGGTGAATAAAGCGCAAATCATTTTACCATTTTGGAATCATTAATAACAAGAAACCGGCACATAAATATTTTTTGTGTATTGACTTGAACTATAGCCAACATAAAACAAATAAATTATTTTCTTTTATCAATATCAAGTACTAATTTTGTGAACTGTGTAATCAATATCAAGTTTTTTTTTTGTATGAAAGTGACATTTCAAACAATCGCTTGTATTGAAAGACCAAAAAAAACCAAAGAATTAGTGCAGCCGTATATCGTTTAATTGAATCAAAATAAAGAGTGAGGTTAAGGTATTATGTATAGCGTATATTAGATCATATTATAGATAAATATTTTTATTTTTCAAAGTCTAAACAATTAATTTAACGTTCAACATAATTTTCATATGAAAATTTACTTGCATATCAAGTTTTACATTTTTTTAAAATTATTTACCATTTTTATATAGGTGGAAAATCACTTGATTTGGAAATTCGAGACCATTCAAAAGAGTGAATTTTTAACTAATTTATAGATCATGTACTAAAGTACTTTTGAGTAAAAAATAAGTGTAAATCATGATTAAACTATATAATTTAAAAATTCTTGTTTAATAATAAAATGTTGTTTTAAGTTGCTTCTTATTCTTACTTTTTTCACCTCATTTGAATGCTTTTAGCATGATTAATCAAACTTGCATGAAAAAAAAGCAAAAATCGTGTGACTAAGGTTCCCTTATATTTCAAATATATAAATAATTATACACAGTAATAATGTTGATGTCATAAACATAAAATGAGTACTAAAAGTTATATAGTTTCGGGCAAACAAAATATTAGAGAAAATCAAATATAGCCTCAACACATTGTTCATTTTTTGTAGATGTATTTTCATTTAGCATATTTCCAATCTATTGGCAATTGGAGGTCGATCACCATAATTTTCATTTTGATTTTCAGAAGTGTTACTACTTATTTGATCCATTAACTTAATTCATTTATTATTGTAATATTTTTACTTTGCATCAAACGGGAGATCTTCCTATAAAATTTAAGTGAGTCATATTGTTATAATATATCTTGCTTAAAACTTGATTTTTATCTAATCTATTTATTGTCTGCAAAGTGAAAAGTTCTCAAACACCAAAAGAAAAAAATAAATAAAACTGAAATCAGAATGAACAGACTGTCAAGAAATAAAAAAAAAAAAATAGGTGTAACACAATGTTCATACTAACCAGAGTTTTACTTGTTAAAAAAATGGAAGATAGTTCAACTCAATTGTTCCCAGTGGAGAAATATAAGATGTGTCGGTGAAACTTAATTGTGGGATATAAGAAATAAAAGGGTGTTCATGTAATATGAAATTTAATTAAAATTTGATTATAAATTAATCTCTTACTTTTGATTTTTGTTTAGTTGATTCCAACAACTATTACGTAAATTACGTAGCTTGGTCATGTTTGAGTTTAAAATTTAAATTGGGTCAGAGTTTGAGTTTTACTCAAATTACGCAGAATATCTTTTTATGCGGACATATCTTTCTTATTATAAAATAAACATAAAATATGAGATCCGGATTCATAACTTAGTCTAAAATGACTATAGATCATGTACTAAATTATTTCGAGTAAAATTATTTTATCACTTGAATGAAGTTATGACAAAATACAATTAAAAATTTTTGATTTGATAATAAATTGTCGCATTAAGTTGCTTTTTATTTATGAGTCAATTTTCTATTTATCCTCGCAAACTTCTTAAGTTTGAGAGAAAGAAAGAAAGAAGAGTGATAGAGGAACGCATATGATCTAACATGTTATGATACCATTATTATGCTATTTGCATAAAAGTTGTTATAAATGTGCACATTTTACATTAAAAGAAAATATATAAATATATTAAAGTAGAGTTTCAATAACTAACAAATAAAATATTAAAAGTACATTTGTTTTATCATAATTTCATATTACAAAATATATTTATCAAACTTTTTTTTTTTATGTTAGTGAACGTTGGGGAAATCAAGAAAAGAAACATGAGTGCATGAGAAAGGAAATACATGAGGAACATAATCAGAAATATAATTTTAACGTGTGTGGATTAATTATAAGGATAAATACGAAAGAATAAAAAGAGTTGAGAAGTAAATTTAATATATTGAAATCTTGAGAGACAAATAAGAAAATTAGTAAAATGCATGGGTTAACCACTCGTTTGGATGCCTTTAGCATGATTAACATGCATGACTTAAATGTGAAAGAAAATAAAAATTGTGTAACCAAGTTTTCCTTCTCCTTCAAATAGATAAATAATTATATATAGCAAGTTTTTATATTGATATCATAAACATAAAATATGTAAAATTTGTATATTGATATCATAAACATAAAATTTGTGAAAGTTGTATAGTTTCAAGCCAATAAAATATTAGAGAAAATCAAATACAATGTTAGAGTTAGTTAACAAAATTTGATAATTAATATTATCATCATATATATTCAAAAGAGATCTCCATTCTTGTTGGTTGAAAAAAGATAGATACATTTTACAATTAATGCCATCTTTTTAGCTCTGAAAAAAAATATTTATTTTAATAAACATATTAAATCTAATTAACCAAACTTATAATTCAATCAAACCATGTGTGTACATACACATGCATAATTATAACAAGTATTATATCCGAAGAAATACGATATTTTATTAATACCTTATTTTAATTATAAATACATCTTTTAAATTGTATGTTATATTATTGCATCAAGAATACCTAGTTTATTATCAAATTTAAAAAATGAAATAAATTGCTTAATTTTGTGGTAAAATAAAAACTTGGAGGTTTATATTTTTCATTTATTATCTTTATACCTAAATGATTTCATTGAGATGTTAGTGTAACATGTAATTATTTTGTTTAAAATATTTTGTAAAATTGCAATACTATGAACTCATTTTTTTTTCTTAAATTTTTCTTTTTCAACTTCAATTTAAGAAATTTAAAACACTGAAAGTCTACATTAAACTAATATGACCTCATAACATAAACATATTAACCTATTTCAAAATTTGAATGATTCTGAGTACAAGTACGGCCCCAAGCACATGTCAATTGATATAAATAAATAAATAAAATTTCAAATTAGAGAGACTAGCAAACCGGCAACTTAAATTTTAGTTACCAAATGTGATGAAATTGTGTTTAACATAATCATGAAAATATCAATTTAGTTCATCCTCTTTGAACAACACGAATTTTCCAAATATCTTACTATATCATAAATTAATTAATTCAATTGTACTAATTGGTATTACCGACAAATTTAAGATAGCAAATTGCAATAACAAATCATTTTAGAATTTAAAATTAATGAAATGTACTTAGTCACCCACTTCATAGTTCTTTCATTTTCATTAATAATGCAGCTATGCTACAAATGAGCAATCATAAAGTTTATTAGCATTCATTTATTTATTCTATTAGACATCTTTTCTTAATACAAGCACACAAACGCACAAATTTCAACCTTTCTCAAATTTTCATCAATAATGCATATCCTCCAAATAAACTAATTTAAGCCAGCATTAAATATATCAGCATTTATTTATTTATATTAGACAAATGTTTAGATATATCTTTGCAGTTTTCATGAATATAACAAGGATATCACATTTTATTATTCAAATTATATTGACCCATTATGACTCCTCTGAGTTTGCATTTTCACATGATGTGTAACTTTAAAATAATATTGACCCAATAGGACCCAATAATTGTGTAAATTATTGAATTATCTTGATCCAATATGTGTGAAAATTATTCAATAATTTTGACCCAATAAGTCCTATTATTGGGTCAAAAATGTTGACCCAATAGGACTCCTAAGAATTGTGAAATTTTATAAATTTAGAAGGAGAAAAATGTGCAATATTTGAATATTTTTATGGGTACGCATTAAATACACAAATTTCACCACACAAAAATATGATGCGTATTCTCTATAGTACCGCACGGTGAGACTACTACTTTACGGCTTTTCAAGTGAATTAAAAAACAATATTTATTCAGGATAGCGCAGGAATCCTGCATTATTTGTACTCTGAGATTCGTACAAAGTTACAAAAAACAGTCTGAATCATCTCACTTTACATAACCGTGCCTCTGTATTCTTAGGGTGTGTTTGGATGAATCAAGAATAGTAGCAAGGATAGAGCTATCCTCAATTTTAGAATAGTAGCTATTCCAACATTTAGTAGGAACAGTAGAATAGTGGGCTATCCCACAAAAGACAAACAAAGAATAGTGACTATTTGTTAATCCAAATACACCCAAACGCCGGATAGTAGCTCGGAATAATGCTAGTCCGAAATAGTAGCTATTCTTTACTCATCCAAACGCAACCTTAGAGTATTATCTAAGAATACAGGATACAAATTTACAAAAAATACCCACAATATTTTTTCCCGTCAAGTACAATTGTGGGGCCCACTTGTCAGGGCCCTTTGATGTGTTGAATTATTTTGTAGGGCAAGGTACATGTCCAGCTCATAGGATGAATTAATGGAGAGAGATATCAAATGGAGGTGTTAATTCAATGCTCTTAGTACGCATGAACAAGTAGGTGAGAGAAGCATGCCAATTGTCAAAAAAAAAATTATTGGATCATGTTTATTTGTTTGTTCCCTAGATCCAAAGGAAGTTTATATTAATTTTGGGATAAATAAATATGTTAGTTTGTATTTCTTATTTTTATTGAAGGGTCCTGATCAGATTTCCACAAGACTTTTTAAATTAATAAAAAAAAGTTTGTATTTTAAATTAGATGGATAAAATCTAATAATATTATTACTTCTTTTATTTATTTATTTATTTATTTTTATTTTTTATAAAAAATAAAAATCTGGATTGATGTGCACCATATTTTTACAAGAACAAGTCAAATTCAAATACCATTTTTCAAATCTATATCATGTTTTTTGAAAAACAAATTAGGTGTCTGAATTTACTAAAAATATATCATCATGAGTAGAACTAGGGTGTTCCTAAGTTCACCAAGTCTCTTTGTGAACTCAACTCTAAAACCTATCGGATTGACTTCAAACGATGAATCTAAACCGTTGAAATCCTTCTACCTTACGAGTGGTGCGTCTACATGCGAAAATTTTAAATTAATTTTGTATAAAGTCGAATGGTCAAAAGACGTCCAAAAAAATGAATACATCAAAATTAATTTGTATACATTCTAATTTTGACCAAAAAAATTAGAAAAATTTATTATTTTGTATGTTGAAAATTTGAAAAAAAAAATAATCATTTATACAAGTGCAAGTACCTCAAATATTGTTCAATATCTACTCCATCAAAATGAAAGAAAACAAAGGAAATTGAATTTGAAATTAAAAAATAAAAGAAAAAGAAAAACCTCTATAATTTTGTGGAAAAATAAATAAATGGAAGTAGAAAAAAAAACTTTACCAAAAATTATCACAAGCCTCTTCATTCAATCTCAATTATTTATTGTGTATGAGAGGAAAAAATATATAAAACTTCTCTAAGTTTTACTTACTATTCTATAGATCAAAGAGGGGTGATGAGCAAAAATTATTTGAAAGTCAACTCAAATTTAAGTGAATTTCATATTTCTAAACTTATTATAATCCTCAACGTGTTGATTATACGACTTTCATTCAAATTATCCTTTTTTTTTTCTTCTAAAATTTCAAAGAATTTTCCGCAAAATTATCCTCCGTCTATAACAATAATATACAAATAAATAAATAAATACAAATTTCATTACATTTCCTTCTTCAAACCTATAAGAAAGTTGTTAATTTGTCACATAGCATTTGCACTCCTAAAGATAACATTTTTGGAGATGGAAAGCATGGGAAATTATTTTAAAAAAATACAAGGCAAGAAACACATGCACACAGTTTGCAGCATCATCAGTATTGAATGATTTGTAAATGATTAGCCAATCCAACCAGCTGGATGCAGAAATAACAGAATTTTTTTTTTAGAAAACTAATAAAAAAAATTTAGAAAAAAAACAATGACAATATTTTCTCAATATAATAAAAGAAACCACACTAATATTAAAGGGGTAACAGAAATAGTTGTGAACTGTCCGATCAGAATCCACACGAATATTAAAGAGGTACCTCGTATTCTACCTCGGTTCGGATTGACCCAGATTCTGATCGAACTGTCCGAATATAAACAGAAATATTCTATTACATCAGAGGATATGAACTCATTCAATAGTTTTCTCAATATAATAAAAGAAACCGCACCAATTCAATAGAAATTCATATCCTATGAAGTAACAGAAATATTTGTGAACTGTCCGATCAGAATCCACACGGATATTAAATAAGTACACCGCATTCTACTTCGGTTCGGATTGACCCGGATTCCGATCGGACAGTCCGAATATAAACAGAAATATTCTATTGCATCAAAGGATATGGACTCATTCAATAGTTTAAAAAAATTACCATCTTTCTGATTATTTGAAAATTATTTATTGATTTTCTAAAAATAAAAAAGTTCAAAGAGGGCTCCATACCATATCTTGATTATATTACAGTTTGCTCAAAGTATCCCAACCGCTTGTCCGGCTCCTGATTTGTGATGTCAATTTTCAATTTATTGTTCCAAACTTCGGCAAAATATCAAAATATTTGTATATATTAATATAAGAATACGTAAATATCCTTATATTAACTACGTAAATATCCTGATCTGCTAACAAATTTGATTAAAAAATAAAATTTCAGATAAAAAAATCATTCTTTCAATCAAATATTCTATTTTTTTTATGTTATTTTATGTGTAGAAGGTTAAATTTATTTTCAGACATACTTGTCACATGTTACCAGTTACATTTTTTAAATTGTATCATCTTTCGATTGGTCCTCAATCCTCATTTCTTTCTATTTTTTAAATATCGTTAGAGATTTTTTTTAATTGATTAGTCATGTTTTCATTTCTTTCTATTTTTTTACATAATTTAAGGAATGTTATTTATTATTTAATATGTTATTTTGTTTGAAATTTTGTTTATAAAAATATATCAAATAAATAAAAAAAAATGTCATTTAATATGTTATTTAATATGTCAATTAAGAAATGATATATACATAGAAATGTTATATGTCATTTAGTTTAATTTCTGTATAAAAATATATTAGTTTGTATGTGATTTTTTTGGTTCTCTTGTGATATGTCACCGCTGCAACGCACAGGCACAACTAACACTTGTGATCTCCAGTAGTTGTGAAACCGGAGGAAATTTGATTCTCTTCTTATTTTTTTCTAACCAAACACCGGAGAGAAAGGGGAATTTAATCGCCTTTAAAAAGGGACCCATGAAACGACGAATTACCTACGAATCAACAACACGAAGAAGCGCGTAGGCCCGGACCTAGATACCTACTATCAAGGTTACCGTTAGTTAACGGCGTTAAATTAAGCCTCTAGTTACAAAATTACTCATAAAAAATTAGCCCCTTTTTTAACATCTATAGCGTGCTAGTTTTAATTTTAATCATATTCAAAGTATAGAATATATAGTCATCAACGATGATGATTGCTTTGTATTGTTAATTGAGCCTCTGGTTACAAAATTATTCAAAATTTTAGCCTATTTTCTTTAACAATTGTGGTCAAGTAGATTTAATTTAAATTATATTAGAAGTACAGAAGACACTTTATAATTTTTAAGGTTGTTTATGAAAAGTTATATAAGTGGATACAAGTTCGTCTTTTAAAGTTAAAAATGTTAAATATAACAATTACAAAAAAAAAAATTGTAAGCTTAATGATCGTTTTGTTTGTTAATTGAGCCTCTAGTACGAATTTATTCAAAATTTTAATCTATTTTTTCTTAACAATTATAGTCAAGTAGTTGATATCTCGTTATTTTAGCTACATTTCCGACCGAATCTTATACCAAAATATGTGTCCAAAACAGCAAAATCATGTTCATTACATTGATTATCTATAGAATATGGTACTGCTGCGCTTTTGTTTGTTTATTGTAGGAAACAGGCGAAGAAAGGGTGAAATCTGGCAATTTGGACATGCCACACGGGCCGTACAACATCTCACACGGACCGTGTCATACCCTACTCGACCCCTCACACGTGCAGCAGCACGACCCGGACAAGAGACACAGGCACACGGTCTGTACAACATCTCACACGGACCGTGTCAGACAAATCCGGCAGTTAATCTAAGTTTTCAGATTAATACCTAATTAAAGGAGGACGGTTATGGAGATATAAAAGAACGACCCCTTGGGCCAGAAAGGCAGCCAATCTGACAGAAACGAACCTTAGGAGAGTTTTACAACAACTGACTTGGAGACGAAGTAGAGAGGAGGAAATCGAGAGAATTCGGACGAATCTTCTTCATATTTTCGGTTTTTGTCATGAATTGTTTATCTTTCTTTTGTTATTCTGTTTTAAGAACTATGTTTGAGTAATTTTCTTAGTTTCTTGGGATACAATGTAGTCGAAAACTCTGTTTATTTGCTAGTTGTTTAATTATGTGTGATATTCGTGTTTGCTTGTTTGTGTATGAATTTTATTGCTTATCTATGTTGTTCGACCGATTATTTGGTTCTTACCATTAGACTTGGCCACGTCTAACACGGTACTGCGTCCAATTCTGTCCTTCAACCAGACCAAGTATTTGAGGTAAGTCGATGAACCGAGAGGGAAGACTAATTAGTAACCGAGAGGTGAACTTTTCAGCAATCGAGAGATTCTGATTACCTTTAGTAAACCAAATAAGTAACTTAAGTTATTTAAACCAATTAACGAGAGTTTAGGTTAGAACCCTAAGAGGATTGAAATGTATTTCCATTATCGAGTTTATTAAGCCAACAAACGAGAGTTGAGGTTTAGAAATATCAGGTATGGTCAGTTCATCCTATACATAATCAATCAGCACAGAAACCAGACAACTACAGTTTCACTCGAGTCCGACACGGACCGTGTAGGAGACTACACGGGCCGTGTGACAGGGGTCGTGTACGAGAGTACACGGGTCGTGTCAGGTGAGAGGCAGAGTTGCAGATGAAATCAGAAACCCAGGAAACGCTTGTTTTGATTAGTTTTAAAATCCAGTTTAGTTTATTTGTATTCTTATATTATTGTCAACCAAAATTTCAACCAACTCAACCATTTTCAACACTTTTAGTTTAACGATAAATTAGATAGAAATCTAGTTAAGTTATTGAACCGTCCCGTGGATCGATACCCGATAATACCAATGATAGGACTGTACACCTGCAGTCTAATTCAGAAGTAGAATCGAGATTTAAAAGGTACAGTTTGCTGTACTGAAACTTTGTAGTACACTTTTGTGCGAACAATAGCTTAAATTTAAATCATATTAAAAGCAGACGAATTTATAATTTGTAAGATTTTTTATGAAAAGTTATATAAGTGAATATAAATTGGGCTTTTAAACATAAAAGTGTTAAATATAACGGAGACATAACGGTGGCGGCTATACTTTGCCTATTTTTTAGAACACACTCTTTGTTTATTCTTTTATTTTTTTGGCTTTATTCCTTTCTTTGACAACAACACTTTGCTAGTTTGCTTTATTTATTTCTTTGACAACAATAACACTTTAGGTTTATGTGCTCTTTTTTTTGTTTAATTTGACAACAACACTTTACTTAATCTAAACAAAATCAATAATTAATAATTAGCACTTTGTTGACCTATGTTGATTTGTTCACAACTAACATGGATATAGATAAAATAGTAATTATTATAATAAGACATTTTTACTGTGTTTACTTTTTTATATTTTTTTAAAATTATTGTTTTAGAATATTATAAACCAATAAATAAACAACGATTTTCAAAAATAGTAAACGAATTAAAACAATGTAACATTTGATTTCTAAAAATATTATTACGTGGAGATTATTTTGAACGGTTCAGATCAACTGTTTAGACTTTAAAATTACACATATGGACAGAAAACAAAATATTGGTTTTACATCCCAAAGCACCGTAGCCAAAGTTTGAAAGTTCAAGTTCCACTTACGACTACACAACCTCTGCGAAGATATATATATAAAAAAAAAAAAACATTATAATTATAGAAACATTTAAGACTTTAAGTGCAGTAAAATAGTATATTAGGCAAATATGTTATAAATATATACTATTCCAATTTTATTTTTATTATAAACTAATGATGAAGTCATTATTTTGTATAATAAAAAGTTAAAACTGATAATGATTTATATTTTTTTTCCAACAGAAATCTGAAATACTGTGAATGGAGCCTCTAGTTAAGTTTAAACTGGAGATGATTATAAATTTTAAAAAAATTAGCCTAACGGGTGGCGACAAAACAGATATTAGAAGGGATTGGTGTAATGAGAAAACGACTTTATTGACTAGGTAATTAGTTTACCACTTGGAGCTAATTAATACCCCTGGTTTTGCATTTATTTACAACATTGCCATAATATTTGGTGATCTATTTTCAGTCTACGGTCAATGCTTTTTACCAACGGTAAAAAAATGAATTCATAAATGTGATCTAGTTTAAACTTGGTCAAATGGGGACTACAATTTATTTTTAATTTTTTTTGCAAACATGCTATTAAATAAGAAATAAATCTGCTGTGATTCTTTGGAATCGCAGGATCCTGTTTTTCCGGATCAAACCATTCATTTTTTTGAAATGCACGAATCTCAAAGCAGTTGATTTCTATGTACGAATTTCAAAACAAATGAATAGTTTGATTTGGACAAGCAGGGACCTGCGATTCCAAAGAATCGCAGCAGATTTGTTTCCTATTAAATAACTGAATTTTTTTTAGTTACCACCCTAAACTTTCAAAATTCTAATCTGAACACCACTTAAGAAAAATTTCAAAACTTGACAAGTGCGCAGACTCAGGAGGCACACCATAACAAAAAGATTTTTGATATTTTTTTTGTGCTAATATGTTCTCTTTCTGCACAAAACAAAAGATTTTTGATACACAGGACCAGTCTGCGCACGTGTGATGTTTTGAATTTTTGGCAAATCAATGGTAAGATAAAAAATTTGACAATTTAGGGTGGTAACTAAAAATATTCTAAATTTAAATAATCATACATAAAATACTTGGAATCTAAATTTTAATTATATAATCAAATATATGTAGATGTGAATGATGGTTTTGTAAAATGTTGAAATTGCTAAGGTTGGATTTAACTGTAAATTTTAATTGTAGAATATAAAACAAATATTATAAACCAAAAATTACAGTGTCGGCAGGGATAAAGCACTGGTATATTAATTGATTGTCTTCTCCATTCTAAATGTACTGGAGACGCAAGTACGGTACTTATTACTCTAATTGGCTATGTAACTTATACTGTATTTGTAGTTGGTGGATCAAAAATGGATATTTCCAGTTTCTGAAACAAGAGGGAATTGAAATATTTTAGTTAGCTGACAAGTGAGTATTTTGGGCCTTTTTAGCCTAAGTACTGGCCCAGTTTGGGCCCACTAAACATTAATAAACTCCATGAAATGACCCCCAGTAATCCAGGACCACCCCTCTCCAGTAGGTAAAAACTGCAGCTGTCCATTTCATTCCATTGATTGTTTTTTCTTTTTTCTTTTTTCTTTTTGTAATTTTTGTCTGTCTAATTTTCTTCCTTTCTTTTTCTGAATCTGTATATCTACTAAATAATTAACTATCTAACACTTTAATATTCAGAACAATTTTTTTTATTAGAGAAGTATCATTTTAAGTTTAGTCGATATATTTATATTTATTTCACATTTGATTCGATATATTTATATTTAATTATCTCTCGAACTCGACTCAATTTGCAGCTCGGCTATCTATCTATAGATAAAAGAGAATCTATTGTTTTCTTTTGGAAAAAAAATCTGCCTTTTCTCATCTATCCGTTCAAATATTTTCATGAACAAAGTTCGAAGAAAAACAACAGTTGAATGAGAAAAAAAAAACATATTTCATTATCTATTTATCTTTCGGAAGATAATATGTTGTTTTTCTTAACAAAATTTTGTTTTTTTTTCATCCAATCGTTCAAATTTTTCACGACAAAGATCAATTGTTGAATAAAAAAAAAACAATTTCTTACTTTTCCAAAAAAATAAACATATTTCATTATGTATTTATATATCCATCCATTCACCTAACTATCAATATCTATCATTGTCTCTAATCTTTATCCATTTAATACAGTAAGTCTCTCTACAACAACAATTAAACAAACAAATATGAAAAAAAAAATCAATAAAAAAAAAATGAGATACATCTCTTATTTCAAAAATTGAGTAAAATGATAATCAATATTTAATCTAGTAGTAAAGATGGTGTCTTCCATGTAAGAAGTCACGTGTTCAAAACTTGATCGGAGAATCTCTTGTGACTTCACCAGTTCATCTCCAACTTCTATCTAAAAAAAAAATGATGTAGATCAAATATAATGTTTTTATTTTAATATTTAAAATTTAACTTTTATGTTATTATAGTTTTTAAAATATATGGAACCATCCTCTTAAAAGTGCACAAAAAGTCCGTAGCTCGTGATTCGATTGAGTTCAATTTGAAAAAAAAATTGGTTCGAAACGAATCAAACTCAATTTGGTTCGAAATTGATTCGAATTGAATTCGAACTGAATCTAGCTCAGTTCGAAACTCTTCTTTTTAGTTCTAAATTATGTTTCAATTTCAAACCAATTCGTTCGAAACTAATTTGAATGCACCAAATCAGACTCAAACTCTTCTTTTCAGTTCGAAACTCTGCTTCAATTTCAAACTAAATTCAAACTCAAACTCAAACTGGTGTAAGTTTGATTCAGTTTGATTCATTTGCAGCACTGCATCCTCTGTAAAAAAATAAGCAGCTTAAGTTCAAATAGTCAAAGTAAATGCAGGCACCTCCGCTCCAATGGCATAATCGTAGTTATTCCAAACATCAAGCCCATTTCCATTTGTATGCACCATGCACCATACTCTCCCTTCTTAAAACCCACACTACTATCAAAGAGAGAGAGAGAAACCAAAGCAAAGCAAAACAAAAATGGCGATCAAAGCACTCCTCTTTCTCTTCCTGATCGCTATCTCTGTAACCCTAATCCATGCCTCCAGTTCTAGTTCATCTGATCTCGGCTGGGTTAACGCACCGGTACCAGCTTGTCGTGGCGGACACGGGAAACTTGGTGAGTGTCTCGATCTGGAGCTCGGAATCAGCTCCTCCTCTGATGAATCCAACCGTCGGATTCTCGCCAACTCAGGTTACATTGGCTACGATGCGCTCCGACGTGATTCCACACCGTGCTCTCAACGTGGTGCTAGTTACTACAACTGTAGACCCGGTGCACAGGCCAACCCTTACTCCCGTGGTTGCTCTGCCATTACTCAGTGTAGAGGTTGAGACTTGCGATCAATGGACAATACTGGAGAGAAGAGGAAATGGAGAGGAAGTGAACGGTGACTTGACTCCTCACTTGTGATCTCTTTTTAGATTTCGGTTAATTTTTTGTTTTTGTTTTTGTTATGGATTAATTTTCTTTTTTTGAGTAAGAAAAAAATTTGGTGTATATCCCTGTAAAAACCTGTAATATCAGATTGATCCACTTTAGAAAATATTTGGAATATGATAGATGTCTTTTTAAGTACAAATTATAATATTTAGATTTATGATTTTTATTTTAACCTAGATTTTATAAGGGTAAATCTGGTGGAATAGGTTTTATAAGGGATATAATCATAAAAAAAATGTGTTGCATTTATTCTTCCATTAATTTTATGTAAATTGAGTTATGTTAGAAGGTCATTTTCGTAATATTGTTTTCTTGATAGTTGATGTAGTACACTACTAGTGTAACTCTCACGTGAACATGAATTATTATAGACTTTAATATATCAGCTCCAAACATACTATAAATATTCAATGCTTTTATGGACATACACACACACACACATATATGTATATGTATGGAAAAAGATACATTTATATATAGTTGTGTATATATTTATTGGCCAAATTTGGACCCCTTCTTTATTAGCCGTAGGAAAGAGGGAGGCAAGTAGTAGAGGGGTATCTCAATAATTGAAAAGAGAAAAGAAGAAGAAATGGACTCTCCAGTCCATTCATCCACCAAACCCTTCACTTAAATTAATCTAGTGTTGTAAATAACGTTATGTGCTCGTCGGACCGATATGGTACCGTCAAGTGGTTAATTGAAATAATTGAAAATAATCGGTTATAATCGGTCGATTAGTCGGAAAAATTCGTGATGATTTGATCAATGCTAACGAATAATTGATAAATTAATCAGTCTAACCGGATGTTTTTTACAACACTGCTTAAATCTAAATTTGTAATACACAATTGTTTTAGGATGCGTTTGGGTGGGTGAAGAATAACTACTATTCCGGATTAGCTCTATTCTGAGCTACTAATCTATGTTTGGGTGTGTTTGGATTAGCGAATAATCACTATTATTTGTTTGTCTTTCGTGAAATTGTTCACTATTCTACTAATCTTACAAAACATTAGAATATCTACTATTCTCAAATTAAAATAGCTACTATCCTTGCACTATTCTTAATTCATCCAAATGCATCCTCAGAGAAGAAACTGGTTGGTTGGTAATAAGTCGTAATAAAAAAGTAAGTGTGAATTACTTTTTAAATTAAATTGGTTAAGAGGCCGTTCTCCTCGGATCTGAAATGATCTCTTTATTCAGTATCTGGATCTGATGCGGCCA
The DNA here is from genome assembly GCA_024447775.1 of Carex cristatella. NCBI lineage: Eukaryota > Viridiplantae > Streptophyta > Magnoliopsida > Poales > Cyperaceae > Carex > Carex cristatella. Next base: position 4,532,754 of record JAJHPF010000007.1, read on the forward strand.
GATTGAATCGATGATTTGTGTGGTGAGTAACTGTCATGTAGATAGTAAGAAATAGGACCCATGTCTCAGTGATAGACAACACGTATTTAAAGATCTGTGTGCTGATGCATTCACAAAAAATATGATCCCCTTGCGGCGCGTTTTACGCTTGGCACATGAGCGATGTGCATGCATTATGCGTGAACGAGATTAGATATGTATTAAAAACAACAGTCACATTATTATTATTTTTTGTAGATTCGTAAAATTATATTTAAAATTTTGAATGCTTCTATTTAAAACATTATCGTTTAAACGTGGATATGATTCACACTTAATGAAAGCTTTTGTAAAAGGCCAAAAGGAAACTCAATTATTTGGTTCAAAGTTTTAGAAAAATAAAATTCATCGCTAACATTGTGTGAGTATTTCTTCTGTTAGAGGCCAAGAAAATAATTATTTGGATCAAGCTTTTAGAACAAATTTAGCGACATTTGACACCAAAGTATTGTCTAATCGTTGTTTATTTACTATTTAATGGTGAGGTGTTAGAGAATTTTAACGCGCAGAGAATTTGAAATCGTTTTTATCGGCTCAATCACATTATTTTCTAGGTTGATTTGAATTCGGTTCAATGGCACTATTATAAAAGCCTTGATTTGAATTCGGTTCAATCCCATTATTTTAAAAGCTGATTTGAATTCATTATTTGACTTCCAAAAGTTGAAATAAATAAATGTTGTTTGACTTTCACACTTCTTTATGAGGGCAGAGTAATAAAATATAGCCACATTAAAGGGTTACCATTAAAATTTGATATCTTTTCGGCCATGACTCCAGAGGAAACTTTTTCATGCACCTTCTTTCAAGTAAATTTCAAAAAAGAAGCAAAAGGATCATTAAATAAGTTGGTTCAAGTAATGTTAGCAATACGAGAGATGCAGGCTACATATTAATAAAATAATTTCGGTTAAATACTAAAAATAGAAGGCCTAAACCTTGTTAAATAGGTTTGATCCGCACAAATCTTAAAGTTATCCATGTCAATATTAATACAAATTGAACGACTTCAACCAGACATCAAATCGCCTTGAATTCGATTTTGTTTGGGTACTACTAAAAATCTTTCCCAGCACAGTTGGGCTTAGATGTAATTTAATTGCTAAGAAGGGTTTAAGTACAAATATGGAGCGTCGAACCTAGTGTTTGGTAAATGCCCGCCCGAACCCAACCTGCCCGTGCCCGTGCCACACGCATCCACGGGCACACGGGCACGGGCATGAAACGGGCCGGATCCGTTTTTTTGAAAAAATGCCCGTGAGAACCCGGACTGCCGTACCCGTAATCCGTGTCCGTAAGCCCCGTGCTCCCGTGCCCGCGCCCGTGCGCCCGTGCACCCATGCCCGTGCCCGTGAGCCCGTGGTAGAATTTTTTTTTTTTTTTTTTTACTAAAATTCAAATTTTAAACTCAAATTTCCCTCCATACCCCCTATACCCCACAAAACCGGACCCCTACCCATTTTTTTTTTCAGATTTTTTTTTTTAAATTCAAATTTTAATCCCTCCAAACAAAATTCTATAACAAAATTTTTTTTTGTTGAACTTATAGTTATATTGTGTATCAAATTTCATGCAAATATAATGTCATTAGATATTTTATTAAAGATAATCAAAATTTCAAATCATTTGCTGAATGGTAAATTTTGTATGAAATGTATCATTTTCTTACCTTAATGGTATACATTAGTATTGTATAGATAGCACTATATATAAATGTTCGATTTATAAAATAGATATCATTTTTGGCAACAGTTAAAATTATCAAACTATTTATTCTCACTAGATCCCGATCCATATACTATAAGAAATCACTTGATAACTATATATTTTGACGATTTAATTTTCAATGAAATGAAATTAATTGGCGTTGATTCACCATCGAATAATAATCTAATTACATCAAATTTTGATAGTAGACTATTTATATGTCAAATAATATATCTGTAAAGAGTAAAATTATTTTAAACTTTGCAAAGCTTATTTGAATTGATTCGATACATATATTTTTAAGATAGTCAAAATAACTATTACCAAGTGATTTTGTTTGTTTTTAAATAGCAAATACAATCAAATTGATCATGTATAATTTATATCCACTATCATCATTGGATAACGTATCGGTATCAACTTGATTTGGGACTGGCTTCACATCTTTGGAACTTAATTCAGTATTCTGACCGTTACGAACTTACAAATATCAATGCATAAGATCAGAGGCGGAGCTAGATTTTTGAACTATGAGAATCAAAATATATATATAACGATCATTCATATAAAAAATTTATGTAATGAGAAAATTAAAAATTATATTAGTTAAGTTTTTGGTGGAACCGAAATATGAGAGATTAAGTTTCATTAGGTCAAGACACAAATACGCAATTACATTTATTAATAATAAAAATAAATGTCAAATATATATTTGTCAAACCAAAATGAGAGAGATTAATCCGATTAAAAATATTAAAGTAAATTTTGAGTTGTTTGGTTGAATCAAAATAAGAAAGATTAAGTTTTAAAAATTAAAAACTCAATAAAAACATAAATATATTTAATAATTATAAATATAAATATCAAGATATAAGAGAGACTGATCCGATTCAAATATAAAAATTTCAAGTAATTTTGATTTTTTAATTGAACTAGAATAAGAGAGATTAAACAAAAATAAATATAAAAAATTAAAACAATTTAAAATTTTAACCGATCTGAATCATTTAAATTGAAAATTCGAACTATATAATCCAAATCCAAAACTTATCAGTTCAATTGAAAATCAAATAAACCGAATTCAACGAACATCCCTAATAAACAAATCACAGAGTTCAGAAGTTTAAATTATATTCTTAATGAAAACAGACAAGTACTAACTACTATGTACATTACATACGACTGTCATCTCGTTATTCGTGTCTTTCTATTATAATTTATTGGTTTTCAAAGAAAAAAAAACAAAAAAAAAGAACAAAAAAAAAGAACAAAAAAACAGAAAAAAAAAAACCCGACCCGGCCCGTCCTGCCCCCGAGCCCATGACGGGCACGGGCATTAAACGGGCAGGTCAGGATTTTTGAAAAAAATGCCCGTGATGCCCGTGTGCCCGTGACGCCCGTGCCCGTAGCAAACCGTGCCCGTGCATGGGCAAGGGCCGGACCGCCCGGCCCGGACCGTTTACCAAACACTACGTCGAACCAATAAAAAACCCAAATGTCTTAATATTAGAAGCAAAGGAAGCAAAAAAACATAAACAAATTCTATCAGTAAATTAAATTGTTTAAGAGATATAAGGTACCTTCATTTCATACACTTAAAATGTATATCCCTAAAAGTTTATCTCAGACTGTTGATTCCATATTTTTAACAACAGAGAGGCAAATTCTCGCTAAGTTATCGTCCCGCATCGACCAACTACAACATAAATGCATCACCATTTCCTCGGCATCCTCGTCTCTTCCAAAATTACAACTTTTATTATTTGAACAAATCTGAATTGCAATAGACTCCAACTTAATACAATCCTCACTAACTTCGAATTTTCTAAATTTGATCGACTTCTGTAATTCTTTCTCTAATGCCAGAATCATATCCTTTGTTTCGAGAGATAAAATTTTATTTGGCAAAGAAATACACTGAGTAAAATTTACTGTATTTACTGCATTACCTTCGATGCCTATTGTTTCCAGAAACTCCTCCTCGGAAACAAATTTTGCATTTTGACCCTTCTCCATTATCAAAATGCCCTCGGCAATCCTTTCATCTCCATTAAACTCCGAAATGCAATTTTTTATGAATGTTTTAGAGGCAATAATTTTGGGATCTTTTGTAGTTGGTATTACTGCTGTTTCGTGATTTGCGGGGTATTGACATGGAATTCCAAGTTCAGATTCAATTCTTTGTTTTAGAGATGCCATTTTTGGTTTTTCACCATGAACTAGTATGACGTGTTTAGGAGAGAGAAACTCAACCAGGTCCATGATTCCTTTTGAATCTGTGTGAGGGCTGAATGCCAACTGATGAATCTAGTACATTATAAACCAAAAAAAAAATGAGATAGAAATAGGGGAATGCATGAGAAATAGGGGTGAAAACGGGTTGGATATTATCACCATGACATGTTAATTTTAATTTTTAATGAAAAAATAATTTATTGAATAATATGTTAATTTTTTTGTAACAATGTTTAAATTAGGTGTACGAATTATATCTATATTCGTATTCGTATCTATATCTGATCCATTTTCACCCCTAATGAGAAAGGAAAATAGGGTTTAGAATAGACCTGGCATTTGACATCGATTTGGGTATCATCCAAATCAACTCGAGTAGATTTCCCAGACATCAACTTATGGCCTACTGTACCAGCAATACAGTACCTGCACAATTAAAAAAACCTAAAAAAATTCAATTCGAAGAGTTTGAGAAAGAGGGGGGGGGTTAAGAAATTGATATCACTGGTAGTACCCAGGAAGTGCTATGAGATTTTTATCAGATGGGGCCCACTGTTTGAAAACCTCGAGTGAAAATCCACCACCGAGCATGCCGGGTGTCGCAAAAAGAATGCAAGGCCCGGGTGCATTTATCATAGAGCGCTCAAAGGGACACACTGAAATTTTAAATTCCCGTTCAATAGCAAATTGAAAATTGAACAAATACATCAATAAAAGAGGGAAAGTATCTACTGATTAGAAACTATTAAACACCTTTTAGCTCTTGAATGGTGAAATGACGGGACTACCCGCTGCTATTTTTCTTCAATAATGATTAATTCTTTAAATTTTAGAAACTATCTACTGGTTAGGGTAAACAACTAAACAAGCACAGGGTTGCTTTGCAGGGTGCTCAAATTTCTTCAAATTTTACATTTTTAGAATTTTTTTTTACAATTTTTTAAAATAGGTAGAAAATCACACTACTTTTGAATGGTCTATAATTTTTAGATCAACTGATTTTCCACCTATCTAAAAAAATAGTTAAACAATTTCAAAAAAAATATAAAATTTGGTCAAACAGTTCGGATCGATTGTTCGAACTTTGTAGACGAAGATATTGATCCATAGCACGGACTGTTCCACGCTTTGCAAAATACCATAGCCTCACTCTTCTTTAATAATGACTAATTCTTCAAATTAAGAAACTAACTACTGGTTAGCTTAACTAACCAAGCACAGGGTTGCGGGGTGCTCAAATTTAATAACTTGTTCTACCAAAATTTAATCACCCCACTGATTTAAAAAATTCTGAAATTTTGCAGGGTTGATAATCAAAGCTCAAAAGTTGCATATTATTACCCATTTATTTTTTAAATAAAGTCAAAATATGTGTGCGTACCATGCTTGAAGTCAAAAGGGTTACGGACTGTGTAACTCTCCTTGATCTTTTGGCTTGTCCATCCAATAAGCATTTTATAATACACGTTTGCTTGAAGTGTTAACCCTTCAAAAAATTAACTATATTATTTCACGCTGTCAAATAACAACGGAATATTTTAGGTCAAGATTATAGAGTTTGTAGAGGGTCTTACCAGCTGAGAAATAAATAGGAACAGTTATATTCATTCTTTCCCAATAGTCGTCGAGTAATATACACAGCTCCTAGTTAACATGTCAAACAGATTTAGTATAAAGACCAACTCTTCTTTGATGGATATACATTCAAATATTTCACGTAGAAATTAAAAAATGAAAATTGGAGTAATAGAAATTACGAAGTACCTGAGCTCTTCCCAGGGCAAATGTCGGGATAAGAACTTTGCCACCTGCAGAAACACATGTGTGAACCTAATAAACAAAAAAAATCCAAACCATACAAGATCAAAACAAAAGTAACAGAAAATCCCAACAACAGTAAAAATATTGGCAAAAGTGATAATATTTTGCAAGAAAAGGTTTTCTTTACAGCTTTCAAGAATTCTCTTTCTCTTGAGTATTTTGAATCCCGTATAGTTGTAGCATAAGTAGACCTGCACGTAAGCACACAAAAAAATAGGTTAACAGGAAATAATATTAGAAAATTGACAACTATTTCATAAAACAAAGTATTTACACATACTCAGTTATCAACAGGTCTAATTGGAGACGATCAATTTGAGCGGCACCGAGATGTCTATCTGGTGTCATATTATAATCCCCGGTATAAACCATTGTTTCTTCTCCTGCTTGTGCATAAATCATTGCAGCTCCTAACACCTTGAGTAGTTAAACAAAGTGTAGTAAGAAAGCGCTTCGAAAAAACATGCGTGAAAGCGGTAGTAGAATCTTGTTTAAATTGTTAATTTTACAAACATGGCCGGCGTAGTAGGCACGAATTTGGAGATCTTTGTCGACTTGAATCGTCTGTTTTATGTCAATTGGTATAACTGCATGAGATAAGATAGCAATATAGTTTTAACTTCCTTGTACAGTTGCCATAGGCGCACAATAGCAATATAATATTTTTTAACCCTACTCTTTGATTATTGATTAAATATACACCTAAACATGTTGATTTCCAAAGAGACCAACATTTTCACTAAAAAGTTACAATTAAAGAAGAGTGAGGCTATGGTGTTATGCATAGTGCGGATTGGTCCTAATTACAGATCAATACTTTCATTTTCAAAGTTCAGATACTCGATATTTATCAGTCAACAGGATTCCTATGTGCAAATGTACTTGCAGACTAAATTTTACATTTTTTTTTTTATACTATTTTTTCAGATATGTAGAAAATTTCTACTTTTGAATGGTCTAGAATTTTTCCTTCAATGATTTTCTACCTATCTAAAAAAATAGTATAAAAATTTCTAAAAAATATAAAATCTGATCTATAAGTACATTTTCATATGGAGATCATGTTGACTGGTTCAGATCGATTGTTTAGACTTTAAAAATGGAGATATTAATCCATAGAATGGACCAATGTGCGCTATGCATAGTACCATAGCCTCACTCATTAAAGAATAAAGAAGATAATCAAAAGTACCTAAAACCAAATCAAATATGAGAGTGGCAAATTGGCAACCCTAACCACTGGCCTACTCCAACCAATAGCTTAACGGGTCGGGTACAGCAATTGGAGTTGGCATTCCTCTGCCCATTTACATTTTTGGTCGGCCCAAACCCTAATTTTTGTAGCCTTTAATAGAAAGCAAACTCTAGTAATTGAGAAATAGAAATGAACAACAAAAACAACAACAACAAAGCCTTTAGTCCCAAACAAGTTCAGGTAGGAGAAATAGAAATGAACACGTACCTTTATTCATACATTGTAAAATATCTTCGCAAGTGTATTGCTCTTCCAGTCCTCTCCTGTCTACCATGATCTTATGGTAGTCTTTGAGCATTAATGGGGCCAATGCCTTTGTTGGATACTGTTTCAAGTTACCAGTACAAAAATAAACAAAAATAAAAACACTATACAAATAAACTACAAATAGGCTTCAAACGACAAATCCAAACCGTTCAAACCAATCTACTTTGTGGGTAATGTGTTTTACATGCAAAATTTATATTTTTTTGAATTATGTTAGTACCAAGTCAAGCTGTAAAAAAAAAATTAAAAATGACGGAGCCAATGACTTTGTTAGATACTGTTTCAAGTAACAAGTACAAAATTTGGAAAATAAAAAAGTATAAAAAAAAAAATAGTTTTGCTGCAGCACTGTAGTATAGTTTTTCTGGTATTTTGTAATACTGGTTTTACTTTAGCTTTACTTTCTTTGGATCAAGGGTACTGATGTATGCCTCTGTTTGCTTTGTTTGTATATCTGGAACGGGTACCAGAGGGGTAGCACCAGTAAACTTTGTAACAGTTTCTTTCTCAAAAAAAATAAAAATAAATAAATAATAGAATGAAGATATGTATATGCGAGATTACTGTCATGTAGATCGGACCATTGTAGCCGCAAACCTCAGTAAAATAGGGAAGTGCTCCTATGTGATCCAAATGGCTTCAGGCAGTATTTTTTACCAGTAAAGAAATCAGAAACTTAAATAATCAATCAATTGATGAATGAAAGGAGTAAAGAGGAGTTACAAGTGAGTGATGACGACGCAGGAAATGTCGGAGGGGGAGATGAGGGAGAAATCGGGGAAGGCGCGGTGGTCGGAGTAGCCCATGTGCATGCCGCAGTCGAACATGATTCGTTTCCCTCCGATCGTCGCCACCACGCAACTCTTTCCCACCTCTTGCCCCGCCCCTAAGATGAGGCATTCGATCGCCATTGAAAGGAGAAGAGGAGGAGAGAATCGAGAGAGGAGGGGGGAGTGGGGACTAGGGAGGTTTTAGTTTAGGGGGTTTAGGAAAGACGAATTCAAAGCACCTGAGGTGACTGAAATTTTGTTTTTAGATCTGGACTGTTCAATCTGCTTTTGCACTAATATTGAAGTTATCTATACATTCCACCTCGGCCTGATTGGACAAGATTCTGATCGGACGGTCATTATATAAACTTAAGTATTCTGTTTACCTTAGAGGATACAGTCTCAAGACGACGGTGATTCAGGATGGATCAAGCGGTGTAAAGTGCATTGATATTGGTGCTTCTAGGTTTGGAGTCCTTTTCTTTTTTCTAACTTTATGAATAGCATTGAACCGTCTCAGGAGATCTAAGACGTGTATTTCAGATCGGACGGTGCATATCAGATAGAACATACTACCTTTCTCTTTTCTTTTCTTTTTTTATCTTTTTTTTGAGGAATTAAAAAATAATATCAGAACTAATAAATTTTTTTTTCCAGGGAGGAGAGAGCAAAGTCAGTCGGAACCAATAAATTTCCACTAAAACTCAAAATCTAGAGAAGAGCGATTGCCTCTCTCAGAATACACTGGATCCGCCCTGAATATAGTCCGTACTAAATCAGAGTCAGATGAAACAGTGACCTTCGCCTCTTTCACAATATTTGAAGTGCTTGTCAAACCACCAAATCCCATTGCCGTGTCGCCCGAACAATAAATGAACTTAAATCGATCAGAACTTGAGAAATATTAATATAACTGAAATATCATTCCGCTCCATGCCATAAAAAAATAACAAATTTGGCAATTCCAATTGTTCCCAGAGTGAACAGGTATACAACAAAAAAATTCATATAGGAACATTTAATTAATGTTGTAGATTTATTCAAAGTACTTCTGGCATGTCTGTTTCTGTCAATTGGGTTGCTGAATTTATCTAGTTATTTACTTTTGGGTAGTTTTGATCTATTCAAAGTACAACTGTACAAAGACTTGTTCTGTGCAATGTATCAGCCAATTCCCACTTTGGTTAAAAATGTGAGTCATGCTTCCATGGACATAAGAATCTATTTATAAAACGAACATATTTTTATTTTCAAAGTTCAAACAGTCAATCCGAACCGTTCATCTTGTTCTCCATATTAATATGTGCTTGGTGACCAAATTTTACATTTTTATGATTTTTTTTACTTTTTATAAGATGGGTACAAAAAAAATATCAAATTCAACGGTCTGAATTTGATATTTTTTGTACCCATCTTATAAATAGTAAAAAAATTCAGAAAAATGTAAAATTTTGTCTCCAAGCACATACTAATATGGAGAACAAGATGAACGGTTCGGATCGACTGTTTGAACTTTGAAAATAAAAATATGTTCGTTTTACAAATTAGTCCTTATGTCCATGGAAGCACATGCCTAGTTTATTACCCTATTTTTGTTTTTTATATTGTAATATCTTTAAACATGAAAAAAGCTCAGCTCGCGAGCCGAGTCGAGTCGAGCCAAGTGTTTACATGAGCCAAGCCGAACCGAGCTTTTTTCTTCAAAAGTGAGCCGAGTCGAGTTTGGGTTTTTTTTAGTTTCGAGTCCGATTCGTTATGAAATATTGAGCCGCTCAACTCGTAGATTCGCGAGCCGGCTCGACTCATTAGCAGCTCTAATAATGACCAATATAATTTAAAAAAAATTAAAATAAAAATTAAGTAACTAGAAGGGAATAATAAAATTTGGTGGAGAACTAAAATATTATGGTGATTTCATAGATAAATTAGCTATTTTGAAAGTTTGTATGGACACACTAGAAATTTTCCCATTTATTTATGGGTAGTTTTTAAATTAATAGGCATTCTTCCCGTTTTGTTCAATAGGATGACTTTTGATGGTCAACTTGTACTCTTCAATCTGTTTTTCCTCCTCTTATCTCCCTGTCTCCTTCCCTGAACTTCTGTCTTTCCCCTACACGCCATTGACTCCAACCAATCCATTTCCTCTTTCCCTGATCTCTTTTCGTTTGTTGGTTCTCTTAAAATGACAGGAGCGGAGTTGACAATCGGAGGGTGGTTCGCATCTGCCGTTATTAATAAGCTAGTAGAACTGGGGCGTTCCCACCTCAGTGACAGCAATAATCTGCATTCCAATACCAGAAAGATGCTCGAAAACTTGAAGGCTCAACTTCCCCATATCCAAAGCGTGATTGAAGCAGCCGAAAAGCGACAAATTACCGACAACAGTGGTCTGGTGACATGGCTGGAGCAGTTCAAAGATGCTGCCTGTGAGGCAGAAGATGTTGTTGATGACTTTGAGGCCAAAAGAATTCGTAAGAGTATCAAGGGATCAAAGGGTAAGGTTACTGAAATGGCCTTCTCATCTGGTAAGATGGTTAAAACTCTCATTTTTTCTGATAAATATTTGAAGAAGTTGGAATCTGTGGTGGATGAGCTTGATAAGCTGTGCATGGGGGATTTCATTAAAACTTTACAATTAACTCCTACTGATAAAGGGAATGAGCATTTGGCCAATCTTGGTAATAATGAAACAACCTCCTACTTAGCCCCTGGTGTACCCATATTAGGCCGGGATGAAGAAATCAAGTTAATCTTGGACATGCTATTAAATGTTCTATATGGAGATTTTTACAAGCAGGCTTTAGATGATCCTAATTTACAACAGGGAGAAGGAGAAGGGAGCAGCACCCTTTCTGATGACACATTCAAAAATTTTTTAACCTGGGGTATACATGGGCAACTAATGTTTGTTCGGCCAGTTAAAAAGAGTCATTTGCCAGACTGGAGTGAATTCAAAAAATCAATGTATAATGAGACTTTTAGAAAGGGTGATACATCAGAACAAAGTCAAAAAGGTTTGTTAGACTCGAGTGAATCTGAAAAATCAATGTTTACTGAGACTTTTAGAAAGGGTGATGTGTCAGAACAAAGTCAAAAAGGTTTGTTAGATTCAAGTGAATCCAAAAAATCAATGTTTACTGGGACTTTTCGAAAAGGTGATGTGTCAGAACAAAGTCAAAAAGGTTTGTTAGACTGGAGTGAATCTGAAAAATCAATGTTTAATGAGATTTTTAGAAAGGGTGATGGATCAGAACAAAGTCAAAAAGGTTTGTTAGATGAGAGTGAATCTGAAAAATCAATGTTTAATGAGACCTTTAGAAAGGGTGATGCATCAGAACAAAGTCAAAAAGATTTGTTAGACTGGAGTGGATCTGAAATATCAATGTTTAATGAGACTTTTAGAAAGGGTGATGCATCAGAACAAAGTCAAAAAGGTTTGTTAGACGAGAGTGAATCTGAAAAATCAATGTTTAGTGATACTGTTATAAAGGGAACGATCACTACTATAGTACAACCTCATTCCACCAGCAACCGGAAACTAGCTGTTATACCCATTGTTGGTCCTGGTGGTGTTGGGAAAACTACTATTGCTAAAAAGATCTACAATGAGGAGAGTGTTACAGCTTATTTTGATTTACGAGCCTGGGTCTATGTCTCAGAAAATTATGATGCTAAGAAAATTATGCAAGTGATGTTATGTTCTTTTAAAGAGTATGGTACCAAACCTGGATCTACAATCAAATGCCCAGAAATTTTGGATATTCTTGAAAAGAGGCTTATTGAAACTATAAAAAATCAGAGATTCTTACTTATCTTAGATGATTTGACAGACAGGACAGTGCACATATGGAGTAAGCTGTGGCCAGTGCTTTATTCTGGGGAGGTAGGAAGTGTTGTTATTGTAACCACTCAGAGCAAAAGCATTGCAAACGCAGTAGGAACTCTGCCTAAAGTAACACTGGATGTTTTGAAACCAGATTCCTTTTGGAAACTTTTTGAATATTACGCATTTGGTGGTTTCAAGTTTGGGGATCATCCACATTTGCCTCCGGCAAAACAAGAGGAATTGAAAAGGATTGGTGAAGAGATAGTTAAAAAGTTGCATGGTTTGCCTCTAGCAGGCAAGGTTATTGGAACCATGTTGAGTAACAAGTTAGAAACAGAATTCTGGGAAGATATTTGTGGAAGTGATTGGTGGAACATTGAAGGTGCCCACGAGATCCTTCAATCTATTGGTGTTGGCTATAATTATTTGAATCCTGAGCTAAAACATTGCTTTGCATTTTGTTCCATATTTCCAAAAAACTATGTATTTAAAAGGGAAAGAATTGTTCAGATGTGGATTGCACAGGGCTTTATTCTACCCGGTAAAGAAGAGACACGTAGGCTAGCCAAAGGGGAAATTAGATTAGAAGATATAGGAAGGAAGTGGTTTGGTAAACTCGTCGACATATCCTTCTTTCAACCAACAGTAATTGATGGCGAGTACGTCATGCATGATCTAGTGCGGGACTTAGCTATTGCCTTTTTCTCTGATGAATTTTCTTTTGTTAAAAGCCACGATAAGAATCTCCCATTTTCAGCCCGCCACTTGGGGGTAGATTGTGATAATTCAGAGGTAGAGTGGAAATGCGAGAATAGTACAAGAGTACGAACTGTGATTTTATTTGGTAATTGGACAAACGGCAGTGATGACAAATCCATTAGCAATTTCTTTGCAAAAAGCAATGGTCTACGTGTGTTGGATATATCTGATAATGTGCCTAAAAAAAATGCACCCATTAATGCCGCTTGTCGACTATCGCATATCCGAGTTCTGGATCTCTCCTTCACTGGTATCGTATCAATTGCTGATGAAATTTGTGCCTTATGCCATCTTCAGGTGCTAGATGTGCAAGGCTGTAACTTTAGAAGGTTACCTGAAGGAATGAATCAACTTATAAACTTGCGACATTTATACGCGAGTTATGATACTATTTCTCTAATAACCAATATAGGGAAACTAACCAAGCTCCAAGAGCTTGTGGAATTCTGTGTAATAGACAAGAAGGGGACCAGTAAGGGGCATAGGATTAGTGAGTTGGAGGACATGAATGAAATCAGCGGGCACCTTCTTTTAAGAAATCTAGAAAATGTATCTAGTAAAGAAGAAGCATCTAAATCTCAATTACACAAGAAAATGTACCTTCAAAGTTTGGAGTTGAGATTTGGGGACTGCAGTTTAGAAATCTGTGATTCCCTAAAGCCACCCTGCAATATAGAGATTCTAAAATTGGAAGGCAGAAATGAATCTTTGCCAAGATGGATGTACTCAACTTATGATGTTTTTAAAAAATTAAAGGTTATTCATGTATCCAACTTTAGGTTAAAAAGCCTTCCTGCCTTTGGGGAGCTCTGTTTACTCGAAATTCTCAGCATTGATCATTTTCCATTAATTGAGAAGGTTGGTAGTGAATTATATGGTAACTCCGAGGTGGTATTTCCATCTTTGAAGGAGTTGACATTCTCTAGAATGTCCAATTGGTCAGACTGGTCAGGTGCAGAGGCTACACAGAAGATATTTCCACACCTCCAAAAGCTCCACTTGGAAGGCTGCAATAATCTAAATAATCTGCCTACGAATTCTTTCACCTCATCAGTTGTAGAACTTACATTGTCACTGTGTCGTTCCCTTGATAATATTGAAACAATATTGCAAGGGATGTCTTCCCTTGCTCGCTTGACCATAAATGGCTGCCACCCTGTTGTTATATACTGTACTCTTTTAAAGTCCCTTGAGGTTATGCACCTTAAGGATACTACGGGTACAAACCGAGTTCGCTTTGTTGGAGGGTTCAAGTCCCTTGTTAAGCTGAGAAAGTTGGTAATAAAAGATTTCTTCAAAGTTATGCAGACCTATGAAAAAAATCCCTATAATGAGATTTATCACGAAGAAAATGAAGTGCAATATTTTCAATTTCTTAGTTACCTGCACCTGTGCCAGTGCTCCCCAAGAATAGGAAGGACGGCATCGCTGCGTACGCTTTTGATAGAAAACTCCCGTTCATCATGTTGTGAGGGATATCAAGAAATTTGGTTCAGCCAATTAAAATCCCTGGAAAGGCTTGAGTTCCGTAACTGTAAGAAACTGACACACCTTCCTTCCTCATTACATTTGATCACATCTTTGAAGAAGCTACGCATTTATGATTGTCCTGAGTTGCGTTCATTACCAGCAAAAGGTTTACCAAAAAACCTTGCAGAACTATCCATCGAGGAATGCCCAGATCTAATAGGTCGATGCCAACCCAATCAAGGGGATGATTGGCATAAGATATCTCATATCCCATATGTCCACTTCACGGGTCCATACGCCACTATCCGCAAGGGTAAAAATGTGACTATTTTTGAGGGTACACAGACATAAATTGCTATAACTGAGCGTATCGCTATTACCGACAAGAATATTTGCAACGCGATCCTGTTTCAAAGGTGTGTCTAGCAATAAAAGGCAAATTCTTCCAACTCATTCTATTTTGCTTTCTTATGTGCTTTTAAAATCATAATTTGGTTTCTCTTTAATTCACAATTGAATTTTATACCCTTCTATACAGAAATTCCAAGACCTGATCAAACGCGATCCTTTGTTTGCATGTGCTGGGATGAATGTTAATGGAAAATTAAAACTTGCAATCTGTGTATTCCAGGTACGTGAATCTCATTTTGTCAGCGAGTTCTTCTAGCTACCATACATTCGATGCCATTTTAGGGCACTTTACAGTTAGTAAAAAAAGATTTCTTGAATTGTTTCCAAAGATGGCTCAGGTATGTAGTCTGTTGTTACAAAAAAGCATTAAGGCGTACATTTTCAGTTTCATTAGTAATGTAATTTATCACACAAATTAGATCTGAATAAAAAAAAATGAAAGTTACAGCCTATGTGTTATATCGGCTCCTTAATTTCCCTCATATTTTTTAAGCCTTTGTAGACATCTTTCATCTTTTTTCCCATCCATACATTATAATATAGTTTGGTTTTCTTTTCAAATGCAAATAGTAGTTCGTAGTTATGAGCCAAAGCAACAAAATAAAGGAGACCTCAGTGCACCCCTTGCTAGCTACTTCCTTAGGCTCGTACTTGCAGGCACGATCCACTGCTAAGATGGCCATGGCTGATGATCATGAGGATGAGACAGATGGCGACCTTGTACTGGACGGTGATGCACCTAGAGAGAGTGACGAGGGTGATGAAGAGAGGATGCTGAGATTGATGAGATGCTGGGTGCTTCTGTCATGTCAGATAAAGAGAACTATGATTGCGATGATCTTGGCAGGTAATGTTCAGTACTGGTAATAAATTTCACCAAATTTTAGCTATTTTGTTTTCTTATGCGTGTAATTAGTTTTACAAAATTCCTTCTCTTTTTTGTTAGGATCGATTGAAGATGAATTATATGGAAATGCTACTGATTCAGGCACTCCTGGTCAACAGAATGTTAGCGATGGTGATAATGAATTGATGATGATGATGATTAATGACGAGGACATAAATGTAGACAGAGGTGGGGCCCAGAGGATGGTGTGGGGGTCCTTATCATCTCTCCAACAAAGGATTTAGCTGCACAACTATTTGAAAGTTGAAGAGGGTTGGAGAGTACCATACACTAAGTGCCGGTCTATTGGTTGATGGCAGAGATGTAAAATCAGAAAAAGAGAGGGTCAATTTTCTAAATATTATTGTCTACACCCCTGGACGGTTGCTTCAGAACATGAACGAGACCTTCAATTTTGACTGCTCTCAGCTTCAGGTTTATTTACTAATGTTTATCACAATTTCACTTTTCTTTTTCTTTTTTTTGGAATGTGTTAACCTGGTGTTATTTGTAAAACAGATTTTGGTTTTATGAGGCAGGTCGAATACTAGATCACGGTTTCGAGCGGAGGTTGATGCCATGTGAGACAAACCCTACTGTTTTCAGCTACACAGACAAAATCAGTGAAAGAACAAGCAAGGGTTAGTTTGAGCAATCCAGAGTACATAAGAGTGCATGTCGAAATTGACAGCCACACCATAGCGGCTGAAGCAATTGGCCATGGTTGGTCCCAATTGATCATAAATTGAATATGTTATGGAGCTCCATTAGGAAGCATCTCAATTCTAAGATACTTGTTTTTCTTACGACCTGTAAACATCTCAATTTGCAGTACTTTTTTCAAGCAAACTGTAATCAATTTAACAAGTTATGTCTACTTAAGCTTTCACACAACCTTTCCTCTTCAATGTTGAGAATTAATTCAATATTGGTTCTAAAAAATATCTGTAGGAATTGAGTTGGTTAAGATGGCAGTTTTCAGAGGTCTGAAACTGCTGTTAGTGTTGCAGCGTTATTTTGAGTATGGTTATTATTTTTAGCACAAGTTCTGTAGTGGGTAGTTATTTTTAGAGAATTGTTGTACTTTAAATTATGTATAACTGTGTAACTTTTTATGAAGCGTATGAAATAGATTTTGCTTCTATTCTGAAATTCTGTCTGGCACAGCATCACAGTTTACTGTTTTCTCTGTTTTTGATATATTCCTCTGTCAATTAGCAACAAACCCTGTGTTCTTTTACTGTTGTTAATTCTCCCATAACCCAATATTCAACTTAGAAGCCATACTTTTTTCTCAAAGCTTTTGTACATTTTAAATTCTTGTGAAGAAGAACCCAAACTAAAGGTTCTCAGACGAACTATTGTCTTGAATGTTAACTCATTTTTATTTAATTTTCAAAAATATAGATTAACAGAAAATTTTCCTTTACACTGAAAGTCTATGCCCAACTTAATTAAATTCATTGGCAAAATAGTTCGTTAATTTTTCAATTTGTTAGTCCTTTAACAATTGGGTTTTTGTTTGTTCAGACTGAGAAGCAAATATTAAAATGTGTTGTACAATTTTCTAATATACTAACTAGCAAATCAATGAATATGTCTTGTGTACAATGTGCTGTTCATTACTTTAATAAAAAAAAAAAAAAAAACAGAGAAATTGTTGTACCCCACTTAAAAAAATTCCAGGGTAACATTTTTAATATTTAACATGTGTGATCAATCTAATTGAAATTGTTGGTTTGATTGTGAATATTGTATTCTTTAGTTTTTCTTCCCCATGAAGGAACAATTTAAAAGAACTGAGATGTACCATGAAGGAACAATTCTAGAATTGTTGTATCCAAAGATCGAGAGTTCGATTCCCCCTCACGATTTCGCAGCCTCTGCGAAGGTTTCAAAAAAATATACACATGTGAAGTCATTTAGCGCTTAAATATTTGATTTTTGATTAAATTAAAAGGTGTAATATGCACCTAAATATGTAGATTTCCAGAAAGACCAATATTTTTCACTAAAAAGCTGTAATTAAAGAAGAGTGAGGCTATAGTACTATACATAGCGTGCATTGGTCGTTACTACGGATTAATATTTTTGTATTCAAAATTCAAATAGTCGATTTGAATCGGTCAACATGATTTGCAAATGAAAAAAGTAATTACAGAATAAATAAATTTTACATATTGTAGACTTACTTTACTATTTTTCTAGATAGGTAGAAAATTATTGTTTTTGAATGGTCTAAAATATTTAGATTAAGTGATTTTCTACCAATCTAAAAAAATAGTAAAATAATTCTACAAAAAGAATATAAAATCTGATCTATAATTACATTTTTCATATAGTGATCATGTTGAATAGATCCGATTAATTATTTAGACTTTAAAAATGAAGATATTGATATGAGGTAACATAAATTTTTATTTTAGATCAAGATTGTTCTGTTTTCTTTTGCACGAATATTAAAGGAATTCGTGCATTCCACCTTGGCCCGATTGGTCCGAATTCTGATTGAACAGTTGTGATTTAAACTCAAATATTATGCTACCTTGGATTGACTGAGGACTGTTCAGGATGGATGAAAAGGTGTAAATTAAGTGCATTGCAATCGGTTCTTTATAAGCTTGTAGTGCTTTTCTCTTTTCTAATAACTTGACGAATAGCATTAGACAGTCTCAGGAGATCTAAGATGTCTATTTCAGATCGGACGGTGCAAATCAGATACAAACATAATACGTCTTTTATTTTAGGAAATTCAAACATGTAACTCTTCATTTCCTTCATAAGGAGATCTATTATTTAGTATTTACTATACATGAGGCCAAATTAATTTTTAATTTAGTCATTTCAACACAGTTCTGGTCTAATTTGCCAGGGATAAACACCTCCATTCTGGGTTGATTGTAATGGACGGATTTTTATTAAAAAAATGTATTCAACAAAATATATTTTAGAACGAGACTTTAAATAAACAAATACTTCAAGTGGCAAAATATAGAGCTTTATATAAATAACAAAAATTACACATGAAATTTACAATTTTTTCTTAGCCACTCATGGATCCTTTAAATCAGCCCCGCTCAAAATTGATTTGTGTCGTCGATATCATTGAAAAGAAAACTGGATCAAGTGCCACTATTTAGTTCCAATTGTATTGTTAAATTCAAATTGGGTAAATCAAAACACAAACCAGATGCTGTACAACACAATGAGCCCATAAAAATATTACATCAAGAAACATACTTAAAAGAAAAATGTCTAAGATAAACAGCTGTAATTCATTGACAAAAAATTTGGAAAAAAAAAATGCCATAATAAAAATGCTTGAAAAGACAGCACCTCTCAAATTAGTTTCTTAATTGATATAGTCCATACTAAATCAGAGTCAGATGAAACTGTGACCTTCTCCTCTTTCACAATATTTGAAGTGCTTATCAAACCACCAAATCCCATTGCCGTGTCGCCTGAACAAAAAAAAAAATAGCTCAAATCAATAAGAACTAAAGAAATATTAATATGACCAATATACCCTTGATGAAGAATAGTGCATTTCACAATTTCAATATGGTCAGAGCATATTTACCCTTCTAAATTACAAAAACTCACAAATATACCCATTTTATTGTCTTTTCTATTGAAAATCATTTTTAAATTTATGAAGTACCCATTTTAGAGGGTAAATACGAGCTTTTGAAATTTAGAAGGGTAAATATGATGTTATGAATTTTAGAGGGGGGGAAACTTTATTTCAAGGTTTTTGAGGGGTATACGAAATTCCCCCTATAATTAAATAAAAAATTAAATGAACAAATAAATAAGAACATAAATTGGAAAGAGGAAAGTAAAAAGGGTTTACTTAGATTCCACTCGAGTCCAGTAGTGGTGGTACGGGCTGACGGTGCACCAATAGGTATGAGGCCACAGTGAGGGCCCTCAACCAACGGCTGGATGTGAATCTCGTGAGAATGTGTTTTAGGGAGGAGGTGAATCAGACAGTCGTCAGACAAGAGGATAATCCTGAGTTGCGAGAAACGATGCAACACATTTATATTTCCTATTTCATGATCAAATCTCCCTCCGAGTGCTCCCACGACAAGAATGCATAGCTGTTGAGTCAAAGTTAAAACACAAAAAAAACCTAAATTTAAAATGAGATCAGTAACTTAAGAAATAGGACGGTTATAGAAGTTAGCAATGAAATAGTTTTGATAGAAAAGGCAATAAAATGTCACTGTGTACACTTCAGAAGTAGACAAATTAACCATTTGCCTCGGAAACCGACTAATTAAAAGACTGACACTTTTCTTATTAAAGGGTAAAATGGGCATTTTATAAATTCAACATGAATTTTGATAGAAAAGGCAATAAAATGGGTATGAGTTTCTGAAATCTAGAAGGGTAAATATGATATTATGAACCTTAAAGGGGGAAATACGTAATTTTGAAGCTTTTGAAGGGTATAAATGAAATTCCCCCTTACATTTTTACTGGATGGATGTATGGAACATGTAACTATCATACTATGTTAATACCTTTTCTTCAATGTATAAAATTCTAATTAAAACAGATGACAAGTCATTTAGATCAATATGACACAATTTTTTTATAACTCTTACTACTTTGCACCAAATCACGTAAAATCTTAACCTAGAAAAGGCTCTCGATTGTTTCACTTTTAGATCCATGTAATAATAATAGGATGATATACCTTTGATTTGTTTTCTACTGGAGTTGAGTTATTGACATAAGCAACACATTTGTGCAGATCTGTTGTGTCCTGATCATGCGATTCATCTACTACTTTTACACCCTGTATTCAATTTATACATCATGTCAACATTAAAAATTAATCATTAAGAAACAAATCATGTTTGTAAAGTAAATTTTAATTGGAATTGAACTTACAGGTCAAGATCAGTACCAGATTAGGCACAATTCACCAAGGTATTGTTTCATATTGTAAAAAAAAAACTAAAAGGAAATGATACACCTATACTTACCAGTATAATTTTAGTAGGTTTGGTAGTATTTCCTGTTTACTTAGGCTTAAACAATGCAACATCGACACTCTAAAATTAAACTTGATACTTTTCCATGTAAGTTGGGCTAAAGTTATAATCCTAAGATTTAATTTTATGTTGGATATGATTATCATCAGTTGAGCTCGAAGCATACCAAATTTAGGTAGAAAGTCTTCACGTCACCTCTGATAGAATCCAAGTCTCCACTGATTACATCTGGAGTATATCTGAAAATTCATAATACAAAGTTGGAATAAGCACTCAAAATCCTTCTTCTAACACCAAAACAAATTGGTGGGGTTGGTGGGTAAATTACTTACTATGAATGAACCTTATTTACTTGCAAAGATAAAACATCAATTTTACTGGTCAATAGTACCAATTGAAGAAAACAAGATCAACTTTGATTCATTTATGTTTTTTGAAGGTTCTTTATTACGCTATTGATTTAAATTAAGGATTAACAAGGCTAATTGGAAGTAAGAATGAAAAACAAAAAAAGAGGAGAACCTGAGTCGAACTTCTGATGGATCCTGACCTGGGAACAGTTCGGGTATATCATCATAAACCCGATTTGCACCTCCATCTGCACAAACCCTCAATTGTGCTGCTCTACACATAATTTCAACCACATTATACTTTGTCAATACACTTTTAGCCCTTTTTTTTGCTAAAATAGTATGTAATTATTCAAATTTCATGTGTCTTCTCTAAAATTGCTTTAAACTGATTTTTTGCAAATATACATCCATGAGTTATTTCTAATTCCATCAACTTCATCTATCAATTATCATTGTTTCAATTCATCTTTCCTTGAACAATTCTTCTACCAAACATCAGCCAAAAACACTTATGCAGCAATACCCTGCAAATTTTGGTATACTATACTAAAACAAAATTACTTCATTAGGGGGGTCCCATCGCAAAATCCATGAAGCGAGGAAGAAGTAAGAAGAACAAGTAAAACAAGGAACCTAACCTCGATTCCAGAGGAGAGGAGTGAAGCGAGGAAGGGGCTGGTTGAGCACGATCAGTGAGTACGTCAAAGCTGATACATCGGGCTGCTGCGGGAGGAGGAAGGTGGAAGCGTGCGACATCACCTCCATTTTCGCGCCTAATTATCGAGCACCGCGAGAGAAGTAAACGGAGAAGATGAGAGAGAGAGGAAGCGGGCTTTGTCGCGGCGGGAAGGAACGGAGAAAATAAAATGAGATGATGAGTTGACGATGGCGTTGCAAACTTGCAGATGAATTTATATAACCAGAGGTAAAAGAAATTTTGACCGTTCGATCTGGTCAGGCACGAATTGAAGAGGGCTCGTGCATTCCACCTCTGCAGGATTGGCTGGGATTCTAATCGGACGGTTAGAAACTGAGCTCAAATTTTCTATTACCTCAGAGAGAAGTCGTGCCGCGGAAGAATTCATTTTACCTAAAGTAACTCAAATTATTAGTTTATATCTAGACCGTCAGATCTGCTCAAGAACGAATATTAAAGAGATCCGTGCATTCTATCTCAGGCCGGATTGGCCCGGATTCTGATCATACGGTCCATATTTAAACTCAATATTTAAGTTACTTAAGTGGACCTGCACTCGCCACGAGATGTATTAACTGCGAAGTTTGAGAAGGATTGTCAGAATATACAGTTTTTTTATCATTATTGTTTTGTGGGTCCCAAGAGACAGTGACGTAGTGCTGGAGAAACGTGCGACGCGTGTTCGAGTTGTGCTTTGGGTAGACTTGTTCCTCCGAAAATAGGAGGTTTACTCGTTCTATTGTACCTAAGAAACCTATAAATCGCAGCCGTCGTTTACATCGATATTAATAAGAACGAACGGTTTGATTTGTTTGATTGTTCTCCGGTACCGCAGAGGATCCGGCGTTTTCACGGGTAAAGGTTTCTTGAAGCTGCTAATGTGTTTCACTTTCACGGGTTAGTTTCCTTTTGTTTTTAACAATAAATATAGAGAAACTACACTCTTTCTTTTTAGGTACACGGGAGGAGGTCAATTCAGGAGGCTTCAGCACTTGACGCTATCATATCATATACCGCCCACATTATTTTATATTGTTTTTTATTTGGACAGCAAAAGATATGGATCTGTATCCTCTCTATTATTACTACAGAGGATGAGCATCACTTTACGGTTTGAGATTGAATCTCAGCCGGTTTGAGATTCGGGTGAAAATAGGAGGCACTATTTTTGAGCTTTGAGATTCGTGCAAAGTTAAAAGAAGGGTCCGGATTCATTCAAAAAAAATCATTCTAAAAGATTTCCTTTTGCGGTACTGGATACAAATTCAAAAGATATAGCCATGCACGTTGACTGTCTAAAAGGTGTTGACGATGCTCCGAACACGTGTCCTTTTTACTTAGAATTGATTACTAAATCTAATTAACTAGATTTGATGTCTTATCTATGAAAAAAGTAAGGATCTTTATAAAAAAATATATATATATATTATATGTTTTCAATTTCATTTTAAAGACTTACCAGTTTTACAAGTTTTATCTAATAATTAATATTTTTAAGATTATTAGAGTTTGGTTGACCTGCTATCGATACTTCGATAGTATAGCGACATGCTGTGTTGTTGCCTCAAAAATTTATTATACGGACTTCAAAAGACACATCTAAACTATTCAAACCAAATTTACATCGATAGTGATGCATTTACAACTTAAATATGTAAAAATTTAAATTAATTTAGTATAAAGTCAAACGGTTAAAAAATAATAAAAATGAGTGCGTTAAAATTAACTTATAAATTTCATTTTTTTTTTACCGTTTGATTTTATACTAAATAAATTTGAAATTTTAAAAAATTTGCATATAAACACATCACCTGTGAAGCATATCAATTTCAATAGTTTAAATGTATCATTTGAAGAGTAGAACTAGGGTGCTCTTAAGTTCACCAAACCTCTTGTGAACTTGATTCTAAAATATATCGAATCGATTTTAAACGATGAATCCAAACTGTTGAAACCCTTCTACCTAATGAGTGATGCGTCTACATGTGAAAATTTTAAAGTTTCGAATTAATTTAATATAAAGTCCAGTGGTCAAAAATTTAAGGTTTATAAATAAATTTTAATGCATTCATTTTTTGGACTAATTTGACCACTTGACTCTATATCAAATTAATTCGAAACTTTAAAATTTTCACATGTAGACGCATCAATTATTAGGTAGAAGGATTTCAACAGTTTGGATTCATCGTTTAAAGTCGATTTGATATACTTTAGAGTTAAGTTCACAAGAGACTTGGTGAACTTAGGAGCACTCTAGTCCTACTCTCATTTGAAACTTATATGATAGATTATCGAGATGACATCACAAATGTCTTATACTATCTATAGCATACTAGTCAAACTTATATTACAATACCAGATTGTTTGCTTTACGCTTTAAATATATCTAATTTAAATAATTTGTTCATAATGCAAAGGAAAGTTGGGAAATGCTACATGGCTATCTAAACAGAGAGTAGACACATAAAATCAAAATAATTGTGCGTTGACTGTATGTACTGAGACTTAATCAATCAGTCCAATTTGATTATTTGATGGGCCTTATTTTTTTTTGTCTTTTATTCCAAGTTGGAAACAGTTGTCACATGCATTGGTAATTGGATCCACATCTCCTAAAGTAACTCAATTTTTGGTTTTAAACCGGAACTGTTTGTTTGATTCGAATTTGTTGTTTGAAATTATTTTGGAATTTGAATTTGCTTCTTGAGATGTGTGCGCTCCACTTTCTAATGGATAATTTCGAATTCGAATCGGATAGTTCCGATCTAAAACTCAATTTTTTGAGTTACTTCACTTGATCTGAATTCTTGGCAATTTGGCAGGCAAAAATGAAACAAAAGTTAAATAAATGCAGGTAAAATTAGTGGATCCAGACCATTCTTTTCAATTTTGTACAAATCTCAAAGTCCAATAATACTGCCCCTACACTAGCCCAAATCCCAAAGCATCTGAGAATTAATCTCAAACCGTAAAGTGAAGGATATCTTCTACGGTACTTGGGAGGATACGGATCCGTCTCCAAACTGGTTTATATGAATGGAGATAAAATTAACTAGTGACTCTACTTCTACGGTAGAACGAAAAAAAATGGCACGGCGGAATGAGCGAATACAATATCATACAACACAAGTATGTGGTAATATGCGGCTGAAAATGCAAAACCGCATATTTGACCGAATAATGATTTTATATTCGGATTGCAACCAAAACCAAATAAGAACATGAGGTGGCATAGATTAAATTTTAATACATTGGTTACAACACAGAATGGCACGACACTCGTGTCGATTATGTGACGTGACTTGCATGTCTTGTATTGTGATCATTTTTAAAAAATTTGGCACGGGACGGCGGGTCACGTCACGCAAAATATCTTATCATGGTACGGCACAACATGTGGTCATGCGAGTCATGTGTAATTAGAACTGTTAAATCTTGATCAAATAGTGAATCTTGAATAAACTAACCTAAATTATGAAAAAAAAATAATTAAACATGACCAGTTACGTTTGAACATGGCACGTGTGGTCACAACACGTTTAAACACGATGTATTTGGTCACATCATATTTAGACACGGTGTGACCATTTACGTGCCGTGATCACTTTTTAATATTTTGATCACGACACGGCACGTAAAAAATTAATCTATTCAGGACTTGGTATTATTTTTCCAATCTAATCTACGGTACTTAATATGAAAGGACCGATGAAAATTTTATGGTTTTGGCCCAAAATTGAGAAATAAGTTTACATCCAACCAAAGGGCAAAAGCCTATGTATGCTGCGCATTCTCGCTTCATTTATCTTTTCACGCAGGCCCATAGCCTTTTTACAAATTGCAATTTTTCTTTTCTTTTCTTGGAAAACAGATTGCAGTTGTTATACTTATCCGGTCACTCTTCTCCGGTCACTCTTCTGCTTTCTATAGATCCCAGAGAACACACCTAACTATGCACACAGAAAATAATTACTAGCTTCGTATCATTACAATCAAACAAGAATAATCAAATTTGTGTCCACACAATACACATAATCTCTGTAAATTTTTAATTTGTTTTATAATTGATTGCTTTTAAAAACACTCGTTATCTAATATTATATCTAAATTAGTATTATAATAGTATATGTTGTAAATATTATAGAGTCTAGCTAGTATGACACCAGTATCATTTCAATCTATACAACACCAACTCTAAAATCTAAAGAATCAACTTCAAAGGGTGATCCAAACCGTTCAAATCGATTTACTTTACTAGTTGTGCGTTTACATACAAATTTTATAATTTCTCGAATTTATTTAGTATTAAGTTAAGTGGTCAAATGTGTGTGTTTTTAAGTTAATTTTAATACAATCATTTTTTAACATTTTTGACCGGTTGATTTGAAACTAAAATAATTCAAAAATATAAAATTTTTGCATGTAAACACATTACTCATAAAGTAAATCAGTTTGAATTAGTCATTTGAAATCTATCCAATCAATTTTAAAGTTAGTCTCATATAACCCCTGTATCATCCTAAAAACTAACAAAAAAAAAACTATTTGCAACATTGTCTGACAAAAAAATTGAACATATGATCGGAAAATTTATCATAACCGTGAACTTTGCAGTTTAAACCCCCAAATTAGTATATTTTTTAATAACTCATCTTCCTCTCCATTCCATCTACCCACATCTAATTTTATCAACAATAAATCTCTCTCTCAATTAATTCTCTTTTAACCATTAATACTAACAATTAAAACCACACCGTACCTGTACTTTCTTTTCTTTCATTCATTCAATTCCCCTCATAAATAAATTCATCATGGACGCGATCGCATTTGGATGCGATGAAATCGAAACCCCTCTCGCTCTCGCACCACCACCACCGTCTCAGTAGTCGCTCCTCCCGCCGTCGCAACTCCGCCGTCTTTATGTCGTCTCTCTCCTCTCCTCCTCCTCCTCCGCCGCCTCCGACTGTGGCCCCGATGCCTCCGTTGCAACCTGATCGCGGGGCAGAGCTGCGGCAGATGGATTGTAACTTGGCTTCTCTGTGCGAGCATATTCAAGCGGAAGGGTTTGGGTCGGGTGCGTTCTCTGATGTGTCGGTGGAGGCCATGGGGTCCACTTACAGACTCCACCGTTTGATCCTTTCGCGTAGTGCCTACTTCAGGTTTGATAAGAATTAAGATATCTCTCACATTTTGTTCCAAAATTGCAATCCGATTTGGTACTGATTTTTGAAGAATGTTGGGGTTAATTGAGTAATTTTTCAAATCAAGGAGATGAAAAAAATGCAGTCTCAGTTTTCCAGAACCAGAAATTGATGTAGATAGTTTAATGGGACTGTACTTATCAAGATTTGTGCAACAGTTAATTCAGTGACAGTGAAATGATAAATATATTTTTTTGAATAATTTCTAACTCTTTTGTAATTTAACACCATCCTATAACATAGATAAAAACCTCTATCACAAATTCAAATTTATAGAAGACAGAAAAATACGGATATTTCAAAATTGTTGGTAAAACAATTTAGGCCTGGGTTATAAAACCTAGGTTCATATATATATACAGATGAACAAAATTATCAAATAATTCTAATAATTTTGTTAGATGGAATGCCCAATTCCAAGCAAATTGTAATTAAAAAATCATTCAACTCTGTGAGAAATTTTTTGACCTAACAAGCTTATGCCTCAAGGCTCAGAACCAGAAGTGAGCAGTAAAGGTTAAATATTTTCTAACATTTACTAATGTGAAATGTGATTTTTATCTAACATAGTTATTTTTTGTGGGAATAAAAAAAAAATATGGTAGAAACATGCTACAAGGTCCATGGAAGGAGGCAGGTGCACCAACTGTTGTGTTACAGATAGATGACCCAAATGTGAACTCAGAGGCAATTTCAATATGTCTCGCTTATATTTACGGCCAATCCCCAAAATTAACTGATAACAATGCATATCGGGTTCTCGCTGCCGCTTCTTTTCTCGATCTTCAGGTGTGTCTTAAATTGTTTCTCTCTGTTTTTTTTTAATCTCATCTATGACTAAATTGATTCAGAATAACAGTTTCGAAGGGTGTATTTACTGATAAATGAAACTGTTTTCTATTATTTAAAGGTCAATTTACATTTAAAGCTGATTTTTTTTTTTCACTCTTTATTGTTGAACCTATATCTTCTTTGACACAGAAGTATTATTTAGTTTAGAGGTCAATTTATGTTTGAAGGCTATTAAATTCTGTGTTTGCATTTGCCTTTCTTTCTGATAGCTTATGCCTTAAATATCATTTAAAATCTGTTTGGACTCTACAATTAATCTATGATTTTGATTGAATTTGACAATTATGTTATTGGGTTAACTTTTTTAAGTCCGAATAAAGCCTCAGCCATTAATTAACCTGTGCAATGGAACCAAGGCAGTACATTAAAGTAATGAACTTCTCATTTACTTTTTTTTTTTTTTTTAAGTTACATTGTTAGAACTTAGAAGCCATTCATGTGTAGTTTTTCATTTTTATAATGTTTTGCTCTAACTTATATTGTTTTTGTGTATCAGTATTCTCTTTTAAACATTTACCTTTTGTTTACAGGATTTGTGTGCAATTTGCACAGATTTTATAATTTCCGAGCTCTGGACATCAAATTTTCTTCAGTATCAGGTCATTTCTTGTTACTAGACACAGAGTTCTTGTACTTGAAAAAACCAATTGGTACCATGTGTTACTGGTGATATACCAACCTTGAATTTTTGTCTAGGTATCTTAAGTTTGAATTAAACCTTGACAAATGCGAAAAGCATATGCAACAAAGTACCCAAGAAAAGGAAAAAAAAAGTAACAACCAAGATCCCGTCTCACTTTGTAATATGCATCATTTCTTCTATGAGGAGGGTTCGAATGCCTCCATTTTTAGAACTACAGTAACTTAAAATTTAGAACTTAAATGTCAAAATAAAACCATTAGATATGATCAATATCATTTTCTCTATGCACATGTAAAAGGTCATGGCATTTTGATTTTGTTGTGATTAGTATCAAGAGCTTGCAAAAATACACCGATGTGGATAAATTCTGAACGTTGATTTTTCAACTTATTGATTCATATAAAACCAAAATTGAAAAGTGATAATTTTGTTTATTTACATGTAGAGAAAATAATATAGATCACATCGGATTGTTTTATTTTGACATATAAATTTTAGAAATTTTGTTATTAGAAAATTATAAAATTGAGGCGTTTGAACCCTCCTCTTCATTTATAAGCAAACCTTTTCTTTCTGAGTGTGAATCTAGTTACTCTTTTGTATAGGTTTTTGCAGAGAGTCAAGATTATGGCATGCATGGAGAGCGTGTCAGAAGTGCTTGTTGGGGTTATCTTTGTCAAAGTGCCACCATGGAGTTAAGAGAGGTCTGGCCACAACCTTAATGTTATTGGTTAGACAACCAATAAATTATATTTATGATTATCCTGAAATTTATATATTATAGGTTCTTCCGAAACTCTCTGCACAGACTCTGCATGCCCTCGTTACCTCTGATGAACTTTGGGTGCCTAATGAGGAGAAAAGGTACAAATAGGCCCAATCCCTCCCCCCCCCCAAAAAAAAAAAAAAACACACACACACACACACCGCCTGAATCAGCATCCCCGAGATAATTCAACTTTCGAGTTGATACGTGTAAAAATCTGAACTTTAGCACGAATTTTAAAGCAACCCATTTCCTATAAATACACCTCCCGTGAATCTAAATAGGCGTTTATAATCTGGCCTGTAAATTCATCAACTAAAAAGTTGAGTTATCTCAGAGGATACACTTCCCTACTGCATTTCTCAATTATTAATTTTTCGATGACTTGCGTTCACCCTGTTTCATTGATGTTCTTAATTCAAGGTTTGAGCTGGCATTGCACACTCTACTTGCCAAAGGTGCTATTTCAGAGGAGGAAGAGAACTCAAGTTCTATAATAAAAGGAAAGACTGTTATTGGTAACAGTTCATCTGAACAGTTGATGGAATCAGAACTGTTACGCTTGCAAATTCAAGATAACTTGGGAAGCTATAAACCGGCGCAAAGTAACCGAATAAATCTTTCCGATTGTATGGCTGAGTTCCAGTCAGGCATACCTTTCTCCAACACAATACTGGTATGATAAATAACGGTACTCATATTGGCATGTTTAGTTACTATGGCATTTCAAAACAGGTACCAATGGGTTGGTTGTCCAGTCTGCTAATCTCGCATACCAAATTAATAATACCAGTCTGGTACTGGTAGTGTACCAGTGCCTTACCTAGATCGCCTATTGGTTTCCACTGGAACAATAATGTTTTGTGCTGATAATTTTTAGGATGGTGCAAATGCCAAGAGAAATGCGGCGGACCCCACCATCGACTGCCCTTCTCCATCCAGCAACTCCTCAATGTACAAATTTAACGAGAGCATCTGGCCAAGGGACTGCTCTTCTTCGAGCCCAACAAATGAACCGCTGCCTAGCATGCCCTTATGGGCCAATGGAACTGTCGAGAGGAGGCAAGTAAAGAACAATGCTGCCACAAAAGGGCGTTCTTGCCTCCTCCCTTCCGATGAATACGAGGCATTCATGAATATTTTCGAAGGTGGATCGCTTCTCTATTGCAATATGTCGTTTGAGGCCTTGTTAAACGTGAGGAAACAGCTTGAGGAGTTTGGGTTCCCTTGCAAAGCCCTAAATGACGGCCTCTGGCTACAGGTTTGTAGAATAAGTTTTGGTGTTGAGTTGCCACTATTTTCTCCTGTTTTTAAAGTGTGTGTTTTATAACATTTTCAATCAATAATTTGTAATGTGCTCATTCTCAGAAGAAAACTTCTGGAGACCATGCTTTCAAGTTTGAACTTCACTAAGTTTCTATTTTTAAGTATTGTACCACCAATTCCGGCACCAGGCATATGTTAATCTTTACTCTCTTCTATTTGTTTGATTTGTGTCATTTCATTTGCATAATTGTAATTTGTCAACTTGAGGTTTATGAGACTGTAACACGAAGTATGGCCAAAGCTTTTAGTTTTGTGTCATTTCATTTGAACTTCAAAATTATGTATTCCTCCCTCTAAAATTCATAATATCATATTTACCCGTCTAAATTTTCTAAAACTCACAAATTTACACATTATATTGTCTTTTCTATTAAAACTCATTTTAAATTTATGAAGTACCATTTTTACCCTTTATTATGAAAAATAAAAAATATACAATATGTTTAAGAAAAATGTCAGTCATCTAATTGGTCAGTTTCCAAGGGCAAATGGGTCATTTTTCTACTTCTGATGCATAATCAGTGACATTTAGATATATGCTTGTATAAGCGTAGAAGTACCTAACAAGGTCAAGAATGTCCTCAAGTACTTCTCGAAGTTTTTGAGGGGCATACATGAAATTATATATGACAGGGCTTCTTAACATTTTTTTTTTATTATTATATGTACAGATGCTTTTATGCCACCGAGTTCAGGCTGTAGTAGCAGACACATGCCGAAAATGCTGTCTTACAACCAACTTATGTGCATGTAGTCAAACATACACTTTTACCCATGGAGGCAGCGGTGTAAATTATTACAGACAAGACAATGATAGAAGCACCAGTCCCGGTAGTAGCAATATTAATATCGGCAATATATACCTCTCTGAGGCTCAAGGTGACGGTGGTAGCTTATTTGGGCCTTCACGTGTTCATGTAAGTTCAAGATCTCTCTCTTTATTTTTCTTACTTTTCTTCTGTTTCATTTTCGGTGACTTGTACAGACTACTTACAAATGGTCTATTGGGGTTTATCGAAATTTTGGTAGTCTTTTTGGTCTAGTTCTGAAAAGCAGGACCACTGTCAGAGATGTAATTGAATGATGATATCGTAATCATACCCAATGCAATACTGGTATGGTGATGTGACATTTTTCAAGAACTAAGGATACAATGCATTGTATGTATTTAATATTTGATATATAATATGAACTAAGGATATTTAATATTTGATATACAATAAATTGGATATATTTAATATACCCAATACAACTTTCATTTTTAGTAATCATATAATATATTTTTGTATCTTCAATTTGTTTATCAATGTTATCTATTATACAGCAGTGAATAAAAAAAAGAGCAAAATTAACTACTGAGAAAAAAAGAAAAAAAAGAAGCAAAAAGACAGTCTGGTTCTGGTCATGCGGGGATTTAGTCTCACATTGCTTATATAATCTCTCGGATTGCCCCTGATGCGATTAAAGGATATACAATTAGCTGATCACAGATTAACACAAATAAACTAAAAGGATAAGTCAAAGTAGAAGAGCCTTAATGGATTAAATCAGGTGTACTACTACATTTATGTTAGGTGAAATATAGCTTCATTTGACAACTATAAAATAACACTTTCTATTCATTGCATTTTTATACTCATTTACCCTTCATGTCTGAAATGTATTTCAGAGAGGGGGTGCTGATGGCCTAGCTGGCATCGGGAGGGGATCCACGAGTCCCGGGTCAAGTGCTGCATGGACTCCGACCCGTTTTGTCTTCTCACGGGTCCCAGTCGGACTGGGAACTAGGACTGAGTCAGAAACCGCCAGACTTGACCATAATGCGGAGATTTCAGGGGATGGTTTGACTGTTTTGGTTGGTCTCAGTGACGAGAGAGTGTATGATCCAAGTAGCATGAGTAATCGGTTCGGTGGACCTGCTGGTGCAGTTTCTGGCATGAGTGGGACCCAGGTGCAGATGGTGGATTCAAGGGAGGAGAATGGACTCGGTCTTTCGCCTGATTGGGAGATCTCTGAAGAAAGTCAAGAGAGTTCTACTATTTCTCTGGATTTTAAAACACCTCTAAGCCACTTCCCTCCATATCGCTTTGGGTAAGATTTGCATTTTTGAATTCCCTCTTTTGTATTTTATGTTCTGATGTTTAATTTTGTGCTTATATTAGGATTTCAAATAACCCCCTGTTGTGAATTTTCTCAATTAACAGTCAATTGGTGTACACTGCTTCAACCCGACCAAATTATAGCTTTAATATCTTGTAAAATTACTTTTTTTTTTTTACTGCTTAAATTTTAGGTTTTAAATAAATAAATCTAGCAACATTCATTTAACAAAAAAAGAAAAATGACAGTGTGGAATTCGAAGAAGTGCACCGGCTCACTGACGGCCAGGTTAAACATTCTCCTGAGGTGTTCTATGCTGGTTCCCTCTGGAAGGTTCGTTCTTGCTTTCAATATCTTAATTTTTTTTAAATGTGATTTTGATTTTTTTTTATTTTAATGTCAAGAAGTTTGTATTGTTTTTTTAATAGGTGAGTGTGCAAGCATTCAATGATGAAGACCCCCAGGGCCGCCGTACACTAGGTATTATCTTGTATCTATTATAATAAAATAAATGTTTAGTTAATCCTTTAATTTAGCTTACACCAAAGAGAAACACATCCATGAAGCAAAAAGAAAAAAAAGTTATTTATAAAATTATTGATGTATTCTACAGGGTTATTCCTACACAGGCGAAAGGCAGAGGTGACTGATCCCCTTAGGAAGGTTAGTGCATGTACATTAGCGTCATTTTTTAATTCATCATATCAATTACAAATGAGACCTAACAACTATATATGGTATATTGAAAAGGCCGTGCTGTGTTTACTTCTCTTATTGGCTCTTATTAGCCTTGATTGTGCAAATAAACATGATATAATCCTAAACACCATGATTTTGTTGGGGGCCTAACCATGGAATAAGGGGTTCAGGGCTCAGTTATCGCACCAAACGAGCATTAAATAGACTAGCCTAACTAGACATTAGCCTAAAGTTAGGCTGGCCGACCTAAATCGGAATAACTAATTTAGGCCTTAATTTTTAGTCCTTGACCAAACATCACCAAACTGAATTAAAACGATGTTTGCGGGGATTGGATGTTGGTCAGAGTTTTTTGAAACATTGGCTCAGTTAACATGAAACTATATACAGTAGGGTCAACCCAGTCATTTTTAGATGCTACTTGGAATTACTGTGAATGCTATGTGCTGTTTGCGAAGTAGTGAAATTTTGATTAGATTTGCAATTTTTATACTTTTGTGTTGTTTTTGGTTAAAAATGTCGTCTTTTGTTCAGGCTCACATGTACATTGACTCGAGAGAGAAGGTCACAGCTCGGTATAAGGTATGAACTTTTATGTCAATTAAGGTTTTTGATCAGGATTAGGTAACGTTAAGAACTTAATATTTAGGGATGACACAAATTTTGTGAAAAACTGTGCATAGTAATATAATATTGTATTGCGTGACGATATGGTACTATGCATAGCGCAGGTTGGTCCGTACTATGAACAGTTCTATATATTCTTCATATGAAAATGTACTTGCAGACTAAATTTTTTACATTTTTTGTAATTCTTTTTACTATTTGTTTAGATAGGTAGAAAATCACTACTTCAATGTTGGTGACTATCTAAAATAATGGTAAAAGAAATCTAAAAAATGTAAAATTTCATTCACAAGTACATTTTTATATGGAGATTATGTTGAACGGTTCAGATCGATTATTTGGACTTTAAAAATAGAGGTATTGATCCATAGTACGGACCAAATGTGCTATGCATAATACCATAGCCTCAATCAATTACTGAGTAATCTTTTGATGATATAATTACTAGTCAAGATAGTCTTACTAGTTATTTATTTATAAAAAATTTCAGCTAATTTGTCCCTCAAAAAGAGAAGTGATGGTATTTGGGAGCCTTAAACAAGCCGGCACTCTTCTACCGAAAGCACCGAAAGGATGGGGTTGGCGCACTGCACTTCTATTCGATGAGCTAGCGGATCTCTTACAAGGCGGGTCCCTGCGTATTGCTGCTGTTGTACAGGTAGTATGAATTGTTTGTACCGTGTACATATGTCGTGGCCCCGCATAGTTGTCTTTGTTTGTAAGTTAGCCGATCTAAAAATAGGTATATCTGTTGCTAGCACTGCTTGTAGTATTAATAATTTTTCTTTCTTTCTATAGTTTTATGTTTCCTCGTCAGTATGTAAAGGGGAATGCTCTGGTCTAGTTCAGCATGAATGAACAATCAATTAATCAATATCCATTTATAAACAAACCTAGGAAATTTTTACTTGATGTCAAAATTAATATAAAGTATGTCCATTTCCAAACCAAATAAACTCATTAATGAATCAATTAGTTTTTGTCCGTGTATCGCAACGGAAATATATTATAAGAGAATAAAAAAAAACTTATACAAAATTGACATTTTCATAAAAAGAAAATAGACTAAATGTCATATTAAATGATATTTACACATAAATAACATTTTTTTTAATCTTTTCAACATATTTTCATAAAAATTATCTCAAACAAAAAGTCATATTAAATAACATAACATTCTTTAAATAATATAAAAAAAAGAATATGACTAATTAATTATCAATCAATTTAAAAATTTCTTAAAGGGTTAAATAACATTAAAAGATGAAGAGTACGTGGTTAAATAAAATTTTGATTTCTACACAAAAAATATAAAAAAATGGATAAAATTAGAGTATTTGATCAGAAGGTTGATATGCAATTTGAAATTTCATCTTTAATTTTAATCAAAATCGTTGACGGATCAATATATAAAAATGGGGATTTGCAGTCCCATAGTAAAGAGATTTGATCTGTATTTTTTAGATCGTTGAAATTAACGAGTTTGGCAGGGCTGTATGTCAAAATTATCAGAAGTAGGGCATTGCCCGAGTTGCCTAATTCAGAGCTCTTAGACGAGAGCAGTTTGGACCCGATGGGCTCTATAACCGTCCGATCCGCTTTAAGATCTGTGCGCATGGATGCTAAAGCAAATGCACAAAAATATTAGCGCGATGTGCACAGCTTTTAAAGCGGATCGGACAGTTATAGAGCCCATCAAACTCATTTGAGTCCGATGGGCATGGGACCAACCTGCTCTGCTCTTAAACAGCTCTGTAATTGGACCGTCAACTCATAACAATTCTAAAGTAAACACAAAAAAAAAAAAAAAAGTGTCAGCATTATATCAAACGCGTCACAGAAACAAAATGTTGCATATAAGAAACCAGATTTACATTATGTTTCTCATTTGCCATAGAAGCAAAGGCAACGCACTGCAATTTACCTTCAGTGTCACAGTGTAATGCGGTTAATTAGGATTTAATGAATGGTTGCGGATTGAAGGTAGCAGAACACATTAGAGTAGTAAAAAATCGCTCAAACTCGTAACTCGCGAGCAATTCGCTAATTGCTCGCTTTAACTCGCATATTTACAAGTTGAATCAGTTCCAACTCGAGTCAGCTAACTTGTTTAATTAATGAATTGAGTTTGAGGACTCCCAACCGCTCATTAACAAATCGAATTACACGAAAGTTCGTCACAATAAATTTCAGGCCCTTCTAACTCACTGCTCAAAATTCGTCACAATAGTTTTGTTAATTTAAACAGTTAATTATGTTTAAATTGTTTGTTTTTAGATAAACTCTTACTAGTATATAACTATAACTAACTAGTATATAACTATAACTAAGAATATTAGTCAATGAAATGACCAACTCAAGTTGATAATGAGCTGAACTCAACCTGACTTTACAACTCGTTATTATCATTTCAATTTGAATTGACTTGCTCATTAACTTAATGAGCTGAGCCATGTTGGAAATAACTCACTCAAACTCGGCTCATTTATGGCCCTAGAACACATACTCTTCCAATGAAAATAATAACATTCTCTTTAAGAGTATGTACATATGTCTTGAAGAATTTAATGAGAGATAATTTCACCAAAAAAAAGAATGATAATAACAATAATCACAACACCAGAAAAAAAGAGAATTATACAAACCTCTACCAGTCTAAAGATCCGAACTAGGTACCGGACGACAGCAAGATATCAACAGAGATGATCAAACTGACATCTACATGAAAGAAATTACAAATGAACAAAAAGAGAAACACACTATGATTTATATACAAACAAACCAGGACATGGGCAAACCAAAGCGAAGCGATGTGTTATAAGTATAATATCGAGTCTAGTTGGAGTCACAACTCCACTTTGAAGTCGGTACGCAGTTCAAATAGTGACACCAGTGGCAGTGATCATTTCCGTTTTTACCCTTGAAAAGCATCACCAAGATAACTGTAAACCTGCCATCCGAAAAACAAACCATTGGTAGTTGCTCAAAACATGTTTGTTCCTTGGAAATATACAAGTGAGGCGCACTTTGGTCTGTATTACAGATCCAAATCTTTATTTGTAAAGTCTAAATAGTCGATCCGAACCGTTCATCATGATCTACATATGAAAATGTACTTGGTGGCCAAATCTTACATTTTATAGAATTTTTTTACAATGTTTTAAATAGGTAGAAAATCACTACTTTCGGAGCGACTGTTTGAACTTTCAAAATGCATTATGCATAATATCATAGACTCAACTCTTAAAAATCAGATATTTAAATTCATTGAGAGTAATTTTCTAAATATTATTACCCTGCTAGTAGTAGGAGAAGTGAAACGACCCACAAAACATACTGGTACGGCTTGTACTTGGATTTTGGTTGACTTGATTGAGGCAAATCATGTCGGTGCATCCAACCAAACTGTGGCCGGGGTAACAGAACAAACCCTAGAAGTAAACCCGCTATGAATCCGCCTATATGCGCAAAATTGTCAACATGTGGAAGCGTACCGATCGCCAAGTTCACCACGATAATGAACCCTAGTGTCAATATAGCAGCAGCCTAACAAAGAGAAGATAAAAACGGTAAAAATGTTATATAAATTGCAGAGAGATCCCTCACAATTGATCATTTCCAAGACATCTCTACTTTATTTAGAAGGGGAAATTTCATGTATACCCCTGAAAAACTTTGAAATTACGTATGTCCCTTCTAAAATTCCTAATATCATATTTACCTTTCTAAATTTCAAAAATTCACAAATTTACCCAATTTATTGTCTTCTCTATTAAAAGTTTAAAACACATTTGAAATTTATATAGTACCCCCATTTATTAGGAAAAAAAAAAAAATACGTCATCAACCTTCTAATTGGTCAGTTTTCGAGGGCAAATTAATCATTTATCTACTTCTGATGCATACACAGTGACATTTAGGTATATACTTGTGTAAGTGCCAAAAGTAGAAAAATGACCCGTTTGCCCTCAAAACCAACCAATTAGAAGGTTACCATTTTCCTGAAAAGTCTGTCCTCACTGTTGGATGATGTACTATAACATAAATATATAATGAAAAAATGGGAAACATCATTAATTGTCATCTACAAAAAATTAATAAACATCACTTTCTACTTTCTTATGATGGCACTGCTTTAAAAAGTTTAGAAGTATGTTGTCACTGCTTGATATATCTAAAAAACTACACAAAAGGGGAATTGATTGACATCATTTTCTAACTTTTCTAAAAGGCCATCTATTCAATTTCTATTATTATGTCAAACACCCAACTAACAGTTCTAACACAATATGACCTTCTCAAGAAAATGAAGGGGGTTTCTGTAATTAATTAACAGGACAGGGGCCTTTTTGCAAATCCATATTATTTAGTGTTTATACATACCCTGTTAGAGTAGATGCTCCAGTTTGTAATAAGCTCAGAAAGCATAGACCCAAGTAAACCAAATAGAGCACCGGATGCACCAACTGAGACACCATTTCTCAAAAAAAGAGCCGAGAGGACATTGCCACCAAATCCCGATACAAGGTATATCAGACCAACTCTCACTGAAATATTTAAAGAGTCATATAAAAGGTATATCAGACATTTCTGTCCTATGTATCCTCGTTAATTTCTCTTGTTTGCATATAAACCCAACAGTAGTTACATTTAATATTGCCCCTTACCCCTGACTCCAATGCCTAAGTACAAAAAAAATATTGGTACAACCTAATTATGAAAATATTTGCTGGGTTAATATTTGAAAAGAAGAGGTCCAGGGCATTTTAGTCATATTAGACTCCATTAACCTTGTTATTAAGTATTAACCATGTCAATTGCAAAAACAAGAAATGTCTGTATTACATGCAAATAAGCAACATTACAGGGTTTAAAATTTAAATTGCATTAAGTAACTGATAAAAAAAAAATCAGTAAGTGAGATTATGAGCTTACCGAACCCAAATTGTTGCTCCAAGCGAATTCCGACAAATAGAAGACTAAGCATGTTAACTAACAAGTGGATTAAACCGGCATGAAGCCAAATACTTGTAATAAGCCTCCATCCTTGGTGCTGATTTACTACTTTGTCCCAAACTAGACCCCCCATTTTCTCTAACCTGAAAAAACAAATAGATGTATGATTTCTACCTTTTTATTACCACCTCATCTAATTTTTATAATTAACTAACCTAGTAAAGTATGATAGAAAGACATACTTGTAAAAGCAAAGCAAAAAGTTACTCAAAAAGGGTTCACTACTTCACTTAATGGAATAATAATAATAGACTAATCATCATACAATAATTTCCAATCATGACACCTCAATCATGCAATTCCCCTTCTCAAATAAATATCACAACTTTTTTTTTTTCCAACATGAGCCAAAAAGAAACTTCAAAATTACGAATCGCATATTTCCCCTCTTAACTTAAAAAACTCACAAATTTACCCATTTTATTGTCATTTATAACAAAACTCATTTTAAATTTATAAAATACCTATTTTACCCTCAATTAAAGCAAAAAAAAAAAATATGTACCATGTTTAATAAAAATGTCGGTCTTATAATTGGTTGGCCGGTTTTGAGTGAAAACATGTAATTTCAAAGTTTAGATGTCGAAATACGTAATTTTGCAGTTTTTGAGGGGTATACATGAAACAAGACCCCCATCATTTTAACTAACCTGAAAAACCAAATAAATGTAACATTTCTACCTTTTTCTTTTTCTTTTAATGGAATAATAATACACTAATAATCATACAATAATTTCCAATCATGACACCTCAATCATGCAATTAAAACTCAAAGATCACAACTTTTCTTTCTTTCTACTAAAAGAAACAAAATTGGGGATAACCAATAAAAATTGAACTTACGTGGAAGCAGAGGGACCAAAGAGAGGGTTCTCTCGAAGGGGCTGGAAGGAGAAGCGACGGAGAGCTCTGACAACGCAATCTCCAAAGGGACTTGGATGCTTGGGGCAGTTATTGACAAGCATCTCAACTATGAACACCGCTACACTCGCGATCAGGATCAACGGAACCAGCCATGGTTTCCACCTCCGCTCCTCCTCTACCATCGATGATCCTCCTTCGTAGTAGTACGGAGCGCTGCCACGTGTCTTGGCTGCGCCATCGCTTGCCATCTGGTTACGATTGTTAGGTTACAGAAAGAGAGAGAGATGTAGCATAGAAGCGTTGTTGGTGTATAAGAGAGGTGAGGTGAGAGTGTTGCTTGGCTTGGAAGGGGCAAAGTCGGTAAGAGTTATAATTATACAGAGAGAGAGAAACAGAGGGAGAGTGGTTCGAGTTCAGATTCTCTCCGGTACCGTAATAGAATATCCTTATAGAATTTGTGTATCTGAACCGTTTTTTTTAACTTGGTACAAATCTCAAATCCCAGTAATACTGCCCCCAGCGTTAGCACTACTCTCAAAGCAAATGGAAGTTAATCTCAAACTGTAAAGTGAGGGGAATCTTTTACGGTACCTGGGAGAATATTTTCCGAGTGGTTCTGGTAGGGGCGAGAGGAGAGGTGGGAGAATCATATAAGCTAAGGTAACAGAAATTTTGAATTTAGATCTGGATCGTTCGATCCACATCGGCACGAATATTAAAGAATATCTTGCATTCCACCTCGGATCTGATTGACCGGGATTCTGATCGGACGGTCTTATCTCAAACTCAAAATTTCAGGTACTTGAGGGTATAGGGACATGAGAGAAAATATTAAACAATTTGAGTTAAATTATTTGATGTGACAGACAGAGAAAGAGAGAGTAGTAGCTTGAGAATTCATGTCACATGAGGTAACGGAAATTTTTTATTTTAGATCCGGACCGTCCGATCTGATCGGATTGGTTCGAATTCTGATCGAACGGTTCAAATTGAAGCACAAAAATTGAGTTACTGCAGAGAATCAACTGCATAGTCGAGAGAGAGTATTTTGATGGAGTGGATACGTCTTTTCTGACAAGTGGGGTAACCCGTGTGGGTCTGAATTAATAAAAAAAGAAAAAGAAATACATGACTAGATGGCATCTGGTGTACCACGTGCACCGTTCTGGGCGTGACACGTCAGGACCAGTCTTGATTTTGTTCGATCTGAAAGATTAATTGAGTTTTAATTTGATAATGAAACGCATTATATTATTAGATATTTTTGGCAAGCGAATCTACTAGGCTAATAGCATATTTGTCATCATTTGCCTCTCTCTCACTTTTACTTGTGTGTTTTATTTAAAAAAAAAGAAGATTAAATATCTTTGAAGAAATGAAATTGGTCATTCTGAGGCTCGTACCATATTTGTATTTTAGATTTGAACCGTTAGTTAGATCTATTTTGACACAAATATTTAAATATCCATTGTATTTTATCTCAGACCGAATTGATCTCGAATCTGATCAAACATTTTGAATTTGACTCAAAATTTAAGTTACTTCATAAGATCCGGACTCCATTATGAGCCTTCACTCTTCTTGGAAATATCATAACACCATCTTCATATCAAATATGACATTTTTTGCTAGATTAATAATTTTAGTATTATCTATTAATCAATTTTATGATATTTTCATCATTGTAATTACTTCTTATTCAAATTGTGAGTGGAAATTTTGCAATTTTAACATTTCTTCTCTGTAATTGTCAATTATTAACTGATATGACAGTTTTAGACATGTCAGAAATTAAAATTGATTTTTTTTCATATTAGTTTTTGTGATTATTTTACAAGTGAGATAAAATATTCTAACGCAAGTGAGTATGCTTCTCTTTGCTAAAAAAACATATATATTTTTTTCTTGTTACAATTTGAACACGAATATAATTTTTGTATGCATTGAGCATGTTCCATACAACACTTTTTCACAAAAAAAAAAATTAAGTATAAAGGCAACACAAATAAACAAACAAGTAGAAAACAAAAAACCATTGTGCACGTGTCATTCCTTAATTAATTTTCTCCAC
The DNA here is from genome assembly GCA_024447775.1 of Carex cristatella. NCBI lineage: Eukaryota > Viridiplantae > Streptophyta > Magnoliopsida > Poales > Cyperaceae > Carex > Carex cristatella. Next base: position 4,574,424 of record JAJHPF010000007.1, read on the forward strand.
TTGGATCAAAAGTTTAATCTGATTACGACAACTAATTTTTATTTGGCACGTGTCACACTTTCATGTAAAAAATATTTAAAATTCAATTAAAAATGCTTAGAAATATTTATAATATTAAGATATTTTAACTATGCTTGCATGACCTTCTCTTTTGAAGACGCGTGGCATTACTCTTTTTTTTTTTTTTTGAGAGAAAGTGCCATCATAGTATGTCTGATTATAATCTTTCAATTAAATTTGCTTTGTTCAAACTAAGCAAATAATCAATTTTATAATTACTTAATTAAGACTGTTTCTTTTAATTAAATTTGCTTCTATGTACTAAATTATGGTGTCTGGATTATTTATATCTAACAGCGTATAATAAATTTTAGTTAGAAGCAGATTTAGAATTTTAATCAGAAATAGGCAAAATTAAAATTCTAGATAACTTATCCGAGCATTTGAGCTCGAGCCAAGGAGTGGTTGCAAGTCAAGCAGATGATCTGAGAAGAGCTGAAGAGCTGAGAAGAGTTGTTGCGTCGAGACCTTACCTAGCGACTCGTGTTGCTCTTCTTTTCAGTTTATTGTTTTCTTTTATGAAACTTGAATGGGCCGAATTGGCTGTTCGGCACACACAAAAAAGAGAGAATTTGGTGTCAAAATATCATCTCGGTGCTTATGTTTTTGTAAAACTCAAACTTCTTAAGTTGGTTTGGTAATTTTTTATTTATTTATAATTTCTAAAAAAAAAAATTTTTGGGTCTTGCTGAGTTCGCTTCTGACCTAGCCGACCTCGATAAAGAAAATGAATTTGTTAGATGCATGAAGTTGCTTTAAAATTCGTACTGATACATAACAAACGGTTCTGATCTAACCTGACACAATTCCAAATTCCAAATTATGGCATGCTGCCAAGTGCCAACTAAAAGATAAGGTAAATTACTCCCCATTAAATTCATTTATGATCCTAGTTGTCAAAGCCAGAAACCTGCCATCAAGAAATCAACTAATTTAATGCATCTTTACAATGGTAGAAATGTAGTTCACTTCTAGTAAAATTTAATCTACATAATTTTTAACTTTTGAAATTAATATTTTCGTCTGTGCTATTTTCTTTAAATAATTAATCATAAAATTATTATTTTTTAAATATTTGATAACATCATGTCTATTTCTTAAACGAATATATTTATAAGTATTTGGGATGCATGTGCTCAAATCCTACCGTCCATCAGATATATTATTAATTTTTGTTTAGTTGTTAGATGCCAATTATTTGAATGCATGTATTCACATAATATAAATAACAATTTAAGACCAGCACCATTTTGTTTTCCCCTTGTATTATAATTTTCCATTTCATTGATTTTTTTTATTACATATTTCGTTTACATTTGTCATGCAAGATGATGCATCAACAATTTCTTAGTTACATTCCTTTTGTACTTGCACCTCATCTTTTTCAATTCTAAATTTTGTTTGGTTAGGGTTTATATTTTATTTTTATGTTATGTATATCTAATTAAATGCTTAAATAAATATTTATTTGTGTTAATTCCTGTATGATAAATTTTAGTATCATAGCTATTCTTAATTATAAATTTTAGTGCTAAATACTATATTTGAACTCGAAATACATTGTAAAATTAAATAAAATTCCTTATAATATATATTACTTTAATTATTAAGAAAATAACAAAAATATAAGAATTCTGAAATTCAATTATTATAGATACACTTGCTCTTTCGCCAGCTATGTTCGGGTTTAGAAATTAGAATAGTTTGGTATCTTATTTTGTCTTTTCTTTTTCCATATTAATATAAAACAGAATATATGAGAAAAGCATAAATTGGAAGACTATTAAATCCTCAGGAAAAATAATTGGATTAGATAATTATATAAATTGTTTTTCTTATGTATATGAAATGAAATTTTTTTAGTTAAAATAGCACATAACTTGAAATAAATATTAAGATAATAGTGTCTGACCAATAAGTATATATCCAAGTTAAAAAGAGAGTTGAAATTTTTATAGTATTATAAATTAGTATTTCAAATTATTATTAATTTACTAATTTTTGATATATTATATAACTTGTAATTAGTATTATATTTCAATCATATTCAAATATCTCAACTCTAATATATATTATAATTATAATATTTTGGTTTTCACCAATATCTAATTTGTTATTTTTAAAAAAATAGTTTATCTATTTTAGAAGCAATTCATAAATAGATAGCACAAAATGACTTAAATAGATAAATTTGAGTTGTAAATGGGGTCACAAGATATTCATTTGTTCACACTAAAGGGCTTCGAGTAACACACTTTATTCTTGAACTAGAAAATAAATAAATAAAACTATTAGATTATTAGATAAGTACGGATTTTGATATACAAGATAGCCGTATCAATCATAAGTATAACCTTTCTTTTTAGAATTCTTTGGCTATGTTTAGTTGTGCAGCAAGAGGCGGAGCAAATCTTACTCTATATTTAAGAAACCAAATGAGGGTTAAAAAAGAGAAGTAAGATAGAGTAACATGTGATTTGATCTAGAATAGATTACTCAACCTCTTTATATGAATTAACTTACTCTATAAGCTTTTATCAAACATGTAGAACTCATTGTTATAGACATAGGTTTATTTTCTAATATCTTACTTCTCTAGGTGGATTATTTTAAGCCACAAATTAAACTATCAAACGAGATATAAAATTCGTGAAATAAGATTGAGTACTTCATTTAATCCTCATTTATTTTACTCCACAGTTCATAATCAAACATGACCTAGATTCAGAAGGACTATAGATAATTGTAAACCAAGTACATTTTTGATGAGAAGTAAACCAAATACATATTAAGATTAAATTTAATCGTTTAACAGAGAGCGCAGGTTTAATTTCCACATGAAGCATCTAAAATGAAATATATACCAGAATTTTATGAGAGTTACTTAAAAAAACTACAAATATCTGTTGGATTTAAAAACAAAAAAAACGAAAAAAGAGAAAAATTCTATCAAGATATCATAAATGAGAAATGTTAGGTTGAATACGAAAACTGTTAGATTTAAATTTAACGTATATAATTATTGTCAATATCGCCAAAGCAACTTTATTTACCTTTCTTTTTTTTTTTTTTTTTTTTTTTTACGTTGTGAATGGATTTTCATTCTAATAATTTTACAATATGAATGCATTATTTGTTTTTTACATGTGGGTTGTAGGCTAGGCTATAATCAGGGGAGGATGCAGGATTTTTGCCGAGAAGGGGCAGGAATTGAGTTCAAATAGTTTATTTGATTCAAACTCATTAACTAATCGGATACTAGATAAAAAACAATAAACATAATAAAAATAATAAAAGTAACATACTCTTACATAATAAAAACAACAAAATAATATCATTTTACATATTAAAAAACAACAAAGTTGGTTTGAACTCGTAAATTTCTAATAAAATCTCTATAAAAATAACATAATTTCTCATTAACAGTGCTTTTGAACTGATTTAACGAGCTTTTAGGTTCTAGAGAGAGGCAAAGTGGTATCAAACCCGTATTTTTCCACTGATTTAACTGTGGGTGATGCTAATTTTTTTTTTTTTTTTTAATAGTGTTTTTAATTGTCTAGCTATATCCATATATTTAGTAGTCATTGCAAGTACCAAAAGTCACGCAATTTCCAATTCCGGACTCAAAAGTAAATTTAGAAAAACACCATGATTTTCTTGGAAAACCTAGATATATGAAATAACGAGAGATATTGTGCAACAACATGTACTTAAATAAGCCGCTGATTGTCCATTTAGGTTGGTAGGATGTAAGATATATATGACTTAGAAATTTATTTGGCTGCATTTATTTATGTTAAAACTTAAAAGAAGTTGGGATACCTATAGTTTCACACTAACACGAGTAATTGAACTGGCAATTAAGACGATACACATGTTCAATTGAAGCTCTTTATTATGCGGTCCTCCCTTTTTAGTCCAATTTATAAAATCCTTTAAGAAAAATAAAGGATAGTAATTAGTGTTAATCAGAGATTAGAATAATAACTATTTAAAAGAATGGAAATAAAAGATAGTTTAATTGATTGCTTACTGGTTGTAATTAATACTTCATTATTTTGTAATCCATACATTCTGTTTTATTGGTTGGCTGATTTGGATTCACCACAAACACTCCATTTGTACGAGGCCAAAAGAAGAAGATCTAGTGTTCTCTGCGGTTTAATATAATTTTTAATATTTAATAAAAAAATAAGATTTTTTTTTAAATTAAAAAAAGAAGTCGTAGTAATAGATATAAGTGTAATCCAGTGACCTCTGAAAGACTGGTGCGAGGACAAATGGATTCTCCTGGGCCTGGGACTGAAGGAGGACATCACACATGTAATCTACTGCTTGTCTGGGCGCCATATCGAGAGAGGCCTCATTAATGCGTCCGGAGTCCAAAAAGGCACAAAATTTGTGTTCCATTGTCGAACACAACTTGCTCAACTGCCTACAAATTATTAGATAATTAATTAAACTAGAGAAAAGTGTTTGATACTATTGAACAAATTAACCAACTTACAGTGTGAAAACAGTCCGAATCGAGATATCGAGTCATCCACATGTTAGCAAAAGCTTGATGTCATTGTAATGGTCCAGAATTGGCCCACCATCATGGTAGCACTCTCTTTGTAGAACTTCAGCAACAGCAACAAAAACTTCTGCTCTTTAGGTAACTCCATCAAATGAGTGTGAGTGTGAAGTGTTTTCAAGTCGGATGGCAGTAATCACCATTCGTTTTCCTCGACCAAAGGTCAGTCATGTGAGGATTGCCTTTCGTTATTGTTGTTTTCCAATTTTTAGGTTGTGCTCTATCAGCTTGATCACCCAAACCCGCATCCGGCATTAATTCATCTAGTAGTTGATTTTTGTGCAAGGAAGAGCCTCTCTTTTTGCTATTTTTAGGTTGATTTGACATGGCTCTAAACTAGAGTTCGACCAATCTGAAAGATAACAAGACAGGTTTAATAGCTTAAAACAAGATATTCAATTATTGGTTGAACAAAGTTTCCTGTAACTGATTAAATATGATGAAATTAGAAGAACAACAACACACACACAAAAACTGTGCTATTTGAGTCCTAAATTTCTAAATATCTACAGGAATCATGACAGTTAAATGGAAAATTCTTGTTAATTATTAAAATTAATATTTTCAAGTTATACTTCTCGTACATGTAAGGTGCATGAATGAGAAATGTTAGGTCGAATAAGAAATATTCTATCAAGAAATATTTGTTGGATTTAAAAAAATAAAAAGAAAAATTCTATCAAGATATCATAAATGAGAAATGTTAGGTCGAATAAGAAAACTGTTAGATTTAAATTTAACGTATATATTTATTGTCAATATTTCCAAAGCAACTTTATTTACCTTTTTTTTTAATTTTACATTGTGAATGGATTTTCATTCTAATAAATTTACAATGTGAATGCATTATTTGTTCTTCTAGGCTAGGCTGTAATCTAGGACAAACGTCTCTGCCAAGGAGAGGCAGGAATCCGGTTCAAATAACTTATCGGATTCAAATCCATTAACTAATCGGATACTAGATAAAAAAAAATCAACATAATAAAAAACAATAAAAATAACATACTCTTACATAATAAAAACAACAAAATGATATCATTTTACATATTAAAAAATAACAAAGTTAGTCTAGATATAAATTTCTAATAAAATATCTATAAAAACAATACAATTTCTCATTAATAGTGCTTTTGAACTGGTCTAGCGAACTATTCAGTTCCAAAGAGGAGCAACACAATTTTTAGGGAGAAATAAAGTGGTATTGAATCTGTATTTTTTTTTATTAAATTTTAAAATTCAAAGAGGGACGGTCGCTCTCGTCGGCTCAAGGTGGGTCCGTCTCTGGCTGTAATGATTTAGTGTGAGTGTGAGTTTATAAGTACTGTTTAATAACGGAAGGAATGAAAATTGATGCACGGATAGATCCAAATTAAACTCAACCCATATTCAAATTATATTAATATATAGACGGGCTGAATTTGAACAATATTTGGATGGCCCATTAATCAGCCCATATGGATCCATCACATCCCCTCTCCCCTCCTTTGCTCGATTCTCTTCATACTGGTATAATTCCTATTTTCTTGTTTAATGTTGGGATGTTCTTGATAAATTCGGGGAGCTAATTATATTTATAACTAGTTGTATTAATATCATCTCAAATGTAATGTTTTGTGGTTGTTATGTCAAATTTTAAACCTTACCGGGCGCTTCACTTGATTTTTTTTTTTTTTTTTTGGAATTTTGCAATTGAAAGTTTATACATAAAATTACTTCACTTAGTAAGTTTATACATCCAAAAATTTATCCCACAAGGTTTAAACCTTACAGAGTCATGTAATATCATCCCAAAATTACTTCTAATTTAAGAGGGTAGAAATTTTGCAATTGAAAGTTTTATATCTTTGTATTTATGAATTTTTAAACTGAGATGACAAGTTTAGAAAGATTGTTAATTTAGCATGCATGCAAAATTAATAATTAATTCTGTATTTCTGCAATTAAAATTGAATTTTTCATATTAGTTTTTGTAATTATTTTACAAGTGAGATAAAATATTCTAACGCAAGAGTGACTATGCTTCTCTTTGCTAAACACACACACACACACACACATACTGTTACAATTTGAACACGTATGAATCATTACAGAATAAAATATAACGATAGATGCATGTCAAAACATATGGATTTAAAGCGATTAACATCTTCCATACAACACTTTTCACAACAACAAAATAAGTATAAAAGCAACAAAAACAAACTATGAAGTAGAAAAAAAAAACATTCATTGACCTGGTTATGATTAAGTGTATCCTCATATCGTTGAAGGATGCCTCGGACCTCGTCAGCACTGTATGTCTGTTCGCCAACACTACTCGCTGTCTTAGTATGTTGTTTGAGAAAGAGCCGTCCTTCAGCTGGCGGCCTAATTGCACAGCCTCCCAATGTTCTGAGTTGTGGGTCTTGCGGCACCAATCCAGTACCATTTGTTTCCATCTGTTGGTGTCACGACCAATCCAGGACCAATCTAGCTGTTCTAATTCCTCTGGGCCGGCATTTTTTTTTTTCCATAACCAATAAATAAAATAAAATAATATTAATAACCAATATTTAAAAAAATTACACTCATAACCAAACCGCTTTCCGGAGGGGCGGTTTACCCTTCATACCAAACCGCCCCACCGTGGGACGGTTTACCCCTGGGGGCAGTTTGCTACAGTATTTTTTATTTTTTTATTTTTTATTAGAATTTGAATGTTTCAATCTAAATAATTAATGTATTTGTTTGAAATTACATATACTATGTAAAATACATATATGAAATTAATGACTAAAAATATACGGAATGCTTGAATGTATTTGTTTGAATGAAATTGGTAACATTTAGAGTGAAATATTATTATTGTACATAACAAATTATAAGTTATTTTGAAGTAAATTGTTAATTTGAAATCCTCTCGGAAGTATGAAGATTGTTAATTTGATTAAATTCTTGATTTTTAACTTAGAGCTCAAACCACTTGATACACCCTCATTTCCAACAAGAACCACTTGATCCAATGAAAAAATTCAGAGTCAAAAATCCTTTGAACAGATGCTTAGATTTCAGGCTTTTCTTAAAATTATCACATTCATGCAGTAAATAGGCCAACTGTATTTGCATCATGCATTTAGTGCTGTGTTGCAGGAATTAACAAATTAAGAATATTAATTGAAATCGCGAAAACTAACTCGTTATAATTTAGACTGAAAACTACCGCAAAATTTTAGTGCTTCATTAACTCTAACCAAACAAGGAATACTCTACCTCAAAGGAATATTCCTTAAAGTATTCAATTTTAGTGCTTACTCATTTTTCAATCTAGCAACATATAATTTATATCACTCGATTTGATATTGGCAATCTGATAACAATTAACTTCAAAATAACTTATAATTTGTTATGTACAATAATATTTCACTCTAAATGTTACCAATTTCATTCAAACAAATACATTCAAGCATTCCGTATATTATTTTTAGTCATTAATTTCATATATGTATTTTACATAGTATCTGTAATTTCAAACAAATACATTCATTATTTAGATTGAAACATTCAAATCCTAAAAAAAAGAAAAAGTTATTGTAGCAAACCGCCTCCCGGGAGGGCGGTTTGGTATGAATAGTAAACCGTCCACGGTGGGGCGGTTTGGTATGAAGGGTAAACCGCCCCCCGGGGCGGTTTGGTTATGAGTGAATTTTTTTTAAATATTGGTTATTAATATTATTTTATTTTATTTATTGGTTATGGAAAAAAATACCGGCCGAATAGAGGTTCATTCTGCTTTACCTAGCTAATTATCAGAAAACATTTATTATTACATGCAAAATAAGAATTTACATATAAAGTTCATACAATTAACTATATTTAACCTCTCTTTCTTGCACTTAATTAGTCGATCCTTGGGCCACGACAGAATAGTACCGCGCGCATTATTATATATTCGTATTCTTTGTTTATATATTATCTGATTAGGAAACTTGAACTAGAGGTGGAATTAATTCTATACATTGAGTGGGCACCTGAATGTGACAATCTACAGGGTTAATTATTCATACTTCTCAACAATGTTAGGTACATCTCCTTGTCTGCTTCTAATATTGAGCTGCTTGACAACAATTGACTATTGAGAGTTTGCTAGTCTCCAGAAACGATGAAGTCTATCCACCTACCACTTCGTTTTCCAGTACTGTATCGTTGATTTGGGTTATGCTATTATATATTATGTACATCTACATAAGGACGTCAAATAATTAGGTGAAATTGTGGATAATATAATTAATATTATATAAGATAATAAAGATAATCTGAGCCCATGTATACATAGAAGGGTTGTCATTTTAGCTCCATTCCAGCCATAATTCTGGTAAATGTCCCGCTTCAATTTGAAGAAGTATTCACATTTCACAAATACACCACTTTCAAAAAGATGGTTATTCTTTAGTTGGTATATATATCAGTGTTGTAAATAACGGTATGTGGTCGTCGGACGGACGGGGTACCGCCAAGCGATTAATCAGTATGCGGCCGATTAATCGGAAATATGCGGACAATTTAACGTTTTTATTAAATTTATGTATATATATCATAATTTATTAAAAATTATTTATTTAACTTATTAAACTTATTAAATAAACTTAATTTAAGTTAGTTTTATTATTATAACATGACACTGCTTATTTCTTCCTAACATGTAAGCATTTTGCATGCGTAAGTAACACATTTATTTAATGAAAAATAAATTTGAGAATTAAGTTTTTTCAAATACTAATAACAAATTATTTGAATGAAAGAAAATATTCTAACATAAAATCACTAAATTTAATTTATGATAATAATATAATTTCATAAATAAACATGTCGTACTAATTAAAAAAATTACATCAGTAAGTAAAAAAAAAAATATATGGTATATAAATAATAGAAAAATTAATCAATTTCAAAGTAAGTAAGAAGAAAAAAAAACATATATAAAAAATATTAGATGAATATCCAAACATAGATAAAACTACAATACATGATTTATAAACCTTATTATCACACACTATTATAAGAATAAAAAAAAAAACAATGTGAAAAAAAAATTCACTAGAATAAACGGAAAAAAACAGGAATAAACGTAAATAAACGGGAATAAATGGCCGATTAATCATTTTTCCCGCCAACAGGCACCCGTTAAGCGTATTCGGAACGGTTTGGCCGCCGTTTCCGATTAAACGGCCGTTTTTCCCGTTTTTTACAACACTTATATATATATATATATATATATAGGGATGGGCTATGGTGAGTTGCGAAGTAAAACAATGTTTTACTTCACGCTCGTATGCTAATTTGAAAATCCAAAAAACTGATCCGAACAGCTCAACATTTTCTCCATATTGAAATGTGCTTGGAGACCAAATTTTATATTTTTTGGATTTTTTTTACTATTTATTAAGGCACTTTGAAAATGACAGATCCGGGTGAACACTAAAAAACAGTAAAATTTTCTGGATCATTGGATCAGCGATTTTCAAAGTGGCTTAATAAATAGTAAACAAATTCAAAAAAAATGTAAAATTTGGTCTCCAAGCATATTTCAATATGGAGAACATGTTGAGCGTTCGGATCGATTTTTTGGATTTTCAAAATAAAAATATGAGCGTAAAGTAAAAATGACCTCTTATTTCGTAACTCGTGGAATAGTCATTCCAAGACAACAATACAAGCCCTTGAGAAATCCTTTCCAATTTCCTTGATGAATTTCTCATCTCTATTATTTGATTGTGGAAGAGGAAGATAACCTACTCATCAGTTCCATCTAAAATAAATATTGTTTAAAAAACTGAGCTGTGTTGCATCTTATATCTTGAGGACCAATTCTTATATAGGGTAACATATCTAGCACTACGCATGCGGCCACACAAAATTATGTGCTGCTTGGACAAATCTCTAGACAATGGTTCTTCTTATTTGCAAATCTCAAAATCAGTCCATCGATGATTTAATCTTTGCTTAAATCATTCTACATATTTATGTACCATACTCTATTGAATACATAGATTATCAAATATTTTAATTTCATATTAGATAAATTAATTAAGACAATAATTTATGACAGCATACAATTCATAATTATATTACATACACGCTCATGATTATAATCCAAGAATATAACCTCCCATCGAACTATCAAAGTATGCATTCCAAAATTTCCACTGATATCGATAGGTACCAATTGGTCTTTAATTATTTAATTAGATACACAGTTCTCATTGAAGATCATACAATGGAAAAATATAAACCATTCGTTTATTCAGATAATAGAATATCCACAATTACACACACGATAAAGATACCAATCACAACATAAAACATATAACACTTAGATTTAGACGATATATATAATACAAGTATAGTTGCTAGCTGTTTCATGAATATTACACAAGTATGATAAACAAGAAGGCCGGGTTCACCCCTTTTAGTAGCTAGGCTAGCTAGCTGTACGTACCAGCTTACGAACAATGATGAATTATATATGACGGTACATAGTAGGAAGTGGATTAATTATGATTTTAGGTTCTTCACAATCTGCATAAACACACAATGTGGTTACATGATGCTACAAGATGGCTCCGTGGATTCATAGGCGATATTAGGCTGCTGACTTGGCTCGCAACCCCACTGTTCCGTGGGTTCATAGGCGATATTAGGCTGCTGATTTAGCTCGCAACCCCACTGTTCCGTGGATTCATAGGCAATGTTAGGAGTGGATTCAAAGATGATATTAGGCTGCCGACTTGGCTCGCAACCCCACTGGTCCGTGGATTCATAGGCAATATTAGGCGTGGATTCAAAGATGATATTAGGCTGCTGACTTGGCTCGCAACCCCACTGTTCCGTGGATTCATAGGTGATATTAGGCATGGATTCAAAGGCGATATTAGGCTGCTGACTTTGCTCACAACCCCATTGTAAACGATCCCCATGACGAGGCCCACTGCCCCACCTAGACCCAGACCCGCACCTTCCAGGCCAACTCTCAACCCCACAAGTGCAACGCCGGTAATTGTTGGACCATGCTGTCAAGCACGGACAAGGAGGAGCAAAACAAACCATTGTAACTTGTGGCAGCCATGGATACATCGGCGGCTTTGGTGGCCACAGATACATCGGTGGGTTTGCACTGTCGTCTTTCTTATCTCCGTCTTTCTTATGATCTTCTTTCTTTTCTTCTTTTTTCTTTTCATCTTCCTTGATGTCTATGCCATTGATTTTGCCACGAAGCCTGGAAAACAGTGTTCTTTTGAGTTCGTTCGGATCAAAAGTGCCAGATACCCGCACAACGTCTTTTTTCTCATCATAGGCAATTGAAACAATACTGCGGTGTATACCTAATTAACGAGAAAACAAATTACAAGAATATATGTAGTTATTTACTTGCTTATGTTCATAATATATTTGTAAATATATGCACAATGTAGCAAAGATTTTGAACAATTCTTATATATGTCATATATTGTACTTTGCAAGTAGCAGAGATATTGCTGGATTGCTTGTCGACATTCCCCATCACTTAGGTCCGCACTAATAGCGAGTGTATACATCTACAATTAATGAAATTCATTTTACGATTAATTTTGAAGTAATTGAAATAGCTTGTAAGAGAATGAAAATGGAATTTAATTTTGAAATTAACTAAATGCGCACCTTGTCTCTCCCTTTGTTAGATAGAGCTTGGAACGAAGAACCTCCAGTTTTAGTGATTCAATTATTTTGTTGAAAGGTATCTTCTATTTAAACTGTCCTAGGCATTCGTAGCTGACAATTTTTTTTTTTTTTTAAGGTTAGTGATTTTGAATACTTACTAATAATTTCATTTATAAGAAACGTTTTTACAATGAGTCAAATGACCGTAATTCATAAATCTATTCTTACAAAATCTTTTTAACTAATATAAAATTATAATATTCTTATAATAATTCTAATACCTTAATCATCATCTTGCTCCACGACCGGATTCGGTTCCTCCCCTCTCTCTCATTCGGATTTAGATCTGCTGAAATCCAAAATTCATGAACAGTAACCTGAAATACCTGAAATCCGAGATCCATCCGTCCAATTTTTTCTGTGCACGCATCTCAAAATAGCTGATTTTTTTGTACACGTATCTCGAAACAATTCAATGATTGGATCTCAGATTTCAGGAATTTCAGAGTTACTGTTCATGACCATTGATTTCGCAGATTTGGATCCCTCTCATTCTCCCCTCCACTCGAGAAGGTAGAACCGAGAGATGGGAGGTGTTGCTTCGGAACGAGGACTACAAGCCTAGCAGAGAATTTTTGTTCTATAGTAAAAAAATAAGAGAGAAATAGAAAGAGTATTGGTAGTGAGATCGGTATATATTCTATTGATCTTAATAATCCAAAAGTTAAGATCAGTAGGAATTCCTTCAATTGTAACTCATTTTATTTTTTTCAACATGACGCATATATAGATGGATGGTTCTTCTATTATATCTCTATTAAAATATAAAAACTTTTTAAGATATAATAGAATAATTTCATCTATTTTCTTAAAAACTTTTATTTTTTACTAGAAAATGTTAAAAAGAAAAAGAAAAACTAGTTTGGATCTATACAATTTTTATCGATTAAAATTGTTAAAATTATTAAAATTGATAAAATTTATACCAATCTTAAAAAATATACACTTTTTATTTATTTCTCTTCTTTTTTATTATTAAAAAAAAAAAATCAGCTCCCACATCCAATAAGACAGAAACCAGTCTTCCCTTTTTTTTTTTTTATTAGTTCTTTTATATTTTATGGTCTGTGCAGTATATTTTGTGGTCTTCAACTGCAGTATATTTTTTGGTCTTGAAGACCGTGACAGTCCATCGATCGTAGTACTAACTATTTGTCGGATACATTATTTTATATACCTGCAGAAAAAAAAAATATATACACTCGTTATTAACAACCCCACACACACAGAGTTGGCTAATATTAAACATTTGTTCCAAAACTGTGGTAAAATATTTCAATTTTTATATTTTAAAAGTTCAAATAGTTGATTCCAACTGTTCAACATTAAATCTGCATTAAAATATATTTAGAGATAAAATTTTACATTTATTGAATTTTTTTACTATTTATTAAATCAGTTTTAAAATTCCTATTTTCAATAATATAGAAATTTTCCACTATTTATTAAAAAATCAATAATTTTAAAACTTATTTAATAAATAGAAAAAAGTTTCAAAAAATGTAAAATTTGATCTCTAAGCATATTTTAATATAGAGATCACATCTAACGGTTTGGTTCAACCGTTTGAATTGGAGAAATAATTGGTTGCATCACAGTGCGAAACAAACGTTTTGATATTAGCCAACATCTTTATATATTTATATATAGAATAGAACTAGAGTGTTTCTAAGTTCACCAAGTCCTTGTATGAACTCAACTCTAAAACCTATCGAATTTCTAAACTGTTGAAATCCTTCTAAGTTACGCGTGATGCGTATATATGAAAAAAAAATTAAAATTAAAATTAAAATTAATTTTGTATAGAGTCAAGCGGTCAAAATTAGAATATTTATAAATTAATTTTAATGCATTCATTTTCGCCAAAGTTCACCAAATTCAGCAAGCCTCTTTGTGAACTCTCTCTCTATTTATAAATCATTCCAAACAAAGAAGAAATTTGCTGCAGCAAGGAAGCCACAGAAAATCAACTCTTTTTTAATCGGACTTACTGGTCCCGATTCAAAAATAATGTACCCGACGAATAGTTAGTAGTGCGAGGGGCTGTCACGGCCGTCTTCAAGACCAAAAGAAATACTGCACTTGCCACAAAATAAAAAAGTACAGGTTTCTGTGTCTTATTGGATAAAAGAACTTATCACCAAAAAAAAAGAACAAGGAAGACAGATTTCTGTGTCTTATTGGATGCTGCGAGCTAATTTTTTTTTATTTTTTATAGTAAATAATAAAAAAAGATAGAAATAGAAAGAGTATATATTTTTTCTAGAGGAGAAATTTACTTACAACATTTGAAAGTTATAATATGTTATAACATGTTATAACATTTAATTTTGTGATTTTTAAATTCCAAACATTCGATCCAAACAGTTCAACATGATCTCTATTTTAAAATGTGCTTTGAGATCAAATTTTACATTTTTTTTTTAATTTTTCTTATTTATTAAGTATTTTACAAAACTGTTGTTTTTAGATAATTTTGGACCACTGAAAAATAATAGGCTGTAATGATTTAGTGTGAGTGTGACTTTATGAGTACTGTTTAATAACGGAGGAATGAAAATTGATGCAGGGACAGATCCAAATTAAACACAACCCATATTCAAATTACATTAATATATATATAGACGGGCTGAATTTGAACGATATTTGGATGGCCCATTAATCAGCCCATATGGATCCATCACATCCTTCTCCCCTCTCCTTTGCTCATACTGGTATAATTCCTATTTTCTTGTTTAATGTTGGGATGCTCTTGATAACATCGGGGAGCTAATTTTATGTATAACTAGTTGTATTAATATCATCTCAAATGTAATGTTTTGTGGTTGTTATGTCAAATTTTAAACCTTACCGGGCGCTTCACTTGATTTTTTTTTTTGGAATTTTGCAATTGAAAGTTTATACATAAAATTATTTCACTTAGTAAGTTTATACATCCAAAAATTTATCCCACAAGGTTTAAACCTTACCGAGTCATGTAATATCTTCTGCACTTAAAATTGAATTTTTCATATTAGTTTTTGTAATTATTTTACAAGTGAGATAAAATATTCTAACGCGAGAGTGACTATGCTTCTCTTTGCTAAACATATATATATAGTTACAATTTAACACGTATGAATCATTACAGAATAAAATATAACGATAGATGTCAAAACATATGGATTTAAAGCTATTAGTATCTTCCATACAACAACAAAATAAGTAGAAAGGCAACAAAAATAAACTATGAAGTAGAAAAAAAAAAAAAACACATTCATTGACCTGGTTATGATTAAGTGTATCCTCATATCTTTGAAGGATGCCTCAAATCTCGTTGGCACTGTATGTCGATCTGTTTGCCAACACTACTCGCTATCTTAGTATGTAATTGCACAGCCTCACAATGTTCTGAGTTGCGGGTCTTGCAGCACCAATCCGGTACCTTTTGTTCCGTATATCTGTTGGTGTCACGACCAATCTGGCACCAATCCAGCTGTTCTTTAATTCCTCTGGACCGAATGGAGTTTCATACAATTAACTATCTTTATCCTCTCTTTCTTGTACTGCATTGAAAGTTGTGTGACATATTTTAAATCGGTCGAAAAGGAGACAAGAAGTTTACTACCCTGCAATTCATCATCAAAACTATCCACCAAACATACATCCACATATATAGCCAAACCCATTTCAATGTCCATTGATTGTTTAGATCTTAGACTGGTTAGTTGAAGCAGCTCCTATTAACTTGATGTGTAGTGTAAATTGCAAACCGGATAATATCCACCAAACATACATCCACTTAATTGCTCCTTTTCCACTAGCTGTACGTACGTATCGCTGATTTGGGTTATGCTATTATATATTATGTACCTCTACATAAGGACGTAAAATAATTAGGTGAAATTGTGGATAATATAATTAATATTATATAGATAATAAAGAAAATCTGAGCCCATGTATATATAGAATGGTTGTCGTTTAAGCTCCATTCCATCCATAATTCTGGAAAGAATAAGTATTCACATTTCACAAATACACCACTTCCAAAAAGATGGCTATTCTTCAGTTGGAATATATGTTGGGGTCTTAAAAGTCAAATAATTACGTCTTATTTAGAAATCAAACACTTACAGCTCATCTAGGTATCAAACCATTACATCCCAAGAAAGGAGAAACAGTTCCCCACATTAATTCTATGGACTATCCTATGTAAAAAAGCCGAGTCATAAAATCTAAACTTAAGTGCAGAATAACATACTTAATTCCATAATGTTTTCTATGGAATCCTCAATTGTGAAGAGCCGTCTCTGTATGCACGGTACATCGTATAGTTGTGGAATAGTTCTTCCAAAACAAAAAGACAAGTCCTTGAGAAACCCTTTCCAATTTCCTTAATAGATTTCTCCTCTTTATTATGTGATTGTAGAAGAGGAGAAGAATGCACTCAGTTCCGTCTAAAATAAATATTGTTCATAAAACTGAGTTGTGTGTTTATCTTGTATATTTAAAACCAATTGTTATATAGGGTAACATATCTAGCACCACGCGTGCAGCCACACAAAATTCCATGTGGTCTGGACATTAATTTTAACCTCTGGACAATGGTTCTTCTTACTTGCAAATATCAAAATTAGTCTATCGAGGACTTGATCTTTGCCTAAATCGCTCTACGCATTTATGTAGACCCTATTGAATACATAGATTGTCAAATATTTCAATTCATATTAGATCACTTAATTAAGACAATAATTTATGACAGTATACAATTCATAATTGTATTACATATATGCTCAATGTTTGATTATAATCCAACAATATAACCTCACACCGAACTATCAAACTATGCAATCCAAAATTTCAATTGAAATCAATATGTACCAATTGGTCTTTAACTATTTTATTAGATACAGTACGTTCTCATTGAAGATCATACAATGGAAAAAGTAAACCATTCGTTTATTTATATAAAAGAATATACACAATTACACACACGATACAGATACCATTCACAATATAAAAACATATAACACTGAAATTAAGAAAATAATACAAGTATAGTTGCTGTTTCATGAGTATTACGTACACAAGCATCGGATCAATTATGATTTTAGGTTCTTCACAATATGCATAAATACACAATGTGGTTACATGATGCAACAAGACGGCTCCGTGGATTCATAGGCGATATTAGGTGTGGATTCAAAGACGATACTAGGCTGCTGACTTGGCTCGCAATCCCACTGTTCCGTGGATTCATAGGCGATGTTAGGCGTGGATTCAAAGATGATATTAGGCTGCTGACTTTGCTCGCAATCCCACTGTTCTGTGGATTCATAGGCGATGTTAGGCGTGGATTCAAAGATGATATCAGACTGCTGACTTGGCTCGCAACCCCACTGTTCCGGAGATTCATATGCGATATTAGGCATGGATTCAAAGATGATATTAGGCTGCTGACTTTTCTCACAACCCCACTGTAAACGATCCCCATGACGGGGCCCACCGCCCCACCTGGACCCGGACCCGGACCTGGACCTAGACCCGAACCTTCCGGGCCAACTCTCCACCCCACAAGTGCAATCTTGGTAATTGTTGGACCATGCTGTCAAGCACGGACAAGGAGGAGAAAAACAAACCATTGTAACTTGTAGAGGCCATGGATACATCGGCAGCTTTGGTGGCCATGGATACATCGGTGGCCTGCAGGGGATGCATTCTCCCTCTTCTGCTCCCTTATTTTCATTGTTATTTTCATCGTTCTTTTCATCCTCCTTGTCATTCTTGATGTCTATGCCATTGATTTTGTCACGAAGCTTGGAAATCAGCATTCTTTTGAGATCATTTGGATCAAAAGCACCAGATACCCGCACAACGTCATTATTCTCATCATAGACAATTGAAACAATACTGCGGTCTTTACCTAGTTAACGAGAAAACAAATTACAAGAATATATGTAGTTATTTACTTTCTTATGTTCATAATATAATTGTACATATATGCACAATTTAGCAAAGATTTTGAACAATTATTATATATGTCATATATTGTACTTTGCAAGTAGCAGAGATATTGCTGGATTGCTTGTCGACATTCCCAATCACTTAGGTCCACACTAATAGCGAGTGTATACATCTACAATTAATGAGATTCATTTTACAATTAATTTTGAAGTAATTGAAATAGCTTGTAAGATAATGAAAATGGAATTTAATTTTGAAATGAACTAAATGCGCACCTTGTCTCTCCCTTTGTTAGATAGAGCTTGGAACGAAGGACCTCCAGTTTTAGTGATTCAATTATTTTGTTGCAAGGTATCTTCTATTTAAACTGTCCTAGGAATTCGTAGCGGACAATTTTTGTTTTTTTTTTTTTTTTAAGGTCAGTGACTTTGAATACTTACTAATAATTTTATTGATAAAAAATATATTTATAATGATAAAAAATATATTTATAATGGGTCAAATGACCGTAATTTAAAAATCTATTCTTTTATTTTTATAAAATTTTTTAAACTAATATAATATTCTAATCATCTTGTAATAACTATAATACTTTAATCATCATCTCGCTCCACGACTGGATTCATTTTTTCAACTGTTGCTGCGCTCCGATGACGAACGGATCTACTCATCATCGCGATCCAATTGAGATGTTGATCACTCTAGTATTTTAATTGTTATCTCGCTCTACGATCGGATCTGCTTCTTCAACTGTCACCGTGCTCTGATGGCAACCGGATCTACTTACCGTCGCACTCTAATCGAGATGGGAACTCTATGCTCCAAACTCCGACGATACTGTACTCTCCGGTTCCTCCCCTCTCTCTCATTCTCCTCTCCGCTCGAGAAGGTAGAACCGAGAGAGGGGAGGTGTTGCTTCGGACTAAGGACTACAAGCCTAGCAGAGAATTTTTGTTCCTAAGTAAATAATAAAAAAAGAAGAAAGAAAAATTGAAAGAGTATATGTTTTTCTTAATTGGTTGTAAGATCGATATAAATTCGACTGATCAACAATCCAAAAGTTAGAATCAGTAGGAATTCCACCGATTGTAACTCATTTTTTTTAACATGACGCATAGATGGATGAAATTCTTCTATTATATCTCTATTAAAATATTTTTTTTAAAGATATAATAGAAGAATTTTTATCTATTTTCTTAAATACTTTTATTTTTTACTAGAAAATATTAAAAAAAAAAAGCTAGTGTAAGAATTCTACCTATTCAAATTTTAGAATTGTTAAAATTGATAAAATTCATACCAATCTTACTAATAGAAAAAATATACATTTTTTATTTATCTCTCTTATTTTTTATTATTTACTGTAAAAAAATCAGCTCCCAGCATCCAATAAGACGTATTTTTAAATTACCCTAAAGAGTAGGGCTGCACAAAAAATTTGTAGTTCGTGATTCGATTCGACTTTGATTCGAAAAAGTTCGTAAAAAATTCGATTCGAAATAGTTCGAAATTAATTCAAACCAAATTCAAACTAGACCTGGTTCGTTCGAAATAGGTTCACAAACTATTCTAGTTTGAATCTCAAAGTAACATGAACCGTTAACTTCCACTAATGGCTTATGTTCGCTGATGACTTAAAAGTTAAAACATTAGACCGACGAGCCATAAGTCATAACTTATAAGTCGTAACTCTCGCTTTTAGTTCTGAAACTCTAGATGACTTTCACCTCTCGCTTTTAGCAACTACGATCACTCTTCCTTGTCGTAAAAAAGTTCATAAAAGATTCGAAATTGAGTTCGTAAAAAATTCGATTCGAAATTATTCAAACCAAACCTAGTTCGAAATTAATTCAAATCAAACTCAAACTAGAATAAGTTCGATTCGATTCAATTCGTTTGCAGCCCTACTAAAGAGTAACAAATATCTTATTCTACTTGTATCAACATATCTACAATTCAAAGTAGCAATTCTTTAAACCTGTCTTAGATAAGTCCGGCATTTTTTTCCATAACCAAAAAAATAAATAATATAATATTAATAAAAAAATTAAAAAAAAAAATTTATCCATAACCAGACTGCCCAAATGTGGGGCGGTCCAGAACCCTATCAGACCGCCCCCCCACTGGGCGGTCCAGACCCCAAGCAGACCGCCGGGTGGGGGGGCGGTCTGCTTAATTTTTTTTTTTTTGTGTTTTGTGTATAAAATGATTATTTTCTCTCTCCAGAGTCACAATAATCCACTCACTCTTCTTCCAAACCGACTTCTGCTCTCAAACAGTGTTGCGAGGCGATTTTTTAGGCGATTCTGAGGTGATTGCGATCAACAGTGCGCTCAACAGTGACCGAGGTTTTTTTAATTTTTTTTTAAATGTTAAAAATTTCATAAATAAGCAAAATAACTAATATTGAACGACAAATTTGTTTTCTAATGTCAGAAAAAAAAAACTCAAAAATGTTCATTGCATTGTACTTGGGTGGAAAAATCACGAAAGGAGAGTTCGGATGCCAATACTCGAAAGATGCAACTTACGGCTTCCAGGTGAATGCCAATACTTCAATTTATGAAGTAAAGGAAATAATAATGCAACAAACCGGTTGGGACCGTGTCCAATTTACCGTACAAATCAGTACTCGAATTAACAATCAACCCCCCGGTGCCAAACCTTACTATATAAAATATCCTATAGAAGAGGAGGATATATGGAAAGCTATGTACGGATTTTTTGAGTCCAACTTTGCATCAACTCAACGCTTTGATTATTCAAAATCTCTTCTTTAGTGCATCACTCAAAGATGGGACCTATTTTGCAAAAAAAGTTTCGATTCAACCAGTTGGTGTCCTGAGAGAACCTTCTACCCAGAACAACCTGGATACTGGGGCTGGACCTTCTACCCAAAACAACCTGGATTATGATCACAACCTAGATTATGATCACAACCAGGATTATGATCACAACCAGGATGTGAACTCACCCCCTCGTGAGCCTATGAGACGAGATAGATATTTGCAAGTACCTCAGTATAGTGTTGCACCCCGGGCTGAAACTAGAAGACGGTCATGCGTTGGTCGGGTTGGATACCAATCAGTACCTGATCCATTACCTAACTACAGCCCCCCTGAACCTAGAAGACAGTCCACAGTCGATCGAAATGATAGAGGCATTGATTTTGATGATATTGATGAGATACCGACAAAGGAAATTGATACTGGTGATGATTGGGATGGGGATTGGGGTTCAGACAGATTATCAGAGGGCGACGATGAGGAGATTATGCCTCCTCCAATTGAAGACAGATTTCCGATCAGGGGACGAGGAGACAAGCACCCGGTAAGGACATTCAATGACACTACTTCTTTTGAAGAAGCAGACATTTCTTTTTTGGGAGACGCGTTGTATACAACAAAGAGATTAGCCCGGGCCAGCTTTACACCAACATAGAAGAACTGTCGACCAAAGTTAAGCAGTTCCATTTGAAGGGTAATTGGGAGTTTACAGTGGCCAGGTGGGAGAGGAACCGGTATGTTGTAATTTGCAAGGATACAAAGTGCAAATGGAAAATGTCTGCCGCGCCTAAAGGCAAGGGAGAGGCATGGATAATTAAGAAGGTCGAAGGACCACACACTTGCAAGAGTGCGTCAAGAAGATCGAGATCATAGTGCGGCGACGGCAAAGCACTTATTGCCGATGTAATTATGACGGACATTAAGGAGGACCCTGCGATGAGCATTAAGGAGGTCGCTCGTGCGGTGAGACGAGTCTATGAACATGTAGTCCCACATTACAATAGGTTGTGGAGGGGTTGGGAACTTGCGGTATGCGGATGCTTGAGAACTCGGAAGGGGTCGTACAATCTCCTCGCACCATTGCCGATGGCCATAACAAGTACAAATCCGGGAACCGGAGTTCGAGCAAGGGCATGTACCAACCGATACACCCGGTGAAGTACAATTCAAGGGCATAGCATGGGCTTTCGGTCCATGTATTGAAGCATTTCAATATGTTAGACCTGTGATCAGCATCGATGCATGCTTCATGTCCGGCCGGTATGGTGGGGCTCTGCTTATAGCATGTGCATATGATGCTGAAAACCAGCTGCTACCCATAGCTTTTGCTATTGTTCAAAAGGAGGATGGTCCAAATTGGGGTTTTTTCATGTCATTCCTGAGAAGAGAGGTGATAGGGAACATGTTCGTCTGCGTGATATCAGACCAGCACAAGGGCATCAAGCATGTATTTGATAGTCTCAACTATGGGTGGAACACGAATACGGGAGAGTCTTTGCACAGTACTGCATGCAACACATTTCCAGAGAACTTGTGCAAAAATACCGGCGGCGGAGAATGGGTTGCTGACAGGTTCAAAATTGGCTGCAAGAGGAAAAAACCACGACGAATGGAAGAGATGTTCAGAGATTTTGCTAGACATTTCTAGAGGCAAATGCCTACTTAGCGAAGGCGGGCAAGAGACGTCCGCGCGATCCGATGGAGCCGTCAGCATATGAGAAGATATTTCAATCATGTGATGGAGGTTGGAGATGGGGAATTATGACCACTAATGGGTCAAGAGTCTTTAAACAATGTCTTCAAACAGAGTCGTATGTTACCCATGGTTTCACTGGTGGAGGATACATTTTACAAGTTAAATGCTTGGTTTGTTGAGAGGCATGCTAAAGCCACTGTATTAGCGAGTAGGGACCAACTGTTCTCAGATAGAGTAGAGGAGAAATTAAGAAAACACAGAGAAAAAGGTTCTGTCATGCACGTTGTAGCATATGGCAGCACAGGTACGGAATATGAAGTGCAGGTTCCAAGTGAGATCATTCCACCGGTGGTGGGACAAAGTGGCATTATACAAACTCATGAACGCGCATGCAAGTACAGAGTCGTTTTAGGCGCGAACAATCAAGTAACGTGAGAGTGTCAAGGCCCCCAGTTAGTTCGCATTCCGTGTTCTCTTGTTATGGCGGTTTGTCGAAAACGGAATTTCCTTGAAGACGTCTTTGTTGACAACTATTACCGTACTGATTGCCTTCTGAACACCTGGGGAGCATCATTTCACAGCTACCCCAACCAGTACCAGTGGCCATACTACCTTGGACCTACGGTGGTTCCTGATAAGAAATGGATCAGGAAGGGGAGGAGGAAACACAAGCGGCGCGTAATGGAAATGGACAGGATGCAAGGTCGGCGTGTGGGACATGAGGCTCACCGTTCGACTACTGAGAGACAGATTAGAGGTATGTAGATGATCGTACACAACTTAAAAATGATTTGAAATTAAATTTAAATATTGATACTTAATGTTGAATGAAATGCATTGCAGAGGCAATAAACGAAGCCAACGAAAGAGAGAATGCTAGAGTGGTTGCCGATGCGGGACCTTCTGGAAGCAGGCGACCCAGTCAGGGAAGCCACTCAGGGAGTAGTCAGGGCTCTACAACTGCTAGTGTCGCGCCGTCATCCACTTCCAGAACCCTAAGAAGTAGACTTGGTCTGTTCGGACGCAGGAAGAGTTAATTCAATAAATATTGTATTTATATTTGTAAGTTATTTAATTAATTTATGTTGTGAACCATTTTACTTAGAAATTGCGGACTTGGGCATATATTGTTATGTATCCATCATCACATTAAAATTATTTCTGAGTTTTCAAAGCACCGCTCAGTTCAGTCCGGAGAAAATTATTTCTGAGAAGTCAATTATGCATGAAAATCATTTTGCCGACGGCCTAGATTAGTCAAGTTACCCATTTATTTCATATCTATAATTTCAAACAAAATACATTCATTATTTAGATTGAAAATTCAAATCCTAAAAAAAAAAAAAAAAAATAATATTAATTCAGACCGCCACACGGGGGGCGGTTTGGCTGACACTGGACCGCCCCACAATTAGGCGGTCTGGTTATGGATAATTTTTTTTTTAAAATTTGGTTATTAATATTATATTATTTATTTTTTTGGTTATGGAAAAAAATGCCGGTAGATAAGTTCTTTATATTTTGTGGTCTTCAAGTGCAGTATTTTTTTTTGGTCTCGAAGACCGTGACAGCCCATCGCTACTAACTTTTTGTCGGATACATTATTTTATATACCTGCAGAAAAAATATATATACACTTATTATTAACTACCAACTACAGTACACTCGTTATTAACTATTACATACTAACTACCGTATATACATACATGGAACTTGGACTTTTTTTTAAATGGAAATCATAACAAACTTATTAACCAAAACGGCAAATTGAATGAAAAATCTACAAAAATAGTCTTCACTGGATTCCCAATCCGGTGTAACTTGAGAGGGACGGACTACACCGGTTTTCCAATCCGGTGGAGTCATTTTCCTACCCGGCTGATCCATTTTTCCTCCGTCTCAAGCAACACCAGTTTCCCAATCCGGTGTAGTCCGACCCTCTCAAGTTACACTGGATTGGGATCCGGTGGAGGCTATTTTTGTAGCTTTTTCATTCGATTGGCTGCTTTGGTTAATAAGTTTGTTATGATTTCCATTTAAAAAAAAAAGTCTAGAACTTGGGTAAGAGTAGAACTAGGGTGCTCCTAGGAGTACCAAGTTCTTTTGTACTCTTAATTCTAAAATCTATCGGATTAACTTCGAATGATGAATCCAAACCGTTAAAATCCTTCTATCTTACGAGTGATTCGTCTACATGTGAAAATTTTAAAGTTTCGGATTAATTTAGTATAAAGTCAAGTGGTCAAAAGACTTACAAAAAAAAATGCATTAAAATTAATTTAGAAACTTTCTAATTTTGACCACTTGACTTTATACTAAATTAATTCGAAACTTTAAAATTTTCACATGTAGACGCATCACTTGTAAGGTAGAAGAATTTTAACGGTTTAGATTCATTGTTCAAAATTAATTCGATAGATTTTAGAGTTAAGAATACAAAGAGGCTTGGTACTTCTAGGAGCACCCTAGTTTTACTCCTTGGTTAATATCAAAATATTTGTCCCAAAACTGTGGAACAAATATTTTAGTTTTTACATTTTGAAAGTTTATAAAGTCGATTCAAACTGTTCAACATTCAATCTATAATAAAAATATGATTCGAGATATAATTTTATATTTTTTTTGAATTTTTTACCATTTATTAAATCAGTTTTAAAATTGTTATTTTCAATTATCTAGAAAATTTTCAATGTTTATTAAAATCAACAATTTTAAAACTGATTTAATAAATAGTAAAAAATTCCAACAAGTATAAATTTTTGTCTCTAAGCATATATTAATATACAGAGTAGGACTAGGATGTTCCTAAGTTCACCAAGTCTATTTGTGAACTCAACTCTAAAACCTATCGGATTGGCTTCAAACGATGAATCTAAACTATTGAAATTCTTCAATCTTACGAGTGATGCGTCTACATGTAAAAAAAAAAAATAATAATTTTAAATTAATTTTGTATAGAGTCAACTAGTCAAAAGACGTTCAAAAAATGAATGCATTAAAATTAATTGATAAACTTCTAATTTTGACCGCTTGACTCTATACAAAATTAATTTAAAAATTTAATTTTTTTTTGTATGCAGACGTATCAGTCGTAAGGTAGAAGAATTTCAACGGTTTAGATTTATTATTTGACGCTAATTTAATAAATTTTAGAGTTGAGTTCACAAAGAGACTTAGTGAACTTAAAAACGGAGGAAAGAAGACAATCCGAACAAACAAGAAATTTGCTACAGCAAGGAAGACACAGAAAATCAACTCTTTTTGGAATCGGACATATATACTAGTCCCGATTCAAAAATAATGTATCTGACAAATAGTTAGGAGTTTGATGGGCTGTCACGGTCTTCAAGACCAAAAAAAATACTGCACTTGCCACAAAATAAAAAAGTACAGGTTTCTGTGTCTTATTGGATAAAAGAACTTATCAAAAGAAAAAAAAAAGGAAAAAAAAAAAGGGGAAGACAGGTTTCTGTGTCTTATTAATTGGATGCTGATTTTTTTTATAGTAAATAATAAAAAAGAAGACAGAAATAGAAAGAGTATATTTTTTTTTTCTTCTATTAGTAGTATGATCGTTGGTAACGTTTAAACTTTAAAGTCAATGATCAACCATTGTAACAATTGGAAATCGTTCACAACGGTTAATTCAAATAATTAAATTGTTAATTCCTAGCATTTTACCTCTTCTTCTGTCTTTGAACAAGAGTATGACCCAGTTACAAAATAAAATAAAAAATGAAACTTGGCATGCATTTAGCCTTTTTTCTCTCTCTATATTTTCATATAAAGAACATTGTTTTGGTTGATTAAATATCGTAGAATTAATTTTTTAAATTAGAAAAAATAGTAAATTTATATAAACTGCATTTCAACTTATGACTTAGTCTAAATAAAGTAGTTCAAAACATACAAATAAATTTCACAAATTTCAAATAAAATAGTTCACCAAGCTACATCTAAATAAATGAATGAGTTCACAACATGCATTTAAATAAGGCAAATGCTTCTATGGACATAAGGACCTATTTGTAAAATGAACATATTTTTATTTTCAAAGCTCAAATAGTCGATCCAAACCGTTCATCTTGTTCTCCATATTAATATGTACTTGGATACCAAATTTTACATTTTTCTGAATTTTGTTACTATTTATTAAGATGGATACAAATTCAATGGTCTGAATTTGATATTTTTTATGCCCATCTTAATAAATAGTAAAAGAAATATGGAGAACAAGATGAACGGTTCGAATCAACTATTTGAACTTTGAAAATAAAAATATGTTCATTTTTTGTAAAAGTTCTTATATTCACAGAAACATCACTCTTTAAATAAAATAGTTCATCATTAACTATGTCTGAAAAAGAGAATACAAGCCCAGCTACCAGATGCCCTCCGCCCACCTACCAGATTATTGTGACCCTTGTGTTGGTTGTCAGCTTATACCAGTTTCCTCTGGGACAACTCAAACATTTTGTCTTTTATGGGCTTCGTTTGTTGTTTTGATAGCAGTCTGTTGTTTTGCCATTTTTTTATTATTATGATATCTAACAGAGGATACATTAGGTTTCGGGCTTTTTAAGCATCAAGTTCTAACAGATAAATTCTACATATGTAATATATGAATCAGATGAACATATAACCTAAAAAAAAAATCTAGGAGAATGAATATCCTTTTCGCATTTTACAAATGGTTAATGCATTGCAAGCACTTGAATTGACATAATACAATTTTACGGTCAATTTTTTTTACCTTAATTTGTTCCTATCCCTTGTAAAATTCAATTGGCCCAAATCTTTAACTTTGCTAGCATTGATATGGATTCAATGTACAAACAATAAATTTAAACCTCTTTGTGAACTCAATTTTAAAATCCGTTGGAGTGGCTTCAAATGACAAATCTGAACCGTTAAAATCCGTCTATCTTAGGAATGATGTGTCTACATGTAAAAATTTAAAATTTAAAATTTAAAATTAATTTTGTATAGAGTCGAGTGGTAAAAAAAAGTGTTAAAAAGTGAATGCATTAAAATTAATTTATAAACCTTCTAATTTTGACCGCTGACTTTGTAATAAATTAATTCGAAAGTTTAAATTTTTTGCATGTAGATGCATCACTTGTAAGAGAGATGGGTTTTCAACGGTTCAGATTTGTCATTTGAAGCCATTCCAATAAGTTTTAAAATTTAGTTCATAAAGTATTATGTATGTCTCTTATCTCATTATATTTACATCAGATTTGATTTAGCAAGATGTCAGAATAGTATACTATATTTGACATGCTATATTAAGGAGGAAAATTTTAATATTTTAGAACATATTATTATATATTTACATCAGACTTGATTTAGAAGAAAACACCGATATAATTATATAATACTACAATGTCCACTGCTTCCAGATCATGAGCTTCTTCTCCACCTAAAAGGAATGAACTTGATGGTCCTTAAACATCCTTATTGGGTAAAATCTGCAGTCTGCATTGATTTTCATATCCAACTAAAAAATGCAAGAGAAACGGAAGCCCCTCTTTGCATCCAGTTGATGTTTTCCATTGGACGTTTTCCTAATTTTTTTCTTGTTGATTTAGAATTCCAAACACAGATCCCTGATTTATACCACTAGGTCCCTTCTGCACTTCATGGCCATTATTTCAGCCGAGCAAAAAGGTCACTATGATTAATTTTGCAGCCTAGTAGTGCTCAAAAAGCACGATTTCTTACAGGTTCGGGCTGGTACTAATGAGTACCAATACTCTCGAAGCCTAGAAAATGAGCAAAAATCTGACAGGCGCATGTTATTAGATTCGTTTTTCAATTATTTTCTTATTCGACTTACTCGGGTCTAATTAAATTCTTGGTTTGTATATACCTTCAAGATAAAAGAGGCCTAGTTGACACAATATTAAACAAATATTATTCTTGGTTTGTATGTACCATCCAATATGATTTATTGTAAAGATCAATAGTAAAAAAAGACTGCATTGAACCATTGATGACAACTGGTAAGTAGTAGTAATATCATTTGGCACATCTACCACAGGGTAGAAATTCTGAATTGATTGTTTTACTTGGCAAAAACTTCTAATCTCGTCTTGACTTTTTTATTTACAGATATTAAGTAATGTAGCTTATAAGGTTGATGACGATACTTTCCTTAAATATCTAATGGAATGATCACAAATTAAATATTAGAAAGAACCATGCAGGTAATTATGATGTATTGCAAGAGCACCATTCCCTTAACCTTGGACCAGTGTTGTCAAAATTGCTTCATCTCCTTCGGTTTTAAATAAGTCTGTCTTCCTGTTACATTAAGAATTGAATGTTTAAATTTTGATTAAGTTAATAAAGTTCACTATGGCACCATATCATTCAAATTTCATCCTAGGTGCATGCACTGTCGTTTGGAGAACCCAGTATAATCTAGAGTATAAACATATTGTATCAAATACAGCTTATATATAACAGTATCATATGGCACGACTACCAAAAAATGTAATTACTGAGTTGAATGGTACGCATGGAAAAAGAAAAAAAAAATCCATGAAATATAGTCTGATTTTAATTGTGTATTCGAGTAAAGAAATAATCAAATAAAGCTTAGAAAGTAGATGATGGCACTCTCATCAATTATCTAACTACAATATTATAAAATAATAGGAACTAGGAAGTACCTTTTAGCTATGTTGCAAGCACCACTGCCTTAACCCAGGGCAATTATAAACCTCAATTTTGCAAGGTTCCACAGGATGAAACTCATCACCCAATACTTGCAATTTGGGACAGTCTGAAATCTTCAAAATTCTGAGGGAAGCAAGGTGTGTCAACCCCAGCAATGAGCCCCCATCAAGAGATTGATCCATAAATGAGCACAGGTTCTCACAATAATTAACGGAAAGTTTGACCAAGGATTTCAGATTTTGTATTCCAGGCACAGATATTAGCTGACGGCATCCATAAATTTCTAACTCTTCAAGTTGTAATGGCAGCGACTCTGCTTTTAAGAATTGCAAACTCTCACATAAGGCAATATGCAAATACTTTAGCTTGCATAAACTGCCAATCCATTCTGGAAATGTAATGCCATTGTAATCTTCTATTTCTAGCTTGCTTAGGTTAGGGTTAGGCTGGAGACTATCCATCACTGAAAAACAACTTTGATCTTCCAGAAATGTGTTCTGGTCACTTTTGATGCTCAACTGAAATACACTACCTTCTCTGTTCCGAGTATAACTAAAATCCCATACTAGTATCAAGTGCTCCAAGTTACGCATACTCTTAAGGTTAGCACATTGGAGATCCAATGAATTGGGAACATTTTTCAATCCACAGAGACAAAGAGTTCCTCCCAGATCAGGAAAGTTATTTAACCATTCTATTTTCTCACAATTGAGCACCACCTTTAGTGCTTGAATTCCGACAAACTTGCTCAAGCTAGGGGGTAAATAACTGGCACCAAGATTACTGATTTCCAGAGTTTGGAGTTTTGGAAGGGTCCCTATGTCACTGGGAAGCTCTTCAAGTTGCTGGCAATCAACAAGATTGAGTTTCCTCAAGGCCTTTAATTGACAAAGGGACTCAGGCAACACCTGAAGGCCATCACAATTTTCAATGCAGAGCTCTTCTAAGCTAACAAGATTTCCTATATTGTTTGGTAACACCTTAATTTTATCGCAACTACTAATAAAGAGTTTCCTCAAGGCCTTGATTCGACAAAGGGAATCTGGTAACTTCGCAAGGTTTAAAGAATGGTCAATTATCAGCTCTTCCAGGCAAATTAGATTTTGTATTTTTGTTGGTAACTCTTTAAAGTCACTATGCTTAAGAGTTAGATTTTGCAAGCTGTAAAGGGAGCATATGCACTCAGGTAGTGTATCAAAGAACATATTACTAAGAGAAAGATAGCGAAGATGTTTCAAAATACCAATGGAGGAAAGGAATTCTAATTTACAATCACGGGATCCTCGTATTCCTAGAGCTCTTAAATTTGGTGGCATTGAACTGTCAAAGGTATTGAAAAAGTTTTTGACAGAAGAGCATGTAATGAGTGTCCGCAGAGCAGTGAACTTGTCAGAGGGAATAGGATCTATTATGTTCACATTATCAGCTATATACAAATGGTATACTGCATTAGGAAAAATCGGTAGCTTACTAACCTCAATTGAATAGCAACCATTTTCAGACTTAAATCGTGCTAAATCATGAACGATATCATGCAACTTAAACTTTGACCGAGAGAAATCATTCCCCTCATATCTGCCTTCTCTTTCAAACAAGGACCTCTGGCATAGCTGTTTTGCATATTCAAAACCAATCTTTTCTATAGTCTTGTTTCCTTTGGACTCAATAAAACCTTGATACATCCACAATTTTACCAAATATTCTACATCATAGCAGTAATCTTTGGGAAACATAGAACAATATAGAAAACAAGACTTTAAGTATGTGGGAAGGCGTACATAGCTTATTTGTAAAGGTGGAAATATGTCATTGCTAGCCTCAGACTCCCATAGCTCACTTTCTAAAATATCTCTCCAACTCTCTTCTTCCGCCTCATGCCTCAAAAGGCTAGCAATTGACTTCACAGCGAGGGGCAACATTCCACACTTGTTTATAATTTGCTTCCCAATTTCTACCAACTTTTGACTCTTATTATGTTTTATTCCACCAAATGCATAATGTTTGAACAATTGCCAACATTGTTTAACTGACAAATAGCCAAGGTTAAATGTTGGCTCTGTTTGCATGATTCGTGCGACATGATCGTTTCTTGTAGTAACTAGGATTTTAACAAATGCTGCTGACATAAAAGGAGCCTGAAATGAATCCCAAAGGCTCTTCTTCTCATTCCACACATCATCAAGGACAATAAGTACCCTTTTTCCACTTATCTCCTCCTGAAATTTCTCTTGCAAAGCACCCAAATTTGTAAGGCCACACTCCTTTCCTGTAACAGACTCTATGGATTCTTTGGTGAGCCTTTCAACATTGAAATCCTCAGATACACATATCCACCCAAATTTATTAAACCTTTGTCGAATTCCTTCATCCCAATAGGCAAGTTGTGCAAGGGTTGTTTTTCCAATGCCCCCCGTTCCAACAATAGTCACTACTGAAACAACATCACATTTAGAGGATAGCAAATCAACCAGTTTCTCCTTTTCCCACTCTCTACCAAAGATGTTGGACTGAACTACAATGTGGCTAGATGGAGCTATTTGAAATTCGTTATTGCAACGCTTGGACCCATCTTCCTCTGTCAGTTGAAGTGCTATCCGATCGTTCGCAATCTCATCAAATTGGCTCCTTATTTTCTTAATTTGATCCAGCATGCCGCATGGAACCTGGAAAAATATAATAACCTTTAGAGTGTTTGACCTACTATAATGTTCATGTAAATATATATAATACTAGTTGAAGCAGAGTGTCTCTCTTTTCCATCTAGATAATACTGGTCTATCTCTTTTTATCGGACACAATGTTCCCTACCAAAATGATAACTTTTTTTACTACGCTTCTCCATGTATGTGCGCCCGAGTCCTCTGACCTAACAATGTTCCCTACCAAAATTGTAATCAACAAGCTTTCAAAGAAGATGTGGGGCCCACGCGGAGGAGAAAGAAAGTTAATTGTATTTTGGATCGGTACCGTTGTTCGGAAACAATACCTCTGATCTTTCTACTTGTGTAACAATTAAGTACACTTTCTCTTTCTCTGTTAATATTTTATAATTTCTATGAATAAAAATTCTCCACGTCTTATGTGCAGCTGTAGACTATGGGTAAAAGTACATTTTATACATGGTTCAGAAAATCATAATTGCATGGTTACTTGACCGTTGAACAAGAATCAAATGAATCAGTCAGATTCGGCCGAATCGGATCGAAAACTCGGATTTTTTTGCCAGAAGCTTGTTTTATACTAAAATAAAGAAAAAAAATATTTCTGTAAATTAGATCTTCAAACTCATATATTGTGTAAATATTTTTGTATAAAATAACTTTAATATCCATACTAGTAAACTCTTGCATTAAATTATAACTGATGTTCTATAAAACCGATGGGGTCTACAATTTTCATTATACTAGAATATTATCCAACGACATAGAATAAATAATTATGAAGGTTAGTATATATATTTGTGCTTAAAGGTGAACCTCAATACAAAAGAATATGGATAGCAATTATCAAATGACTAAATTAATTATTTTAATTCGATAATTAGTCTTGACAAGGACATTATTACAATCATACAACTTAGGGGTATCTAGCTAGCAACAAGTATGACTAAACATGTAAATTAATGTTGTATATTATAATTATATTTCAGTATTAAAATAAAAATTCTAATAATTTCTCAACTGTAACAATTTATATTACATTATTACTACAATTCAAAAGAGTTTTATCCAATAGTTTCTCAATTCATATTATAATAATCTCTCAATTTATCCGTTAGTTCAAATTGATTTTATAATTTTATTTTTCAAAGAATAGTATGCTGGAGAGAGAGCATATCTCGTGTGCGACTCGTTCTGTTTTGTTGCCTCTGGTTCACTGTGGACAAAACACTTTGTTCATTTATGTAATTAGAGGTCCAATACACCAAGTGCATTTAAAAAGATGTATATATATTTCTCTTTCTTCCTCACATAGCTCTTCGTTTTCGGTCATCCCAAATCGAACATGAATATTTTCTCAAATCGACAAATTGATGCAAAAGGAAAGCAGAATCGGCCTCAAATTGCCTCAAATCGTAAGAATCGGATTGATTCAGAGAAAATATTTGGATGAATCGGTCAAATCGGATTGATTCTGAGAAAAAATTTCGGTGGAAAAGATGCTCAGACAGAAAACTCGGGTAAGTCTCGGCTTGGACCCGACCGATACCGTTCTGACTTGGCCGAGTCAACTCGGGATCGGCTGATTTTCCAAACCATGATTTTCATATTTTGTGTTATTTAGTTCTAACTTCTAAGAGCTTACAAAATTCTTGGCAGTCAATGGAATAAATACTGCTAACAAATGAGGTTGACCAGGTTGACAGACATGACACATGAACACAAAACCCTTTGCACAAGGAAATTAAATCAAATTAGTTACCAGAATTAGCTTCCTTTTACAAGAAGCGGGTGGAGAAGCATCTCTTGCCTCAACTTGCGCTCGTAAGACTTCATAGTGGTACTCACCCAGCACATCCTCTGCAGCATAAGCAACATCGTTGAGCTCCTTCAACCAGAGCTTGACTGCCGAGTCTGTGATCTCCCTTTGTTCTGCATCACACAGTGTGGCCTTGATCCGCTTCAGCATCTTCATCAATTTCTTCAATTCGGCCTCAATTTGGTTGTTTTGATCTGCTGTAGGAGACGAGGAAGAAGACGGAGCTTCGTTGACAGCAGGCAGCAATTTGTCACCCAAAGAGAGAAGGTTGGAAATCACTCTTCCTAGATCCATCAATCTAAAACTGCAAACTCTCTTCTCTTCTCTTCTCTTCTATTGTGTTGATAGGAAACGATCCAAAGAAAGAAGGTAGGAAACTAATTATTGGGGAAGACGGGAGACTGGGAGACTGGGAGTCCACTTTTTATATTTTTGTTTTTTCGACCTTTTTATTAGATAGGTGTTGGAGAAAGTAGAATTTCGTCCTTTTTATTTTTCCACAAATAATTGTTATTTTTTTTTAGATTTTTAAATAATTAAAAAATTAATTTTTGTAAAGTTGCGGATCATTCTAAAAAAAACATGGGTAAGAAATATACAGAACAGAGTCGGATCTATTGCCGGCATTTTTCATCGTAACCAAAAAATTAAATAATATAATATTAATAACTAAACTGCACAAATATTTTTACTCATAACCAAACTGTCCCCATGGGGAGCGGTTTACACTGAGACTAGACCGCCCTCCCGGGAGACGGTCTGCTATATATATATATAGGAAATTGCTAATATGCTATGCATAGCATAGAAGACCTCCGTGCAACGACTCAAAATTTGTGTTTTCAAAATTCTAATGGTCGATCCGAACCGTTAGATGTGTTCTCCATATTGAAATGTGCTTGGAGACCAAATTTTACATTTTTTGGATTTTTTTACTATTTATTAAGCCACTTTGAAAATTGCTGATCCAACGGTTTCACTGTTTGGATAAGCCGCTGTTGGATTAGCAATTTTTAAAGTGGCTTAATAAATAGTAAAAAAAATTCAAAAAATGTAAAATTTGGTCTCCAAGTATATTTCAATATGGAGAACACATCTAACTGTTCAGATTGACCATTAGAATTTTGAAAACACAAATTTTGAGCCGTTGCATGAAGGTCTCTATGCTACGCGTAGCACCGTAGCCGAGTCCATATATATATATATATATATATATATATTTTTAGGATTTGAATGTTTCAATCTAAATAGTGAGAAAAGTTTAATTTTTGTAATAAAGTTAGATCGTGAAATAATACATTTTTAGTAACGTACTTAAATTAACAAAAGATGAAAATAGATAAACAAATAAATAAATTTCATACAAACAAAATGGTGTCCATTCTTATCCACTGTGATCTCTACACAGCCATCATTCATAGTTTGTGCAAAAGATTGCCGGTTTAACACTAAATATTCGAGTTTTGTCTGTTTTTGTTTTCTCAAGAAGTAAACATTGTCAACATGTTTTTGTCTGTATCAGTCTTTTTTGAAGAGTCACCATCTATCTCGCCAATCTAACAAAAATACTAATCATTAGATCAATATAACAATTCCTCAACCATCATAAATGATATCCCTTCCCTTCCCATTAATGATATAGAAGGAAGATAAATTTTTTTATAAGTTTTGTTATTTTTTAAATGATATCCCTTCCCTCAACTATCATATATATGATTTGTTATTTTTTAATATTATTTATATTGTTTATATTGTTGTATATTTTGTATATTTTTTATATTGTTTAAATGATATCCCAAAATCATTAACATTTCGCCAACTCTGCCCACCAAAATCAGATTGTGTCAAAAATATCCAAGCCATTTAATAGCCGATTCCTATATATATATATATATATATTTTTTTTTTTGGAAAAAGTTATAATTTTTTTATTTTTTTTATTAAAGTTTTAGAAATTTTTGATATGTTTCTTTAAAATTAGATAGAAAATATATAATTTAGTTTATTAGAAGGACTGAAACAAATAATCTGGATCAATATTTTTCAGATCGGATTTTTTGTGGTTGTAAGAAAAATTAAAATATGTCATTGTGTGTTATTAGAAAAAAGAAAACTTTCGTAGAAATGTCAACTTTTTTTTAAAATGATTTAATAACATCATTTAAAATGTTTTCCTAAAAATCGTGCATAATAATATTAATAACATCATTTAAAAAAATATATATTATTAATTACTTAAAAAAATTGCATTAAAATAATTTGAAAAATTTCTAAAATTTTAAACGGCCATAACTTTGGCTAGGAAAGTCGGATTGACGCGTATCACCCCAATTCAAGAAAGGGGAGGAGGAGACGGTGGCGATCGGCACCCGGAGTTGGGTATCTGACAAATCAGAATCGTCAAAAAACGTCGTTTAGTGCCTCAAAAATTAAGTTTAAGATTTTTAGTGTCTCAACTGAATTTTCTTATGTTGAAAAATACTTTTCAACACCGAAAAATATATCAGCAGCAAGTGCAATTGCCACAGTAGAAGTCTTATACAAGCATTATGTCTTCCGGTTCGATTTTAAGGACTCGAAATAAACTAAATTATATATTTTTTTATCCAATTTCAAAGAAACATATCAATTTTTTTGGTTATGAACATAATTATAATTAATCCATCATCGTATTAAAAAAAAAAAGTAAACTGCCACCCCAAGGGGCGGGTTGGTCAGGGGTAAACTGCCTCACTAGGGGGCGGGTTGCTTGGGGACGAAACCGCCCCCCACGGGGGGGCGGTTTGGTTATGAATGAAAATAAATCTCAAAATTGGTTATTAATATTACTTTATTTAATTTTTTGGTTATTAATAAAAATATCCGGATCTGTCTAGTGAACTTTAAAATCGTCTGATCTGTATTAAGACATGTGTGCACAAAAATTAAAACAAACATGCATGAACTTTAAAACGGAAAATACACATCTCAAAACGTATCAAACAGTAGTTAAACCCATCAAATTTTTGAAAATAAGTGTTTTTCATTCAAAAAAAATAATAATAAAAAATAAAAAAATGATTTTTAAAAATTCAAAAATAATACTATAAAAATTTCAAAAAAAATATAAAATTTGATTTCTAAGTACATTTTAATATGAAGAACATATTAATTAGTTTGAATTGACTATTTTAATTTAATTTGAAGATAAAGATATGAACGGAAATGAGAACACCCACTTTAATTTCCAATTTCCAAAGTAGCATCTCTCTGTATAGTGTCAATCTGTGCTACACGATTTTCATCTGCTGGATGAACTCCAATATTCGTGCAATGATATAGTGCTGATGTACTTAAACGGAATCTAAAAATTGAAAATCAGATTCCCGTCTCCATTATTTTTCTTTCTCTCAGCTGTGTTTTCCAAATTGAAGTCATTTGTGTTTTCTCATCTCTCTTTCTCTTACCAACTCTTGACCACAACCCCAAATTGAACTCTCTCGGTTACAATAACTTTTGCCTCCTCCTCAATTCTCTCTCGCACTCCCCCCTGAGCCACGTACTCTCTCGTGCCATCTACCACTAGGCGGTTCTCACTCACGCCTCCCTAGTCGCTCTCCTTCTTCCTAGGGTTTTCATACTTAAAATTAGCAAGTAGAGAGGAATGGAGGCGTGAGGCAGCTGGAGACTTGAGTAGCGATGTGGCACGTATCATCAAGCCAATCAGACAGTGAAAAAATGTGTAGTAAGATTGACACTACCATAGTAACAAATTAATAGTTTGAGTTCGATTCGGCAGGATTAAAAATTCATGATTCGAAATATAACTCGAGTATAATTCAGAAATAATTCAGTATAATAACAAAGAAAAAAAAAAAGAGTAATTCATCCTTCCAATATTGGAGCGGATCCTACTCATTGAAATTATTTCACACTGCCTCTTTTTTTTGAATCCACTCGGGACTCGGGAGAAGCATGGAACCCAGCACCTCTATTTTTTAAATCAATTCACAGCGGACCGGCCCATTATTAGATTTCAACAGATGTTTTTTCGTGTTTTTATCGTGAATAATTCGTGACTCATGTTTTATATGCGTTTTATTCGTGAATAAAATGTATTATACGTTTTTTTTACATTTTATTCAGAATTCGGTTCAGAAACTTAAAAAAACGAATAAAACACAAATAAAACTCGAATATACCACGAGTCCTGTTACTGTGGAAACTATATGCTTAGCACCATTGGCGGATCTATATTCAATTTGAGATAGGCAAGTGTCTATTCTTGAATTTGAATTTTTTATTTCGGTCCAGTACTAATTGTTCTATGTGCCTACTCCTAATTCGATGTAGTGCCTACTCCTAGTTTGAATTAGTCCGATTCTTCAACTGGTTTCTTCTGAGTTTTGGTCGATTCTGTGTATATCATATTTTTTGTTTCAGATATGCAATACTCTATTTTGTAAATAGAATGAAAGAGAATAAGAGAACAAAAAAGATCAAACTGTGAGACCTATTATTACAATTCTAAGAAATGGATTGGCTGATTTTTTTTGTCTTTTATTATTCAACACTTATATTTCGGTTAAATTTTTATCTAAACTTTAACTTTAATTTGCTAATTGGCTAAGAACGGTCCCATTTGAATTGTGCCAAAAAAAACTTTAATTAGCTCACTAAAAATATTTAAATATTGTGTCAATCAATTTTATGATTATAACAGATTTTATAATAAACAAAGTTATATAGATTGAGTTGTAATTGTGTACCCGATAAGTTAATGGTCCGATTAATGGTCCGATTAGTGTCCTACCCTGATAGAAATTTCGAATCCGCTCGTACTTAGCACCTAGCTCAATTCTATATATATATTTCATTACAAACAAAGAAGAAATTTACTGCAGCAACGAAGCCACAGAAAATGAACTCTTTTTTGGATCGGAGTATCGGACTTGAATAGTCGGTCTCCA
Organism: Carex cristatella; assembly: GCA_024447775.1. NCBI lineage: Eukaryota > Viridiplantae > Streptophyta > Magnoliopsida > Poales > Cyperaceae > Carex > Carex cristatella. The sequence goes on from JAJHPF010000007.1 coordinate 4,613,334, forward strand.
AAAATAATGTATTTTAAGAAAAATAAATGGTTTGAATGGGCCCGAAGCATGAAAACTTAATTAAATAGATAATCCTTTTTGCATCCGACAAATAGTACTCCACTGCTGTAGTAGTGCGATGGGCTGTCACAGTTTTTAAGGCCACACAATAAAAAAGTACCAACAAACACAAAAAGTGATAAAAAAAAGTTATCAGAAAAGAAAAACAAAACAAAACAAGGAAGACAGGTTTCTGTGTCTTATTGGATGCTGAGAACTGATTATTTTCTTTTATAGTAAATAATAAAATTGAAGAGAGAAATAAAAAGAGTATATATTATAAAATTGGTATAAATTCTACTAATTCTACTAATTTTAAAAGTTTAAATTGGTAGAATTTCTATCGATCCAAACTAAATTTTTTGTTTTTAAATTTTTTAGTAAAATATAATTTTATTTTAAGAAAATTGATGAAATTCTTCTATTATATCTTAAAAACTTTTTATATTTTCATATAGATATAATAGAAATTATTTGTACCGATCCTAACTTTTGAATTATTAAGATAGATAAAATTTATACCGATCTTACTACCAATCAAGAAGAACAAGTACTCTTTCTATTTCTCTATATTCTTTTTTATTATTAACTATAGAACAAAATTTTCTGCTAGGAATGCCTAGGACAGTTTAAATAGAAGATTCTTGCAGCAATAATTGAATCACTAAAACTGGAGGTCCTTCGTTCCGACCCCTATCTAACAAAGGGAAACAAGATACGCATTTAGTTCATTTCAAAATTAAATTCCATTTCCATTATCTTACTAAGCTATTTCAATTACTTCAAAATTAATTTTAAAATGAATCTCATTAATTGTAGATGTGTACACTCGTTATTAGTGTGGACCTAAGTAATTGGGGATATCGACAAGCAATCCAGGAATATCTCTGCAAGTTGCAAAGTACAAAGGCATAATAATTGTTCAAAATTATTGCTAATTAATTGTGGATGCACAATTATATATATTATGAACATAAGCAAGTAAATAACTACATATATTCTTGTAATTTGTTTTCTCGTTAATTAGGTAAAGACCGCAGTATTGTTTCAATTGTCTATGACGAGAAGAATGACGTTGTGCAGGTATCAGGCACTTTTGATCCGAACACACTCAGAAGAATGCTGAAGGCCAAGCTTCCTGGCATAATCAATGACATAGACATCCAGGGGCCACCACCTCCAGAAGAACCTAAACTTCAACCTGAGCCACCACCACCGCCAGAAGAACCTAAACCTTATAAGCCACAACCGCCACCACCTCCAGAAGAACCTAAACCTGAGCCACCACCGCCACCACCTTCACTTGAGCCACCACTTAAACCTGAGCTACCACCCACACCACCCAAGCCACCGATGTATCCATGGCCACCAAAGCCGCCGATGTATCCATGGCCACCACAAGTTGCAATGGTTTGTTTTGCTTGTCCTTGTCCGTGCTTGACAGCATGGTCCAACAATTACCGGTGTTGCTCTTGTCGGGTGGAGAGTTGGCCTGGAAGGTGTAGGTCTGGGTCCGGGTCCAGGTGGGGCAGTGGGCCCTGTCATGGGGATCATCCACAGTGGGGTTGCGAGCCAAGTCAGCAGCCTAATATTGTCTTTGAATCCACGCCTAATATCGCCTATGAATCCACAAAGCCGTCTTGTAGCATCATGTAACCACATTGTGTGTTTATGCAGATTGTGAAGAACCTAAAATCATAATTAATCTGCTTCCTACTGTGTACCGTAATATATAATTCATCATTGTTCGTAAGTCGGTACGTACAGCTAGCCTACTAAAAGGGGTGAACCCCTCTTGTTTATTATGCTTGTGTAATTAATACTCATGAAACAACAACTATACTTGTATTATCGTCTTAATTTAAGTGTTATGTTTTTATGTTGTGATTGGTACGTATCTGTATCGTGTGTGTAATTGTGTATATTCTATTATATGAATAAATGAATGGTTTACTTTTTTCCATTGTATGATCTTCAGTGAGAACTGTGTATCTAATAAAATAATTAAAGACCAATTGGTACATATCGATATCAATGGAAATTTTGGAATGCATACTTTGATAGTTCGACGTGAGGTTATATTGTTGGATTATAATAAAATATTGATCATATATGTAATATAATTATAAATTGTATACTATAATAAATGATTGTCTTAATTAAGTGATCTAATATGAAATGAAAATATTTGACAATCTATGTATTAAATAGGATTTATAGAAATGTGTAGTAGATTTAAGTAAAGATCAAATCATCGATAGATTGATTTTGAGATTTGCAAGTAAGAAGAACCATTGTTCAGAGGTTTGTTCGGGCCGCACAGAATTTTGTGTAGCCGCACTCGTGGTGCTAGATATGTTACCCTATATAAGAATTGGTTTTAAAGACACAAGATACAATACACAACTCAGTTTTCTGAACAATATTTATTTTAGACAGAAAGGTGTGCATTATCTTTCTGTTGTACCATCAAATAATAAAGATGAGAAATTCATTAAGAAAATTGGAAATGATTTCTCAAGGGCTTGTCTTTTTGTCTTGGAAGGACGATTTCATGACCATACGATGTACCGACGAGAAGGGACTTGTTGCCATTGAAGACTTGTCTCGTACACACGGAGACAACTCTTCACAATTGAGGATTCCATATCAAACGTTATGGAATTAAGTATGATATTCTGCACCTAAGTTTATGTTTTAGGAGTCGGCTTTTGTCATATGACTGTCCACATGATTAAGGTGGGGAATTGTTTCTCCTTCCTCAAAATGTAATAGTTTGATCCCTAGATGAGAGGTAAGTGTTTGATCTTTAAATAAGACCTAATTGTTTAACTTTTAAGACCCCAAATACATACCAACTCAAGAATAGTCATCTTTTTGGAAGTGGTGTATTTGTGAAATGTCAATACTTCTTCAAATTGAAGTGGGACATTAAGTTTCCAGAATTATGACTGGAATGGAGCTAAAATGACAACCCTTCTACATATACTTGGGCTCATATTATCTTTGTTATCTATAAAATATTAATTATATTATCCACAATTTCACCTAATTATTTTACGTCCTTATGTAGATGTACATAATATAAAATAGCATAACCCAAATGAACGATACAGCTAGTGGGAATTAAATGAGCAATTAAGTGGATGCATGTTTGGTGGATATTATCCGGTTTTCAATTTACACCACACATCAAGTTAATAGGAGCTGCTTCAACTAACCAGTCTAAGATCTAAACAATCAATAAACATTGAAATAGGTTTGGCTATGTGGATGTATGTTTGGTGGATATTTTTTTATGATGAATACAGTGTAGCAAACTTCATGTCTCCTTTTCAACCCATTTAAAATATGTCACACAACTTGAATGCGGTACTATTCTGTCGTGGCTCAAGGACTAAGTGCAAGAAAGAGAGGTCAAAGATTGTTAAATGTATGAACTTCTGATATATATTTCATGCCTAGATGATGAGGTATGGAAGGCATAAGGTATTGGAACCATTCTCTTATTTTAAAATCAATTCTCAAAGGACCCTTACAACAAAAGAAAAAAGGGTTATTGAACAGGATTTCATTCCTTTAAGTGGTCTTTGTCTTCAAAAGAAATACCACAAAATAAAAAGAAAAATAAAACTTTGGTTTTCCACAAAACTTCCTTGCAAAGCCACAAAAGAAAAAGTAAAAGAAAAGACAACTCTAACATGAACAACAAAAGTTGATTCCTTTAAGTGCTCCTTGTCTTCCTTTTCTTTGGTGTACCATATTTGACTTGAACCAGAATCCTCTGGTCCTGAAAAATTTGAGACCTGTCTGGTCCCAGTCAATCTGGGACATCCAATCAAAATCCAATGGTTGGGATTAAAAACACTCCCAACACTAAAAAAAAACAGAGAAAACGCTGACCACTCTCTCTTTATTTTCCTGTGTCTTCTCTCTCGCGCAGCGCAAATAAAAGACAAAGAGGAACGAGAAAATTAGAAAGATTTTAGAACACCCCTTCGAAGTGCTTGGAGAGAGGGAGGGAAGATTAACAGTGAGAGAGAGAAGAGAAAGAGAATGGAGAGAGGCCATCGTGCCGGGGCCCACAGCAGCACAGCTGCCGTTCAGGCCACCAGCGACGACGCCGCCACCAGCAAGCTGTGCGTTTTCTCCATGAAACCCTACTATATTTCTAATTCATGTCAAAGCTCTTCCCTTTTTCGTTTAAACCCCTCCAAGAGCTGAAATGTGCAGCGTGATCGGCATTTATGCAGTATGTCCCTACTAACTTTTGGTTTTTATGGTTTGAAGGTCGTGTGTTAACAAAGGCTATATCAAGGATGATTATGTACATTTTTTTGTCGGAAAACAAACAAGGAGGGCTCCTATAATCAATCGCGGTATGCTATTTTGTATTTTATTTTACACTATTTCGCAACCAAATTGCAATCTCAGTCTTGCATGTTAACTATTTCTCTGGAACCAAGAATTGAGTATTGGAGCAACTTTACTCTATGCAAAATTGAGCTTCAATGGAATTTTGTTTAAGAATAGTCTATTGATAAATTGATTAATTCTGTTCTCTGTCTTAGGATACTTTTCCAGATGGGCTGTTCTTCGAAAAATGCTTCTCCAGTTTTTGAATACTCAAACTGATGAAAGAAAACAGATATTGTCTCAAGGAGGTGGTTGACATTTTTGGTTTCAAAGTCTGCACTTGTTTAGTTTTCTATTTTATGTATGTATTCATTTTGTACTTCTTTGAATCACTGCTTTAATTAGAATCACTGCTTTATAAGCTTATTGTACTTATTGTAATAAGTTTCAGGCTTTTTGCTTTGTAATTCATTTTAAACAGAATCAGAACTGTAACAAAAAGACAGAGTTGTCAAAAACAGAACTAGAACTGCCAAAACAAAAAGACATGCTTCTACTCTTGGGTAATCCTCAAATTGCTGCCAAAAAAAAAAAAAAAAAAACTTATACATTTCGATAGTTTCATACTTATTTTTGTTGAAAAATTTAAACTTTATTTAGGTAATGCACTTACTATAGGTCTTCAATGTTTCCATAGCACCCAAAATTTTTCTCGCCTTACGATAAATTAGTGCTCGGCCTATAATTACGACATAAATATTAGCAAAGAGATCGTATGAAACAAATTGAAATGTTTCTACAAACTTTATTTAGATAAGTCACCTTAATGAATCTTGACTATTTGGGAGACTTTGCCTTTTGTCTTTCTTCATTCTTGCTAATTTCTCAATCCAAGAACGATTTCGTTTCTAACGCCTATCGCCGCCATTCTTCTTCCTTAAGTGAAGTGAATCTTCAAATTTTGGATTGACCTCACCACTTGGATTGCCAAATTTCTCTTCATATCTCTCTCGGACGGCAAGCAATTCATTGCGCAAAAATTGTGTTTGTTCTTCACTTTGAGCCGCTTTATCACGTGTTGATGCTAATATGCGAACTGAATCAGCACTACGGTTTCTAACATCCAACATAGCATCTTCAATCACCCTTCTTCCCTCTACATCCACAACGGTATCATCCTTTGCCTCTTTAGACCAACGGTTGAGAATGTACCTCGGTGGTAAAACCTTAATGTCCTCTCGATCCAACACCTTTAGTGCATGCCAACACAAAATACCCTCCCTCTCAAACTTCTTACAAGAACATGAAACCGTTTGATCATCCCGATTCCAAGCAACTTGTCTATTCTTGGGTTGGATTTGATTATCAATGTCACACATACCAACCGTGTATGTATTACCCTCTAGGCCTACTATGTGAGCCGATCCGACTAACTCGTACTCTGCTTGAAATAACTCGAACACTTTGGGTGTATACAACTTTCCGGCTTCACGAAGAATAGGGAAATTCAACTTGATCCTTGGTAACTTGCTTCTCATTTCATAATCGGATTTGATCTCTTTTTCACGGTTTCCATCAAGAACCTTATCAAAGTGCTCCAAAAAACGATAGATGTCCAACTTGCAATTTAAATAGTTCTTCAAAGTTGAATTAATGCTCTCACTAGCTTGTGTGCTACGGATTCCTAAAGTGTAAATATCCTTCATGAAACAATATGCCCACTTTTTTCGGCTTGGGTATATAAATTTCAACCACGACTTGTCATCCAACTTTTCCATGAGATCATTGAATTCTTTCTCGAACTCATTCTCCTCCTCGTACCTGAACATACAAGAATTATATCATACAAGAATAATATCATTTCGTTAAATGCATAAAAACTTCAAAGCAAATAAGTACCTAAACATACAAGCCGAAAATTCTTCCATTATGTTCATCCCATCCTTGTTGTAGCGCGACAAATGTTTTACACAATTCTGACCAATATGCCACACGCATAAACCATGTCTTGTATCCGGCATTCTTTTCTCTAAAGCAATTACCATTGCAATATCTTGATCGGTAAATATGGTAATGGGCTTTCTGCCACCATACGCCTCGGGAAACTTTGTAAACACCCATTCAAAAGACCCTTTAGTTTGATCACACATAAGAGCCGCACCGAAAATCACAATTTCCCTAAAATGATTGAAGCCGACAAAAACACCAAACGCCCACTTTTCATTGTTGGTGCCAAATGTAGTAACAAAAAGAACTACATCTCCAAATCGGGCGAAAAATGCAATCATCTTTGCATCCGTCCAAACAACATTAGCAATTTCTTGTTCTTCGATTGTATCCTCAAAATGTTTGAAAGATGGATTTTCCAAAGCACGTCTTGCAAAATACTTCGTCATAGCAGCAGCTGCCCCGTATTTCATTGCTTCCTTTCGCTGATCCCTCAAGCAATTCCTATGGTCTACCTCTGTGTAACCAATGCCTCTAATTCCACCAACTTGTCTACTATGTAGCTCATGTGCCGCTTTTGGCCGAATTCCTGAACGATCGGCTAGTTCAATGTCAACGCGTGCTACTTCAGGCACTTTGCGTTGGCTAGGTATTAGGTAACAAGCTTCGGGCTTTTGGAGAGGATGGTTGTGTTCAGAAACAAATCCAACTACTTTGTATTTTTGAGAGCTTCTTTCAAATTTTAGATTCAAGCGAACTTGACAATTTGTTCGCGTCTGTGCTCTAGGATCTTTCGTCAGATGATCTCTTTTATCTCTTCCTCGTTTACCTTCGCAATTGCAGAACAAAACTTTCGAAGTAATCACATTATCTATTTCACTCTTATGTCCTTTACCTTTTCTTACTCCGAAACCCTTTCTTCCACTATAGTAATTCCAAAACGACCATGCTTCGTCTAGTGTTTTGAATTCCATACCCAACTGAGGTGCAATATCATCTTCTTGAAAGCTCGTATCCTACATAAACAAAGAATTGTAAGATTCAAGCACCATGACAAGCACCAGTACATTATTTTTGGGATTCACAAAACATCTAAGAAATAATAGATAGAGAAATAACAGATAGAGAACAAATACCTTCATCGGATTCAGCGTTTTTATCCCGACAGATAGAGAACAAAAATCGCAATGAGAGAGAGAACAAAAATCATGAGAAGAAGGGTGAAGAGACCATAGTGCTGATTTGGCGATGAATGGAACAAAGCCACAGAAACTCACTTTATTTCCTCCATCAAATGAGTTCCGGCGACAGAGCAAAAGGCTTCTCTTTATTTCCTCCTTTTTGGCAGTGTTTTTTTCCTTTTTTTTGGGCGGTGAGAGGACAAAAATCGGCGGGAATTACAGAGCAAAAGACTTCTGATTTATCTGAGGCACAAAAAGACAGATTTATGGACAAAAATCGGCGGGAATTTTTGGTGATGAATTGTATTTGATCGGACGTGCCAGATTAACTGGGACACGCACCAGAGGATTCTGGGCGTATTTGACTCCGCTCAATGAGTAGCATTCCAGCAACCCCACCTCCCCATGAGCTTTCCATTGCAAACTTTGGTGGCCCATAAAAGCCTGGGGGTGGGCCATTGAAGAGATCTTCTATTGTGCAGCCCATATATGTTTGCTCTTTTTCATCCCACTTGCCAACTGGGCTTCCCCAGCTTTTCATTCTATTTCTTCAGGTCGGGCCTCTCCCATAGGTACTATTTACGCTTGACACTAAATATGTTACGCTTGAATATCATTTTGTTCAATGACTAATCATTCCACCAAACAATTCTTGTTTAGCAAAGTTAGATTGCAGTCAAGAAAAATATAATTTAATAGTTAAGCAAGTCTTTGGCAAATTATTTTGACATTGGACCATGTGAATCGTATATTTTGAGTATACAACAGAATGAGAATAGTCTTATTAATCTGACAAAATTTGTGAATTGATTAAAATTGGTTGTGCGCATAACAGATTAACATTGAGATATATAACTCGTTTCTCAATCAGTCATAGTCGTGCCTGGTCCCTTTGCCCTGTCTTACACGTTAATATTCCAAGACCAAAGACCTTATTTTCTCCTCTCTCCATCTCCTCTCTTTAATTAATTTTGCGCATTGTTATTTTTTTTTTAAATCCTTATGCATGGTCTTATATATATGGATACTGAACATTTTTCAGTCAAGCACTGCTCAAAATTGTCTTGCTTACACTTTCTATCCTGCAATGGCAATTGATGCACTTCTTTTCCTATCACTTGTTCTCTTCTCCTTCTCCACCAAAATCACCACTCTAACACAAGCCCAATGCCTTCCTGACCAACATGATACCTTGATTGAACTCAAGCAAGGTTTCAACACCACTGAACTCCATTCATGGAATGCAAATACTGACTGTTGCATATGGGATGAAATCGAATGCGATGAGCAAACTGGTGTGGTGACTGCAATCGACCTTTCCTTCAAGTCCATCTCGGGTGAACTCAACCCGGCGTTGTTCAATCTCAGCTCTCTTCAATACCTCGACCTTTCTGGCAACGACTTCTATAATATTACCCTTCCACAAACCGGGTTTGAGCGATTTGCTAATTTAACCCATCTCAACTTATCCAATTATGGATTTGCCGGTCAAGTTCCGATCAGCATTTCTGCCCTGAGGAACCTTATCTCACTTGACTTATCATTCTCATCAAGTCCCATTACACATACCTTGTCTCTCCATGACAACAGCCTAGAAACCTTACTCAAGAACCTCACGAGCTGCAATTTCTTCACTTGGATGAGGTCGACATTTCACTCGATGGATACGAGTGGGGCAATGCAGTTTTTCAAGTAAGCCCAGCTCTCAAGAAGCTATCCATGGCATCTTGTGGATTAAGAGGAAATTTGCCTGATGAAATATTCCACCTTACAAATCTAACAAAACTTGATTTATCAGGAAACTCGATGTCAGGCCAACTACCAGAATTCAAGAAGCAAGGCTTATTAAAATCTCAGTATCTTTCAAATATAAATTTCAGTGGTCCAATTCCATATTCTATTGGAAATCTCCAATACTTGTCGGAATTGGTACTTTCCAACTGTAATTTATATGGAGAAATTCCGCCTTCAATAACAAACCTAACAGGACTAACATATTTTAGCTTGGGGTCATACAGATTGACATGTACGACACCCATCACATTGTTTTCTTATCGATCTTTGCAAGTATTTGATCTTGAATGTAACTAATTGTCAGGATATCTACCTGAGTTCTCAAATAGATCATCAATTTTGGAATTTATTGATCTTGCCTACAACAATCTTCAAGGGAAGTTGCCAATTTCCATATTCAAATTCCCCCAGCTCGTTGAGCTAGATCTTGCATCAAACAATTTCAATGGTACATTCAATTTGGATTTCATATTTCATCAGGCACAATAAGAAGCTTGATGCTCTTGATCTCTCAAACAACAAATTGTCAATTATAGAAGGTGAAAACCATAACGAGTCATTCTATGCTTCATTTCCCCAAATGACTGAGATAAGCCTGGGATCGTGCAATTTAATAAAGTTTCCTTCTTTTCTGAGTTACCAAACAAATATGTATTCCTTATACCTCTCAAATAATAGTCTCACGGGAGAGATTCCCCTTTCCATTTGTGTAAATTTGCCAACAATTCTTGATCTTTCATATAACAATTTAACCGGTACAGTTCCAATTTGCCTTCTAGGAGATGCTGAATTGGAAGTTCTTAACCTGAAAAGTAACAAATTAAGTGGGACATTGCCACGAAATATTAGTCAAGCATGTGGACTTCAAATAATAATTCTGAATGGAAATGTAATAAATGGAAGTTTGCCCCACTCACTGATGTATTGTAATTCTCTCAAGATCATAGACTTGGGAAACAATCAAATAGTGAACAGATTTCCCTATTGGATGAGAAATCTTGAAAAGTTGGGTGTTCTTGTCTTAAGATCAAATATGTTTTATGGAAAAATTTTAGACGTGGAAATCAAAACGAAAGGAAATGGTACCTTTTTTCCCATGATAAAAGTTCTTGACCTTTCTTCAAATCATTTCAGTGGTACATTGCCTAAAATAATTTTTGTGAAGCTGAAGGCTATGATGGGTGCATCAGATACAAGTTCCCAATATTATTTGAACATGGAGTTAATCTATAGTCCGTATAGTGCAGCTTCAGTCACATACAAAGGGTAGAGTTTTGATCCGGTGTTCTCACTTAGCATATTCAGCTACATTGATCTGTCAAATAATTAATTTTGGAGGAGAATACTCGAAGAGATCGGGCAAGTCAAGTCACTTGATGTGCTTAACCTATCACATAATGCTCTTATTGGTCCAATTCCACAAATATTTGCTAATTTAGAGCAACTTCAATTACTTGATCTCTCCTCCAACCAGCTTTCCGAACACATCCTCAAGAACTCACCTCTCTCACTTTTCTTTCTGAAGTAAATCTCTCATACAACAATTTAGTTGGAGAAATACCCAAAGTCCATCAATTCACGACCTTTACGAATGATTCTTACTTGGGTAATCCCGGTTTGTGTGGTAGTCCTTTATCAATGCAATGTGGAATAACTCCTTATCATGGGTTTGATAAAGGTTTGCCTTCAAAGTCTTCTACCGACATAATCAGGCTCTCTGTTTCTATTGGATTGGGGTTAGACGTGGGATTTGCCTTTGTAATTTGGGCAACATTATCATGGGAGAATGCAAGAAAGCGGTTTAATTTTATTATAGATAAGTTTTACTTTCTACATTTTCATTGATGGATATATCTAAGAGCTTTTTACTAGTAAATGTATTAATCACTATGTATTTTCTTCGGTGTGTGTTCTTGTCTATGACATACCTTTTATTATCCACAAAGGGCACATAATGTCACTACTAACAAAATTGCAGTCTTTTATCGGGTAAAGATGAGATTTGCTAATGGATTCCCAACCACTAGAGACCAACACGATAGAAGAGCATATAATTCTTGTAACGGTTATGTGCCGACGGAAGATATATATTATTATGGATAGAAGAAACCTATTACTGATAGAAGAAAAATAGGTTTTTATGGTCCATAATCTTTTAAATCAATGGATTTTCAACCTACCTTACAAAATAGTAAAAAAAATTTCAAAAAATGTAAAATTTGATCTCCAAGTATGTTTTAATATACATATCATATTAAACGGTTTGAATTGACTGTTTGGACTTTGCAAACACAAAAATGACTTATAAACATATAGTGTTAAAGTACTCAACTTTTAATAGGTCAAAATGTTCTCCATATTAAAATGTACTTGGACTTGGAGACCTAATTTTAAATTTTTTAAAAAAAATTACAATTTTTTTAGAATTTTTTAAATTCACTGTTTTTCACTTTTTTTTTTACCATATTGACACTGTTTTGAAAATCGTAGGAAAAAGGTGATATTAATTGCTTACCTTTTTACCAGATTTTTTTTTTACATTTTTTGGTATTTCTATATGTCGATTTATTAGTTGCTTAATTTTCAAAAACCGTAGGTGTATTAGTTTATTTAACGTGCAAGTACTTTGATTGATTAGTCATTGAACAAAGTGATATTGAAGCCGAATATATTTAGTGAGGCCCAACCAAAAGAAATTGAATGCAAAGTGGAGGAGGCCCAAGTTGGCAAGTGGGATGAAGAAGATTAAACATATATGGGCTGCAAAATAAAAGATCTAATGAATGGCCCACTCCAAGCTTTTATGGGCCATCAGAGTTTGCAATGGAAAGCTCAAGGGGAAGTGGGCTCTGAAGAAATTTTGAAAATATGTAAGAACATCCCTTCTTAATGAAGAAGACTTTAAGTTTTAATAATGCATTATTATCTAAAACTTAAAATTATTTCTTAAAATGTAAGACGCATTGAACGAGTAGGATCAAAGGTTGGTAGCCAGACAAGCAATAATGCAAGTTGACATGGTAAATGACTTTTTTACATTTTTTTAATAAAACTTATTTTTTTTACATTAATTAATTGTCTTCACTTGTGAATATCACTGTTGAGTTATTCTCATGACCAGATCATCTTCACTTAAATAATATTTTTTATTTTGTAATATGTCATGACCTACCACTAAGACATGTTAATTTTTTTTCTTGTATTGTTGTTGTTGAGAGCGTTTAAACAAGAGTTTTTCTCAACTCTCATTTATGCAGAGACGAAACTACAAAAGTTGACATAATAAATGAATTTTTTCACAATAATTAATTGTGATCTCCACTTTTGAATATCACCGTTGAGTTATTCTCATGACTAGCTAGAACACCGTCGCTTAAAAATATTTTTGTCTTACACCTACAATGTTAAATTAAAATAATAAATTTTCTCGTAATATATTTGTTGAGAGCGTCTAAATTAGAGATTTTGTCAACTCTCATTTACACAGGGGCAGGACTAGATTTATTATTTTAATTTAGACTCTCTCATTAATTAATTGTGTCCACTAATTTTGAATTACTTAATTTTCTGGATTTATTAGTTACTTAATTTTCATAAATCGTATGTGTATTAGTTTATTTAATGTGCAAGTACTTTTGAATTATTAGTCATTGAACAAAGTGATATCTAATCTGAAGAAATGGAATGCAAAGCGGAGGAGGCCCAAACATATATGGGCCGAACAATAGAAGATCTCTTGAATGGCCCACCCCCAGGCTTTGATAGGCCACCAATGTTTGCAAAGAAAAGCTCAAGGGGAAGTTGGCTGCCAAACTATAAAGAACTTTGCGCATGTAGGTGCCTAAGGTTGCAGGAACGCTACTCAGAGAGTAGAGTCAGATATGGCACACCAAAGAAAAGGAAAGCAATTACTAACAAGCTAAAGCCAATTCAACTCAGTTATATGGAGTCGACGTGTCCAATGACGGTGGAAGAAGCGGGCGAACGGGTTGTTGAAGCATGTTTCACTGTGGAAGGTGACATACTGAGTAAGATTGCAATGTGGTGGATGGGGAATAAATTAAGTGTAGTGAAGACCACTTTGTCAATGTTAGGGTTTCTTTCTCTTTTTCTTTTGTGGCTTTGCAAGAGATCAATTAGTGCAGTGAAGACCACTTTAGTGCGTTTTCTTTTTCGTTAGGGAATAAAGTGCAGTGAAGACCAATTAGTGGTCTTTTGTTGTAGGGTCTTTTGATAATGGATTTTAAAATAATCAATATTACGGATATAATTTTATAAATTAAAATAATTAATATTACGGATATATTTTTATAAATTAAAATAATTAATACATAGTAAAACACCAATTAGTCAAACAAGGAATAAACAGACAAAAAATTGACTGAGTAAAACAGCAGCAGATACTGGTACTGAGTGATACATACTAATAACTCCCTTAATTGGTAGGAGCTCAAAATTTAGACCTTTAAAACACATACATATGTATGAAATGAATGTGTTTTAATGTTTCATTTAGTAAATAATAAAAATAATTATTATATTAGTATTATCCGTTATTTATCCGCTACAGTTTCGTTATCCGACAACCGTAACAGGTAAGGTCATTCATAGCAGGTAAAGATAGGGTACGGATAAGAATAATTTGTAACGGGTATGAGTGCTAAAATGGTTCCTTCCCTACTTGCATCTCCCAAATTAATTACTCATTCATTCTCAGGAATATCCTCTCCGATGATTGATTACATAATAGGTAGATGTAGAGATGAAGATTGGTACAGGGTTGAGAAATGAAGAGTGGGAGAAAGAGATAAGCAGATAAAGCCGAGTGGAGAATGCACTAAGAAAGCCTTACAATCAGTGGAGTGATCATGATTCGCCACCATGGAAATAGACAGTTCTGATTTATTGAACAGAGTTAAAACTTAAAAGCATAGTATGCAAACTCGGTCGAGTCGGAACGGAATCGGAAAACACCGATCCGATTTTTGTCCGATTTACACGGCGGCCAATTCTTTGGATATAAACCGGAATGAACAGTGGTGAATCGGCCGAGTCAAACGTGTCTGGACCGATTCCAGTTCGATTCACGGGCAATTCTCTTCCAGAAGAGCCATTATGTCTTTCTTTGCGTCAAATTGAGTTTATCTGAAAGAAGAATCTTTAATTTGGGAACAAAGGAGGAAAAGAGCTCGGGAGAAGAAAAGAAAATTTATACACTTAAAAAGACTTGGTCTACTACTCTGTTAAGTATAGAAACAGAATAAACTTATGGTCCATAGTGAACTAGGAGCAACAAAAAGCTTTCATGGAGAGATGGGGCAACTTGTAACATTGAATGACAAATTTAGAGCAGCCTCTACCTTAATTTTCCTGCTCCTTTCCATTTGAGTGTTCAATGGATCTGTCCATTTCAACAGTTGTTTGCATTTTTTCATTTGCTTTTGAATTTGTTTTTCATGTTTTATACCTTTTTTGTTTCCTTTTTGTTTCCTCTATTTTTCTTGTATATATTTAGTTTATTTTGGAATCAAAAGTATTTTATTTACCAAGATACTTCTACCAAAAAAATCAGAGTTTCTAATCCGAGTTAGCCGATTCCAACTGAATCACCCGATTCTGTTTTCACGGTCAAGTAACCGAGTCCGATTATAATTCCGATTTTGCAAACTATGACTTAAAAGAAAAGATTCCCAGTGCAGCGATTCGATTTTATTTTATTTGACAAAATTTTTCCCAAGCCTAAAAAAATTGTCAAAAGGAAAAGCTAATGATAATTCAAACTTTTGAGAAGTGTGAACATGACAACACCCTCAGGATTAACTGATTAAGAAGTATCTGCATAAAAATCTTGAATGATGGTGCGAACAGCAATTGGAATCCGTACCGAGTGGTTCAAGCTGTCAGACCAAATCAAGCTTCCAAATTTGTAATCTCCTTGCACCTTGCGATTTGCCACAAAAGTCACCTTAAATGTCTGTACTTTCTTATTGCTATTAAAACAAATCAAATTTGGCTCAATGAACACAGTGACTCCAGCCGGAGGATGTACAAAAGCCTTGTAGGTCGAGTTAACGGGCCCCACATTGGTAACAGTTCGAAAAACAGAAGTGATATCCTTAAGATCTGGCACAGCAATTGATGGGACATTTAGTTGAACTACGGATGTTTTGCACTCGTCAGATAAGCCGAGAGTGCATTTGTAGAACTTGGTGTAATCTTTTGGGTGTATGTCATAGACTAGACCAGGATCAGCCGCCTTGTTTGGGTCAATGTGACCGCCACCATAGTCAAATGGATCAGCAAGTTTCCTCGGAGTAGACTCGGCTTCTAATGGTACACCATATGCATCAGCAACATATGCTGAAAAACACATTCAATTACAAGTTAGTTTATACTAATAACAAGTTTGATCATAAATTGGTGGGCTCAAAATTGAAGTCAATAGCTGGTCCATTGAATCAAGAAAAAGTAATGCAAGTGTTCAAAATTGGTGATATTAATTAATCTATCAGGTGTTTGAACTGTTAGGTTTGCTACAAGTCTCTTTTGTGCAAAACAAGCATAACCCCGAAAGAGGAATTAATAAAAACATAGAGCGAATTCTCATTTTCTAGCAGATTAGTTGAAAATGTGTCACTTTTGAACTGTGAAAATACATAGATTTCAAAACATTGAACTGACCTGTGGTGACAATTGCAGATTTTATTGCAGATGGGGACCAATCAGGATGCACAGATTTGAGAAGTGCAACAACACCACTCACATGTGGACATGCCATGGAGGTACCAGTATCAAACTTATAACCTCCAGGCACTGCAGCCAGGATGTTCACTCCAGGTGCTGCTATATCAGGCTGTACATCCCATTACTAAAATATATTAATTCAATTCACGAGCTGTGTGTGTGTGGGGGGGGGAGACAACTTCCCACAATTCCTATAGTAATTGAATTCTGCATCACATACCTTGAGGATACCGGGAAATTTCGCACTTGGGCCTCTTGATGAGAATGCTGCAATTTTTGGTGCCAGCACTTGTTCTCCTTGTACATTGTATGCATGAGAGATTTTCACGAGTGGATTCCTGCTTTCAAATTAAAAAATTACACAATCGATTTAACTCAAAATTTAAGCATTATTGGAAAAAATTAAACTATTTCCTCTTCTGCATTACCTTGCCAACAAAATATAAGAGGAGATTTTGTCTGCAATTTCAAAATCTACTAGAGCATAAGGGAATATATTCGATGGTACAAGATCAACATTTGTTGTGTGTTGGGCATATATGAGACCCCTACCCCCAGCAGTAACTATATTTCCCAATGCACTGCCAAAGGTTGACTGAGGTAAAGTTTGTGCAGCTGCACTTGGATCATAGCACAGCACAATCATACCAGTTATATTTTGCTCGGCTAATGTAATGTTGTCACAACTGCAAAAAAAAATATATATATTACTTTTCATTTGGATATAATTTTGATTATTGTATAATTAATTCTTGTGCAAGATTTTTTAATACTTCGTGCTAAAAGCAAGCTCTACAAAATTGCTGTTCTCAGATATCTCACTTGCATAAAAGAGTGACTGACCCTGCAAATGAAAACAATAAACATATAAATGGTCAACATATCTCTGAAAATAACTTCTCTGAAATTCATTAAGAAGTATCAACGTTAATTAGTACCACAAATTTCTGCCGATTTCCAAGCGTGATAACCGTTGGGAAAGACCGATCCATTGTACTAGCAGCCACAGATATCACCCAAGGAAAATTATTTTCTACAGTCTGAGGTGCCGGTCCATCATTTCCAGCTGCAAAAACTACACTAATCCCTTTTGCAACGGCATGCAATGTTGCTGGATACTCATCAGGTGAACCAATAGACATAGATAAGATATCGACACCATCATGTACCGCATCATCTACAGCTGCGAGAACCCCGGCATGACTGCATTCGCCTCTTGGACCCCAGCACACCTTGTAAATGGCTATCCTGGCACGTGGGGCTCCTCCCCTGACAGATCCAGCTGCCAAGCTGTGGGAGTTCGTGATCGGTACTACATTACCTGTAACAAGCAATGAAGATCGAGCCATCTAATTAAATTATAATTTCTTGTGGCTTATTATCATTTTCTTTTTTCGATAATATATTAATATGTTTGCTATATACTGATAGGTTTTCCGGATGACTGTATCTTGGTATCTAATTTACGAATTTCAGTAGGGATGACCAAATAGCTTAAAAAGTACTCAATAAAGATGATGTCATATCCAAATAATTTAATTTAAATGACATACCATAATTGACATGGAATATTAATTAGTATGCATCCAAACATTAGGAATAAATGGAAGAGTAATATACAGAGTATAAGTAGTCATGGTTTGGAAAC
This sequence comes from Carex cristatella, assembly GCA_024447775.1. Taxonomy (NCBI): domain Eukaryota; kingdom Viridiplantae; phylum Streptophyta; class Magnoliopsida; order Poales; family Cyperaceae; genus Carex; species Carex cristatella. The sequence continues at coordinate 4,631,043 of JAJHPF010000007.1, forward strand.
TCGGTATCGGACGTGTCCGGCCCGAGTCTCAGAGCTGATTTAGGGAAGTTGCATCTCACAGCGAAGAAGAAGGCTAAATTCCTATACAATATTGTATAGGCTTGGTGTAAGAATACTGTACTATTTTATTTTGAAAACATGACTTGATTTACGGCGGACCATGTCCAGAACGGTTATAAAAATGGAGGAGCAGAATCAGTGAGCTGTTTTTATAATTATAAAAACAATTCATATTTTAGGAGAGTATGTTTATAGCTAAAATGTGATACTTCACCTATTGTAATCTTCAATTGCGTCACTGTAAATTTTAGTTTATACCAAACTTAGCTATTAATAAATGCTGACCTATTTAATTCAGTATTGTTTATGCTATTAAATAGACATAGATTTCTTATATAATTATTTTTATTTGACTAAAGTAAATGGTGAATATAGTAGTTGACAATAATAATTTTATTTATTTATTTTATAAATCAACTTTTTTATTTTATTTTATTTTATTTTATTTTGACTAAAGAAAAATAAAATATTAATTGTTTATGAAATAAAATATTTTCTTTGAAGAGAAATTAATGAATACAAAATAAAATATGAAAATGTAAAATTAAGCATTTTATTTGTCTTTTGTGAATTTATTAAGCTTTTTTATTATTTTACAAAAATCTATATAATTTTTAAATTAAATAAATATTAATTTTATAAGTAATACACTGTAAATTTAATTGTTACCAAATTTAATTATTATGAGTGCTCGAGTGGGTTATTTGACAAATTTAGTACAAAATGTACTTCTGTAAAAAACTGAAAATATCCAAGTTTCTGGTTCGATTCGTCTGATTCAAACCGATTCACCACCCGATTATGGTCAAGAACCCAATTATGATTCCGATTCTGAGTTTCAGAATCATGAGTAATACAGCTATATAGAGTCTAAAGAGAAAACCCTTGCCTGCAGCTGTAGAGGCAGTGTGGGTCCCGTGACTGTTGAAGTCTCTTGGTGACAAGTATTCCCCTTTGAGTTGACTGGAAGTCAGATCTTTACCGTACCAGCGTGCACCAATGATTTTATTGCTGCAGTTGCTGGCACCAAATGAGGCACCCGTTTGACATATGCCTCTCCACCGTTTCGGGGGTGTTCCAAACCCGGTAGCATCAAAGCTTTGTGATTCGGGCCATATACCTGATGATATTTGAGAGGCCCTTATCAAATAATCTGATAATTAGTTCCTTTTTATTTCCATAGTAATTCTCTGAGTAAGCTATTTAATTTGGACATAGTTTTCGAGGAACCGAACAGATGCTGCATATGTGGTAAGATTTTACTAAGTTTGTAGCTTTGAACATTTTTCAAGGAAAATTTACAAATACTTCTGAACTGAACAATTTATATTGTAAGGAGCATTTATTTGTATGAGCATCCATGTAATCATGGTTGTACATACAAGCATTTCAAGGATTGCAACTGCTTAAAATGTAACCTGAGTCTATTACTCCAATTATTATATCTTCTCCATAGTTGGCCTTCTGAAGTACAGTATTGTCTTTGAAGTTATAATGGAGCCCAAGAAAGTCCCAGCTGTGTGTTGTGTGTAATGTAAACATGCGATTAGGTGTCACGCTAGTCACATCTGGCATTTCTGTTAAAAGTGATAGAAAATATATTAATTTTTAAAGAAGAAAAAGTGATAGCAAATAATTTGTATTCTCTGATTTTGACAATAAGCTGGCTTAATTACTAACTGTAACTATGGGCGCTGTGCACTTCAATTAACCTGCTGGAGACAGAAAGCTTGCAACAAAATTTATTATTAGTAGATTATTACCTGAAAGAATTTGTGCTTGAGACTCATTTAGCAATGCGGCAAAACCCGAGAATGCATGCTTATAGCTGTACACAACTGAATTCACTGCTTCCTCCTTGCTGTTTCACATATTTGAGCTATTAATACATTATATTTTATTTTTTAAACCATATATAATATATGTAGCTACAAATTGGAATTTAAATGAAGATCAAAGCTTTTATAAAAGAGAAGGGGAAATAATCCTGACATGGACCTCAGCCAGTGTGTTCAGATAAATGTGCAATTGGATACTGATACTTTTATATGGGATGAAAATGCTTAATGAAATTAGTTAGGTCTGCATCAAGTTATTTTATTTTTTTTATATACGATGGGTTTTGTTTAGGTGAGCTTTAATTGCTTGAGCTACTGTCATGTGAACATTCTGACTTTTGAAAAAAGAAAGAAAGTGAACTTTTCTAATTTGTGTAAATTGTAATTTTTTTTAAAACATGAATGTAGTGTGAAACTTCTATTTTTCTAATTTATGATTGTTTCAATCCTTTTTATTGATGTTTTGTCCAAAAAGTAAACTAAAACCTTTCAAAAAGAGGAGTTAGCATTTCATGGTGCGAGGCTGTTACGAGCTTTGGATCATTGTGCCTTATTTCTCCCAGGTACACAATATAGATCTGAAATTAACAGGAAGTTTTAGTGGAAAATAGTATGATATAAATGGATGTATCATTGGTTGACATTCTACTTACTTTGCTTGATGCTTCAGATCCATATACTGTTAATTGGAAAAATTGAATGCAGAGAATTGCTGCCAGTATGATAGAAGAGAAAGCCCTTGAATTCATTTTTGTAAATTTATGCAGAGATGTATTGGTATCTGCTCTATATATAGAACATCTCAATACTCGGAGAACTGATAAGCTTTCTTACTTTTTCCTTTTTGGGTGAATTTCATGTATGCCCTTCGAAAACATATAAATTATGTATTTCCCCTCTAAAATTCATAATATTATATTTACCCCTCTAAATTTCAAACTCAGAAATTTACCCAATACAAATTTAATATATATCTTATATACCCATTTATCATCTTAATCATGTTTAATAAATAAAAAATATAATTAATCACAATTAATCATGTAATTTATAAAGAAGCACTTTTTAGATCACAATTAATCACCTCTTCATCTTGGTCTCCATCACTTGCTATTACTTTTTAGATCACAATGAATAACCTCTTCATATTGCTATCCATCACTCTGCTGTTACTTTTTAGATCTGTAGCACCAACTTTACCTCTTTGGGGTTGTATGGTTCTCTTAATTTTTGAGGAAAAACAGAATATGATGAATAATTAGTTTTTATTACTAATTTTTCTGATTCTACAAGCTATCTGTACATGAATATATAGGCTAATTCTACTAGCCGTTTGGGCTCTTTTCTAAATTACAAATGATGGATATTTTACCTAATTACAAACTAGGTACCAAGTATGGCCGTGACAACTGTACTATGGATGCTGGCCTTTATTTGCTGCCTTATTTACAGCCTATGATGATGATTTTGAGGCTCTTATTCTAATTTCTCAACACTCCCCCTGAAGTGGGGTTCAAATAAATTTATTGAACCCAACTTGCCGAGTATATTCAGATGGCTAGCCTTGTCTAGAGCCTTTGTAAAAATATCTGCTAGTTGCTCTTTGCTTCTGACAAATGGAGTTTCTATTTCCCCCGACTGCACTTTTTCTCTGACAAAGTGACAGTTTACTTCTATATGTTTTGTCCTCTTGTGGAAGACTGGATTGGATGCAATGTGTCGTGCAGCTTGGTTGTCACAATACATTTGCATGGTTCTTGTGTGCTCTATCTTCATGTCACTGAGTAAGTACTTAATCCAAATAAACTCGCTTGCTGTAGATGCCATGGCTCGATATTCTGCTTCAGCACTTGATCTAGCCACCACATTCTGCTTCTTGTTTTTCAAAGTGACCAAGTTACCACCTACAAATGTACAGAACCATGTGGTTGATTTTCTGTCACAGTTTCCGGCCCAATCTGCATCAGAAAAACCAACCACATCGTTAGAATTATTTTTCTTCATCGAAATTCCTTGACCTGGAGTGCTTTTAAGATATCTTAATATCCTATCAATTGCACTCAAGTGACTGGTACGTGGAGCATGCATAAATTAGCTTATGACACTAACTGCAAAGGCAATATCAGGTCTGGTTACTGTAAGATAAATTAATTTGCCTACCATCCTTTGATATTGGCCTATGTCAGATATTGGTTCACCCTCTTCAATTCCTAGTTTAATGTTTGTTTCCATAGGTGTACTAACTGATTTGGCTCCTAATTTACCAGTTTCTTTTAACAGGTCAATGACATATTTTCTTTGAGATAGAAATAATCATTTGCTTGAGTGAGCTATTTCTATTCCAAGAAAATATGAAAGTTGTCCAAGGTCTTTGATATCAAATTCCCTCTTTAAATATTGTTTTACCTTTTTAATTTCCTTATTGTTATTTCCAGTGATAATAATATCATCTACATAAACTAGAATAATAGTAGTGATGTTTTGTGAGTATTTTATGAATATAGAGGAATCTGCTGTACTTTTGACAAAATTAATTTTTAAAAGAGAAAAACTTAGTTTGGCATACCATGCTCTTGGAGATTGTTTGAGGCTATAGATCGCCTTCTTTAATTTACACACCAGTGATGAATCTGACTCATTTTTGTGCTCTGGAGGAAGAGTCATATAGACTTCTTCTTCTTCCAAGTTTCCTTGAAGGAATGCATTTTTGACATCCATTTGGGATAAATTCCATCCCAAATTGGTGGCTACTGATAATAGAATTCTAACTGTATTCATTTTTGCTACTGGTGCAAAAGTCTCTTGGTAGTCGATACCATAAGTTTGGGTAAACCATTTTGCCACTAACCTAGCTTTGTACCGTAAGCTAGTGTGGTCAGGGTCGGTTTCCACTCTCTTTCTTTACCCTTGGGTAACTTCTTGGCATAGCCTAAGTATCCAAAAGTTTTTTAATCGATCTTGCCTAGCCACCTATATAATTTCATCCTTTTTTTTAAAAAAAAAAGTGCCAGTATTTCATCAAAATTATGTCTAAGGTTGCTATCCTTAATTAAATTTTACCTTTTGCCATTTAATATTAATCAAGTTGTGGTGGAGTGTTTTGATGGGGACTTAAAAGTGACATTTTTGGTATTTCCTTTGGACATGATTCTCCAACTTCCTGATTCCTGGTTTGTTGTTTTATGATTACCATATTGATCAGAGAGATGTTAATTATCCTTGTTGGATGTTAACATGTGGATTTTGTTTTTCATTTTTATTTGACTGCTGAATATAATAATATTGTGATGTCTGGTGGTGATGTATATATTACACAGTAATATGTGCTATACATTCATATCTCCATTTTTCAAGTCAAAATATATAGGCAATCCAAATCACTAAACATAATTTTCATTACCAAACATGAAAGTTCAATGTAGTTTAGATAGTCCCTTAATCTAAACTGTCTGCGTGAATTTTGACACTGTTCAGACAATTTAGGCTATGCTTTAGATAAGATTTTGTCGAAAGCACTTTGGACAAAACCCGTATTTGCAAACCATGTTTTTGGGTACTACTTATTCTGTGTCGCACGAGACACATCTGTTGGAGATACATAAGCACTCAGTATATTGGAGATCATTAGCATATCAACATCTTTATTCTTTGCGAATTAGACCAATATGCTTTTTCTTTTCTTTTCGTCTTCTTCTTATGAGCATTTTTCATCTTTGGATTATTAATTGTACTTAACGGCTCTTTATCCAAATCAATCACACCCTCAAACGGTTAAATGCCAAAAATTCTCTAAGGTAACAAATATAAACAAGATTTACAATTCCATTACACAAAATCGAGAAAAAACCTTATTTGAGCCTAGTTGAATGAACAACATTCTAACTAAACAAAATGAAATTACAGCAAAAAAATCTTAGATCTGAGCTAGTTACATGAACAACATTCTAACTAAAACAATAAAAATACAACAAAAAACCCTAGATATTAGCCTTTTCTACATTTACATGAACAATTTCTAGGAAAAATAATATAATAAAGGAGTACAAAATAAAAAATTAGAAAGAAAAAATTTAAAGGAAAATGCAACTCAAATTTTGAGAACCTTCCCTTCGTTTTTTTGGTCCTGAAAAATCCAATTCAAGGTGGTACTCAAGAAGTCCTTCATATCTCCTCACAAGCTTTCTAAATTAGGGCCGTAAGCTGAAATTTGACACTCGAACAAAAAGTTACACTTGTTTGAAATTTCTTCGTCTCTGAGCGCCTTCTCGGCGAAGATATTGCCTCCCTTGCATTACCCCTTGCTCTAGCTTCACCTGTATAGAAGAGGTGCTACAGAGAAATACATGTATAGGGAGGACGTGTTTTAGAAATGATAGATAATGCCTTAAGAAAGTTAGATAGAGATACATTATAACTGAGAGGCGCAGATCGATGACATGGAATGGTAAATAAAAATGCATTGTACATGGTTTATTAATAAAGAATCTTGTGTAAATGTTTAATAATTTTGTCCTACCCAGAGAAAAAAATATTGGACAAAATAAAAAGAATTATATTTTGGATTGCTACTATTTTTTTCAGTCCAAACTTTGGACCTGAAAAAAAGCCTCTGATTTTTCTATGGATCTAACAACTAGGGAATTCTTTCTATATTCTCCTATTATTTTTAAATAATTTTTATCAATAAAAAAATCCCCTTCATTGAATACATGTGCAAGGTAAGGTCGTTTTCAGAATAGAAAAATATTCTTCCATGATAGGTTTCATGGACTAACTTTGAGTGCTTGATTTTACCTTTTGAATTAATTGCGGAAGTAATTAATGTATTTCATTTTGTGGATCGACAAGTAGGCCTACTAAAACCATTTTAAGATTTAACGATGCAGATGTTAATTTCCTTTTTAGATTTCTTTAATAAAAGTGCAATGAAATGGTGGGAATAACTTTCAGGTTTAAAAGGGTCCCTACGGCCTAGGGTTATCATTAATTCACCATTATTGGTTTTGGATAGTTGGACAGTTGAAACTTTATATCACTTTCATTTGAGCTCTCATGTATTGGTAGTTGTTTTTAACGCTTTAAATGTTGGATGTTGGTAGTTGATGTAGTAGGCTATGTCTGGAGTTTTTCTTTTATTTTTGTTGTAGTCTAGCTTTATTTTTTGTCAGAATTGGTTCTAATCCCTGTTAAGCTGTAGGTTTCGTTTCCTGAAATGAAATCGGTGGAGTACTCCACTTTTATCAAAAAAAAAAAAAATCCAATCAGAAACAATATACAGAAAATAAAAACGAATACCGATATAATTTTACCACTATTCAACCGGTCCTTCATTAATGTGTTCATCTAATATGCCATAAATACCAATTGCAATTTTAAAGAAATCTAAAGAGGAAATTAACATCTGCATCGTTAAATTTTCGTAAGATTACGTGTCGATCGATCCACAAAATTAAATACAACAGTATCCGATTTAATTCAAAAAGTGAAATCAAGCACTCAAGAGTTAGTGGTATCCTAACATTGGAGAATAGTTTTCTAGTCTGAAAACGACCTTTCTTTGCACATGTATTCAATAAAGGAGATTTTTTATTCATATAAATTATTAAAAAATAATACGGGAAAAAAAGAAAGAGTACCATATATAGTAGTTAGATCCATAGAAAAATTAGAGACTTAAAGTAGTACTGATTCAAAATGCAATTCATCTTTTTCTCTTGTTTTTCTTCTTCTACGATGTAGGCCAGAAACTATTAAACATTCATCAAGACTTCTTGGGTACAACTCGAAATTGCATTTTTGGGAGCCAAAAATCGAAGGAAAGGTCCTCAAAAATTGAGTTAAAGTTTCCCATAATGTTTGTTTCTGTTTAATTTTTTTATTTTGCACTCCTGTACAATATTTTTTTTAGACATTGTTCATGTAAATGTGTAAATGATCATACCTAGGCTTTTTGTTGTATTTTTATTTTTTTAGTTAATTAGAATGTTGTTCATGTAACTAGGCTCAATTTTTGGGTTTTTGATGTATATTCATTTTTCCTTAGCTACAATGTTGTTCATGTAACCAAGCTCAGAACAAAGGCCTCCAATCTTTCTATGGATCTAACAACTAGGATACTCTTTCTCTCTTTTTTTTTCTTTTTTTTAAAAATAATTTCTATGAATAAAAAATCCCCTTTCTTGTATATTTGGGCAAGGAAAGGTTGTTTTCAGACTAGAAAACTTTTCTCCCATGTCTCAGGCTTTCCCCATCCACTGCCTTCTCGTACACCGCCCACAAAACCCGAATTATCAAACATTAATTTGAACTACATAAGTACCTGAGTACCTTAGCACCACCGACAAAACCCGAGTTGAAAAAGAAAAACTTTCAACTAGAGAATCAATACCTGAGTCCTAGAAGAAGCTTGGATGCCACTAATTAACTTTGAGTGCATTTCACTTTTTGAGTGTATTCAATAAGTTGTAGTGCATGATTTCACTTTTTGAATTTCATTTTGATGTGGATCGACATGTAGCCATCTCCATGTGGTTTGGTCTCCTTAGGTACCGAATGAGCAGAAATAGAATTTGGTCATTGTGGTAAGCGATTTGAGGAAGAAGGACTGAGTCCTGCATCCCCACATCTGAGATTTCATCGATGCCATGAAGTAGTTTATGTTGAAAATTAATTCAAATTGATAGAGCACGTACGAATCAGATTTTACCAGCATAAAAATTGAATGGTATTTTAGGCATTGGTTATTTTAAGCAAAGTTATTTTAGGACTAGTTGGTGTAGTAGTTAGTTATTTTTCAGCATGTTGTATAGTGGGGTCTTAATTTAGTAAAGTTGTGGGTAATTATTTTAGGAACGTTGTACTATTATAAATACCACAGAACTCTATGTAATTGAGTAAGAGAGAAATGAAATAAAGCATTGTTTCTATTCAGAAAAAAATATTCTTCTCTCTTCAATCTTTAGCATACTGACACAAAACAGTGCAGTATTGCTAAATTTATCCCAACAAAATGGTATCAGAGCCGATCGTTCGGTGGGACAGCAATTGACGGCAGAGTCAATTAGCAATTGTCAGTAGAGTCAATTGGTGTGCAACCTTGAAGAACTGCAGCAGCAGCAACTACTAAAGAAGAGGCTACAACCTTGAAGACGGCATTTCAGGGAAGTTCTCAAGTTGTGGCTATAAAACAACAAAGTCACACAAAGATTTTGAGATGATGAAAATGAAAATAGAAGAATCAATGCAGATCTTTCTGTCAAGAATCACATCCATTGTCAACCAAATTCAAGCATATGCAGACAACATCTCAGAGCAAACCATGGTGGCAAAGGTGTTGAGAAGCGTAGCACCAAGTTTGATCACGTGGTAGCAACAATAGAAGAATCTAAAGATCTAGACACCTATTCCTTTGATGAACTGATGGGATCACTGCAGACCCATGAAACAAAGTCCAGATTAGAGGAGAATAGCGATGAAAGCGCGTTCTACAGAAAGGGGGAGTCCTCTCAAGGCAGAGGTGGACATGGCCATTGTAGATTTGGCAAGTTTCATTTTCAGCACGACATAAAAGATGTCCAGTGCTTCCACCACAAAAGATATGGGTGTGTGCAAGCTGATTGTTTCAGAAAACAGAGGGAAGGAGAGCAAGCATGCTATGCAGAAGAAAAGAAAGAGAAACCTATTTTTTGTGGGGTATATTGATAGTGGAAGGCAAAGATCCACAACTTTGAAGAAGCAGCAGAAATTGAAAAATAGCATCCAGTATTACAAGAAGAATTGCAAGAAGAAGGCTGACATTCTGGTAAAGGCATTGGCAAGAGTAAAATTTGAAGAATTCAGAATCCAACATGGCAAAATCAATTTTGAATTAAGGGGGAGTGTTGAAAATTAATTCAAATTGATAGAGCATGTATGAATCAGATTTTACCAGCATAAAAATTGAATGGGTTATTTTAGGTATTGGTTATTTTAAGCATAGTTATTTTAGAACTAGTTGGTGTAGTGGTTAGTTATTTTTCAGCATGTTATGTAGTGGGGTCTTAATTTAGTAAAGTTGTGGGTAATTATTTTAGGAACATTGTACTATTATAAATACCATAGAACTCTATGTAATTGAGTAAGAGAGAAATGAAATAAAGCATTGTTTCTATTCAGAAAAATATTCTTCTCTCTTCAATCTTTAGCATACTGGCACAAAGCAGTGCAGTATTGCTGAATTTATCCCAACAGTTTAAGCGTGACAGCCCTCTGGCCTAGACGGTCATTCTAGATTTTCGATAGCCATTTGGTTAGCAGTGTATCGTTTTGTGCCTCTAACTGAATGACACCCTTACCTCCCTTCTGACTATTCCCCAGTTTATCAGACAGTTAATTCCTTTGCAAGTTTCATTCCCTTTCCAAAGGAAATTCCTTCGCAGCATATCTATGTGTTTAATCACCAATATGGGAAGCTTAATCATTTGCATGTATTGCAAAGGCATTGCTGTCATGACTGATTTGAGCAGGACTATCCTTCCAGCGAATGATAAGAGGTTGAATTTGCATCCCTCCATCCTTGCCTGAACCTCTGCTATTAGGTTTAGGAAATTGTTCCATTTTCCGGTTCTTGATCATTAGCAGCAGGCCCAAGTTTCTTTTGTCCTGCCTCCCATTTAATCTAAAATTTATGAGCAATATATCTAATAGAATGAATATGAATCCCATGAACATTTAGCCCTCATCTAGAGGTTCCACTGACTCATTTTTTTTGTGCCTCCATTGTGCATCCAAATCTAAATTGCACATCAATATTATTAATGAACAACTACTACAGAAAAGGCAGCTATACACAGTTAAAAACACTAATGACACACGGTTTTGCTACTATGTCGGCGTGCATTGTGTATGACAGTGTCGCTAAGTTATATACGGTTAAATACGGTGTCCTTATGACCTTTACATACATGGTTAAGGCAAGGTGCTCAAACAGGACCTTATAAAGGCCGGGTAGCTGTGTATGATAGCAAGTGTTATATACACGTATTGTATCCATATTCAAATTTGTATCCGTATAACTCATATCTGCATCAGTATCCACGAAAAAGATATGCGATAAATTAAATAATATGGATACAGTTAATTATCTATATTCGTATTTGTATCCGCATAAACCATATCCATATCCGCAATATTTCAAATACGGATTCGGATATGAACGGATAATTAATATCATTCCTGTTTTCACTCCAAACTATGTTCCTTTCTCCTTTCGTCCGCTTCACTTCCAATTTTATCGTTCTCGAACAAGTCATTCAGTACAAACCAGTGTGGTCAGGGTCGGTCTCCCCTTCACTCTCTCTCATAACCCTCGTGTAACTTCTTCTGAAACATAGTCTAAATATCCGAAAGTTTTTTAATCGATCTTGCCTAGCTACCTATATATAATTTCATCCTTTTTTTAAAATAAGTGCCCGTTATTTCATCAAAAATATATATAAGGTTACTATCCTTAGTTAAAATTTTACCTTTTGTCATTTAATATTAATCAAGTTGTGGTGGAGTGTTTTGATGGGGACTTAAAAGTGACATTTTTGGTATCTCCTATTGACGGGATTCTCCAACTTTCTGATTCCTGATTTGTTCTTTTATGGTTACCATATTGAAAGGGGAAAATTGTGAAAATGCCACTCTAAACTTTGAAATTGTCAAAATGCCACTCCAAATTTCATTAATTTGTAAAAATATCACTCCAAATAATTAATGACTAAAATACCCTTGCCCGTCCATGATTTTCCTCGTCCGCCTTCGCATTCTTCTCAACTCCTCCTCCTCCGACAAGCACCAGCACCATCAAACCCTCCTCTACGACCTCCTCAGCGCCATTCGGAACAAGAGAATAAAAGAAGGCAGGAGAAAGAAGAGGAGAAGAAGGGTATTTTAGTCATTAATTATTTGGAGTGGCAATTTTACAAATTAATGAAGTTCGGAGTGACATTTTCACAATTTGAAAGTTTTGGAGTGGCACTTTCATAATTTTCCCTATTGAAAGAGATATTAACTAGCCTTGTTATTTTTTATCTCCTATTGAAAGAGATTTTGTTGTTTAACATCAACCACCCAAAGATCATTACTCTAAAGGGGTACCTTGAGTAGCCATATTTTAGCAGCCTGTGTACCAATGTATGGCCCTTCTTCATATGGTCCATAAAATGATCTTACTCTAAATTTTCCATCTTTTTCCCATTTCCAGAACATTTCGTTGATCTTTCCATCTTTTTCCCATTTTCACCACATTTCAACATGTTGTGCTGTTGTATCTTGCAACCTATTGAGTTGTAAAATTTGACACTTCAGTTTGCAAACTGCAATCAATAGATCAGGCAACTCAATAAGCATGCCCTCTATATATTTCTTTCTTTAATTCCTCAATTTCAGACCGTCATATTCATAATGTTCTAATGTATGTTCATTTCAAAAAATATCTCCTCTTATATTAAGTATGTAGATGCATGTTCAGACCTATCAACGACTGAGATTTAATTCAATGGTTTTTAAATGATTGAGAAAAAAAATTCTGCAATTGTGATTTTATGTGGCAATGTATTGGTTTTTTATTGTATTGAAATTTATATTTAGTTCTCTGAGCACTCGCTACACTAATTTTCTCCTTACAATTTCTTCATGTAAATGTTGTCGTAAAATCAATTATTTGATAACATTTCTTTCTTTCTCTTTATATTATTGATTATATATAACAAATAAGAAAGTAATTAACATGTTTGCTAATTAAATATTAATTATCGTCCTATTTAACAGAGAGATAAAGACAAAATAGTTCATTTCATTGTTGAATAAAGAGAAATCATACAAAAACAAATATTGTTATTTATGAAAAAAAATTGGTGTGATTTGCTTCTTCTTTTTTTGTAAAAAATAATTCGCAATTAAGTTGGTATTTGTATATGTCGATTTATTATTTATTTAATTTTGATAAATCGTACGTGTATAAGTGTATTAGTTTGTTTAATGTGCTAGTACTTCTGAGTTCTGAATAATCAGTCAATGAACAAAGTGATATTCAAGTGAAAAATATATAGTGTGCGCAAATAGTACCTATGAGTGAGGCCCAACATCAAGATCAAATGGAATTCAATGCGGATAATTAAGCCCAAGTTGGGAAGTGGGAAGAAATTGAAAGACCAAGTATATATGGACCGTACAAAAGAAGATCTAATGAATGACCCACCCCCAGGCCTTTATGGGCCATTGGTGGAGACGAGAGGAGCTTTTATAGGCCATTGGCTTTTATGACACACCCCCAGGCTTTTATGGGCCATTTTAGGGGAAGGACATCTCCATTCTAAATGAAACGGAGAGGAGAGAAGATCTAATGAATGACCCCCAAGTTTATTTTGCTGGAGGAGGATGAAAAAGATTTCTGAATATAAAGAGTGCATGAAAGACTTTAGGTATGATAGGTTTTGTTATGTTAGGAAGGGGTAGTTCAAGGAGGGGTTTTGCTATGTTAGGAATGTTTGGGGTTTATCGTTGAGAGCGTCCAAATAAGATTTTTTTAAACTCTTTATTTACAAACTACGTCCATTTCATTACCTACTACTACAACTAAGGTCTAAGGGTGTCAATGACATCAGTTTAACCGTTTATTCTATCCGTATCATATTCGATAAGGTGGGTATGGATAAGATTATTTTTTCGTTTACTTATTGGGTATGGATATGGGTACAGATTTTATTTGTTAGGTAAACAGATATGTGTATATGGGTAAATGTTATTTTGTACTCGTTGGATAATGAATAATTATGTAAAATAAAATTTATATAGATATATAAAAATTATATTCTTTGGATTAGGGGCATGTAGTGAATTCTTTGCAGTTTCTTGTTGGATAACGGCATCCCTAAGTACTGGAAAGGGAATTTTCCTGCATTACATCCCATTGTTGCTGCCAGGTTGAGGATTTCTTGCTGGGTACGTAGCACATGTTGAAAGAAATTCCGACTTATGTAGATTAACCCAGAGGCCTGACAAAGTAGCAAAAATATTTAAAATGATTCTAAGAAATTCGACTTGCTGTTGTGTTGGTGTAAGCAAGAACAATGTGTCATCGGCAAATAACATACATGGCTGACATCCTATGAAGGGTGGCACAATAAGATTCAATTGCACCAATTTCATCATCCATCTAGCTAAGAAATCTATAGCAATTATGAAAAGGTAGGGTGATAACGGGTCGCCTTGCCTGAGACCTCTTTTAAGCACAATATGGCTATTTAGAACCTCTACTCAATGCAACATTAACAGCTAGCTATTCCTATTTACATGATGCAAACCTTCATGTTGTCAAAATGGGTTATTCAAAAGATAGACCAGATTAGAAGAAAGTTTTTATGGCACGGTCATAAGAATCATGCAAAGTGTATGTGTTTGGTATCTTGGGAAATTGTCACACGATCTAAGGAAATGAACCATGCACTGTTGGCTAAGATAATGTGGCATTGGTTGTATCATCACAAACCAGCATGGATGAAAATAGCCTCACTATCCAACCTATTCACCAAGCCATGGGACATGGCAACAGCCTCACCATTTTGGAAAGCATTATCAAGAATTAAAGACTTCATGCTGATATCAACTAAATTCCAGTTGGGTTAGGGCACGCACATTAATTAATTTCTGGATAGACCAGTGGATGGATGTGCCTCTGAGAGATAAGTTCCCAAACCTATACATGCATGTTTAACAGAACCAGCAAACGGTACAGCAAGCACTGCAAAATAGAAATAGGGCAACAAATGTTGAAGTGGATATATCCCCACTGACGCAAGAGAAGGAGCAGTTAGAGCAGGAGCTGATGCAAATTCATATGGTGCAAGGGCAACAGGATCAACCAAAATGGAAATGGACAAAGAAAGGTCAGTTTACAGTTAAATCCTGCTACCGGGCGATGGATGAGACACCGTATGTAAAAATAGGGATTACTCAAATATGGAAAATCAGGACACCAATACGGGTCCTGGTATTCACATGGCTGCTACTAAGGAACAAAATTCTGACCATTGAAAATCTTATGGCTAGAGGATGGGACATGGCAAACAAGGGTTGTATGTGTAGAAACCAATCTAAAACTGTTAAACACTTATTTGGGAGTTGTGCGGTTGTTGTACGTGTGAGGCAACTCATAAGGCAAATGAGACCAGCAATACCACCAGGTGAAGATTTTGACAGAAGGAATTTCCAAAGGGTGCTGTTTAATGAAATGAACCTCACTCTTAAAAAAATATAAGTAACCATTTGCTTTGTATTATGTAGAGAAAGGTTTGTCAGAATTTTTAGGCAGGAAAACCAGACATAACAGCAATTGGTGGCGCAAATCGTGCATGAGTTTGATATGTGGTTTTCACAGCAGCAGCAAGAAACTCAACAACAGTAGAGATAGATTAATAAATTGTACTTCTTATAGTAAATTTCTTTCTTTATTTTCCTTTTATTTCTTTCCTTTCTTTACTTTTATATCAGACTTTTTAGTTGTAATACTTAAAACCCCTGGTGTCATTTAAATCAATGGAATCTGGAGGCATAGACCTCCACATTTCTTCTTCAAAAAAAAAATTTATATTCAATTTATTACTTTTTATGTTTTCCATATGGATGTATCCACGCTAATCCATTGATGTATCCACACTAATCATATTTTGATTTTTTTTTCTTTATAAAAAGCTATTAGTTAAAATTGATTGTATATTTGTATTTTGATTTTTATATTGGTATTGTGCAGTATTCTAAATAGCTAGCTATAGGTTTTTCGGATCATCAAAGCTACGCTATGAAATAAAAGTTCGCTAATTCAGTTATGACCGCTATAACTGTAATAGCTTACTCATATTACCGTTACGTGCTATGTGCTATATGGTATAGCTATACTACATGGGCTTTTTATTTATTTATTTTTTGCAATTTGCATGGACTTCTGTGCTTCAATTCCTATTTGTGATGCTACATGGTCCACTATATTAGGTATCATGAACCGAACTATGTACTTATTTCCTATTTTAATATGTTCTCTTCTTTTATATCGAAAAATATTCAAATATTAATTATTCTTTTTGCTAGCTCTTTGTCTAGTATTCATTTCGAAAATTATTGCCTTTCATTTCAATTAAAAGCTGATTTCGATTATTGTAACCTGTAAAATAATCAGATAGCTTCATCTCTAGCCACAACTAGAATTTCGATTATTTGCATGGGACAAAAATGTTCATTTGCATGCGCTACCCATGTAATTGATGCCAATTACATGGGTATCTCATGCAAATGAGTTCATACAGTTGACCTCCATGATAATGACCCTCATTTGCATGAGACCCATGCAGTCGATCAATTGCATGGGTGCTCAAACCTTTTTTGCATGGGTTAATTTTTGGCTGCCCATGCATTTAACTTCCCATGCAATGAATTAGTTGCCCATGCAAATTAGTGTATTAAAACGGACCGGACCGGGTTCAACCCGCCCGGGTTCACGGGTTGGCCGGGCACGGGTTCGGGGGGTTTACGGGTAGACGGGTAGGCGAGTACACGGGTCGAAATTTTGAAACTCTACCCTTACCCGCCCGTGGACCCTTACCCCCACGGGTTCACGGACCGGGCGGACCGGGTTCACGGGTTGGTCGGATCCGTCCTTCAGCTGTGGATCTCCAGTTCAAATTTCAGCTCGATCCGACGGTCGGATTGAAAGTTACGCCTGTTTTTGTAAAGCATGCGCATGCATATATTGCATCATGAAATATTTGATCTTTAAAACCGGGTACAGCTAGGCGGGCACGGGTAGGGGGGTAGGCGGGCACGGGTACGGGTAGGCGGGTACGGGTACGAGTAGGCGGGCGGGCAGACCGGACCGGGTAGGCGGGTTCACGGGTCACGGGTTCGGCGGGTTTCGGTTTCAAAAACTGTACCCTTACCCGGATTTTTACCCGGTCCGGCCAACCCCCGAACCCGTGCAACCCGTGCACGGACCGGACCGGACCGGTACACGGGTCACGGGCGGACCGGACCGGGTCACGGGTTCCGGGTAGGCGTTAGAACACTAATGCAAATATACCCATGCAGCTAAACTATTATTGGCTCTTAAAATACAAATATATTCATGCAATATTTTTTCATGAATTATTTGTTTATTAAATATATTCATCCATCAATATCTTAAATCATAAATACTTCATAAAATTCAATCAATTCACAACAATTATTTCCAACCATATATTATACACACTCATAGTGGTTTGTTATCACAAAATATTACAATCGTGTCATATAACGCTTAATCCATAAAACACACTTAGATCACATTAGTACAAACCACAAGTCAAGACATAAGATAATAAGTTAGCACTTGGCTTTATTCATAAGGTGAACTTTTCATCCTTTTTTGTCTTTCCAATTGTGCCTCAACATAGATGAATTATGCAGATAAACCTACACATCAAATTATGACAAAATTCATTATGTACCTTGACTACTATAGGTTTCATGGTAATATTAACTTTATCTTACCCAATATATTTCTATGAGGTCTATAATGAAAGAAAAAATATCAATGCTAAACAATTCTAGCAAAGCTCACCACTAATGCATACTTGAATTCTGATATGAATTCTAATTTTAACTTCATATAGCTTCTGAGAAATTGGACGCCTATATCTTTAGATTATGATATAAACTGATTATTACCACACAAATGAATTTATATTAAACATAATTGTCATCAGGGATTATATATGACATGCTTACCCCCTTTTTCATCATAAAAATAACAAAGTCAGTTGAATTTTTTACACTGCCATCCTCCATATATTAGGTTGGTGCCCCATTTTGATAATAACATGCACATTTTTTATAAAAAAGAAAAGAAAACAAAGTTATATTTATCACTTAGCACAAAAAAAAATGATGGAAACTAACCAGTTGAAATCTGAAATTATTTTGATACATGGCTTCTATTTTATCTCAAGAGATGCCTGCAATTGACAGAAAACATAATTAAAGAAGAAATCAAGCCACTAATAAAAGATACAAAGTTTATACTTAATGTGGTTACCTTTGTGCAATTCAAATTTATATGCATGCATCAAACTTTTATGAAGAAAGACTGCACAAAATCCTAGAATAATTATCTGACATAAGCTTAATATATAAATCATAAAATTTGGGGTAAAACCAATTAAGCAATCTTGACTATATTGACTACATTAGAACCTCAATAACTATAAACCTAAACTAAATTCCAACATTACAACAGAGTAGTCTAGGCCCTGTGCAAATTTGTACCAGGACATTAATCAGGTACAACAAAGCAAATGCTTTGAAAGGGAACAAACGAAACCTCCCAAAACTCGCAGGAAGTGCAACATCGAAGACCCCAGCCTGTACCAGTTGGTATGCAGGTATTTTTACATAAACCCCCCCGTAGTTTACTTTAATTTCAAAAAGATGAAAAGAAAACATTTATAAAGGAATCATGTCTATTTTATCATATTAACCCAATCTAGTATTAATTTACTGTCATCTATCCTCTTACCACAAATTGCTAAATTAAACAAATAAAATCAATACTAATATAGTACATCGACATAGAGTGGGACTCGGCAGACCGGTGTAGGGCAAAGCGACTCAACCAGCTTGATTGGCATCGCAGTAGTGTCATCAGTTCGTGAGCGTGGGCTCGTGGTCAGGACGACTTTGGTATGGCGCTGTGTGCCGTGATGTAGAGGGAGCATCAGGGCCTCGGCGAAGGTGAGCAAGAGAAAGAGGTAAATAGCAAGGAGGCAGATCTAGGGTTCGCAAATAGGGTTTGAGACTTTGAGGGGGCAGCTCCAGGATTCATAAGATTTAGTTTTTAGCTTTAAAATTAAAATAACAAAAAAAAAATATTTACATGGGTATTCAGTAATCAATTGCATGGATGATTATATCAATTGCATAAGAATACTAATTGCATGGGCCGAAAATTTTAGCCCATGGAATTTAGTTTGCGTGCCCATGCAAAAAATATCAATTGTATGGAGATTCACTTAAAGATGCAATTGTATTTAGTTACCCGTGCTAATAATCAAAATTCTAGTAGTGAGCGACGCTATTCGTGATAGCTTCTTTTTTGTAGCCTCTCCGCGATGGTACATTTTGAATATAATTAAATGTGATACAAATTTTGTAAATTAATTCTGATATTATATTTGATTTTCTTTAATATTTTGTTTGCTTGAAACCATAGAACTTTTACTCATTTTATTTTATAATATCAACGTAAGAACTTGATATTTATAATTATTTATCTATTTAAAGTAGAGGGGAAGATTGGTCACACAATTGTTATTTGTATTCATTTGTTAGTTGTGTATGTCAATTAATCATGCTAAAAGCATTCAAGAAAATATGAATTATAAGAAACAACTTAATGCAACGATCTGTTATTATATCAGAATTAATAAAATGTATTTCAACACTTAAATGTAACTTGCACAGTGAAATATATGTTTACTCAAAACTTCAAAAGTAGTTTAGTAGATTATCTAGAGATAATCATTTCAGACTTGAAGTTATAAATCCGTAACTCATATTTTTTATGATTTATTTTATAATCAGAAGGATTTATATATGTGTCAAATGATTGATTACTTAATTTGGATAAAAATCCAAAATCGGCTCTAATTCAGATCTTAAACTCAAATAGGGTCGAGTTCGAGCTTAGTTTTGATCAACTTGAATCTTCTGTGCTCACGTTCATGCTCAATCGCTCTTCCCTATCCTTTTGATGACTTCCCTTCGTCTCCAACTCTGACTCACTACCTCTCTATCTTTCGCGAAGTCGCTATCTCTTTGTCTCCGTCTCAGCTCTATCGGCCTTCCTCTGTTTTCGACTAGCTGCCTATCCTGGCAGGCTCTCACTCTCTTGGCTGTCTCTCACACACACACACAGCACTCTCCTGCTAGATGGTTTTTGTTGGAGATACCCAAATGGGAGTTAGTTTGCGGCAACTCACCTACACATTTACCTGATATAGCTTTTTTTTTTTGGATAAAAGTGGCAAGCCACTTGTTTCATTAGAAACAAAATAGTTCATACAAAACTGATAAAACTAGAAATGATAAAAAATCCTCAAGGGATTAAGCACCAAAAGGATATCTAAAACTATATGAGAAAGCATACAAGGCAAAACATTTATACGATATAGTTTAGATGATATAGCAGATTACAGGATATCTGTGTATATTTCACTATTATTAGGGAAGGAATATTGTCTAATTATCCTTTGTACATGGATGTAATATCTGTATACTGTAGAACAACTCAGCAATTCAATTCAGCCAGAATTCTAAACTTCACAGTTTTGTACAATCCAGAGTTTTGAACATCCTTTGTCAACTAAATATAACTTGCCTCATAATTTGATATCTCCATTTATTCTATTTTTGCCATTTCAAGATTGTGTTTTCTGTGTTTGGCACATACAAAATAATTTGCTAGTAAGAAGCAAGAATTACTTTGTCAGTGATCATGAGATTTTGCTACTTATGCCTCCTCTGCTTTGCATTTGGTTGCAAAACAAGATAGCTAATCATTCTGTTGACTAATCATTCATAACTACTTTCACATTAAAGAAACTAATTATACACGTAGAATTTATGAAAATTAAGTAACTAATAAATCGACATATAGAAATGCCAACTTAATTGCTTATTAGATCGAATTAATATTTGTACTTCTGCCTCACTTTAGTGTCAATTAGATGAGTACTACTGAGTAAGGAAAAGGTATACGATCGAAGATTAACAATTACTGTCAATTACAATGTAAGTTGGAATAGACAAGACATGCTGCAATTTTGTCAAATCATCTTGATTTTTAAGATATAAATCTCTCTACTATTTTAGCCAAAAATTTATCCATTTTTATAATGTAATTATACATCATGTCATATCCTGTTTCAATATCCAGATCCATATATGAGAAAACTTAATCTATTGTGTTGTAAAAGTTAACACTTCAGTTTAATACCTCAATTTTAGCCATGAAATTCCATTTGTTATGATCTAATTTAGATTCATTTCACAAAACAAAAAATCAGTATTTGTTACTCTTGCAACTATCTTTGCGTAAAAAAATAAAATATCTGAAATATCCTAGCAATTATAATTGCAAGCTCTCCCTTGTGCCAAACTAATTAGGAGCCTTTATTGAGTTGGAGTCGGATACGGTCAGCAACCGACACAGGGACAAGTTGCTTTGCACTCGTTGAGGGACGGTTTGCATGGCTCAGAGTCGGAAAGACAACAGTACCAGATGCCAGTGTTGCGAGTTTGTGGATAGCATGGCTTCACTCCGTTGATGCAAGAGCAATCCTGTGCAAGCACATACGTACCGCCTACGATTTTGAAAAATTGAAAAGTAAATTTATAGACACTAAAAAGAAATTAAAGAATTTGAGCAATGTTCTCTGGACAAAACCCAATTCCATATGAGTGTGTATCCACTGATATATCTCAATTTTTGCATGACCGACGTGTTCGGTGCCTATTCAGGGATAGCACAGGGGCCAGTATTATTTGTACATTGAGATTCATGCAAAACTATTTGAAAGGTTAAGATTTTCCCTGAAGTCATGCAAAATTTGAGATATCTCATAGGATGAGAATTCATTCCATATAGAGAGAAGGTACTTACATTCCTGGGTTGCAACAAGAAAAACAAAGAAGAGGAGGGATAGATGAAGGGTTTTCATTTTCCAAATTACCAAGATGTATTTCTTATTTTTTTTTTCCGAGCAAAGCTCTTAATTTTATAGGTTCATTTGTACATTTGAACAATTTATAGAGATTTCCTGAAAATTTAAAATAAGAAAGAGTGTGAAATAATTAGTACAATAGATTTACTAGGTTGTCATGCATGCATACAGACTATCTATCAATTTTTAAAAAGCATATACAACTATCCGTTGTACTTAAAATTAAGTATTAAAATTAATATACATATATATACTCCTATGATTTCTGAAGATATACTAAAATAATCCAACATTCATATATGTGTGTGTGTGTGTGTGTGTGTGTGTGTGTGTGGGCACTATATCTTATTAGTAAATCAAATGAAAATCCATAATTTTGTCAACCTGAGATTAGAAAGTTATTTATTGTAAAGAGAACTTGCTTATTATGAAATTCTCATACAACTTAATTCATCACTCCATTCATGGTTAGGTTTAATATACATTTAATCTTATTTTGATCTCGCAAATATACAATTTTGATCATGTGTATTAATATATTTACATTTTATTGGGACTTTGTACATCGGCAGCCCCGTACGCTAGCTCCACCTCGGGCCAGATTGGTTCAGATCCCGATCAAACGACCGTGATCCCAAACAGAAATATTATGTTACCTCAGAAGATACACGTTATATTTCTGACTATTATTGGGCTCTCCTGTGGTGCCCAGAAAGAAAAGCAAATATTGGGCCGTTATTTTAATCATCTTTTGATATAAGCAAACATTTAATCATGAGGAAGCACAATCTATTTTCAAAATATATATATAATGGTGTAAATAGTAGAAATCTTTGGGTAAATTTTTTAAATTTTAAAAATCATTTGAGTTTTGAACCATTGGTTTATAGGAAAAAAAATGCCTTCCTTTCTAGAAACTAATTTTACAAGAACATAGAACTTTTATTTTTAAACAGAAACCAAGGTCAGGTATTCATCTTTCAAATCCATAAGTTAGTACAACTAAGAATTTTTTTCCATCTAGATTTCGAACCAATATATGATCTCTCACTAAAAGGATATTGCCTTCTGCCACTAGACTAAAAACTGATTCTTGAACGTAATACTTCATAAACAAGAGAAGAAAACCAATCAAGGATGATAACTTAAAACATTATTAATTTCAAAACACAAATCCAAATGTCATTCCCTTCAAATAAATACTAGAAATCATATTTTTAAACAAAAGATTTTAACCACATTAAACATTTCATCAATATTTCTCATCAGTTTCTCATCAGTTTCTCGTAAATAAAAGTAAATAACAACATTAATTTAATTATAAGTACAATTGCAAGCTTCCCCTTGTGCCAAACTGGCTACTTATAATGCTTAGGAGGCTAATCCGAGCGGCAACCTTCGCAGGCACAAGTTGTTTTGCAACCAGCAAGGGTCGGTTTGCACGGGTAGGGATCATTGGACATGTCATCAGACATGCAGCAGTACCAGACTTCGCCGTTGGCTTGTTTTTTCGGATAGCATGGCCTCACCCCATTTTCACAAGGGCACTCCTGCGCAAGCGCATAGTTACCGCCTACGAGTTTTTTATATATGAAAAAATGAATTAATATATATACTAAACAAAAATTAAAGAATTTTAAGAAGAACAAATATGTAAAAATATAAGATACTTACATTCTTGGATGGCAACCATAAGAAAGAAGAGAAGGAGAGATACATGAAGGGTTTTCATTTTCAAATTTCTCAAAATGTAATCTGGTTTTTCAGATTTTTGTAATGTAACTATATATAGCTTTATTTTAAAAGATGAAGGAGACACACTGTCATTTTGTTGGTTTAGATCGATGTAAGTCTGGCCTTATCCAAAATTTTAACTATTTTTATAATGTAATTATAGCTCCAGATGTCAATTCCAAAAGGAATTAATCCAAGCAATATAAATTCAGTTTGTACTAATTTTTTCATGTTTTTTCATCGATAGCACCTAATTATCTCTTCAAATCTTGACAGTCATGCCGTTTCAATGTGAAAGTTTAATCTGTTGAGTTTTAAAATTTACTTTTTGGTTTGTAAGCCGCAATCAGTTGCTCAGGCAATTCATTTAAAAAAAATGTTAGAGTATTAATTTAGGAGTGAAATAGAGTGGATAATATCTAACCTGTATTCAAAAATTAGATACAGATATCTGATATCTAAATATCAATGCAGAATACAAATCTATATGATTTTATATTTTAATTATCAGTATCTAAATATATAGTATATTTTAATTATATTTTATATTTTATATATACAAATATTACATTACTCACCATTGTAATTAGATAAATATTATGAACTTTAGTATTTTTTTAATAATATTTATATATATTTTAATAAATATCCGATCCGTTCCTTATCCGAAAAATAAAAATAGAGACAAATATAGGTTTACGACTATCCTATAGGTATCCGATCTGTTTTAACCCCTATGAATATTGGCTACTTGTGCAGACTATATATCTTTTCAAAAAAAAAAAAAACTTAAAATAACTCTCGCATTTTTTTAAATATCCATTTTTCATGCTTGGTGTCAAGATATATTCTGGTATTCTGGTTTCTTGCAATTACGAGTAAAAACACTAAACAATATTAATGTTGCATTAGAACAGTAAAGAGTTATTATTTTCTAGCAAATTTACTTGTTGTTTCTATTAAAATTACACAAATTAAGATAAATATAGTAAAGTTTGCCTCCAAAATTTGAAGATATATGGTAGCAACCAGAAAAAATAAGAGAAGAGATAGACGAAGGGTTTTCATTTCAAGTTTCTCAAAATGTAATATGGTTTTTGAGGCTAATTTTAGGTTGACTGGTACATTTGAAAAATCTATATAGCTTTTTTGAAACTCTAAAATAAGAAAGACACACTGTCATTTTGTTCATTGGTTTTTAAGATCTACAAGTGTCTAGGCAAAATTATAACTATTTTTGTAATGTAACTATAGCTCTAGATGTCGTGCAGATTCCAAAAGGAAAAACAACTACAAGAATATATATGTCACTAATGACAATGGTAAAAGTGTTAATGTAGGTATCAACGTGGATATTCTCGTTGGTAATATATAGCGATGTTCTCGGATTTTGAAAAATTTTAACCGAAATAATTTTAAAATTCAACCAAACCAATTCATTTGAATAAAAAATTTCCAGTTCAGTTAAAAACCAAACAAACCAAACCATTCGAACACTGTACCCCTAGGTAGTCTTAATTAGTTGTTAGACATATTGCTACAAATGTAATTATGTTCAAATTTGATGTCAGATTAATTGGGACTTCATTTCATTAATCAATAGCAATAATGTAAAAAAAGAATTCTCTAAAAATTTTGTTGGAGTTAGATCTCTACCATTTGAGTGGTACAGAGATTAGTATTTTTTGGGGACGGTCTCAATTTTGTTTAGGAAAAGCCGTTGATCCAAAAATGTGAGGCTGAGATTAGAACTTCAATACTGTTTTCTGGTAGAGTGAAGATAGAGATCAATGTTCTTCCAGCAATTGGTGGGAGAGTGGAGCATTTGGCGGAATTAGAGGTTTGTTTTCACATTGAACAATTTATATAGATTCCCTGAAACTCTAAAAAAAGAAAGAGTGTGAAATAATTAATAAATTATATTTGTTAGATTTGTTAGGTTGTCATAATATAATGTCACAGTCAAAATTATTTACCTTCCATGCATCTGTTCATCTGATCACTTGTAAAACTCAATGGACCAAAATCTTTACCTTTTCTGGCATGATATGGATTCAATTATAAATATAGAGTAATATTAAATCCAACAACAATACAGGCATATTAAAATAATTATGAAAATCTAATTTTCTACATAAACAGAAGTTCATTATATTTGGCGAAATACATTATAACTTTCCATATTCAAAATAATATCAACATGTAGCATTCCTATATATCTTTTCCATTAATTTCAACAAGCACTAAACTGAATATTTCCTAGATACAATATTGTTGTTGATTCAATAATGTACCTATTTAATATTTTTGAAGGCACACTAGTAGAATTTGCGCTTTAAGAAATGATTTTTAGAAAATGAATATATCATAATGTACTTGAAAGTTATTACATTAACCAATTTTACAAGTTGGTCTTGAAAGCAATGAAATGTACATAAAATGTTGTAAATTGTGGAACTCTTTGGGTACATTATGTAAATTTCACAAATCATTGGAGTTTTGAACCCTTGGTTTCTACAAAAACATCGCCTCCTTTCAAGAATGTAGAACTTGATAGACAAGAAAAGAAAAGAAATCAAACACAATTTTTGAGAAAAAATGGTGACAACTTAAAACATTTATAATTTCAAAACACAAATCCAAATATCATTCCCTTCAAATTACCGCATAAAATATTAGAAATCGCTCTTTAAACAAAGGATAAAAATCACATTTAACATTTCATCAGCAATTCTAAGTTTCACCTAAACCATAATAACAACAACAATTAATTAATTATTATAATTGCAAATGGTTTTCCTTCTGCCAAACTAATTAGGTGCCTTTGGAGGTGGATGAACACGGCAACCGACGCATGAACAAGTGGCTTTGCACTCTTTGAGAGACGGTTTGCACTCGTCAGCATTGGAAAGACAGCAGTACCAGACGCCGTTGTTGCGAGTTTGCGGGTAGCATGGCTTCACTCCATTAACACAAGGGCAGTCCTTCGCAAGTGCAAACTTACCGCCTACGATTTTTTATAAATGAAAAAATTTAATATATATACTAAAAAAATTAAATATTTTTAATCGGTTCGTACTAATCTTGACGCAGGTCAGATGGTTTAAGCTTGAACAAAACTAATTACATAAAGATAAGATACTTACATTCCTGAGTAGCAACCAGGAAAACAAAGAAGAAAAGGGATAGATGAATGGTTTTCATTTTCAAAATTCTCAAAATGTATTCTGTGTTTTCTCAGACTAAGCTAAAGAATTTTAGGTTTGTTTGTACATTTGAACAATTTAAATAGATTTTCTGAAATTCTAAACTAAGAAAGATTGTCAAATATTTAGTAAATTGGATTTAGTAGGTTGTCATGCATGATTTCTACAATTTGAAAATAATGACATTTAAGCATCCGTTGTAATTGACATATAAGTGTTCAAATTAATACATATATACTCCAAGAATTTCGAAAGATATGCAAAATATATATTTCATCATCCAACTTTCCATTAATTACAAACAAAATTCAATGCTTCTGTATCTTATGAAATCAAAATCCATAATATTATCAAAGTGTGGGATTAGAAAGTGATTTATTTTAAATAAAAATTACTAATTAGGAAATTCTCATACGTACAGCTTAATTCACTCTATTATTTTTTATTAGGTTCAATACATTTAATCTTACTGATCTTGCAAATATAAAATTTTAATATGAATTAATATATTTACTGGGATTTTGTTGATATATCCTTTTTTAGATTTTTTTTTTATAAATTAATTAGTTATTCCATATATTTATTTTTTGGATACGAAGTTTAATTGTCGTTTATATTTTTGCAGATCTCATCTTGTTGCCTTTCTTAAATTATTTGACGAAGATTTGATTCTTGATTATTTCCTTCTTTTCAAAATCATGGACATTTTTTTTATATTTTTTATGAGCCCTTGAAGGAATTTTTTTTATATCCTCCCCCCAGTTTAATGCATTCTCATGAAAGTATATATCAACATCGGATCTAGGTAAACAGATCAATATCATATATATTTTATGAGGTTTACTCCGAAAAAAGGAAAAAGTTTTCGAAATAATCATCAAATATATATTCAATATTACATTTATTTACTCAGGAAAAGTAAAACGAGTAATACAAAAACAAATTTAATCCATTTTTTTACGAATCACTAACAACTACAATAATGGAGCATTATTCGTGAGGAATTCTGTCGGTATACCCTTACAAATACTACTATCGCTAATAGAAAATGTACCTTTCTGTAGGTATACCCTCTCACATTCTTGTAGTAACTTTTAAAGCTGCATAGAGAAAATAATATATCTCCATTCCATTATTAAAAACGTTGGGTGTCTGGTCCACCAACGGCTAGGATTGAAAAATAAATTTTTGGATGTAATCTGAGCCCTCCAATCATATATCTTATCTTCTTTTGATTAAATGCATGTCTTATGTACGTGTAGAAGTCTAAATTTAGCTACAAACATACTTGCCACACGTACCGCCACACGATCCGTTACAATTAAAATTATACCGACTCTGAAATTTAGCGATATAATTTTCCATTTCCTTATTTATTTGTTATTATTTCCCCTTTCTAATTGAACCGACTCTACCTTCTATTTCTCTACAATGGAAATCAATTTTTGTTCACTTCCTTATTACTCTACTTCCTTACGATATATCACAATGGAAATTATTTTTTTGTTCACTTCCTTATTTCTATACATATATTTCTAATTTTGTTTCTATACAAATCTAACTCACAGCTCTTTGAAAATCATAGAAGCACAAGATTTCAGAAGCACGTACATCTGTTGCTTTTGCTACTAAAATAATTACTTTTGGATTTTATTACATCTACGTCTATATATACTTTTGGACTTTATTACATTCATGTGACATGATTAAAAAAAATATCTTAGTAACAAATGATACTACTCAATTTCTTTTCATTATGGAGCTTTGGATTTAGAAAATTTGCAATTTTAATTGTGCCGCCATGTGCACTTACCCAATCTGTGAATTTCATTTTTCGTGAATGTTAAAAAAAAAACTGGCGATAAAACCAAAAAGTGGTTTTGTTATTTCCATTTTACTCCTTTCTTTGCATTGGAATACAAAATAATTTTGGAAACCCTTATATCAATTTTTGTTGCTTATGCCTTAGACGAGAATCACTCATTATTTAATTATCTTAGCTCTATTTCATGTCAAGACATCATACATGAAATAAAATTAAAAAAAGTATAACTAATGGAAATGAGAGGATTCTTATTCAACTACTCCAAGAACATCAGGTTTTAAAAAAAAATGTATTTTTTAAACTATCACTAATCGATGTACATTTCTCCAAAAAGCAAACTTATATTATTATTTTATTTGTAATAACAGAAATAAGAGTGGATGAAAAGAGAAGGTACAAGAAGAGTGATGCATATCAAGAAATGAGTTGGGAAAAGAAGCAAACTCTTATGATGAAAAACCATGCAATAAGCAATTCAAAACATGCGACAATAGCAATAATCCAATACCAAATGATGTTGCGAGGTGAAATATTTTATTAGTTTTAGAGACTCCACTGCAAATAGATGTAGCTTCATCACCTCCGCATGATGCTATTGAGTCGTTGCACGGTAATATAAATTTTAAGACAATTTTATAATTTTTTTTTATTTGTATGTACATTTTAAAATAGTAGTTACCACAAATTAACTTTTATGTTGAATTTTCTTTTAGGTGTACGAACAAATCGTAAGAGGATATATAACAATGTTAACGCACAAAATGACATTGACAAGGAAACTGTTGCACCCATCTTCACTGTTCGATCTGAAGGTACGGTTTTAATATCTCACCAATTGCAATCGTTTATACTTAACAACACTTTTTTTATTTGTATTCACTATTTTTTATAATTTTTTTGTAATATATGTAGATACTTTTGAAGAAGTCGAGTGCAACAACCATTCATCTTCAATTGACCCCTCATTCAATTGTGCTAATGGACATGACCCTTATGATTTTGTATATCATGGGTTGCCCTCAATGTCAATGTTACTCAAGGCACCAATTTGCTGCACATATTGTGGGGCCTAAAAGTTCCGGTACAAATATCCTACATTTTGTTGCATAAATAGAAAAACCAAGCTAGCGAGCTCCAAGGTCCCTAATGCACTGTACTATTGATTCACCACCAGAGACCGGATTGGTGTTGCTTTCATGTTATTTTTGATACATTTTTTTTTCATTTGTTGTTGTTTCTTTTGCTGTTATTTATTATTTATCTCTTCTTTTTTTTGCATTTGTGTCTTGTATCACAAAACCAATTGGTAACACTAAGACTCGCAAACTACCATTTTAATCTTAGCCAATTTCTCTCTATATATATGACATGTACCTTTGTTTACTTTATGATTTTCATGCATAAAATGTGAAATATTTTATTTCGAAATTCGAAATATATAATCTTCATACTTCCAAGTACTCATATATAAAAAGAACAACTTATTCAATGTGTACTGGCATATATTTTAAAATGTCTATAATCATCTCTCATAAGGTCACTTTAAACACTTTTATGAACTTTTAAATATAAATTTGTCTTCATTCAAACTTATCTATAATATAGATGCAGATTTCAGAAAGGATTATAACAACTTTAAACCTTGTTTTGATATTTCAAATTTCTTTTTGGAATTCCTTAAAATACGCACTTGATTAATTTTCAATTTAAAGTATAGTATTACTATTACATCAACACACACTTAGCCATTATGCCAATACAAATTTACTTGGTCAATATAAAAAAAATGATAAAATACAATTGACGATTAATTATTTGAAAACTACATAAAACATTTCCTTTAAAATCGAAGTAATAAAATACATGATACGGCGCGCATACACAATTTTTTTAAATATTTTGTAGTTTGCATGTACATTTATAATAATAGTAGGATTCAAATGCCTATGTCTTTCCTGTCTTATTCGAGTCTCACATTCTTATCTTCATTTTTAAATGTCAAATAGTCGATTTGAACTGCTCAACATTATGATTTCTATATTAAAATAGAGGAGGGTTCCAATGCACCCAAAATTGCATGCTTCCATTTACACCCATTTTTTTATCTCTTTTATCTTCATTTTCAAAATTCAAATAGTCGATCCGAACCGTTCAACACGATCATCATAATAAAATATACTTGGAGACCAAATTTTATATTTTTTGAAATTTTTTTACTATTTTTTAAAATATGTACAAAATCACTATATCGGATGGTCTAGAATCTCATTAAAATAATGATTTTGTACCTATCTTAAAAAACAGTAAAAAAATTCCAAAAAATATAAAATTTGATCTCCAAGCATATTTTATTATGATGATCATATTGAACGGTTCAGATCGACTAGTCGGACTTTGAAAAGGAAGATATAGGAGATAAAAAAATGGATGCAAATGGGAGTAAGAAATTTTGGGTGCATTGGAACCCTCCTCATTAAAATATACTTGGAAATCAAATTTTTTTTTTTTTTACTATTGTTTTAGATAGGTATAAAATCATTGTTTTTGAGTAGTGATACACAAATGAGGCATATATTTTATAATTTTTTTATTTTTATTTTGTCACATACATTATATATAATAAATGATGAGCGTTCAAATCCTTCTATCATGCATCCATTTATTAAAAGTTAATTAATAATTTGAAATTTCAAACTCAGATATTAAAATTAAACTGCTAGATGTGATATATATTATCTTATCTATATGCACGTAAAATTTTATCACTTTTTTATTTTATTTTTATATAAATCAAATTGTCGAAAAATTAACATCCATAATTTATCCATATCGATGTATTTTTGTAAATTCTTGATACCCATAAAAGCAAAATCAAAATACTATAATCTTTTATACGTGCATAAAAAAAATGATATATAATGATTTTATTTTGATATTTGAAGTTTAAATTTGAATTTATTAAATTAAAAAAAATATATATGATGGAGATACAGAGAATAAAAACACTTGAACATTCCTAAATTAAATTTTGATTTTATTTCAAAGCTTTCCGTCTAACTTCACTTGATTGTCAGGTCGACTGGCCCCACTTGTCAGGGTAAAGCAAAAACAAAAGAAAAACATAAACAGGAACCAGACCGCCTCCTCTACCACGACCGCCGCCTCACAAAGCATTTCGCGCCTCTCTCTTTCCCTCTCCACCATGTCAAATTTTGATTTTA
Source organism: Carex cristatella (assembly GCA_024447775.1). Classification (NCBI taxonomy): domain Eukaryota; kingdom Viridiplantae; phylum Streptophyta; class Magnoliopsida; order Poales; family Cyperaceae; genus Carex; species Carex cristatella. The sequence continues at coordinate 4,662,702 of JAJHPF010000007.1, forward strand.
TTTCAAACCGTTCGATCGGAGGAGTAATGCACAACGATGCTTTAATGTTCGTGTTTAAGCAGATTAGACGGTGAATATCCCAATCCAAAATTAATGGTACCTTAGGTGATAATTTCCCGTTAGTTTACTTAATTGTCAGATTGACTGGACCCACTCGTCAGAGTAAAAAACAAAACAAAACCACAATCGGGAATTCAGGCATCACGACAGCCGCCTCACAAAGCATCTCTCTCTCTCTCCACCATGTCAGAGGAATATCTCGACCAAGACACTGATCCGTGGCTGGACCGGGCTCGTACGCTCAAGAACCAGATTCGAGACCGGTTCAGGGTTGCTGTATACCGGCGACGCCACCGCCTCAAGGAATCCGACTACACTGTTGCTCTCCGGCGATGGTCACACCGGATCCGAAGTTTCTTCAGCGATCGTGATCGCATCGCCTCCACTCGTTATTCCTCTTCTGCTTCTCTCCGATTCTACCGTAAAAAAGGTTAATCTTTTGCAATTGATTTATACCAGTAAAAAGCAGATGTTTGAATGGTTTTGCTTTTTCTCTCAGAAAGAACTATTTTTGTAATTGATTGATACCAGTAAAAGGAAGATGATTGATACCAGTGAAAAGCAGATGTTTGAATGGATTTCATTTTCCTTTCAGAAAGAACTATTTTTGTAATTGATTGATACCAGTGAAAAGCAGGTACCAGTAAAAAGCAGATGTTTGAATGGATTTGATTTTTCTCTCTGAAAGAACTATTTTTGTAATTGATTGATACCACTAAAAAGCAGATGTTTGAATGGATTTGATTCTTCTCTCAGAAAGAACTGTTTTTATAATTGATTGTTACCAGTAAAAAACAGATGATTGATACCAGTAAAATTGTGTGGCAAAATTGCAGTTGCAAAAGATGTGGATTCATTAGACGAGTCGATTTTTGTTAGGCTGCTTCAATCGGTGGCGGTGCCAGTAATAGGCAATGCTTGTCATGTGTTTATGCATGGATTCAATTATGTTCAGGTATGTACATGATTGATCATTTGGTCAATTTGTTTCTTATGTAGGGTTTTGTTTCACATGATTTTTCTTGTTACAAGTTTTTCAGGTCCATGGTGTCGAAAAATTACACAAAGCATTGCTAGAAAGGCCCGAAGGAAAATCTCTGATTACTGTACGTGCTTGGAAATTTTTTAATTGTGATTATTTGCAAATTTATAAGCTTTTGGTTCCCATCAAAACAAAGTCAAAATGCCTTCAATTTTTTGTGGGTCAGAGGGAAGTAATAGATTATATCTAGCACTTCTATATTGTTATTTGAAGTTTAGAATTTCTGTTAGAGGCATTTCCTCTTCATATATTTTTTTATTGTATGTAGTTTTGCTTCTGAAATTAACATATAATCTTAGTTACTAGGATATGATAGATTTAGGGCTAATTAGGCACTTGTACTTTAATTTATTTTTCTCTTACTTTCTTTTTTAAATTTTTTGTTCCTTGAACGTTATTGCAGTGATAATCCCGTCACCCATTCAAAACCCAAAGATATGAAGAAAACATTATATTTTTGTAAACATCATAAACCCATACACTAAAAAGAACAAAATATGAAAAAGATGAACGTTTAAAAAAAATTGTTGGTTAATTATATTTTTGTACAAGTTAGACAACTGGCATCTGGTATGAAGTTTGTACTGATGTCACAATCTACAGCTGCGCCATAATAAATCGCTGTTATAATTAAAGAATGATCTGTATTTTAGGTTAGCAACCATGTGGCAGCCATTGATGACCCCTTTGTGATCGCCTCTCTCCTCCCACCTTCTATAATGCTAAATGCAAATAATTTGAGGTGGACGCTCTGTGCAAGTGATCGTTGCTTTAAGAACCGTGCCATGTCTGCTTTCTTTCGCTCAGTTAAGGTCATGCCTGTTTCCCGAGGAGATGGCATCTATCAAAAGGTACTCACTCTCTGATCTTTCTTTGTTGATGGATATGGGGAAAGGGGGTGTTTTTTTTTTATTTTTTTTTATTAAGGTCTCTAAAAAATTGGAGCCATTTCAGGTATACCCCTCAAAACTTTGAAATTACATATTTCCCCCATCTAAAAGTCATAATATCATATTTACCCTTCTAAGTTTCATATAAATATGAGATTTTGAAATTTAGTAGTGTAAATATGATATTATAAATTAAAGAGGGAGAATACGTAATATCGAAGTTTTTGAGGGGTATACATTCAAAATCCCCAATTTTTAAAGACCTTACTAAAACAGCATATTTTAAAAGTTGGTAACAAAAGAAGTGTCCCTGTGTCAGACTAGCTTTATTGTCCTCCATTGCATTAATTTTTTGTGTGGCAGGGGATGGATATGGCATTGTCAAAGCTGAACAAAGGTGGTTGGGTTCACATATTTCCTGAAGGGAGCCGTTCAAGAGATGGCGGGAAGAGCATCGGCCCCACTAAAAGAGGAGTCGGGAGGTGTGAACAAAGTTTTAAACTAGTTATATTTTCCTAGTTGCGGATTTTTGCTTATTTTAAACCATTGTTTTCCCTAAGCTTATTATCTATGCAATTATAGTGCAGTGAGGCTATGGTACTATGCATAGCGCAGATTGGTTTGTACTACGGATCAATGTTATCGTTTTCAGAGTTCATATAGTTGATCTGAACTTGTCAACATGATTTCCATATAAAAATACACTTGCTGACTAAATTTTACATTTTTTAGAATATTTTTACTATTTTCTAGTTAGGTAGAAATCACTACTTTTGAATGGTTTAGAATATTTAGATTAAGTGAATTTTTACCTATCTGAAAAAATAGTAAAAAAAAATCTAAAAAGTGTAAAATTTGATCTACAAGTACATTTTCTTATGGAGATCATGTTGAACAGGTCAGGTCGAATGTTTCGACTTTGAATATTGATCAATAGTACGGACCAATGTGTGCTATGCATAGTACCATAGCCTCACTCAATATAGTGATATACTTAATTAGTGTGATTACTGACTAAGTTCTCTTGACAAATTTTCCATGGAGTGATTTCCTGTATGATACATTAGCATGACCTTATCTAACTTGAAATATCTCATGTACTTTTATTAAGAAGCATCTCGTGCTTTTCTTTGAAATAAGGACAGTGACAAATTCTTTCTTTGGAAGTTTTCAAGTTCTCTCCTTTTTTCTTGAACCTGAGATAAATTAATGTTCTTGTTTTTCATGGGTATCTTTTGTATTCTTTCATTTAACAGGCTCATCAATAAAAATGAAATCACCCTTTAGGTAAACCCAAAGGTGACCTTCCATTAGCATAATTTATTGTGAGACTTGATCTAACATTCTCTTGAAACTTATAATATCTGGTACAAAAAATATGGTGTTTCAGGTTAGTTATGGATGCTGATACTACGCCTATTGTCGTTCCATTTGTTCACAGCGGAATGCAAGACATTATGCCTATAGGCACTCAGTTTCCAAATATCGGCAAAAGGGTAATAATGGTTTCAAATAATATCACAATTTTGTTCATAGTTTTGATGCGGTATCTCTCTAGTCACATCTTTAGGCAATACAATTATTTTGATGCAATTTTTTATTTAAAGGGTAGCATAAAACCAAAGGAAAAACTGATCAAATAGAAATTGAATTTTTTGATAGCTTAGATTTTTTATTTCCTATACTAACCTTTCCGAATTTCAGGTGATTGTGGTTGTTGGAGATCCAATAAGCTTTGATGATTTGCAACCTGATAAAAACGAATCTAACGATTCCGAATCGAGAGGGATATTGTATGATTTAGTATCCTCAAGGATTGGTTTAAAATTACAAGAGCTGAAAACTCAGGTCGACAAACTTGCACTTGAAAAACCTTTACAGATTTACAATCAAAATTCGAGTTACAATCATGCGGTTTGGCAACATGTCGACTGGGAGGTGCTTGGCATGGATTCCATGTTGAAATCGTCAGACGAGGCATCTCAAATCGACATTAAAACAGAAGAATTGAAACTTGTTAAGCAATTGGGGGTTCCGCTTGAAGAGTCTAATATTTATTCTAGTTTAAAAGACCGTTTCTGTTATGAAGGCGGTATCTTGAACCGGGTTCGGGGTTACATGAACCCTAGTGAACTAATGGGTTTTGCCGCTAGGGGCTTTTTTGTAAATGGTAGGTTTTTTGGAGGGGAGGTGTGAAAGAAAGCATGACTTCCATCGAAATTGCTTCCTGGGTCCCGGGAAATTACTACCCATTCAAGTTGTATATAAATAAAGGGGTAAATTTACTTTTTTTACCCTTGGGATTCCAAATTGGTTTTTGCTCTTATTAAAATTAAGGATTATCTTTTATTCGGAAGAAACATGTAGAGTAACCTAGGTACTGTGTATAACACAAGATGTAATTTTTGACAATTTTAGGAAACAAATTCAATTATATTTGTGCTTTCAAATGTCCTCCTTTTAAGTTGTAGCTTAATTGTTTTGCTCTCTTTAACTACTATATCATCATCCTTTAGGCTTTGCAGTTTGTAATTTTTTGAGATATTTTTGTTTAAAGTTAGTGGCTTTGCTATTATTATTATTATTTTAGTTTTGACTATGATAAAAAATTAGCCCCATATAATGTGGAATAGTAAAAGAATAAAGGCAAAATGGAATTTGAACTAGGCTTCTATTTCGTATTATTTTCGGCATGTTCATTCCTTTGATGGTGGAAGAGTGTAATAGTAGAATAGTGGAAGAGTATTAGAAATTAAGACAATTATGTTTTTTTTATGGAATAAAGAATTAGGGAAGGAATCAAAATATAAAAAGTAGGATTTGATGACAAAAGTTCAAGTCCAATTTATTTAGTTTTCTTAATTATAAAATTCCATTTAGTTCTTATTTGTGTGAGTTCGACAGAAATAGAACATCTATTTCAATTAGATGTTTATATGTTCTTGTAGACATTTGGCAACTTAATTTGTGAATGATATAAATACTAAATTTATTGATGCACTTCCCATAGTAAAAGGAATTTGAATCTTGTTAGATTGCATTGACTACTATGGATAAAAAATAAACAATGGAACAAATAACACAACTTCAAAACAAACTTATATTAATCAAGCATACAATATTTGCTCAATTTCAAAAAGATCAGAAATTATTAACGAGTAACTTTGCAAGCATAACAACAACAACAAAAAATATGATACTCAATTTTTATGCTAGCAAAATATGCTGAAAATGCATTAATTTGTACCACATTGTGCGCATCTGTGTGTTTTCAACCAATTCAGGCTTCCCAGAAAGTCCAAAAATTACCTAATTAAACTATCAATTATTATTCAAATGTCATAGCACCAACATAAAATTAAAGGGGAAATTTCATGTATACCCCTCAAAACCTTCAAACTTATGTATTTTGGTAAATATCTATAGATATTTATTGGCAATAACTTAAAGGTGACACATCAATATTTTCACAAGCAATATGCATAGGACATGCAAGTTTACAATAAAATCATCAATGAAAAAAACTAATGATTTCTGTTAAGAAAAACGTACTGCCTCAGACAAATTTGAATTAAAATGATACTATATTAATAACAATACAAAATGGATACATTATCACATAATTAAATTGAGCATTTATTATTGAACAATAATTTGATCACTTGACTTAATTTTATCATTAATTTCTACAACCAGGCGGTCCTCCATAATAGAATTTATGGTCATCTACTTCAATAACCCCAAGATTTGCATCAGGCAGAGATCTGTAGCAATCTGGTTTATCATCTTCTCTTATTAAAGTAAATATTTTGGGATCATAATCACTTCCTGCCTTGTCAAAAAATTTGAGATCCATCATATATGCTGCTTTATTTTTACCATCATCTGGATAATGACCACTTCCCATGGTAGGACCTGTGTCATTATCTTCATATGCCACAAAAGCCATCCATTGAACATTAACTGCTTTGTTATCCAAATCTCCAAGAAATCCTTCTCTCCACCATCCTATTATTGAACTTGTACCGGCATCTTCTCGGTATACAGTCCAACGTAATGTATCTACATCCTATATATATATACATATATGGAAAAGACTGGCGTGCTATATGTAGCATAGTGACATTCATATCGTACTACTCCCTCAAAAACTTATTGAGTACTTCAAACGACAAATTCAAACCGTTGAAACCGATCTACTTCACGAGTGATATATTTACATATAAAATTTACCAATTTTTACAATCATTTCGTATAAAGTCAAGCGGTCAAAAAAATAATGAAAAATGTTAATTTTTGACCGCTTGACTTTATACCAAATGAATTCAAAACATTGTAACTTTGGCATTTAAATACATCACTTATGTAGTAGATTGATTTCAACGGTTTGAATTAGCCATTGAAACATATCTAATATGTTTTTGAAGAGATAATACGACATGTCACTATGCTACAGGTAGCATGCTAGCCTTATTCTACATATATTAGTAAAAGACATAAAAGACATAAATGGTTAACAAAAAAATGATAAACACCAATTAGCATATATGCATGAATGTTTAAAAAAATATTAGTGTTACCATTCTTATACTAAGTGTGATAAAGCGATCTTCTCCATCATACTGAGAAAGTGGAGCTACAGCTTGACCCGGAGAAAGCACTGGTGAATTAGCAAGAATAAAAGCCGGACTACAATTATTCATGTTATAGCATGCATAATGTCTAGAAGCATCATCCTACAAATTAAAAAAAAAACTATACTTAATTCCAATTTAAATTAATTTCTACGTATATGAAGAAGAAAAGAACTCACTACAAGTCATTCTAAATAAAAAAAAACTGATAATAAACTTACATTCATAATAAACTTACATTCGCCGATATAAAGAACCGCAAATCGCTGTTATTATATAACTTGGGAAAGACCTGCCCCAAAAAATGTTAGAACATGTTAAAGCATTAGTTAAGTACAAATGCAATTTGATGAAAATAAAATGAAAATAAAATTTGTAATAGAAAATGCAATTTGTTTTATGTAAAACTATATCTACACTGTATTATATTATTTGTAATTAAAATTTGACCCTTTAGAGGTCAGATAATTAGTAGTATCGGCTACTGTTTGTCTGGGTACTATAAATGACAATAATATATACAATAATTGCAAACTATTTCATGAACTGTGTAATTTTGAAACTGAGTTTTAAATATTCTATAGTGATGATATTTTCATGATATAATATCACTTTTATCTTAACGCACCATAATAAGCAAACTATAATAATTTATGGTTAAGTACTTTTATATTACTTTTATGCACAAATGTAAAAAAAAAAATATCAATTCAGAATTATCACATACATGAAGTCCTGCTTTTATCAATCTAACACGAGTACCCTCCAAATTTATAAGAGTTATTGAGACTTCAAAGCGAGAATTCGGATTCATGTTAGGGATGCCCCATGCACTAATTTTGGCTGTAGCACCGTAATATTCTCCTTCATATGTTCGATAACCAGCATGCTAGAGAATTGACACACACACAAAAAAAATCAGGAAAAAAAACTATGAGAAAAATAAATAGTATATATATATGCGTGAACAATAAAATAAATTTTCTGCTTACATGCAAGATAAATCCGGCTGTAATTTTGCATGACAGTAACAACAAAACGAAAATGATATTGAGAGTCATAGAAAAGGAAATCGACCACCTTAAAAGCAAATGCTTTAACCATAAAATTAGGTTAGGTTGATATATATATAAGGAAAAATTAATATTTTTCTGGATATTTTGATGGCTAAAATTCCGATTTATTGCTGTTTACTAATTTTGTACAAAATACAGCTATGCCAAAGATTTGGTTCATCGTCTCGTAGGAACGAATTGAAAATATATATATAGTGATAATTTTTTTATGGCTACGATATCCGATGCAGCAGTTCTTCTTGTTGCTCGTCAGCCTAATCAAAATTACATCCAAAATCCAAATTCTATTAATTAAATTTTGGTGATGAACAAATAAAATGTAAAGAGGGAAAAAAGTCACCACCTTTGTCAATTTCCAGTTGACAAACAATCATGACAGTAGTACATAAAACACGACCATACACGACATATCATATACGGATGAAAAGAAATTATACATTAACAGTGTGTAATAGAAAAAGACGCTTGTGTGAAAAAAAAAATCATACATACCCACACAGTCACTTAAAATCCAACCGTGTACGAAAGTCACAAACTTTTGTACATATATAGTTTGTTAATACTAAACCGTGCATGATAAATTATATTTGTACACGATTAGTTCTAGTTAAAGGCCGTGTATGGTTATCACCAATCTCCAAATACATATTTATACTTTTAAACTGTGTAGTCTTTGTTCTTGTTTTCTCATGCAACCAACCCCGCTAAAAATTAATATCTTGTACCAATCGCCTCCTCGCTATGCATGCATTTTCATCTCCTACCTCTTAAATCCAATTTAAGTCCTACGTACTCCCTCTCCATTGTCTCTTCATTTTATTTTTTAGAATCTTATCCTCCATTTTCATTTTGTTCTCTTATCTCAAGGTGTGGAGGTTTATGTTATGAATTGTGCCGGAGCTCATCTTCTTATCTATCAAGATGAGATCCGACACAATTGATAACTTAAATCTCGATTTTACCTGTGAATTGTTTGATTGCTTTATACCCATAAAAGAGAAGATCAGATCATAAATATATACAGATCTTGAATTGATCAGCGTGAAGAAAGTGGATGACATGTCATTTCACAAAAGCACTTAAATAGTTAAGCTATGCTCTTTTTCATATTTGTCCTTCAAGGATCTTTAGCTCATTTGTTAATTAAAGGGGTTAAGTAGCCAAAAAGGGAAACTTGGAAAAGGGTGTAGTTCAACATTTAGGGTCTCAAATTTTTATGCTCAAAACGTATCATCAAAATTTATTTTGATGCTCAAAACTTCATCATGACTATCTATGTAGATTTTTAATGGCATTAAATAAAAATAAAAACAATAATTTTTGAAGAAGCAAAATTTGGAGGAACGCGCGCATGCATTTACAACATGTTACATGAATCTAGTGATGATTTTAATTAATTCATGTGCCATTTAGTGGAGAATTATATCTCGAAATGAAGTTATATGCATTTACAACATGTGCCATTTAGTGGATAGATACTCAATTTTTGTGCTAGCAAAATATGCTGAAAATGCTTTAATTTGTATCATGTTGTGTGCATCTATGTATTTTCAACAAATTCTGACTTCTTCTAGTAGGTCCAAAATTTACCTAATTAAAGGGGAAATTTCATGTATACCCTCAAAACCTTCAAAATTATGTATTTCCTCTGTAAATTTCATAATATCATATTTACCCTTCTAAATTTAAAAAATTTACAAATTTAACTATTTTATTGTTTTTCTATTAAAACTCTTTTTAAATATAAAAGTGCTCATGTTACCTTTTATTAAGAAAAATAAAACATATACAATATGTTTCTAAATAATACAATAATTTAATTTGGCTTCCGAAGTAAAATGAGTCATTTTCTATTTCAAATGCTCACACAAGCATATACCTAAATGCTATGCGTCAGACGTAAAGAAGTGACCCATTTGTTCTTGAAAGTTGATCAATTAGAAGAGTGTCATTTAATTTTTTTTAAACATGTTATATATTTTTATTTTTTTGAATAAAGAATAACATGAGTACTTTTTAAATTTAAAATGAGTTTTAATAGAAAAGACAAAAAAAATGAGTATATTTGTGGGTTTATGAATTTTAGAGAGATAAATACGTAATTTCAATATTTTTAAGTTGTGTATATACATTGATTTCCTCCAAAAATTAAACATCATTTTTTATACAAGTAAAACCTTCAGGTCTGTATGTAGTACCCCGTGCATCTATTTAGTGTATTAAAACGGACCGGACCGGGCCGGACCGGGTTCAACCCGCCCGGGTTCACGGGTTGGCCGGGCACGGGTTCGGGGGGTTCACGGGTAGACGGGTAGGCGGGTACACGGGTCGAAATTTTGAAACTCTACCCTTACCCGCCCGTGGACCCTTACCCCCACGGGTTCACGGACCGGGCGGACCGGGTTCACGGGTTGGTCCGGACCGGGTTTTTTTTTTTTTTTTTCGTTTTTTTTTTTCGGTTTTTTGAAAGAAAATATTTGATAACAAAGAAAAATATGTGAAATATTTGGTAACGGTTTTTTTCTTTTTTTCAAACCGAATTATTTGGAATTATTTGAAATATTTAAAAACAATTTAGATTTGTTTTTAAAATACGAAATGATGCACGAAGCAACACAGAAATTGCAAAAACAATGGAAAAGAGGAATTTTGTTTGAGATCACACAGATTCTCAGAAATTTGATATAAACTGCTTAATAATATTGTCTGCCTAAAAAACGGAAATTACATAAAAACCCACAAAAGTCTAAAATTATAGAAAAACATCCAAAAGTCCATTAAAACAACTTCGGATCGCGAATCCGAAGCGATCCTTGGCGAAATGGGTCTATAGACCCATTTCGGATCCGTCCTTCAGCTGTGGATCTCCAGTTCAAATTTCAGCTCGATCCGACGGTCGGATTGAAAGTTACGCCTGTTTTTGTAAAGCATGCGCAGGCATATATTGCATCATGAAATATTTGATCTTTAAAACTGGGTACGGGTAGGCGGGCACGGGTACGGGGGTAGGCGGGCACGGGTACGGGTAGGCGGGTACGAGTACGGGTAGGCGGGCGGGCGGACAGGACCGGGTAGGCGGGTTCACGGGTCACGGGTTCGGCGGGTTTCGATTTCAAAAACTGTACCCTTACCCGGATTTTTACCCGGTCCGGCCAACCCCCGAACCCGTGCAATCCGTGCACGGACCGGACCGGACCGGACCGGTACACGGGTCACGGGCGGACCGGACAGGGTCACGGGTTCCGGGTAGGCGTTAGAACACTACATCTATTGATGGTTTTAACCAACTTTGGCCTCATTTAGAGTTATTAATTAAGTACCAAAACATACATATATATATATATATATATATATATATCCTTAAAAATATAATTGTAAATATCTATAGATATTTGTTGGCAATAACGCAAAAGTGAAACATCAATATTTTTACAAGCAATATTATGCATAGGACGTGAAAGTACTGACGAAATATTTCAATTGAAATGGTAGTATATATGTTATTAACAATACGAAAAATGGATACATTTTCATACATAAATTGAGCATTTATTATATTGAACAATAATTTGATCACCTGACTTAATTTTGTCATTAATTTCTACAACCAGCTGGTCCTCCATAATAGAATTTATGGTCATTTACCTCAATACCCCCAACAAATACATCAGGCAGAGCCCTATAGCAATCTGGTTTATCTTGCCTTCCTACTAAATTAAAAAGTGTAGGACTATCAACATTTCCTTCCTTGTCAAAAAGTTTTAGATCCATTATATACGCTGCTTTATTTTTACCTTGATTTGGATAATGACCACTTCCCATGGAAGGACCTGTGTCATTATTTTCATATGCTACATAAGCCATCCATTGAACATTAGCTGCTTTGTTATCCAAATTTCCAAGAAACCCTTTTTTCCACCATCCTATTTTTGAGCTTGTACCAAAATCTTCTCGGTATAATGTCCAAAATTCTGTAACTGGATCCTATACATATATTAATAAAAAAAACTAAGATCATAGGCAACCACATGTGGAAGTGTAAATAATAAGTATCAATTATAAGCATGCATGAAGGTTAATTTCAAAGGAATCAGTGTGACCTTTTTTATACTAAGTGTGACAGAGCGATCTTCTCCATTATACTGAGAAAGTGGAGCTACAGCTTGACCCGGATAAAGCACTGATGAATTAGCAACAACAAAAGCTGGACGACAATTATTCATGTTGTAGCATGCATATTTCCTAGAAGCATCATCCTAAAAAATAAAAATAAAAAACATAAATTATGATATAAATTACTTCCTACCTATATGAATAAGTAAAAGAACTCATTACAAACCATTCTAAGATAAAAGGAACTGAAAATAAACTTACATTCGCCGATGTAAAGAACCGCAAATTATTGTTACGATATAACTTGGGAAAGACCTGCCACAACAAAATGTTAGAACATGTTAAAGCATTAATTATTTTTTTATGCACACAAGATTGTGATTAAAGGGTTAAATTTTGATTACAAATAATAGAATATAGTATAGAGATAGTTTTAGATAGAATTGTTTTTTAGAGAAAAAAAACGGAAAACAAGATAATATATATGGAGAGACGAGTCCGCATTTTCTATTACAAATTTTATTTTCATTTTTATTTCTTCAAATTCAATTTTTGTATTGGGGGAATTTCATGTAACTAAAAAACAATTCTATCTAAAACTATCTTTATGCTATATGTATCCTATTATTAATTTGTAATCAAAATTTGACCCTTTAGATGTATAAGATTGGTAGTATTAATTACGTTTTGATTGGGTCAAATATAGAGAACATGACACTAATATATATTCTGTGACAATTCTAAATAGAGTTGGCCAAGATAAATAAGAGTAAAACACTGATAATACAACAATTGCAAATTATTTTATAAACTGTGTAATTTTGACACTGAGTTTTAAATATTCTATAGTGATAATATTTTGATGATATAATATCACTTTTATCTTAATTCTTAAAGCATCTTAGTGAGAAAAATATAATAATTTATGGAAAAATTAAGAAGTTTTATATTGCTTTTATGCAAAAAAAAGTAAAGAAAATATTAATTCAGAAATTATCACATACATGAAATCCCGCTTTTATCAATCTGACACGGTCACCATCCAAATTCAGAAGAGTTATTGAGACCTCATAACGAGAATTTGGGTTCATATAAGGGACGCCCCATGCACTAATTTTGGCTTGACTGCCATAATATTCTCCTTCATATGTCATAAAACCAGCATGCTAGAGAATTGAAACAAAAAAAAAATAGCAAATCAGATTAAAAAAAATGATGAGAAAATAAAATGTATGCTTGAATAATGAAATAAAATTTCTGCTTACATGCAAAATATATCCGGCTGCAATTTTGCAGGATAATAACAACAAAACAAAAATTATATTGAAAGCCGTCATATATAGAAAAGCAAGTGGAACACCTTAAAACCAAATGCTTTAACCATTGAATTAGGTTAGGTTTATATATATAGGAAAAATTAATACTTTTATGGCTATGATTCCGATTAATTGCTATTTATTGATTTGCACAAGATACAGCTATGTAAAAGATATAGTGATAATTGGTTCGTCGTCTCTCATGCATGCATGAACAAAAGATACAGTGATAATTAGTAAAGATGGAATACATTATATCTAAAATATAGTGATATTTGGTTCGTCACATCTTTTACTTTTCTAAAATTTTCACAGAGATTGTGAAATCGTAAGGAGAAATTGAATTGTCGACTTTTGAGTAACCAACAATTCTAAAACATTTTTCTAACCAACTTTGCTATCCCTTTCTCTTTCTTTGGTTCATCATCTCTCATAATGAAAAAAGATAGTGATATTTTTATGGCTATGATTCCGATGCATCAGTTCTTGTTGTTGCTCGTCAGCCTATCAAAATTACATCTAAAATTCAAATTCAATTAAACTTTCCTGTTTAACAAATAATAAGTAAATAGGGAAGGAAAATCACCATCTTTATCAAGTTCCAGTTGACACTCCAAATCAGCAGTGTTGAGGAGAACGGTTGCCAAAGATAACCTTCTCGGTTGTTAATGTGACATACTGGAATAGGAATTCGCATCCTCTGAGATATCTCAATGTTTGCATGTTTTTATGGAAAATTTCAACCGTTCAAATACGTTCTGCACGAATATCAAAGCACAAATAATACTTGCCTCCTACGCTATCCCTGAATAGGCACCGTACACATCAGTCATGCAAAAATTGAGATATCTCAGAGGATACGCACTCAAATTGTAGCTACTGCGCTATTTTGTTCAGAATTCAAGTTGAGAAACAATCCTATTCAAGTTGTTAATGAGATCTTCATTTCTTTATTATTTTTCAAAATTTTCTTACAATTTAAAGATGAGAGATATACAACTTGAAGCTCTTCTTCTTAGTATTTTATTGGAACATATTATGGATCAAATATTCTTGCAAAATTTCTAAAGCTTCTGAATTGTATGAAAATTTTCTACACTTGGAAGGTTTATTTTGTAAATGTGACATTATTCCTTGTTGAAAGGACTAATTAGACGCATATATAAAACATTTCTAAACTTAGAAGGTTTATTTTGTAAATGTGACATTATTCCTTGTCAAAAGGACTAATTCGACGCATATATAAAATCTTTCTAAACTTAGAAGATTTATTTTGTAAATGTGACATTATTCCTTGTCGAAAGGACTAATTAGACGCATATATAAAACCTTTCTAAACTTAGAAGGTTTATTTTGTAAATGTGACTTTATTCCTTGTCAAAAGGACTAATTAGATGTATATATAAAACCTTTCTAAACTTATTTATAAATGTGACATTATTCCTTGTCAAAAGGACTTAGACACTTATATAAAACCTGCTTTGTAAATCCGACCAATAAACTGTTGAACCGAAGTTTTACCATGTCAATGTCCGATCCGGTTTGGATAATATTAGTTAGAAGAGATGCCTATACATGCCTATAGTTGAAAATCTGAAAAGTGGCCAACTTGAATTAATCTTTAGTAGTATTTAATAGATGAATTACTTGTTTTATTATATTTTTAATTAAATGGACTCGTCCCTTTGACGTACTTGCAGCACTACGTACTCTATCCCTTTCTCTACTAGTATATATATCTAGCATTACTAGTCATGCAATATTTGTCCCTCCCTCTCTATTATTATTCTTAGTATTGATTAACCATAAACACTTTTATTAGATGCAGGTTAATCATTACTAAAAATAAAAGCAGGAACAAAGATATCGATCACAGTTGACGCTAGACATAATCACAGAGAAAGGGGTGTAGTGTTGCAAGTCAAATGGACGTGTCCATTTAAAAAATAGGGAGAACAGGTCAATTAACTATTAAATAGAACTAATTATTATTTTAATTTAAAATTGTCAGATTTAATGAACATATTGGGAAATAAGAATTTTGGAGAAAAATGAAGATCCGACATATTAAATGATCTCGCACTGTTGTTTCCATCATGCAAAATCATTTGCTTTTCAACACGTACAATTCCAAATATATCATAATTACTGAGGTGTAGTACATCCATACTATAGCATTTTAAATTATTTTTTAAAATGTTTTACTTTTTCTTATAAAGAGCAATCTTGTATTATAAGAAAATTATAAAGGTAGACAAAGTTGGTTTACCAGGTAATACATGCATATCAACTGTTACAAATATTGTTTAACTAAGACTATATGTAGCGTTGCTTGACTGGTATATATCCATCAGTATGGTTCTTTTTGTTCTTTCTATAGTATATTCAATGAATTCAAACAGACAAAATTGATGCGTTAGTAAAAAATTGTTAACATATGTATATGTTTCTCTTTTTAGCTAGGTTGATTTGCATCTCTGTTTATATACGCCAACAAAACATAATTTTATATAATAATTACTCCCGAGTCCTGAACAAAGATGATATGTGTTTTCAAGAGAGAGTCATCATTATCTGATATATGATATTGACTTTACATCCTTACTGGTTCAACAAATGCTTCACAATCAAGCAGTAGATACATCTCGGGAGGAGAATTTTATTCTTGATAGAAACATGCATGTTGCTAGTTGTTTTGACAATAGGGAGAAAAATCAACAGGGATAGGAAATCACGACACGGAGAAACAATTTTCGGAAGATGATTTTGCTGGGCTTGGGCTTGGGCTTGGGCTGAGGGAGATAAAATTAATTTTCTATGGGCCGGGTAGGATATTTTTTCATTTTCACATATATTTGATCTCTCGCTACTTGTACCATATAAGGAGATTGAGATGTGTTGTCTCTGTTTTAGATTGTTGTAATATATTTTTTTTATTCTTGCTTTCAATCTCTTTTTGTTGCATTAATGGATACTGATCTGTTGCTTAGCTTAACAAATGCAATGGGCCCGAAGCCTGCAGTTTTACGAGACCAGATGGAAAGAACGAGAGCAAACATCCACTGATCTCTTCATTTAATTAAAAGCCATATAGCGAGGTGAAGAATTTTCAACATCAACATGTTCTTCCGTATTAAAATGTGCTTGGAAATTAAATTTTACATCTTTTTGCAAAATATTTTACTTTTTTTTTTTTTAAAATCAATGTTTTAATATGGGTAAAAATAAAAAATTCTGAAAATTAGTGATTTTGAAAAATCACTGTTTAATTTACATTCCAAAAGAGTGAACCAAACGCCCCCAGAATTCTTTCATTGTTTTTTTTTTTTTTTTTTTTAATTCCAGTAGCTATTAGTCTATACTAAATCAAACACTATGATCATTTATTTTTTGAAATGTTGAAAGCGATAGCCATTCAAAACCAAACATAGTAGCAACACGTTACCATGAATTAATGGTATTTCTTGATATTACATTTTCTGAAATTCTAATATTCCATGGTAAAATGAACAATTAATAAAATGATAATCAATTTTATGGTGGAAACAAAAAGGGAAAAAAAAAAAATTATTCAATTTTTACCAAAAAAAAAAAAATAAACAGTCATTTTTCGGAATCAGTTTAATTTATTAAACGAATTTTGTATTTCTTTAAATCATAGCCGATGATGTAATAATCAATGTAGCTTTTGTTAGTGATATATAATAAAAAAAATTGCAATGACATATTTTTTTAAACTATATTAATTATTTAGGAATTAGAAAATACAAAAAGAGCACCAATACTTGTAATCCATTCTACTGGATGAATATCTCGAAATATTCAAAACTGTTGACCAACTACTGCAAGTCGGTATGCTAGTACCAACAGGCAGTCTCTATTTCTCTTTTTCATTTTCTGTAATTAGTGTGATAATGAATAGTTACGAAAATTGAACTGATGAACTATATTTATAAAACATATGCACCAGTTCAAATGCACCTATTCAATTGCAGCTATCCATTCGCACCTAATCAGAATAATTATCCTAATCTAATCAGATCAGATTAGAGAGAGTAAAAGGCTTATTTCGGGTCCAGGCCAAAAAAAATAAATTCATATTTAACCTATAGCCCAAATCATTTGGCCTACTAGTACATTTCTTACACTTCTGCTATTTTGTTAAGCTTAATTGTTTAAGGGGGGATTTCATATATATTCCACAAAAGTTTCAATATTACGTACTTATCCCTCCAAAATTAATAATTACATATTTATCCTTAAAAATTATAGAAACTCACATATTTGTCCAATCTAACTCTATTATATATCAAATATCTCTAAAAAATAATTAAATAATATTTTTTTAAACATTAAACTTTATTGTAAATATTAATTAATATTGTAATGACCATTATATCCTTCATCTCTCTCTTTAATCTGTTGAGTCGCGCCCTTTAATCTGTTCAGTGCAATTTGTTACTGTATGGTTCAGTTCTGGTACTACCGTACTGGTACTGTTCAATGGTGGTACTGGTATGGCTATGTAATGATACTAGTACGTTTTAATACTACTTTCTAACACACTGACCTTAGAAAGAAAAATAGAAAAATGATAAAATGGGAATATATAAAAAATTAATGTTAATATAATAGATTAGACAAATATGTGAGTTTCTACAATTTTTAAGAATAAATATGTAATTATTGATTTTAGAGCGATAAATACGTAATATTGAAACTTTTTAGGGACATACATGAAATTCCCCCATTGTTTAATTAGGTAACATCTACCACGATCCCAGTTATATTAAAATTTCTGCATAAAGTACAAGAAAACGCTCAGATCAAAACAATAAGTGGGGCTACAGAATTCTTATTGTTCTACATTTCAGATTGGAAATTGTTATACCTGTAGTTGATTTCTTACTCCTATGCAGATCATCTCAGATTAAGCTGGTCAAAATCTAGCAACATGTTTCTATCAAGAATATACTCCTCCGGAGATGCATGCATCTACTGCCAGATTGTGAAGCATTTTCTGAATCTGTAAGGGTGTATATATATAAGTCAACATCATCTATTTGATAATGACGACTCTCTCCTGAGAAATATATAATCTTTGTGAAACAATAATGACTGTAAAATTATGTTTTGTTGGGAAGACGCAAATCAGCAAGAAAAGAGAATATGTAACCAATTTTTTGTTTAATGCATCAATTTTGTTTGTTTGACTTCATTGAATACTATATAAAGAAAAAAGAATCATACTGATGGATTCCGGCCACCCTTTCGATTGTTTAATGTAAGAATTTTTCTCCAAACTTTGTAAGCCGAATCTCTGAAATTAGGTGTCGATACCTCCCACCCTTTCGAAAATACCTCTCTAGGTGGGGACAATCTTCGATCCATAGTTCATCGAGGCTATGTAGCCGCTGTAACAAACCTTCAGGAAGAACCCTTATCTTTGGGCAGTTTTGTATTTGAAGTATCTTAAGTGCTTTAAGCCCTTCCATTCCTTCTGGAAGATATGCCAAGTCGGGACAATCCCGAATGCCGAATTCTTCCAAACTGTCAAGGCATCCTATGCTCGGTGGTAAGGATTTCAAGCTTATGCATTCATAAATTTTCAAGTATTTGAGAGTAATCATGCTTCCTAACCATTCTGGTAAGCATTGGAGTTTCCAACAATCAAAAATATGAAATTTTGATAGTCGAATAGATTTTAAGCATTTTGGAATTTCGACCAGATTTGGACACCTATTGATAACTAGAAATTGAAGTTTTGGTAATAGCACATCTGTGATTGACCTCCCAAGTAGTGAATCCAGTTGTGATCCAAGAAAATTCGGACAGCCATACACAAGAATATGTTGTAGGCTGTTCAAACTTCTGAACTCTTCCTCTGGCCAATAAATAAGATTGTCACATTCATAAATGTACAAAATTTTGAGAAATGTAAAACACTGCCAAAACCACAAGGACGTACTTAATGGAATATTTGACACTTTCCACAAATGCAGCCATCGACATTTTGTTGGAGTTATACTCACCTCCTCCTCAGTTCCACCTATGGGAACAATACTGTTGTATTTTTTCAATACTAAATTGTTGAGAGACTCCCAAGGTTGAAAAGAAAGAGATTCATCTCCACCATGGCTCTCAAGTAAGAGGTTGTGCAATGTAGTTAATCCCGTTGCAAAGCATGACAAGTTTTTATTTCTTTTAACAGTCATGTTCATAAGCGAAGGTACAATTGGCATTGCAATCAGCTCAGGGCAATTGGTGATTTCTATTGTCTTTAGTTTGGGAAAAACTAGTGATGAATTGTTGCCAACTTCACCTTCACACCAACTGCATAGCTTTGGCATTTCAGACAATACCATTGTTTTTAATGATGGAAAAGCTACTTGGGCATCTTCACCACCTTCAGTACAAGGAGATGTACTATTGCAAAGATGCCTCAATTTATCCAAATGTTTTAATTTGATAAATTGAAGAAAAGGTAGCTTTTCTACTTGTGGTATTTTCTTGCACTCTCTACAATCAGTTATATGCAGTTCAATTAAATTTTCTAGCATCTGCATCCAAACTGGAAGCTTATCTCCTGTGTACGATGTGACATGTAAAACCTTTAACTGGCTGCAAGGTTTGAGAGCATTCAATACATCAAAATCACAGTGCAGAGCATTTGATTCTCGTATATTGAGATCATCAACGCTTTGATACATGTTTGGCATTTCCCAACATAATGCCAAATCATCAAGATTTTGCTTAGCTATCATATTTGCTTCACTTGCATCTTCAGCATTAATATTCTTTAGATTGTAAAGATGCAATTGGCCATGGAGATTATTCAAGTTCTTTAGCTCCCCAATACCATTACCGGCATCAGTGCCTACAATGTAAGTTGTCAGTATTTGCATGCAATTTAGTCGTCCCAAACCTTCCGGCATGCTTCTTAATTTATAACAGTGTTCCATATAGAGATGCCGAAGGCTACTCATATATTGCATATCTTCCGGCAATTTTTCAAGATCGAAACACTTGGAAAGCCTCAGGGTCTGCAAGAGATAGAGAGTGGTTATTTCTTCAGGTAGTGATGTAATTGTATAGATCGAAAGCTCCAGATATCTTAGGTGTTTCATCTTTTCGGGTGTTAAGATAGTTTTCTCGATAAGACGTCCAAAAAAATCTAATATACGTAGAGAGTTTGATTTTAGAAACCCGATATTTTTCACATAGTTAGATTCATAATGGGATGAACACAAAATGAGGCTCCGGATAGAAGGGAAGCAATCAATGGCTTTGTTAATATCTAAGGGAGTAGTCGTTAGTGAAATATGATGGGCATCAACCATTGGCTGGTTAAGTTGTGAGTGATTGAAACATTTGACACCCATGATTGATTGAGCAAG
Source organism: Carex cristatella (assembly GCA_024447775.1). Lineage (NCBI taxonomy): Eukaryota > Viridiplantae > Streptophyta > Magnoliopsida > Poales > Cyperaceae > Carex > Carex cristatella. The sequence continues at coordinate 4,683,230 of JAJHPF010000007.1, forward strand.
GTCATGCATCAGATCATGCATTTTGCATTTGGTTTTAGAACAATGTCCTCCCACTCGATAATCAAAATCGTCTACCCTCCTCCAAGGGGGGCCAGGACAAACTAGCTTGACTTCCTGAAAAAATGACCTCCAAGCCAGCTCATTGAAAATATCGTTGCCTTTCATTTCAAAGTTACCTGATCCATCAGATGGAATAAATCCATTTGCCATCCAAAATTCGATCAGTTTCCCCTTGTCCATTTCATAATCCTTGGGGTATACTGCACAGAAAGCAAAACACTGTTTCATGTATGAAGGTAAGTGGTCATAGCTTAGCCTCAATACTGGTAAAACCTCATCTTTAGCAGATCTTTGTTCCCATATCATACTTTCTTCAAGTACAGCCAACCACTCTCGCATCTCAGACTTAAAACTCATTAAGCTACCAAGTGTATTAATTGCTAATGGCAATCCCCGACAATTTTGCACCATCTTTCTACCAATCTCAACCAATTCTTGGCATTCCTTTACCCCTTTGCTAAATGCCCTTTTGTGAAATAGGCTCCAAGAATCCTCCTTTTCTAAGCATCCCAAATTATAATTCTCTACTGTACCCATTATAGTAGCCACCCTGCCGCTCCTTGTGGTAACTATAATAGCACTCCCCGAATCACCACAATTTAACAGAGCTCTCAACCGCTCCCATTCATCGACATTCTCATTCCAAACATCATCTAGAACAAGAATATATCGCTTTCCACTTATAACATGGCGTAGATGCCTCTGGAGCAATTCCATGTTGTCAACAGGAAGATTGCATTCCCTCTCAACTAATTCAATGATTGATTTAACAAGATGGCCAATATGAAATTCTTCAGACACACAAACCCATAATGGTAAATTGAAGTATTCATTCACTCTAGGATCATTGTACACTAGCTTAGCAAGAGTGGTCTTGCCGAGCCCACCCATGCCAACTATTGGAACAACAGTTAGATTATCACGTTCACACCCTTGGAGCAATAAACGCACTACTTTCTCTTTATCTTCATCCCTTCCCACAACTTTTGATTCAACCACAATAGAATCAGTTTTAATCCGATTGGCCACTTGCAGACTCCGGCCATGAACAAAACCAAACCGCCCCATTTGGACAACAAGACCATCAACCTTCCCCACAATTTTCTTTAACTTCCCACTCATCTTATAGCGAAGCAGAGCAGAACTTTCAAGAGAAAAAAAGGCACTTACATTGCTGACCTTATGGCCACGTCTCACAGCATCCTGACGCAGCTCCTCATAACAAAACTCATCGAGCAGATCATCAGCCTCATAAGCAGCTGATTCGAGCTTCAGAAGCCAGGATTTCACAGCCGTGTTAGAGTTTGCTTGCCCCTCAGCATCAGGAAGTATAGCCTGGATTTCGAGAAGCATGTTGTGGAGCCTCTCACGCTGGTCACTGATGCCCCACATCTCCCCGATTCGCTGAAACAGTAAGTCACCTGCTTTCCTCAGCACAACTGGAATCAAAGCTGACAGCAATAGATCTGCCATTAATTGGTGGTTTGGAAGGCACTTGAATTGACAAGGAGTGAAAAATTAATAGGTTGAGTTTTATCTGAAATCTGAGAGTAGGATGGTTTTTGAGAGGACAGAGAATTTATTCGCAGGAAATGGCTTGTTGATTGCAAATGCTATGTGGGATATACTATTGGTTGATCGGGTCATAGGCTGATGAATAAATAATTTATATATAATTATTATATATCATTATCAATCAAGTATAGCTGGCATTGCATTATTAGTTAAGTCAATTTTAGCCTGTCCATTAAAAACCCAGATTATTAGTGGTAGTTCCTGATGCATCACATCAGGCAGCACGTTGCTGACAAGAAAGAGATCCATCAACAGACTCAGATATCTAACGAAGGAAACTACTGACACCAAACAATAGGCTAAGTTGTCACACAGAAATTTAACTAGTGGGCACAAAGATATTAACAGTTCAACAACCCTCAACCACCAATGGAAAAATATAGCTGAAAAACCTAAACATAACCCCAAGAGAAAGCTAAAGCAAGAAATTCAAACACAAATATGCAACTGTGAATAATAAATTCGTAAAGTTCCAAACAGCACCGCTTGGAAAAACTCATACTATATGCTGCAGATAGAACTTTAATACAAAGCCAAGTGATGCCATAAAAAAAAAATTGCCTTACAAATAATTAAACTAGAATTTGCTACCCAAAACTCACACCCAACTAGGATCTTTTTTTTTTCACTATTACATTCCATTTTGTTCTTCAACAAATCTGCATTGCATGCATAGCATCCACCTCCAAACATTATTAAAAAAAAATCATGTATTGGAGTTATCCTCCTAATTATGAAAAATTAAAATTATACCCATTGACAGCTTTTGTCAAGATTTAAAAAAAATAAAATAAAATACACCAAATGCTTCGGGATAAGGGGCAACTTTTCATAATTGAGAACAACATAGAGCTTATATGTTCATAATTGAGATGGCAAACATGGAATTTTTTTTTTTGTGGCTTGAACACCTACTAACAATTATATTGATAAAAACAATAATAATATTTACAACATGTCAATTGACCCTCTCTATTCTGATATATACTTTTCTATTCTAGATCTATCTTTTGAGTAAGTCTATGGTATTATGCATATCACGGGTAGATCCGTAATACGGATCAATATTTTCGTTTTTAAATTTTAATGGTCGATCCACACCACTCAAAATGATCCTCATATGAATATCTACTTACAGACCGAATTTTATATTTTTTTTAGAATTTTTTACTATTTTTTAAGATAGATAGAAAATCACTTGATCTGAAAAATTATGGACCATCCAAAAACAATGATTTTTTACCTATTTTAAAGTAGTAAAAAATTCAAAAAAAATATAAAATTTGATTTACAAGTATATATTCATAAGAAAATCATTTTGAATGGTTCGGATCAACCATTAAGATTTTGAAGACGAAAATATTGATCCGTATTACAGACTAAATCGTAATATGCATAGTGCCATAGACTCACTCATATCTTTTTATGCTCTACAATTCCTCTTAAAACCTAAAATAAATCATATTCAGATGGGGAGAAGCATGGAAATTAACATTATTCTTCACATTAAATAGAGGTAACTCGACTCAAAGACATTCCACACACCCCACAACGTACAGCTGTAGACCTTAATATTTGATTTTTGAGTTATTTTAAATATAGAGTTTAGATTGAGTAGTTGAGAAACCCAAGTCTGTCGAATACCCAGTTTCAGAATTGGGAATCCACAGTTCTTTGACAGGGTTTATGCATTCATAAAACATACACAACGGTAAACAGAGCACGATGGGACATATTGTGGGCAGTGGGAGTGTGGGCATTCTGGAGAGAGCGAAATAGAAGACTCTTCTCGAACAAACAACGGGAGGTGTCCCAACTACTGGAGAATACAATAGGAGAGTTCTTGCTGTGGACACAAACTATTTAACTAGGGCCGAAGTAGTCAAGAGACCACTCTGTGTGTTCGATTTGATCTAGCCATTTAGACTAAAGAGACATTGTATAGGGAGAGGAGGGATTTTCTTCTTGCTTTCTTTCTTTACATAAAATAGACCATTTGTGTAATAAAACAAATTTTCTGTTATTATAAAATTTGTTGGTGGGTTCCCGCCAACCATAAAAAAAAATGAGAGATTAGCGGTGCTATTACCTCCTAATTTGGAGTTTAACGGATGAAAAGAAATTTTATTGCAAATATTGTTAGAAAAAAATAACACAAATGTCCACTTCTGTTTCTTACCTATATAATTCTTATACAAGTTTTTTTGTCACAAACATACAACAGCTATCAAATTTGTCATTAACATTCTAAATTTTAATCAACTAAACAAGAAATAAGACGAAAAAGAAAATTAAATTTATTTTCCCTCATTAATCATTCAAATATAAAAAAGTTAAATATGTTAATCTTCTTTTCTATTTCATCCCATTCAAACAAGATGTAAATAAAAGAGAAATTTTGTTATATGTGAAAAATGCAAAGGTTAAATATTTTATTTGATTAACGCTTTCTAGAAGCATAATAACCGACCATATGTTAAGCCAAACAACATTATAAGGTAGTGATGAATCCTTGCAATTTTTTGTTATATTTTTCGCTTTGAATTGTTATGGAACATTTTTTTTTTAAATTATCACAGAAGCTGCGAAGTCATGAGAGAGAATCAAACTCTCAACTTTTAGATACACCAGTTTTGAAAGTGTTTTTAGCCAACTATGCTATCTCTCATTTCTCTTGTTACGGAACTTTTAGCTTACTAATATGTGTTATGAAATTTTCATAATTGAATTCTGTACAACTTTTAGGAGGGAACTAGGGAAGTTATCTAAATCTTGAGGAAAAGGTACCACAACACATCCAACACAAGCAACGTTAATCCGAAATTTTTATAAATATACAAAATTCTAAATTAATTAAACAATCTATACATTTTTCGTTTGAAATTCCACATCTATCTATACCGCTCACTTTCTGAGCGGTTTTATAACCCAAAACCGCTCACCTTGTCGCCTTCCCTGGAACCGTTCACTTTGTCGCCCTCCCTGGAACCGCTCACATGCTTAGCAGTTTTAGGCTATGAATCCGCTCACACTTTGAGCGGTTCTCGATTCATATAAATCCCACCCCGGCCTCTCTCCCCATCTAGTATTTTAATATAATCAATTTATATTAATTAATATTGATTAATTATTTTAATTAAATTTGATTAATTAATATTGATTAATTTTTTTAAAAATAATTATTAATCAAAATAATTAAAAAATAATTATTTTATTTTTAATTAATTAATTTTTAATTTTTAATTTTTAATTAATTAATTCGGAATAATTAATTTTTAATTAATTAATTCGGAATAATTAATTTTTAATTAATTAAAATTAATTAATTTCATTTTGAACGTTTAATTATGATGGGAGTTATTTTATTTTTTGTCTGTACATTGTTAGTTAATTTTAATTCTAATTAATTTTGTAACGTTAATTTTTTAAAATGTTTGTCTTCCATAAATTTAACAAAAATCAAATATGATCTATGTGAAATTTTTTGTTCGAGGGAACATCACAGTCCGGTAGTTTTTCTGAGGCATACGTTGAATGTGCAGAATAAAACATACGTAATAGAAATAAAAACATAATAGAAGTGAAAACAGATCAACAATACATACATAATAAAAGTCCACAAACATAATAAAAGATAGATAGACTCCGAAGATAGGTCAATGTCCAGGATACTGCGAATGCGAGAAGCGGTCTGGAGAGCGGACATCACGACCTAATTCGTATCCCTCACGCCGACTCGGACTCGCGTGCGGGCGTCCATATTCCTCATCTCGCGTCACCTCCGCCGAGTCTGCGTATCCAGCGGTGGTTGGGATGACAATGCCCCTGCATCCCCGAAATGCCAATTCCTACCGGGAGTCAGCGGAACCTCACGCTGATGCCAGACGAACTCCTCACGTGATGCCTGCTGGGCTTGCACAGTCTGCTGCTGAAATTGCCACTCATAGAAATTCTCCGGCTACTCCTGGTTCACCTGAAAAATAAACATATTTACTTTCAATTAGTCTCCTGAGATCATTGAAATACCGTTAAACACATGTAACATACATGTCCGGACAGATTTTGAATAAAATCTGATGCATCAACACCCTGCTGCTGCGCCTGCAGCTCTTGTGTCATCTGAAAATGTTCAGCTCATTTTGTAAATATTCGTTTGTAAGTCATAAACATACTTACTTCAAGTCATATGTAACAAGTACCTGTCCAGGGTCTGCGTAATGACCTACTCCTGCCTGAGCCATGTAATTCCTCCATGCAGATCCATCATATAGCCAAGACTGGATTGGATCTGGTCCTTCGAATACAGGAGGCGGTGGGTATGGATTAACGCCAATTTTCGTGCTCTCGTTGGATGGGACCTCTTCCCAATTTTCTGGAAGTCCAGGCTGATCCATCAGGGTACGCGCACGGTCTTGGACATCACAGTCACAGCAAAAACCCCATCCTCTTCTCATGTTATCCTTGCCCGGCCTACGCCAGCCTTCGGTGAAGAATTATGTCACGCCGTGTGCCAGCAATCTCATCCCACGCAATGCCTTAACAAATAACGAGAATATAAGAAATTACATGTGACACAAAATTACAATATTACAAATAAGAGTTAGAAATTACGACTCGGACAATAGGCGGTCCGCTAGGAATGTATCCTTGCTTGCCATGCTCGTCTCTGGAGATCCTACCTCCACGATCAAGCCCCTCCACATGATGCTCAAAAATATAAACATATGCCATGCCATTCATCTGATACCATTTGCGATAAGCTAGAAGCTTATTCTGGTCAAACGGTCGGGCTTCTGCGTATATATTTTGCTCATACGCCTCTGCCTTATCAACATGGACCGCATGCTTCTCAGCCCATGAAACATTTCTCTTTGACACCATTTTAAGCCTATGATTCAGTTTATAACAACTGAATACAAAAAAATAACTAACATTAGTAAACAAAAAAATTGAATGAGTCATACTTGTGCAAGTCGCTGTGCACATTCTTGTTCAAGGGAAGCGGCGGCGGAATATATTGATATTTTCCAAACTGCCTCATGCACCGCTCAGGGTGATGATACTCCACTATCCAGTAAAATATGAGAGAACCGCAATACAAGTAGTAAGGCTGAAATTTTTTAAAAAATTGTCAGTAGTAATTCGTATATATGATTAAAAACGAGTAAACAAATAATGTGAAAGAAGTACCTGTCCAGCCTGTGTTATCTCGAAAGTTTCGCATAAATGCTGGCGTACGGCTCCCAATCCACCGTGCCCTCATCCAATCGCTGAAACTGACCGCGTGGAATTTTTGGACCGGTTGTTTTATTGTGAGCAGAGTTATTGTACGCATGTTTCGTGCACCATTTGTCAGCAAAGGCCAGACATGTATCCAAGGTTGGCTGGCCCCATGAAGGTGTCCACTTTCTTGATCTTGGCATCGGCCGGTGAACTGGAAATCGGGTCCATGACCAGTGCTGAAGAAGCATAACCGGACCATGCATGGAAGAAACCGAGGGGTCGGTTGCTATGCATAAGTATCGATACAGATATGCAAGAACAGCTCCACCCTAATTGTATCCCACCGGCTGCTCCAAGTCTTCAATCAAATCAAGATACCATAGCGGTATCCCGTCTCCGCTACGGTCAGGGAACATAGTGCACGACAATAGCTCCAAAATAAATACGCGTACATACCTGCGTGATATCTTATGTAAGCACATGATTGAAAATTTAAAGAACAAACAATCTAATTAGTAGAAAATACTTACCACTGCACCGTTTGCTCGTCGGCGCCATCTGGAAGCTTCTTAAACCTCTGACGGAGCATTTTCTTTGTCATTATCCAATCGAAATGATCAGACCCCCTTTTCTTCATAAAAAGATCCACTTCAACATCTCGAATCCCTAATAATTCAAACATTCTGTTTCTAACTCACACCCCATCCGATCTCCCGGTCACTGGGACCCCCTTGATAGGCAAACTCCACAAACAGCTCACGTCTTCTAACGTAACTGTAATTAATTTAAATAAAAAATATAAATAATCTATTTATTTCACCAATCATTTTTTTATTTGAATCATTTCGCTAAATACCTGTCATTTCTCCAAATGAAAGATGAAACGTGTGAGTTTCTGGACGCCACCGCTCGACAAGCGCATGTATAAGTGACGCGTCAATATTGATACCAGGCAACTTGGCAACCTGGTATAATCCCAACGAAAGCAGATACGGGGCGTATCGGTCGTGGTACTCGCAATATGTCCGATAATTTCTCACGTTTAAATTAGCAGAACTCTACATTACAAAAAAAAATATCAAGCAATATACGATTTGATTTCTAATCGATTTATTAAGAAAAATCAGTAAATGCTAACCTCTTTCGAAGCCAAAGACACCCGATGAGCGCTTTGGAGTATCCACAACAACTCGCTGAACCTACCTTGCATTATCTGGGTCTCTCTCTCTGTCATTCTGAATTTCAAAAATCATAACAAATTATTCTCCTATACCATTTTAGTTTATTGTAATCAATTCTCAACCATTTTGAGATTGTTCTAAAACAATTTTGAAATTTTCTAAATTTTCCTAAATTTTCCTAAGTCTTGATATTTTCTAATAAATTCTAACCATTTCAGAATTTTATTAAAGCATTCTCAACCATTTTGGAATTTTCTAACTAATTTTAAACCATTCTAAACAATTTCAAAATTTTAAACCATTCGAGTATTTTTGTGTCTAAACCATTCGAGTATTTTCTAACTAATTCTAAACCATTTTGGAATTTTCTAACTAATTCTAAATCATTCTAAACAATTTCAAAATTTTAATAATATCAACAACCATTCGAGTATTTTTGTGTCTAAACCATTCGAGTATTTTCTAACTAATTCTAAACCATTCTAAACAATTTCAAAATTTTAATAATATCAACAACCATTCTAGAATTTATCTAAAATTATTTTGGTATTTTCTAATTTACCTAAAATTTAAGTGGTATTTTCTAATTTTCCTAAAATTTAACAACTATTTTCTAATTTACTAAATTTTAATAACTATTTTTTAACTTACTAAATTTTAACAGCTATTTACTAATTTACCAAACATTTATATAAAGAAATAATATTTAATAAAATTATGAAATAATATATTAAAAAAAAATACCTGGCTGCTGGCTGCTGGAAGGAAGGAGGAGAAATGGTTCGGTGGGGAAGAGAGGTCACCATCGCGTGGGTTAAATAGAGCAAACCCAGAACCGCTAGCTATGTCAGCGGTTGTAGAGGGTGGAACCGCTCCCCCTGTGAGCGGTTTTAGGGTCTGAAACCGCTCCCCCTGTGACCGGTATGGATAGAATTCGAAATCCACCCCAAAAATGTATATATTATGATATTAATTTGGAATTTTGTATATTTATAAAAATTTCGGAACGTTAATTGTCATCTTCATTACTTTTAGGCTAAAACCATACTTTTTAATTTTAAAAGTTAACTTTTCTTTTTTTTTGTTTCTTTAAAAAAAAATGTTGTGCCGGTTAAAAAAATAGAAAATATTATCGTTTAAAATAATAAAACATTAAAACTTCATTTATTATTTTTTATTATAGGCATGGTTTATAAATTAATTTGAACGAAAATAATATCCTATAAAGGATTTTTGTTTTTTTTAAAAGAATCCCCTCCACTCGGAGTCCATTTCATCTAAGGTAACAAAATATTTTTTTTTAGATCCAAACCGTTCGTTCAATGAAAATCTGGATCTGATCGAATGGTCCAAATCTAAAAATAAATTCGGTTACCTTATAGGACTTGTGATATGAATTAGCAGCCATCTCCATTCCATCAAATACTTAGCAATTAAAATTAGCCATGTCATCAAATTTAACAATTAAATGGATCATAATTTATTTATCACTCCATCCCAGTAATTACAATTATTTGATATAGAAAATAATCTGAGTCAATCAATTTGCCATGCTAACAATAAGCAAACGTTTCCTTTTAAAGCAAATTTGTTAATTAACAAACTCTCTCACAATCCAACAAACCAAAAAACAATTGCCACATTATGTTACAAACCAAAAAACAATAACCATTGGAGATGCTCTTTATGCCTTATTCCCTTCTGGAAAAATTTCACATACATAACACATCCTTGATTAATATGTAGACCGTGTCAATGACTACTATGTCCCACATAGGAGAACCTAATTTAAGACCTTACACCGGGTTCAACTGAGATCTGTTTCTCAACCCCGACTCATTCGAATTCGAATCCACTCAACCGCGGAGCTTCATATGGAAAAAAAAAATTTGGTAGAAAATAATGAAAAAGAAGAGAGAAACAAAAAAAAGTGCAGGATTTGTAATATTGATAGTAAATCCTAAATCATAAACCCTAAGACCAGTACAAATTTTAGTAATTTTAATAGATTCAAAGTTTAAAACGGTAAAGGTTTTACCGATCCTAATTAGATTTTTTTTTTTTTTTTTGTATACTCCGAGCTTCTTGGCTGTTTGCAACATTTATCATCCCAATTTTTTTACTTTTGCAAATCAAGCATACAAATTGCCGATTTTTTTATTAATAGGAAAATAAATATCGTGATTAAGGAAGCTTTCCGATTTTTTGTGAAAAGTAGAAAAACCGTTACCCAAAATCACAGCCAAAGGACGCCACTCTAAATCCCGGCCAGATTAGCGCAAAGCGATTAGCGGAGTGGAGCGTTTAAACACGGGCCATTAATTTAGAAAACGGCCAGGGAGGGCCGTTAATTTAGAAAACGGCCAGGGAGGGACGTTAATTAAGACAACGGCCAGGAAAGGCCGTTCATTTAGCCAACGGCCAGAGGCCCGCGTGAAAAAAAAGGAGGCCATCGGTTTGTATAACGGCCTATCGGCACTAAAATTCACCACACAGGCCAGTGTCAGCACAAAAAAACAAGTGATAGAGGCTATGAGTGCGTTCTATTTCAAAACGAGACCCAGTTATATTCTGTCCGTCATGTTGAAAAACGTCCAGACACTTAATAAATACTCCAGCAACCTGCTGTCTCACACATTTTTCTCTGCTAAAACAAATATCACACATCTTCTCCAAAAAATATCCTCCATAAAAGGTAAATCTTCAATAAGTTAGTCTGACAAAGTAATTAATTCTTGCTGTACCATTTATTATAGAAAGTGCTGTGGAGTTTTGCATCGTAAAATATATATATTAGATGTTGGTTCCAACGGCTACCGCATCATTAGTTTAGTTTCAAATTTTTATATGTCATTTTCTTGCGATGGACTGAAGCTAGATTTAATGATGCGAGGCGGATGGAGCTATCTGTTTCACGGTGCAAAACTTCCCATCACTCTCTGAGGTTCTCGCATCGTGAATTATAGCTTCAATCTATGTGAGTTATATGTTATATTTTTTTATTTTCACAATTATTGTTATTTTTATTAATCTAGGTTCGAAATTTTTATTCTCATCCTCAAGGAAAAGAAAGTAAATTTTTTATTTTTATGTTGCAAGCATCCTTCTTAAATATTTATAAGGCATATATCAATTAATACTCTTAATTAGAAAGATAATTATTTTTATTTGTTTGGGATCAGAGATATATCGAACTCTTTAAAAATAAAGATACTTCGGCTTGAGATATGTTCCCGTTTAAACTGATCTCTATAAAACTTCTCTACATGTTTGTGAAAGTATTAAATATGATTGTTGTATTTTTCTTTTGCAATATTGGTACAAAATTGGAATCAACATTTGATTTGGACATCAAATGTGGATAAAAATTACAAAGGTGCAATTAAAAAAACCAAATTATATATTAGTGTAAAATAAAAATATAGAAGACTGTACTCTTTCATCTGAAAAATTAAATTAACAATTTAATTTGAAAACATGTATTTATCTACGAGTTTGTACTTGTCAAAAAGATGTAAGAACTTAGAAAAACACGTATCGTACTAATGTACAAGTTTATCTAATTTACTTATTATTGTGTATGCTGATCCATTCAAAAAATCAATCATGCTGATGTTGAGGGTTTATTTTGGCGGTGAAATACGACACGGTAGAAAAGGAGCAGAGTACAACATTCGTTCTCGATTCTCGTTAATGGCAACAGGTGAAATAGGCTGGCATGATGTGGAAGGTGAAATTTATCGTCAGCTTGGATATCATGAGAGTGAGTACAATTTAAAAACATTTGCACGGGTTAATGTTGACACAACAACTCGTCGTTATTATGAGATAATCGAAATCGTGTGCGAACAGACTTGGAAAGGTATTTATAACCAAAGTATGCTTGCCAGAACCCAGTATTGTTATGTCGATCTATACGTTGAGTTAGTTCCAATTGTCGGTTCAATGCAACCGCAATTGTCCATTGATTGTGTGGTACCAGAGGCACAACCAGAACATGTATATACCGAATACGGTGTTTCACAAGCTGGTCCCAGTATCTTCGAACCCTATCAGACACAACCAGAACCCGTACATACGCAATACAGTGATTCACAAGTGGGTCCCAGTCAGCGGCAACCATATTAGACCCACCAAATACCGAGGCAAGACCTTTATCTTCATCCTTATCCCGATGTAAATGAGTTGTCACAGCCTACTCAGGCAGATATGGGTTGAACATAATACAATAATCAGGCCAGTCCATGGCTTGATCTGCCGAGGACAGGTGATCCTAGTCATGAAGCTGATGACGTGCCGCAAAGTGATGATGAAGACGACGCTGACTCATGTGAGGATGATGTCGATTGGGACAATAAGCCTAATGCAGAAGGGGATGTCCCGTCTGTACCTCAATCCCACCGCGGGAAACACGTGCTAGCGGGTTGACTCATCCAGTGGCAAGTTTCAATGACACCTAGACATTCCAGAAAGCAGATGTCAGCTTCTTCGGTACAACCAAACATCCCCATGATCCACTTGCTGTAGGTCAAGAGTACTCTTCAAAAGAGGCTCTCTACTTCGAAATATATGATTATCACATCAGCAAGAATATAGAAATAGTAACTACCACTAGCAAAACAAACAACTTGATAGTCAATTGTAAGGACCTAGGTGTTAATGACATTTGTATGCCAAATCCGGATTCTTTTCATCTAAGTGGGAGATTAGAATAGTCTCAGGACCACATACTTGCCATGTCAATTCTCAGCTTACTGATCATTCAAATTTAACTGCACAAATGATTGTCGCCGCTATAAAAGAAGATATTAAGGAAGATGTTACAAAAAGTATTAAAGCCATCAAAGGCATAGTTCGTAAAGCATACAAAGGAGTTACTCCCAGTTATAATTAGTTGTGGCATGGTCGAGAGCTGGCAATTGCACAAATATTCGGTACTTGGAGAAGGCTCGTACAACCTACTCACCCCACTGTTGGAAGCAATTAAAAGATCCAATCCCAGAACAAAATATGGAGTTGTGCACGAACCCATAGGACGAGACAAAAAAGGGCTGTTTTAGGCAGCTGTGTGGACTTTCGGTCCGTGCATTGCTGCAGTGCTCCATCTCAGGCCAATCATTAGTATCGATGCGTGTTTCCATACCATCTCAGGCTAATCATTACGTAATTTAGGCTCCATACCATTGTCTCTTGAGCAATCCACAACTTATTCTGAGCAAAATCTTCCCCAACCCTTTATATATTTTTGTTTTCAGCAAAGCTGCACCATACGATACTATCTTCACCCGTCGTAGTGCCTACAAAAAAAAAAGAGTTGGTGTAGGGCGCAAAAAGTCGCAAGGTTAGGTTAGCTAACAATGCTGATATATTTGTAGGGGAATGCTCCCGCATGGGTTCAGTGCTCTATTTCTTAGATAGACATGAGCGGGACACCGAACTCGGGACATTGCTGAACATGTGGGCCCGACCTACGTTCATGATCAGTCAGCCAGGATTTTATTATTTGATTGTGGAGACATTTAACTCCCGACGGACGCAAGCCCCTACCGTTAATTACATCAGAAAGACTTATCAGGTCTAACTGAACACCTCGTTCATTCCAGGATTTGTGCCTATTGGTTGTGAACTGAGTAATGGGGCTAAAAGGGCTCATGTTTTGTCATATCATTTGTATATTCAGGGTTCTCAGCTGCTTTAAACATTTATACAACATCCATACAATCATATCATAATATTTACATAGACATAGATCAAGACATTTTGAAGTCATGAAAGACATGTGTGCATATTCATAATTTTGATTATTTTTAAAGAAGCATGTGTTATGTTTGATGAAATTCATGTTTTATTTATAAAATAGAATATTTGGCTTAAGAGAAGGGCATTTTGGTCATTTCAGGTTATGACTGAAACTTGAACATGCTTGGATTTGACTTAGAATGATAGAGAATTGAATTTGGACTCATTTGGAACTGGTTTGAGTCAATTTGGACTTGAAATGAAGAAGTTATGACCAAAAAGGACTGACTTGTAAACATTTTATGTTCCAGGGACTTATTTATAAATTCTGGAAGGACTTGAGAATATAATTTGGGCCTTTGATGAGGTTTGGAATGAAATTTGGACTTCCAGGGACCTGTTTGAATGAATTTTATACAGGTAGGGACTTATTTGTAAAGTGTCAGGGACTGTGTTGTGAATAAAACTTGTCAGAAGGACTTATTTGTAAAACATATTTATTTATTTTATTTTTATTTTATTTGAGAATGGATCTGAGCCTTTGGATTTGAGGTATGGGCTTTAAGATGTGTGCTTGGACATTGAGATGTACACAGAAGGAGGATTTGGGCTTATGGGCCTTTCAAGATTTGAGCTGGATTTTGAGATTCGGGCTTAGACTGATGAGTCTCATTAAACCAGACATGTGGGCCCCATTTGTCAGAGTTTATCTAATTTAACAGAGGGAAAACATTGGCCTTCGGATATGGATTTTGCATCAAGATTTGGATATTGATTTTGAATCTTATTTGGCGCCTTCATTCAACACATCATGTCGCATCAAGATTCGTGCCAGTTCATACAGATTTGAGCACAGGACGTCTCCGGTCCCGAGAAAGGGTTCCTCCTCCGGCGTTGCTCCGGTCACAGCAGGGCTTGAGTCGGTGCAGTCTGGATCATCTCTCCGAGAGGAGTACGGTGGTGGTTTTATTGGTCGCCGGTGGTCATCAGAGGCAGCAATATGGACCTGACATTGGTACTATCGGTACCGACTTGGTTTCTTATCCGATTTTCTATGAAATTTGTTGAATTGATTGATTATTTGACATTGTTTGGATGCATAACAACTCAGAGAAGCGTCAATTTGAAGTTTAGACATTGTATAGACATGGTTTGAGCTTGGGTGAACTTCGACTTAAAACGAAACTAGTACCGGTTTGTGGTACAAGAGACATAGGTCCAAATTAGATGTTTATTTCATCATTTGAGATCATATTTGAGCATGTCAGAAGGTTTAGAAGTATTGGATTTGGTTTGGGAGCTGATTATACATGATTCATGCATATGGTTCATGTGTCTTGACATGTTTACAAACTTAAATCTTCATTTAAACTCAGGTTTTGATAAAGAATTACATCGGGCAAGATCATAGACATGGGATACAATGCATCAGGAGTATCCAGGAGAAGATTTACCATTTTTAGGAATTTATTTGTATTTTTAAGGATTTATTCAAAACTGTCAGGGGTATAATGGTCCAAACAGTGGCAGAAAATTTCTATTTAATTCATGATTTTATTCTGGACAGTATATAACTTGGATTTGAGCATATTTTATGTCCAAAATCATTTTCGGAGAGTGTAGATTATGAATATATTTTTTATTTAATATTTGGAGGTCATCTGGTGCATAAACAAGTCAAAACAGTGAACTGGGGTCAGATTTCCAGTACACTGTGCACAATGCAGTTTTAATTTTCAGAAATATGAACTCTGGAAAATTGTTAAAAATAGCAGAAAAATCCTATAAATAGAAAATTTGTGAGGAAAGTGTTTGTCTTTGAGTCCTCTATCAAACTGTGTTTGTTGATTTTTAATTTGGTCTCTGTACTGGTCAGAATTTGCTGATTTGTCAGCAGGCGTCAGATCAGTGCATTTCATGGCATTGATAGTACCAGTTGGTATTGCATTGGGCCTAGCTGTTGGAATTGAACTTGGTACAGTACCAGAGGTCTGTTAAACATGATTTAGGCATAGTTCAAGGTCTGGTTCAAGGTTTACAGGGCATGACAGCCACTGTTTGAGTACCAGTCAAGGAGAAACAAGGTCAAACAAAGCTCCAAGCATTCAAATCATCAAAGTGATATGAACAAAGACTGTCAGGTGCTGCACATTTGCAGAAGGCCCCTGAGGTATTAAAAATCACATTTTTCATGATCTTTTCACTTGGACATTGGACAAATCATTGAGATATCATTGCATTGAGTCTATGAGTGGCTTGACATAGTACATACTGATGCCTAGTCAGATCTTTATGCTCATTCTCTCACTATATGCATGTTGATTCATTTTTCTTTCTTTTTGCATCATACAATCAAGTGCATATGGCTTGTCCTTAGCCTTGCATTGGGATTCAAATGTACTAGCATGCATATAGGTCCATTTAGATGAGGAAACAAAGAGGAAATCATCAGACTTGACCTCAATGCCCCTGATTTTATTATTTTCACATTTTAAGTTGATTTCTTCAGTTCTTTACACTAAATAACTTCTATAAATCAGATATAGAGGAAATCATCAGACTTGACCTCCATATCTTCATTATATTCATTATTTAATCAAGGATTGAAGAATTTGATTAAAGAAAAGGAAAGAAGAAGAGACAGAAAAGGGAAAAGAAGAAAAGAAAGAGAAAGAACAGAAGAAAAGGGAAGAAATGCATCAAGAACATTGTTTTATTTCCATTTTTACAGATCTAAGCTAAGTGTTAAATCATTTTTTATATTTTTCACATTATATTTCCTTTATTCATCAAAAATAGTGCATAAAAGGAAAAGATTAAAGCTTTGATCATCAAGCTCTGTGCAAATGCACAGAGCTCTCCCTTGTATACCTCAAAACAACAGTGTTAGAGGTCAGATCAAGAAAGAAGAAGAATCAAGAGAAAGAAGCTCCAAAACAATAGTAAAAATTGACAAAAATGTAGAACTTTCAAAGGAATTGCATTCACCAATGGAATTATTACATCATACAGCTCAGAGAGCACCTTCTAACTATGCTATACCTATCAATTTGCAGAGAGGGGAAGAAAGCAACAAGCTTTGCTATGATTTGGAGAAGAAGAAGCTAGCCTAAAGGGATTTCAACAGAGCTTCAGTGTGTTTTTGTGTGTGTAGGTTGTATCACTGTATATAGAGCATGGGAATAGGTGCCTTTATATAGGGCAAGGAGCATAGGGTAGGGTTTGCATTGGTGTAGCTGTTTCATTATGCACCACAACTGTTTGATCATCGGTTTACAACATTCCATGTTCATTCATGCGCCAAGCTGGCAGAGATCATGCTTTTAAGGTTGCATATCAGATATTTAATCATTGGAATGCATCTTAACCCTTCAATTGGTTTCCAATGCACTGAGGCCACATCCTGGCCCTTGGCAGTTGACTGACTTGGGCGCCAATTCAATGTGCGTGACTACACACCTCTGGGAAGAACATTCCCTTATTTAGCAACACACGTGGATCCTATGACACGTGTTATCGGGACCATTACCGCCAGCAACGGCTTCAACAGCGTGGTGCAATGTATCTGGGTCCGGTTTAGACTTAACATGTGCCCAACCCAATTAAAGTGATCCAGAGCATGAGGGTTGGTCCAAGAGCATCGCAAACATCATATAACCGTGCTCCAAGGTTCATTGTATCATCTCGTGCATCAATTTGATATAATTAACCTATGCCCGAACTGTACCGGGTCACGTTCCCTGCACCAACTCAATTGAACGTGCTTTGATCAAATTAAAACCTCATACGGTGTCGCCTTTCACCTGAGAGCATGCTTTGAGTGTTCTAATAGTCCAATTTCACATGTTTCGTCCATTTCAATTTCCTCTTTTTCATCCGAGTTCTTAGTATAATTGAGAGAGGAGAGAGACACTTGAGCTTTGAAAATGATAGCATAGAGAGGAGTATTATTTCATGCTTGCCGAAGCATTCATTCGATCCTTCATCCATTAGAGAGTACTCAGAGCTCGGATTTGCATTCAGCGAGGAAGAAGAAGATGAACGAAGATGAGAAGAGGACTAACAGGTAGGGTCCGCATGTCGGTTTCTCGAAATATTAGCCAATCAGGTTATTTCATTCATGTTATTTCTTATTTGATCCCGGTGTTAGATGCACCACATTACAATCATAACACGGCCCATGAGAAACGGGTGTATGGGAAACCAAGGGGTCGCGAGACGCTGGGTTTTAAACACAGTGACACTTGGTCGCTTCTGGGTGCACTTGGCACATGATGAACCAAGCCTCTGACGCCCGGTGCACAGAGCTTTATTTCCCTGAGTCAAGTTCACTTATCTCGGGGTTTCAGCGAAATTTCATAATGAGTCACTGACAAGGGGCCCCACTGGGTATGGTTGTGCTATGTTGCTCCCATTTTGCACCCAGAGAGGTCTTTGCTGACTTGTAGGCCTCCTGTGCTTGCGTGGCACCAGTCAGAACATGCCACATCAGCAATTTTTATAAAAATTCATAACTCTTTGTCCATTTTGAGTTACAAATCGCATAGCATATCAAAATTCATGGTATTTCAGGAGGAATCAGTATATGAATTCCCAAACATTGCTCTTGATCCATTTTAAAAGCTTTCAAGTACCTTGGTATTTTCCAAGCATTAAAATATTGTCACTTTAATTCATAGCAACATTTTAGGGTACAACAGCTGGTAACCAAACTGAAAGTGAAATATCGTAAAATAATTATTTTCATGATTAAATTAAAACTTACATCACGTGTGTCTTTTGGGGCATTGGGGATGTAGCCTACATCGTCGTGCTCATCTCTGTATTCTGGAATGGGATTGTGAAGGCCCTCTATGCACCGTCTTTCCAAGAAGACATTGTGCATCCCATTGTTCTGAAACCAGCTTCGATATGGAAAAAGCTGGTCATCCGTCCAATAACCCGTCGGAACAACCAAGTGGTTGGCAGGATGTGATGCTTCTTCTACGTAAGTCTGGTGCTTAATGACCCAATTTTTCCTTGTTACATTGGCAGTGTGAATGATATTATGTAATCGGCGTACCTCGGCCTCGTGTAACGGCAGTGCTGGCGGAATGACCTGTGCAAGTCCAAACTAGCGCATCACTCTATTAGGATAGTGATGTTCGACTATCCAAAAGTGTATTAGTGGCACACCAGCTAGCCATACATCGCTCTAATCATGAACTCGTGTTGGCAACTCAGATGGAACCTCATTTAGCATATCTCTGTAAGGCTCCCATTTTACCACGCAATCTTCCAGATCCTACAATTGGTTGCGGAAGTAGCTAACTCCAGCCCGATTGTGAGCTTGATTGTAAACACGGCGATGACACCACATCTCACCGATTGCAACACACCTACAATAAAAAAAAAATTCCAGAATCTCAACAAACATAATTGAATACAAAATTAAAGTATTGACAATCTAACTTAAACTTACCTGAGTAAATCCGGATCGCCCCAATTTGGAGTCCATCCATGCTTGAGACGAGGACGGCCAGTCGGTAAAACCTATGGAAATCGAATGCGTAATTCTCTCAGACCTATGGAATATCCAGATGTCGTGTGAACAGTTGCCTCCTCTGATGTCGTGATCTCTTCTTCTTTATCAAAACCGTATCTGCAACCCCATTTCCAAGAAGCCGCTCTACTAAGTCGTACGCATTACAGTATGCAAAACCAGTCACCAGAGCCCCCTTTATTGGCAATTCCCATAGACATGAAACATCTTGCAGGGTGACCGTAATCTCCCCCACGGGAAGGTGGAAAGTGTGAGTCTCAGGTCTCCACCGCTCAACGAGACCAGTGAGAAGCCATTTGTCAATATTTATTTCTTCCGTTCGAGAAATCTGATACAACCCGAGCCTACACAAGAATGGTTCGCAAAGCGCATGGTATCGAACCCCATGTTGCCGGTGGTGTCAAACATCCACTCCGTTATAATCCTTTCATTGTTATACAATTTGGTTAAAATAAAATATCGTAATTCAAATATTTTTATCTATTTATAAAAACTATGTTTGTGTAATTTGGATATTCATTGTGTAACTTACAGTATCGAAGAACAATGAGATCTTATGCTGTCCATGCGGCATCCATAAGAAATCGCTAAATCTTTCTGTTGCAACAACATGCGGACCACCACTTGTTGACATCTGCATAAAAATATACTAATTCATAATAATTCATAAAAAAAAACAAGAAATATACTAATGCATAAAAATATACTAATTCAAATAACCAAATATTAATTGCATGTACTATCTAAAATAAAACTAAGTGCCAACCGATTTTCAATACAAATAAAACTTGAAGAACTTTTATTTATATGTACTATATCTAATTAATTTAATCAGATTTGAACTTGAATCTTCTTTTAGCAAGTTGATACAAAAATATATAAAAATATACATATTGCAATTTTTTTTTAAATTGCTTGTTAGTGACTGCATATTCCAATATTTTTAATCTAGCAATCTACAAAGTTCCCGGAATTGCAAGAAGTATAATTCATTGATTTCCAAATATGGTATGCCTCATGCTAATTTATACAATTCGGATCAAGTTTGTTCAAACAAATTAGAAATTTGGTACAACAAAATTATATACACCGAATTTGGTACAAACTCAGAAATTGCACAAAAATATACATAATTATAAAAATTAAATCTAAACCGGACACTAATTAACAAAATTAAACCTAATCAAAAACTAATTTACAAAATTAAATCTAATTTGCTACAATTTCACATAATTAAACCTCACAATAACCTTGACAACAAATAAAATCAGAAATTATTATCAATTACTAAGTTTTATAAAATTAAAAAAAAATTACCTTTTTAACTACCGGCAGTGGGAGATGTCAATTTTAGCAAAGTTCAACAATACTTGGTGGAGGAGTATGGTGGCCGCATTGTCGATTACCCTGCTCTGCGCACCTCGCCCTCCGCGTTCTTAATCAGGCTACCGCAATTTCTCCGGCGACATGAGGTAATTGAGGATATGCGACTGTGGGCGATGGATTATTATATTGCACTATTCCCCTGGGACCCGGATGGGGAATGGATGCTGCCCCACCCCTGTTCAAGTTGTATTTCCGAGTTCACAACTACCCATTGTCCTCTTGGCATACCAATTACTTCCACCTTCTGGTGGCAGGAATTGGCACCCCGCTTTATGTAGACACGGCAAATACAAGGGGCATGGACAGAGCGACCCTCCGGATGGCTGTCTTAACGGCGGCCCCGGCCACTCTGCCACCCTTCATACTGCTCCACCTCGATGGCAAATGGCGACGTTGTCCAATTTCTCTCATAGGCTGGGAACTCAATAGTGACACTCCGGACAGTTATGATAGTCCAACAAGGGGGGGCATCACTGAGGATGTCGATTGGACTTTGGAAACGCCAGGCTTCAGGCAGGGGGCGGATGTTGCCACCAGAGTAGCCATGATGGCAGCGGGAGGCATATCCGTCAAATTATCACTAAACCGGCGTCCCAGCCTTCGCAATGGAGGGCGAATCACAGGCGGTGTAACGGACTTAGTGGTGTACCATCTCATCTACGGTACCGCTCCTGGTGCACTACTGAGTGCAATGCACCGCTCCTATAGTTGCGGGTGCCAGTCCCTCAAGTACCGCGTGCCTCGTCTCCACTGGCGCTACAAAACAATTGCCTGCTGAAATACAGAGCAAGTGTCGGATCTCCTCATCACCGATACGTGTGGTCTTTTGTGTGCCTCCTCAAGCTCAGGGAGAGATGTCGCTCACACCAAATGTGCCTACAAGGGAATATACCAAAAAAGGCCACATCAAATCCTCAGTTCCCTGTGCCAAGAAACTTCTACCACTATCGCCCACTGCCCACAGTCTGGCCCTAAAATTCATGGCAGCCCAGAAGGCCAGACTGCTCAGCTCAAGAGAGGCCAAAATTGTTATCCCCCCCTCAGCAACATGCTTTCAACCTAAAGGCCCAATACGAGAATACAACAGGCCCAAACCAATTCCGTTACCTCCTGTATTAACCCCATATATTCTAGGCCCTCCTCCATACTGTCTGAATTACTCTCCCAATCACCCTCATTGCTACCAGAACCAGTTAATCCCACTCACTCTCCCGCCTAACCAATCCCTCCGCTCCGCCAAACAAATCATCTTTCGCTCTAATCACTGCTGGGGAATGGCGTCTGCCAGTAATTCGGCACCCCATATTAGTATGGAAGATGAGGAATTGGGACCATTGCATCCTCATCAGAATTTGCACTAACAGGTTGGTGTTCGAAACCCAGTTTGAAATGCAAATGAGACGGCAATGGAATGTCAAACCGGCGGTGATATTCTCCCATGTGGAAAAAGGGTTGTTTTTGGTTGAGCTCACCTCCAAATGGGAGATGGAAAGCATCCTCAATGGAGGCCCCTGGCTATACAGTAATGATTTAGTGGTGGTGGCCGGGTATGGGTCCCCGGAGCTGGTCCGGGAAGGGGCATGTAAGTACAGGAGAGTTGTGGGTCTAGTTCCACAATGCACCAATAGACTCTATGACTGAAGAAGGTTTTGACCTCCTAACGGGTCCTGTTGGGCAGCCAATAACGGATCCAATAACTATTAAGGGGTCCGGCAAGAGGTTCTTGCGGATTAAGATGCTAATTGATGTGGATAAGCCGCTTGAGGATATTGTCAACCTTAGGCACCCAGTTCTGGGGTAGGTCACAGTCTATGTAGTTTATGAGAGGCTAAGCCGTGCGTGTCGCTTTTGTGGGATGATAGGACATGAAGTCGCGAGGTGTGTGCATATAGGATTAAGTTGGCGCGATTGAAGAAGCAGTTGCAGGGGGAAGACATGCCGGAAATGAATTCAATCCTCAACCCAACTAAAGGACCATGGTTGGTCAATCAAATGCTGCTGCCCACGCAAGGGCCAGAAAGGCAATAATGTATCTCAGCCTGTGAGGGGGGCCACGGGCCACAAAAGGAATATAGATGAGTCTATGGGGAATCCACTTAGTGACTCAGGTGCTGGACTACAAATGGACTATCCCCTGACAGAGAGGCCTAACGAATCGGTACTTACTTACAACAAGAAAGCTAAGGCGGCGAGGCCCAGCTCGCCGCTGGAACGATGAGTACTGTACTATCCTGGAACTGTCGTGGTAGTGGAGGGCTTACGACAGTTCCAACGCTCCGGCGATACCTCCACTATACGGGGGCTGATTTGGCGTTTGTCTCAGAGACCAAATGCTCCAGAGCACAAGCAATAAAAAGAATTGCCAAATTGCCCCTGAAAAATTGTGAGATTGTTGCCTCTAATGGTCGGGGAGGCGGCGGTTTTTTGGCTACTATGGACCGATGCAATCTCAGTTCAAATAATAGAGGTCTCAAATTATTTTATAATAACAATTATACAAACAGATCCGACTAGTCAGCCGTGGCTGTTCATTGGGGTGTATGGCGATTGCGCGGATCACCAAAATGACTCAATCTAGGCTCGCATCGAACTACACACAGCAAATTCTAGATTACCAGTATGCACCATGGGGGATTTCAACGCGATTGTCAGTAATGCGGAAAAATCGGGTGGGGTGGACGAGGTACGAAGGAAACAAAGGAAATTCAGAGAATTTATACAGAAGGCGGGCTTGCTGGATTTGGGATATGGGGGTCCTGCCTACACTTGGGCAAATAATCAGAGGGGGAGAAGGCTTATATTGGAACGTCTGGATAGAGGCATGGCTACAACATACTGGATTCACCTCTTCCCTAACTCAAAGGTGCTGCACCTGCCCAATTTTAATAGTGATCACCTTTCTGTTTTATTGCAAACCAAGCCGGAACAAAAGAAAAAGGGCAAGCCATTTAGGGTGGAACAGTGGTGGCTGCAAGACAAGGAGTTCAGAGGTGTCTGTCAAAGGGCGGTGGAGGGCGGAGTCCTTGATCGGAGTAGGGTTTGCTCGCAATTAAGGAAAGAAGTTAGAGGTTGGTCTGAGGGTGCTAAGGACCCAAACAAGGAACTCAAGGCAATTGAGGGAGAGATGGCCGTACTGCTGGCCGCGCGACAGGATGACGAAGTCAGGGATAGAATTGCGGTGCTACAGGCTATCTTTGCAAAGTATGTGGTGGCCCAAGAACTCTACTGGTTGCAGAGGTCCAGGCAGAGCTGGGCGCTTAGTGGGGACTCAAATACCAGATATTTTCATGCTAGCACGGTGGTCAGGCGAAGGACAAACTCTATCTCGGCGGTTCTCAAGGACAATGGCGAGTGGGCGGTGGATGAAAAGGAGGTCAGGGGATAATTCATTAACCATTTTCAATCTGTTTACCTTGAAGGTCACAGGGCGACCGATGGGGGCCACGTAATTATTCCTGACCAGATCGTAAGGGAAATCAAGCCCATCCCGGCACATGCCTGGACCGCGCTGGACCGCCAGCCTTCCCTGGAGGAAATTAAAAAGGTGGTCTTTGAACTAGGCCCACTAAAAGCCCCTGGCCCAGATGGTGTTAATGCTGCACTGGTCTAACAGTCTTGGGATATTTTTGGGCCTTCTATCATCCACGAGGTCACACAATTTTTCGCCACTTCGCAAATGAAGGATCACATTGCCCATTCCAACTTAGTCTTGGTACCCAAAATTGCGGGCCCAACTAGAGTTGCAGACTACCGCCCGATTAGTGTCTGCAATCTGGTTTATAAAATCATATCCAAACTTATCGCTAAGAAGATGCAGCCATGGATGGATTTCCTGATCTCAAAATCTCAGACGTCCTTTGTTCCTGGGAGGGACATATCTGACAACATCATCCTTCTCAGGGAGATCCTTCATAGCTTCAAAACAAACAGACAGGGATAGGGCGAGTTTGTTCTCAAGGCAGATTTGACAAAAGCCTTTAAGAGAGTCAATTGGGAATATCTGTTCACACTTTTGCCATTATATGGTTTCTCTCCACTGATGTGTGGCTGGATAAAAGCGTGCGTGACCTCTTCAAAGTTCACAATCCTTTTTGACGGTAAAGGTAGTGGCTTTCTCCACCCGACTAGAGGGCTTCGGCAGGGTTGTGCCATGTCCCCTTACCTATTCATTATTTCCATGGATCCCCTGTCTCGCCTGTTGGACGCTAGAAGAAAGGAGGGGAGGATCAGTGGCCTCAGGCTGACAAGAACTGCGCCGCCGCTCACAAACTCTACGTTTGCTGATGACCTACTGTTAATGGAGAAAGTTGGCGAAGATGAGGTTAGAGAAATGGGTAGATAATCAGGCGAGGAAAGGGGCCTACGGGATTAGATAGGAAATGTAATAGACCTACGGGTTGTAATTTCAGCAAAAAAAAAAAAAAAAAAAAAAAAATTCCAGGATGCAGCCTTCATTAATAAGATCGTCTCAATGATCACAATGGCTCACATAAGAGTATCTTACGTACGACTTATACCAGGTTTAACTAGCATCTGATACTCAAGTACTCAACCCGATTCATATCACCTAAGGTACCTCAAATATTATATTGTAATCTAAACCGTCCGATCTGTAGATGCTGTTAGTCCGAATTCTGATCTGGCATTTAGAATTCAATCTAAAAATTTGAGTTACTTCAGCGGTTTTGGACTAATCTCCCTCCTGAAAAAAGATCACTCCCAGCGTCACAGGACACAACCTTCACGATATGAATCGTCTCACTGACTAACATGGCCAACATACGACTACCTCATGTAAGACCTTAGACCAGGTTCAACTTACTTCTGAATTCTCAAGCCCGGCTCATTTTAATTCGAATCCACTCGCAATCCCTTTCTGGAATTAGCATACTCTGAGATACCTCATATTTTGCGTGATTTTTCAAAAATCTAAACCGTATAAATACGTTCTACACGAATCACAAAGATCAAGTAATAGTGGTCCCCTGCACTATCCCCAATAGACACCGGACACGTCGGTCACGGAATATATGAGATACCTGAGTGCTTACCCACTTCCCTTTCTGAACTACTACTAGTCTACTACTCAATTCTCTCACTTCAGTTCAACTCCTAAACCCCCTCTTCCCTTCCCTCTTGTTTTTGAATCTCAATGGCGCTTAGATCAATTGATAACGCCCTCCCGGAGGAGATCCAACGGCCTAAAAAGATCGCCAAGATCGGATCTCCATCTCCTGCCGCCAAATCAAAAGCTACGATGCTTGAAGAGGTGCATCGTGATTCGTGCAAGAACGACGAGAACTCGACCGTCCCGCTCCCGACTGAGGTTACAGAGCAATCGGTGGAGTACGTCTCTTCTTTGGATCTCAAACCCTTGGCAGATCCAGAAATTAAGATCCAGGTTAGAACAACTTGATTTTTGCAATTTTGTAAGTTAAATTTGAGAATTGTTTCTTCTCTGTGCAAGTAAGGTCACTGAGAAAGTGAGAAGTAGTCCACTCTGATGTATTTAGATCCTGATTGTTGTTTCCCCTAATATCAGCTAAAATTTTACTTGTGAATGTTATGTGAAAATCCCTCTCTTTTGCAAATAAAATTAGGATATTTAGATTGCCTTCAGTAGTCTGTAATTGAATTTCTGATTTCAGTGATTTCAGTGTAGCTTGTTGAAATGTCAATATAATAGTCTACATGCAAACTAAATTAGATTGATTTTAGTCTTTTACAATAGACTAGAGATCAATTTAAATCCAGGTGAGCTTGATCTCGATTTCAGGATTTGTTGATTGAGCTGGAGTCGAAAGACTGGGTTAAGGCATGTGGGGCCCTTAACGATGTGAGAAGACTCGCATTGTTTCACATTCCTCTTCTTCTCCCAATCTTGTTAGTTCTTTTACTTTATTTTTTCTTTCTTATTTTGATATCATGTTGGTTTTCAATTCGTAGCCTATTTCTTTAGCCGCTGTTATAATGTAATAAATAAATCGAGTTCACAAATGGTCAAGAACTTGTTTTATGCTTGGCATGACTATATGCATATTTGTTAATATACTTAACAAGATGGTACTGGTAAAGAAATTATCAGATAACCTTCCATATTTCTTTCGTTGCTTGTTACAATAGGAAAAGTCTTACCATGTGTACTATGGTCTGGAATTCATGGGAGACTTTAATATTCATGCCAAATCAAATTGGACGGTCCGGATCTAAACTCAATTTTTGTGTTATTTTAGGGAATCTAAATTATGTGTATTATAGGGTAAAATAGTGATAGTTTTGCATCGAATATTATACTGACTTATTGACTTTATCAGGGAGAAGGTAATGGCAGTAATTGTGAAAACAATGAAGAATCCAAGGAGTGCACTTATAAAGACTTCTATAATGGCTTGCACAGATGTCTTCTCTAACCTTGGCTCCACACTTCTTTCCTCAAAAGAAAAAGAAAATCCGGCGTTTGATAGTCTGGTAAATCATACAACCATTTTCTATAAGGGAAGACGAATTCAAAAGTTTGTTTTGGTTTTGTTTATTTGAAACAAATTGAGGTTCTTTTCGGATTTTAATTTGACTAAGTGATAAAATCAATTTGGCTAGGTCTTTAGGCTGAGAGATGTCAATATAGTGTTGATATCTCTGCTTACACTGTGAGTGGCTATGGTACTATGCATAGTGTGGATTGATCCATACTATGAGTCAATATCTTCGTTTCCAAAGTCCAAACAGTCAATTTGAACTGTTCCACATGACCTCCATATGAAAATGTACTTATGAATCAACTTTTACATTTTTTACAATTTTTTAAGATAGGTAGAAAATCACTTGATCCAAAAATTCTAGACCATTCAAAAGCAGTGATTTTCTACCTATCTAAAAAAACAGTAAAAAAATTCTAAAAAAAAAAGTAAAATTTGTTAAATATTGTTGACTGGTAAAAAAGTACTATACTGTATAGGCTTCACTAGTACACTGACGCAATTTGTGAAATATTGTTAACATTTTAGTTTTTTTTGATGAAATTTACAGCTGCTGCAGCTTTTACTGAAAGCATCTCAAGACAAACGGTTTGTATGTGAAGAGGCAGAGAAGACACTGGAGGCAATGGCCACCTCCATTTCACCCCTTCCTTTGCTCAACAAATTGCACTCTTTTGTTACCCATTCTAACCTCCGCATTCGGGCTAAAGCTGCTGTCGCTATTTCAAAGTGCACCAAAAGGATGGTAAGAAACAACACTAATTTAGCCTTCTTTTATTAATCTCTGGTCGTAATTTGTGTCTAGAGACTCACTTGATATACATTCGAAAATCTCAGCTGTAAAAATGTAGTAACAACCAATAGGGGTGTTCATTGGGTCCAGTTTATTTGGTTTTCAACCAAATTGAAAAAGTTTGGATCAAATGGTTCGGTTTTTCTGTTGAAATGTCTCGGTTCAGTTGAATTTTTGAATTACTTCGGTTTTTTATATTTGGTTCGGTTTTAATTTTTCAAAACCAAAAGGACTGAACTGACCTAACTATATATATAATGTATGTAATACCAACAACATATATTTTTGTTTGAATATTTTTGAACATCTACATATTTTGTATAGAATTGAATAATGTATGTAATGTCAAGAACTTGTATATATTCATAATTATTTCAATGATAATTAGATGTATTTGTGTATGTATATAGTTTTAACATTTTAAACTTCAATCTCTCTTATTTTGGTTCAACTAGACAAATCGAAATTTACTTTA
Organism: Carex cristatella; assembly: GCA_024447775.1. Taxonomy (NCBI): domain Eukaryota; kingdom Viridiplantae; phylum Streptophyta; class Magnoliopsida; order Poales; family Cyperaceae; genus Carex; species Carex cristatella. The sequence goes on from JAJHPF010000007.1 coordinate 4,711,680, forward strand.
GTTATTTAGGTTTGGTTATATTTTAAAAAACTGAATAAAATTTTGGTTTGACTATTTTTATTCAGTAATAGAAAGATGATCAAGTACTTGTTGGTTAACAGTAAATTAAATGTCACCATTTCAGTTCAATCTCATGTTGAATTGATTTCTTTTCTAGGGGCATGAGACAATGAAAGAATTCGGGCTAGCAGCACTTATCAAAATCGCATCTCAGTTGCTAAATGACCGACTACCAGAGGCACGTGAGGCAGCTAGGTGCCTGGTAAACTCGGTCTATGGTGCGTTCTCAGCAGAAACCACCGAGAGTGCAGAGCAAAGCACAGAGGAGTTGTGGGAGCAATTCTGTTCTTCAAATTTGTCTACTGTGGCAGCGCAATCTGTGTGTAAGATTGTTTCTGAAAAACACTGTTAAATTTTCTTTGGTAGGTTGCTTTTGATGAAAACTTCTCGGTTTTCATCTCGCACTAGTTTAGGTTGTTTCTTTGTTGTGTCGAGAGCTTTGCTTATTTGTAAGTTCCTAGTTTGTTTCATGAAATTATGTACTAATTGGAGTGTATTTTTTTTCTTCTTTCTGGTCAACAAATTATGTGATACTTGTTTGCTGATGAGTTACTGTTTGAGCGCATATTTGCATGAAAGATCAAATCCTAGTTGCGAAACTTGTACTAAGACTACTTGGTCCTTTGAACAAACTCAAATTTTTAGTTTAGATCCTCTGTAGTAACTCAAATTTTGAGTTTGGTTCCGGATTTGTCGGGATTCAAATCTGCTCTTTTGAGAAAAAAAGCATGTCCTATTATCCTTCTCTCTCTTCTAAGGCTATTTTTGGATTGAGAGTGAGGTTAGTGGGAATAGAGTATTAACGCAAATTTGAAATAGCCGCTTACCCAACAAAATGTTGGATCAGTGGAATAACACATTAAACTGAGCTAACTTAAATATTGAGAATAGCTACTTTTTCACTCAAATGGGGAATAGTTGTTCACCCAACTAATCTTGTTATTTCTTGGCATCCAAATGCACCTTATAAAAAAGGGGAAATTGTGAAAATGCTACTCTAAAACTTTCAAATTGTTAAAATGCCACTCCAAACTTCATTAATTTGTAAAAATGCCACTTCAAATAATTAATGACTAAAATACTTTCGCTCGTCCATCTCCGCCTCCGCCTCCTCCTGCACTCTCCGCCGACCTGATCCTCGCCCGTCGCAAGAAGCGCAAGAAGCAGTTTTCGGGCATGATTCCCTTCGCCCGTCGCAAGAGACGGAGATGGACGAGCGATGATATTTTAGTCATTAATTATTTGGAGTGGCATTTTTACAAATTAATGAAGTTTGAAGTGGCATTTTGATAATTTCAAAATTTGAAGTAGCATTTTTACAATTTGAAAGTTTTGAAGTGGCATTTTCACAATTTTTCCTATAAAAAAGCAGAATAGGAGGGTGTTGAAAAAAAGAACAGATTTGGATCCGAATTGTCCGATGAGAATCAGGGTTAATCTGATCTGAATTAGAATGCATAGGGTTACTTTAATAATCGTGGAACCATATTAGATGGTTTGGATCTGAACTCAAAATTTGAGTTATCTAGGGTGATGTGAATTCATTTAATAGACCTGACATCTAATTTATGCGCCTTAACAAAGTATTAATTTAAGGTTGCTTAGAACAGAATAGATTAGATGCTTCTTCACTTTTGTAATGGTTTTTGGCCAACTTAAAAGAGGACGCGTTGGTCTTAGTTTTCAGACTCGTTTCCACACTTTGTTCATCTGATAGGTGGTCTTTATTATATGTGAGTTACAGTTCCACTAACACTAAGTTGTCACTCTAAGGTGATGTGATGGAAAACAAAAAAATCTGTGCTAAGAAATCAAAATGCTCGGATTGCTCAAAAAGTTTTTCAATTTTTTATTTAACAGCTGACATTATTATTATTTTTTATTTTTTGCAATTTTGTGGCACAAATTAGATTGAGATTTCAGTTTGGACTTTGGACGACGTGCTTGCACCGTCTTAGATATATATTTTTTTTATTTCTAATTTCGTTTCTAATCTTTTTTATGCTAATATAATATTTTTCCAATTTAAAATGTGATTTTACAATATAATGATCTTAACAAGTTTAAAGTCAAAGAAATTCATAACTCATTATTATCGAAATTAAAACAAAGGGCAGCTTAACAAATGCATTAATTATTTGTTTCCTTCCATGTCCAAATCGTTTTCCCCAGCATTAATGACCGATAGCAACCCCCCATTTTTTTTTTTTCCTGAAAGACTTGTTAGAAACCCAGTTGAACAAATCTGCATTCCAAACCGAGTTTAAACCGTTTGATTTGAGTCAAAATTGACTCTTTCAAAGTATCATCATATCCAAGATCGATCCTAAACCAATAAAAGAAGTATATCTAAGCGCTAGATTTCGTATGGACGGTTTAGATTAACGCTTTGGATGAAGTTAGTGCAAAACCTTTGAACGAAATCCAAGTGTTTTTTTTTTTGTCCCAATTAGCGATCTATCTCTTTCAACAGATAAAAGAGGTATATGTATATCTCAGCAAGTAATCCCAAAGTTTGGATAAAGATATTGACAAACATATTTTATTTAATGCAGCGCACAGACAGTAGAACCAAATTGCGTTGCATATGACATTTGCGCTGAATGAAGTAAAAACAACTCGGTCAATATCTTTACCCAAAGTTTACGTTAAAAGGACTTATTAAAGACTTTGTTGAACCGATCAGAAATAACGGAACCTTTTGTTCCTGTTGGTTTATATACAAATATCTTCGTACATAATCTCATCCAATCAAATTTTAAACCGTCCAATTGGCACCAAAATAACGATCGCACGCATCTTAATGCAAATAAGATGATTTTTGACTCGGTTTGGATCAAATACGTTCGAAACCTTTGAATGAAATCCGATTACTTTTTTGTTCCAATTAGCAATCTATCTAGGGCATGTTCTCTGATATACCTCATATTTTGCATGACCGACGTGTCCGGTTTCTATTCGGGATTTTTCTTTATGATTCGTGTAGGACATATAGAAACGGTTTAGATTCCCTGAAAAACACTACAAAATATGAGATATTTCAGAGATTGCGAATTCCGATCTATCTGTTCCACTTCCATTCGACCGATCAGCGTACGACCCGCTGTTCCCTTTTCCCTCTTTCTCGTTCCATCCTAATTAAGTTCCTTTTTTCGATTTAAATTGATCCAGTAACTGTATCTCTCTCTCTAGATCTCGAACCTCGTCAACCCCTTTCACTTAGAGCTCTCCCTCTCGCTCCTCACCAAGGTATCATTAATCACCTTTTCTTTTCTTTTTCGTTTTTTTTAAAGTGGTTTTGCAACTGTTTTAGTTTAATTAGTTTGGTTAATTGTTATTGAAACCTAGAGAGATTTAGATTTAGATTAAGATGCGTTCTTGTGGCAATCTTTTTATCAAATGCTTGTTTGTTCAAGGGAGCAAATAAGGTTAATTGGTGAGAGATTTTGCAATTAGGTCCTTCTTTTTTAAGTATTTTTGTATATGTTCAATGGAGCAAATAAGATTCATTGGTAAGGGATGTTTGTTTAATTAGATTTTTTTTTTTCACTTTTTGATTTGTATTATTAGGTTTAAAAAAAGCATTCTTTTGTTTCATTTGGATTCCTATTAGAGTTTATTACTTTTAGAAAGAAAAAAATTATATCTGTAGTATATGTTTTTTAGGCATTGGTAAGTTGCTTGTAGCTTCTTGCTAATATATGAATATATAATTTGATTTATTATGAAGCAAGTGTAATAAAATGGTTTACATAATGTGCTAGCACCAGTAAATCTGGTCCGATTGATTTGATCAAATGGTCTGAATTGTTTTTCTATCAATAGTTGTGATCAAATATACCCTATTAACACCGAACAAATATCAATTTTATATATTGCAGCAACAAAGGAGAGAGAGACAGAGAGGGAGAAGGAGACATGGGGTTATCGTCCTCGGTACCGATCGAGAACTCTATTCACCAATTTAAAGTCAATGTAATTTGGTCTTGATCTTTCTGTTACTTCTTTACATAGCATTAGTTGTCTCAATTATTTCTCTCTAGGAGTTTTATTTGATTTTTTTTTAGAAATAAAATATTATTTTCTGCTGGAAAGTGAAGGAATCGAGTTGAGTTTTGAAAACAAACTCAATTTCTTCTCTTTTGAGTAAAAAAAAAAAAAAAAAAATCCAGTTTTACTGTGATGAAAACCTGAGATTTCTTTTCTTGGTTTTTTTTTTTAGGATGCAAGGGGAAAGGAAGTTGATCTCAGCATTTACAAGGGAAAAGTTCTTCTTGTGGTCAATGTTGCATCAAAATGGTATAATATCGATCTCTTGTTAATTGTTACTGAAATGATGTATTTTTTTCTCGACTTTTGCTGGTAATTCTTGAATTTTTCAAGGATGCTTTTATTTTTTCTTGATTTTTTATACAAAGGCAACTAGTTATTTTTTGGTTCATCTTACAAATAATAGCAAAATGTCTTTTATTTTTCTTTTATTTTAAAGAATTATGCCTGGATTTGAACACAAAAATTTGAGTGTTTCGCTTGTGTTCAGATTACAAGGATACTTTTGTGAATTTCTATTATTGCTATTATTTGTAAAGTTTGGGTAGACAGGAAAAGTATGAAAAGTGTTAGGGGTCTATACACTTTAACTGTTTGAAATTTGCAAATTGCAAGGCCATAAAAAATTGGTTACTTTTCTTATTTATTTGAATAACTACAAGTTAGAGGCTTGGCTCTTATCATATCATAGAATTTTTTTTTTATTTTTTTTAAGAAAAGGTAGTTTTTATGTAGGGATCTAACCTCAGAGCCAAACAGCAACTCGAATTTGTTTCGAATAAACAATTAGAATTTATTCACTAAAACCTATTTATTTTCCTCCGGTTAACTAACTTTATATTACCTTTTTAGTGGCTTTACAGATGTCAACTACACTCAGTTGACTGAGCTCTACAGCAAATATAAAGACAAAGGTTAGTTTCGTCCTTTCATTGATTCTAATTAATCATGATAATTAACAAAAGCAAGGATTACCTTACTGGTTAGTAATTCTTGAGTTGGCAAATTCAACCAAAAAATTGAAAGTTCAATATATAAGACTTGTTAGTTTTTAACAATACCTTATTTGACTGGTACCAGTTTGTATCAGTCAATATTGCCATGCAATTGCTATCAAAATGAATGGTACATATCATAATGTAAATATTAAGTGCTAGTTTTTTACCTGTTCCATTATTGTGTTATGATGTTTTATTTTTTCTTTCTGTTTTTGTTTAAATTTCAGATTTTGAGATTTTAGCGTTTCCATGCAACCAGTTCTTTTCACAAGAACCTGGTTCAAGTGAAGACGTCAAGGAATTTGCTTGCACAAGATACAAAGCAGAATATCCAGTTTTTCAGAAGGTAAAATCCGATGATTTTTACTTAATTAATCAGATTTTTTTTTTCTATGAATTAGAGAAAAAAGAAGAGATTTCAGTTGCTACAAATATATGATTTATTCATATTTAAATCATATAGTGAGATTTTCTTGGGATCTTGATAATATGAAGCAATAGGTTGGTTCTTAGTTTTATTTTTTTTGTAAAATAAGTTTTTAGTAAGGATTAGTTGATATTTTTCAATTCTTATTTTTAAAATTTTAAAGAAAAAACTAACGAATCACAGTCTAAGCATAGCAATTATATCAAAAGAGTCAAATCAAATTTTTATTTTTCTTAGTAGCTCCGAAGAAGTTGTTCCAAAAACCTGCATTGGCATAAATTATTATGATGTCTATATGCTATTTAGACTGATGCTTGCTTTTTCTCTGTTAATTACTGTTTTATTAGAAAAAATGAGGTATACAGAGGACACTTTGTCGAATAATTCAATTTAACATTTTTTATTTGGTTGCAATTTTATTTAGATCAAAGTGAATGGGCCAAATGCTGCTCCATTATATCAGTTCCTCAAGGCAAGCAAACCGAGCATTTATGGAACTAGAATCAAGTGGAATTTCACCAAATTTCTTGTAGATAAAGATGGAAAGGTGCTAGCAAGATACAGCACCATGACGAAACCCTTATCCATTGAGGTTTATAACTCTCTCTCTCTCTCTCTCTCTCTCTGAATAGTTTCATTTTAACCCCTTAGAAAATTAGATATAGTAAACATGAGAAAACAATTTGTATTTTATATGAGTGAGGCTATGGTATCATACATACATAGCGCATATTTGGTCCGTACTATGAATCAATATCTCTATCTTCAAAGTTCAAATAGTCGATATGCACCATTCAACATAATCTCCATATGAAAATGTATTTGTAGATCAAATTTTACAATTCTTTGAATTTTTTTTTACTATTTTTTTAGATAGTAGAAAATCACTTGATCTAAAAATGGTGACAGGCTAAAATATAATCAATTATATTCTCACAGTATAGTTTAAACCTCTTAGATCTGAATACATAAGTAGCAATTAATAAAAGTTAGGGACTTGCACAAAACTTTTATGTTTTTGTTATAATTTAACCTTTTTTTTTTTCCAGAACGACATTCGAAAGGCGCTGGGGGAAGTATGAGTTGCTATAGAGCCATAATTTATATATATATCAGCACTGTCTCTGGCACTATGCCTACTAGCAGTGTTAGATACTTTTCGTCTTTACTTTAGTATAGCAGCTTATATATATTGGAAGTTAAGTATATGTTTTTACTTCTTATTACCAGTGTTAGTATACCATGTAAGTGACATCTTTGGTGCTTTTTTGGATGAAAAGTTGGGTTTTTGTGTACAGAATTATCATGAAGTGCAAAATCTATTATGAGAACTTTGTTTGTAATATTGTATTTATATTTTTCACTATACAAACTGTTCCATTTTTTGTTTTTTGGACTTTTGGTTGCTTCCTTGGCCATATATTATTTATTAATTTCTTTATAATATGCTAAATTGTTTCCCCTTTTTTTAAATAAACAAAATTATACAGCCATAAATTGACCATGTACAGAATATTACCTCACAAAAAAAAAGACCAAGTACATAAATAATAAATGAAAAATATAATAAAGAACTATGCTCTCTTTCATTCATTACGCATGGGGCACCTACAAGCCTTTAATTAAATTAAATTGTCTACTCTTCTTGATAAGTTGATATAGCGTACCACATGCATGGAATTTGACCAAGGCATAAACCATCTTTTTATTTCAATCCAATTCTCTCTCCATAAATAGGTGTAACATTTCTTCTCCTGCCTTGTAAATAAATGAAACAAAGATAGCAAAATTGCCAAGAAAACATCAATAATAATGGAGAGGAATGTAGTAATTAAAAGTTATTTGTTGATCCTTGTATTCTTTGCCATGGCCAACTTGCTTGAAGTAACCGTCTCGCAGACGACACGGCCGCTCTGTTACACGCAAATTTCCGCAGCGAATCAAGCATGTGCTATCCTATCACCTGAGGCAATCTCCACTTCATTTGTTGCAGCAACTAATGGTAGTAGACATCACCGTGCTCCTCGTGATGGCGATGATGATGATGATGATGGCGGTGATGATGGTGACGATGATGGTGGTGATGATGGCGGTGATGATGGTGGTGGTGATGACGGCGGTGATGATGATCACGATGGTGGCGACAATGATCACGACGGCGGGGATGATGATCATGGTGGGGATGATGACGACAACCATCGTAGGCGCCGAAAACACAAGTATGTGATCAACCTTCTTTATAATCCATATCCTCTCCTCTGAGGTAAAATAATATTTATATTTTGATCTGTACTATCTGATCGGAATTTGCACGATATTTAAGAAGTCCCGTGCATTCCACCTCAGGACAGGATTGGAACGGATTCCCATTTTTATGAGCAAAAGAGGACTAAGTCTCCTCTATAATAAAAATTTTGATTTTGTCTATCCATTTTTTTAGTTTTTGCAATAAGTAAGAGTAGAACTAGGTTGCTCCTAAGTTCATCCAACTTCTTGTGAACTTGATTATAAAATATATCGAATCGACTTTAAACGATAAATCCAAACTATTGAAATCCTTCTACCTAATGATTGATGCGTCTACATGTGAAAATTTTAAAGTTTCGAATTAATTTAATAGAGAGTCAAGTGGTCAAAGGAGTCCAAAAAATGAATGCATTAAAATTAATTTATAAACCTTAAACTTTTGACCACTTGACTCTATATTAAATTAATTCGAAACTGTAAAATTTTTAGATGTAGACGCATCACTCATTAGGTATAAGAGTTTCAACGGTTTGGATTCATCGTTTAAAGTTGATTCGATATATTTTAGAGTCAAGTTCACAAGAGATTTGATCAACTTAGGAGCACCCTAGTTCTACTCAATAAGTAATACTATTAGTTCCCCTCATTAAATAAAATTACATTATACTTATTTATTCAACCACCTCAATCTTCGTTTTATGGTTCCACCCCTGATCTTTTCAATGATAATATTAGACCCAAACAACTAGCAAATAGTTATTAAAATGAATGAATGCATGCACAATAGAGGAAAGAAGAAAAGGCATCATGAATCGAGCGCGAACAAGGAATGTTGCCGATGGCTGCAAGAAGTCGACAACGACTGCGTGTGCGAGGTGTTGCTCAAATTGCCTCCTTTCTTGGTGAAACCCAAGCACAAATTCATGGTTAGAGTTGGAAGAACATGTCGGCTTTCCTATAATTGCCCGGGAATGGTCCCCATTCCACGCAACCGTCGCCGTTGATGATTGATGAATCACAATTTATCGCTGGACTCATCAACATTTATCAAATTTTATGCTAAATTTTCTAATATTTTTCTCTGCTTAATTGTATTAGTGTTAATTATATTAATTAGGATAAACAACAAGATTGAGTATCAATCTGATCTGATGTGTATAAAATTGCTATTTGATATTGGAGTAATTCACTTTATCAATTCAATGAATGCAGATTGTCTAGTGTGTTTACAGTTACAAGCATTTACTGGAGATAAATCAATGTAATTCACTACTAATTACTAACAAAAATAACACCACCAAAATTAATTGTATTAAAATTAAAATTATATTAATTAGGGCAAACAACAATAGTGAGTACAAATCTGATTTAATGTGTATAAAATTGCTATTTTATATGATATGATTCAGTTTATCTGAATTGTCATGCATTTTTCTTCAATGAATGCAGATTGTGTTCTAGACTTCTAGTGTGCTACAGTTACACCCACAAAAAAAAAACAAATGCTGGTTGGAATGTTTAGTGTTTTCCAAGTAATTTGTTTATCCATTGACAGTCAATAAAAGTACAAAACACTTGTTATTTAACATCATGCACCAAAAATTATAAATATGAGGACGAAAAAAGCAAAAAAAAAAAACATTATCATTTTTGAAATTTGAGCAAATAAGAGGGTTGGATGAAAAAGGTGCAGAGAAAAATTTGAGCATTCTCTCCGACTTAGGACTGTGAGGGCACTTCACGGTGGAATGCAGTCATATTTATGTCATTATGTGACTTTGTTGAGTACATTTGTTAAACATTAAGAATTTAATTATACAACTAAAATAAAATTGAAAGTAATAAAATGTGGGTCTCTCAATTTAATTTTGTAGTTCAATTATTTCGGATCCTATATTTTAGAGATGTAAAATAATCAACTGGGTACACATGTTACGGTTCTGTCATAGTACAGTATGACACGTGTGTTGATCACGTATTGTGACTTGAATGTTTTGTGCTGTAATTATTCATGTGACATGACCTTTTATAAAAAATTAAGACGGCACGACATGTGAACTGGTCTAGTCACAACACAAGACGTGATCATATAAGTTATGCGTGATCAAGACTGTTACAATATCTTTGATTGAATGGTAAATCTTAAATAAAATAACTTAAATTACAAAAAAAAAAACTAGTTAAATGTGACCAAACATGACTAGACATATTTGAACACGGTATGTGTGGTCACGGTGTGACTGTCTCTTCGAACTTGGTTAGGCATAATACGTCACGACACTAACACATGACTAGTATAAAATTAAAGCAAGTATACTATACTTTATAAATATTTGATACGCCCCTTTTTTGGTGGAGGCGGGCCGTATGTCTGGACTCTTATCTACCGGGCTCGACCCGCGTCGCGTTCGCAGGCCGAGATGCGTAGGGTGGAGTGCTGTGGGCGTGATGTGTGTGTCTGAGGTTTTTAACTCTTTCCTATCATACCTCAGTAAGTGTGTAAAAGGTCCAACCCACAATAAGTGGAGCTCAGTGCCTTAAATAGGCCTGACTGTCCGTACGGGCGGTGATGATACCGCTTTTACCGTCGTCAAAGGCGGTTGCGGTGGGGGTGAGCTGAGGCCGAACAGGGCCCTTCGGGGCTGGCGCCAAGTGAGGCCCAGTTCGGACGAGTGGCTTTCGGCCTGGAGACTGCTCGCAGTGTTGTACGAAGAAAGCTCGGCCTGGACTTTCTTTGTGGCTTCGGCCTGGCCCAGGTTAGGAGTCCGAGGCCGAACCTGTTCATCTGTCCGAGGCCTGCTTCGTTATGGGCCGTGGGCACATCAATATTCAAACTAATTTAATATAAAGTTAAGCAATAAAAAATTAGAAGTTCCTTTTAATACAATTATTTGTCAACTTTATAAATTATATAAAAACAATTTTGTTTATTTTAAAATTTATAAAAACAAAAGATCAATTTTAATCAACTTAAAAAAATTAGATTCAACATTTATGATCAATCTTTGAAATTTAACTCAACAATAAAAATAAAAACCATATAAAAGCTTTTTCATTTATCATATTTGTTGGGGCCAGCTCAAAGAGAGAGAGGCACCTCTAAAAATTTAAGTATGCTGCTTAAAAGTGGAGAGCACACGGTATTCTTTAGTAAAAGGCGAAAGAATAGTTCGCTTTGTGCTCACCACGCAGCTCCATGAATTTCAACCAAACCCAACACTACCTACTTATATAAGATGGAGAGCGCTGAATTAATTATAAAATGAAATGTGGGACTAAGTTTAAAACCGCTTTTTGATTTCTTAGTACTTGAAAACCGGCTAATCCAGTCTTTAATTTTTGTAATGGTTCATTATAGGCCTTTTGGGCCCAAATTAGCTGTGTCATATATTATGGGCCTTTGGAACGTTTAAATCAATGGTAGGATTTCTTAAAATTTATTACTGCATTTTTTTTTTAAAGAATTTTGAATAAAATTGATTGTCAATTGAATTTTCTTCTATTTTAATTTGGAAGCTAATATCAGTACCCGTGCTACAGTACCCGTACTGTACCCGCACCATAACTGTCATAACTACCATAACAACTTAGAGGACCGCAAAAACTCCAGTGCTAATTTTTTTTTTTCCCCCAAAGTATTAGTATCTATACACAAAAGTATTTATACCTATGCACAGAAGTTTTATTTCTTATAATTTATTACTGCATTTTTTTTAAGAATTTTGAATAAAATCGATTGTCAGTTGAATTTTCTTCTATTTTAATTTTACTATACATTTGTGCTTTTCTTTTGTTATTAGGCCTTTGAGCTGCAAAGATATCTCAAATATATATATAATAAATTAATAACCTCAATGATAGTTTAATTGTAACCCATCGTATATATGTGGTACAAGTGTGCATACTGGTTTTGTACAAAGATAGGTACAAAATCACTCTTTTTGGACCGTTCAAAAACAGTTATTTCTACCCATTTGAAAAAATAGTAAATTTTTTTTTAAAATTATAAAATTTTACACCGAAGCATATTTTAGTATGAATATCATGTTGAGTGATAAGGATCGATAGTTTGGTCTTTATATAAAAACGAAGATATAAAATATGAGATACGATATGGTATGAAAGATATGAAGTATTGAAACTCTCCTCATAGATCAATATCTCCGTTTTCATAGTTCAAATAGTCGACCTAGTTTAGATAATTATCAGATAGAAATAAATGGTGGAAATGAGGTTTGCCTTATTTCTCACTCTCTCTCTCTCTCTCTCTGAGTTTATGTTTTCAGGTGAAATATTTTTGCTTATTTATGTAATTACCTATCTGTCTATATATGTCGAACACATATTGCAATAGTAAAAATTGGATTAATCTTCATCTCAATGGCCAGTTATTATCAATTAAAACCCTGTATGTATTTCTGTTATCCATTTATTCTTCTTTGGATATGGCTTCCTTACTAATTATTTTTAATTGGATCAATCTTCATCTCAGTAGTAATTAAGTTCGATTTTCAGAATAAAAAATATTGGTACCGCAGTTTCAAACTGCGGTATTTTTCTGAGATTGCTTTCTAAAACTACAGTCCCTTCCTGGTAGTTCTGCATTTCAAACTGCAATTCTGATAAAAATGGAATTTTAATAAAAATAGAGTTAATTGTTTTTTTAAAGATGGTAAATAAAAAATTTCGGTGGATAACATGCACATAAATTTGATAGTTCCCTTTGGAAGGACGGTGATGGAATAAGAAGTTATATGAAGGAATGAGGTCTAAAATCAGATTAATGGCCATGTAAACCTGATCAAAATTTACTGGACGTACATATTAATAAGGAATATACAGATTTGAAATTCGTGTCAATTTATAACGGACGGTTCGGATTCAACATGAGAGGATAAGATACTTGTGATAATCTGAACTTGATGAAATAATTCAGTCAAGAAAGACTGTTGATCACTTTCCTCCATACAAATATTCATCTCTCACGAGTATGATAGATCAAGCAATACCACTGTTTTTCTCTTGTTGCTCCTCACACGAGCCATTATTGGTTATTTATATACTTGTATTATCCATAAAATGAGTACAACCTTCATCAAGTTTATTTTCCTTTTTGTTCTCATTGTTATGGCTTCTCAGCCACCAGTAGCGCCCAAAGGTGGCGGTGGCAGTGGTCCCGGTAATTGTGTACGTGACCCCAATAACGGTGGTAACTGTTCTCCGGGAAGAAAACTACTCATCAGCACAGATGGCAATCAAGCCACACTTCAAAATAAAGATCATCCATAGAAAACATATGCACCTAATTATATATGTATGTATTAGGTGAATTATGTGTGTTTCTATATGTTATATGTTGTTCTGTGGTACACCCACTGAATTTTTCAGCTCGGATTCAGATACACGGGGCAGCCCGTTGAATTCAGAGGAAACAAACCCTGGTCATGGTTTAGAAGAGTCTGATTTTTTAAAATATCTTAGGTCCAAGCTGAAATTGACGATATTGATGCTTCTTTTCAAACTGTAGGCAATCAGGGTGTTAGTGTCCCTCTCTCTTCTTGTACTGGGTCTCCTACTGTTGCTACTAGTTCTTCTTCTATTGATAGTTCTGCTGCTCCTGTTTAGTCTATTGCTTATTACCTTTCATAGTTTTTGTGGTTAGACATCTTTTGTATTAGCTGTGCCTTATGTTCTATTATGTTTCTAGCTTTCTGTTATAATATCTATGAACTTGAATCTCTCACTTTTGTATGAACAACTGTGTTTCTAATGAAACAGGTGGTTATCAGGTTATCCACTTTTTAAAAAAAAATGTGTGCTATATATTTTATTTTTGTTATATATTGTTCTATATGTTATATATTGTTAGTAGAGCGGGGGTGGTCTTTCACCAACCGAATTGGTGTTTTGTATAAGTGAATAAATGTAATTTGAGATAGATAGAGATTTAACAGGGTTGTAATTAGATACATAGGATGATCGTAGTGAGCTATGTTGTAAGCAAATTTTTTTATCAATGAAATTGTAAGATGGCAGTTGCCAACAAACCCTAAAGTAAAAAAAATACCATCATGGACCTCTCAGATGAGTGCTTGATTGTTTATTTTGTGGGGCGACTTTTTGGTCCAATTATAAGTACTGATTTTCTCTACATCGATTGAGGATCGACTTTCACCTGGTTTCGACTTTTGAGCCTACGGCTGAAGCTGACAAGTAATTTTATCTTGGTTTGTTATATAGTTTCCACCCTACTGGTACAACTGCCTGATTCTCTGTAACATGTACCAGATGTGTGTCTGTACTTCTCCATTTCATTTATATACTTTAGTTAGGCATAGCGTACAATTATTCTAAATTTAACACAAAAAGGACCTATACTACCATAAACCAAACCAAATCCAATTGAAGCCCAATTAAGAACCAGCCTTTGGTCTAGTGACAGAGGCACATGGTCTTTATGTGCGAGGTTATCGGTTCGAAACTCAAATGGGAGAAATTCTTTGTTATAATAATAAGGGATTAAATAGTTGGGCGGCTTGACCTCCAACTTTCCTCAAAAAAAAAAAAAAAACCCTAGTTGGAACTATACAACCACAAACCCTTGACAGTTGGACCCATATAATCACTCAGAGCCAAATCTCCATATCAAACCAAAAGTCACCTATTGACAACGGTTGGACCCTTATAACCATCAGAGGAGCCTCTTGGCCCTACCATTGAATCCAAAGTTCCGAGTGAACCTCTCCCTTGACTCCAAAGTTCCGAGTGAACCTCTAATTCAAAACCCAAAGTTCCGACTGAACCTCTATTAAACCAAAAGTTCTGAGTGAACCTCTTTTGAATCTCTTCTGAATTAAACCTAGAGGATTAGAAACCCCTTCACTGAACTCCAGACACAGTCTAAAGGGCATATATAACTCCCTTCGGACTTTAAACGTTGAACCCCGTCTAAGTTAAACCCAAAGAATTAGAGCTCCTTAGGTTAAACTTAGACCATATATAGTCTAAAAGGAATATGAACCCTTTTTAGACTAAAATGGACTTAAGGAATTCACATTCATACATATAGGGATATCATATTTCTTAGTCAGTACTATGCATCATGGTATCTTTAATTCCAAACTTGCATCGGTGAAAGAATCATTAAAGCATGAGACCCTAATTCTAGTATTCGGTTCACGAAAGGCACACAATTCCAGAATGACGAGGTGCTCGAGACCATATGAGTTCTCTGTTGAGGAATCATAAAGGTCAAACAATTACGTCTTATCTAGAGATCAAACAATTACATCTCATCTAGGAATAAAACACTTACATACAGAGGAATCCTCAAGTCTGAAGAGTCGTCGCCGTGAGCACGAGACAAGTCTTCAATGACAAGGAGCCCCTCTCAGCTATGGTTGTTGACTAAGTCTTTCAAGACAGTAAGATGTGGCTCTGGAGAATCCTCTTCAAATTTTCTAATGAATTTCTCTTTCCAATTCTTTGATGGTGGAAGAAAGGAGAAGACACTTAGATTCTGTCTAAAATAACTGATGTTCATAAATCTGAGTTGTGTTGTTACACACATTGATGTATCTTGTGTCTTGGGGACCCAACATTATATAGAGGTGCACTACCAGATCATACAGAGACTGCATGTATTCTCTGAATAGGCAGTTGTCTGAATTTGCAA
This sequence comes from Carex cristatella, assembly GCA_024447775.1. NCBI lineage: Eukaryota > Viridiplantae > Streptophyta > Magnoliopsida > Poales > Cyperaceae > Carex > Carex cristatella. The sequence goes on from JAJHPF010000007.1 coordinate 4,727,137, forward strand.
ATTAATATCATGATTAGTCCATCAATAATTTAACCTTTGCCTAAATTATTCTACACCCATTGAATACATAGATTATATAATATTTTAATTTCATATTAGATTACTTAATTAAGACAATCATATATAACAGTATACAAACCATAATTATATTACATATATGCTTATTGTTGGATATATGATCCAACATTCTCGAGGTAATTAATGGCGGAGGCTTACACCTGCAAAAAAAATTAAATTTCCTTCACAATCAATAAACTCCCCCCGACGACCGACAACAATATGTCATCCTAGGGTAAACCAGAAGTCCGTTTTTGGTAGAGTGCAGCTATGAACCATGTCCTCCTCACAAGGGTGTGTCAGCTCATCTTCACCAAGCTCGCAAACGAGCAACCAAAATGGCACCAACAGCTTCATACTTTTTCTTTTTTACAAAAACTATCAAGACTACATTCAGAAGGAAAAACAAACAACATGCCGACATGGGAGTACAAGCAAAAAGTAAATTACAAGAATGAGAAAGGAAAAAGAAAGAAATTAAGAAAGCAACAAAGAAAAGAAGAAAAGAAAACATGCTTTTAATTGAGAACTAGCATTTGATTTAGTGGCTAAGGTACTGGTCTCTATATATATGAGAGGTCATGGGTTCGAAACCCAGATGGGGAAAATTATTTGTTATAGTAACAAAGGTATTAAATAGTTGGGTGGCTTGACCTCCAACTTTACTAAAAAAAAAACAAAAAAAAGAAAAGAAAACATGCTTTTAATTAATTGGTTCAAGCAATATTGATGTTACTAGATCCTTGGTATCACTATCGGGCTTGCCATATCCATCGCCAAGTTGGAAAATACGGTGTGCCATGCGTGAGACATTGAGAGCAACATCATAGATGAACTTGTCGAAAGAAGAATGGCCTACGACTTCACTGTTGAGCATTGTCCAGTTTTTCCAAATCAGTTCCTTTATTTCTTGGCGAGCAATAGATTCTGTGACACATTTGTCACGCATATAACATTGAATGGATTTGTCGGTATCCCCCCGCTTCATCTCGTCCTGAAATTAGAATTGTGATGTGTAATGCAAGAAAATTGTTTGAAATGCAGTGTATAATACAATAAATTGTTTTCTTCTTTAATTTTCAGATGGTTTATGATCGTAATATTGACACCAACCTCATTTTCAAAAATCTTTTCAGATGGGTAGGCAACAACATAAAATTCATAATTATTACCTTGTTCTATCAATATTATTGTAATATATGCACTTACAGTGGATGTTGCTAAGTCGTTATAAAGCCGAAAGATCATGGATGAATATCGAACAATGTCAGGATAACCAGATGAGAACTGCTCCAGATCTTTGGCAGTAACATAATCGTTTATACAGTAGGCATAGGAAAGAACTATGTGGCCTGAAATTGAGATCCATGAGTTCTCAAGATATTCCTCAAATGATGGTGCATATCCATTGTGATACCACCTTGCTTCCACTAAGTATGCTTTGCATAGATCTTTCCACTGCCAAATTGTTTCCAACAAGAAATGTACATTAAAAACCAATAGATCACTGTTTCCATGATTAATGCGTATGTCTATATACATGCACAGTCAGCCTTCATTTTCATTATATTTTTGGAGAATTTCACGTGTACCTCTAAAAAATAATGAAATTCTGCATTACACCCTTGAAAATTCGTCATATCATATTTACCCTTCTAAATTGCAAAAACTCACAAATTTGTTTCTTTCAAATTTATATAGTATCTATAAAGTATCTATATATCTCTATAGAAGGTAAATGTGATATTATGAATTCTAGAGGGGAAATACGTAATTTCAAGATTTTTGAGGGGCATATATGAAATTCCGTCTGATTTAATGATTGGATGACAATCAAATTATGCAGAAGGAAAAAACAGTGATAGGATTAATTAATTACCGCTAGCCTAAGATGCGGAATAACATAAAGCCCTTTCTCCTTCAAAATTTCATTACCCTGATCTTCGACTGTTTTAAAGAGAGCTTTAATACACATCTCAAAGTTTTCGGGAAGCTCCTTTGTAGCAGTGACATCCCATCTTCAAAAGAAAATGACAATTACGAATTGAAAGAGCCTATATATTATTCAGAATGAATCAAAATACCTCAAGTAAATCACTTACTGCTCGATGGCATTAGTAAAGACCTCAAGTTCATCCAATGACCCATAAACATCATAGATATCATCAATTGTTGTAATCAGGCAGCTTGCTTGTGTCATTGCTATTCTATAACTTGAATGCTCTGGTTCAAAAGCAAAGCCTACGACCCAGATGTAGTTCTCAACCAGTCTGTCTCGAATAAATGGTAGTTTTTCATGAAGCCCCAAGTCAGCCCACCATCTGGACAAAAGATAAGTGAAAAGAAATTTAAAAAGCCAGTTCCTTTTTTTATTGAATTTAATTATAATGTATTTATTAATAATTACCTTGACACCTGCTTTAGTTCTTTCTTGTACAAGTTTTGAATTAAATTGAAATCCAAAACAGCCAGTTCACACAGTGCAGGTCTAATCTGCTCGTCCATCTTGTACTGCTCGATAAACCAACGAGTCTGATTTCTTTGCATCCTCCAATTCAGAGGGAGCTCCAGTGCATGGGCAACCTGTTCTTTTAGCCATGAATTATCAACAATGGAGCTCTCCAAAAAATTTGTTAGGTGTTTGGTTGTAAAGTGTCGGGCCATCTCCAACCCCTTTTCTTCTTCTTTTGCAAGAAAAGAAGCCTCGTATAGACTGATCATCTCTTTAATGTCTGAATATTGCTTTGCTTTGCAGTTTTCTTTTTCGTCGAAGTAACTTTTGAATATATCTGTTCAAAGTTGAAAATCTGGTTAAAGTTGAAAGACTTTATTTCTATCTTAATTTATCTTAAAAATAAATAAAAAATAGTACAATTATATATGCAAAACTTCTACACGAAAAATATTGATTATTTTCACTACACCAAAGATTAGTTCTCCATATTTTGCAACTCTAGAAACAACTCATATAATGAAAAATAATTAACAACAAATTAATGTATTTCTACTATTATCTCTATTAAAACTATTGAAGGCATTCCACCGCCTCTAAAACCTGATATATAATTCATTTAAAGTTAAATCACTAATTGTCAAAGTGAAATATACCTTCTTGTACACTAAATCCATGCATCCTCAACAGTCTGAAAAGAAGTGATACTTCATAAAGGTTATCAAGCATTGCAGATGGAGAAATATGATCCATTGATTCATGGATGTTGGTAATCACACAGTTTATCTCTTCCTTGAAATGATATGCAACTCCGAGCTGTTGCAAGGCATCAAGAAGTTCTAATTTATCCTTGAGCAACTCTTCCTTGTATATCATTTCACTCACCTCTTTCTTTAGCTTGCATACTCTATCCATATTTTTACCCTCCATGTACTAAAACAGAAACAAACAGCTAATTAAGTTTCGCGAACAGTTTATACTGATATGTATATATGTTTATTTGCTTACATGTTTGTTTCCACAATTTAATGATTGGATGAAGTTATCATTCCATATCGTAGGTTGATAGTGTCCCGACCGTCGCTCGAACCCTGCAGATTGTAAATTTGCGTAAATATAGAACCTACGAGAAATCACTCTCATTTGTTTCTGGGGAACATGGATGAAAAATGGAAGTGCAAAGGATAGAGCCATTTATGCAAGGAGCTGTAATTAAATTGCAGGAGATACTTGTGGTTTGGTATATATAAATTTCAGATTGGTAGCTAGACTACTCTTCCCTTTATAGATATATAGTCTAATGACCTAATTAACATCTCTCCTACACATGGTCCACCAAGATCATAAAGATTTGGTAAATCATTGATTACCTTTATTTTCCACGTTGGCAATAGTAAATTTCATATGGCAGCAATAAAAGAGGACTGTGTACCCACTAGTACAGAAAACGCTACTAGGTAAAAAAATGGGCTTTTACACTGTTTCTGAGCCGTGTCTACGGGAGTCGTCTACAATAGAGTCGCTAAATTGTGCACGATTTTCGAACCGTGTATGAAAACACAGTTTTTTTATTCAACTATATAATTCATATTTTTTTGCCGCTTTTTTTTTTTTGCCAAAACTCATCGTACACGGTTTTTAAAGTAAAACAATGTATCAGAACACACATTCTACATGTTTTTCATAAAAAAAAACGTGTATAATTCGTAATTTTTTGTAAAAAAAGTTCACATGAAGTCCTAGATCTGAATTCAAATCAAATTCTAGATTTGAATTCAAATTAAGCCCTAGATCCAAATACCGAAAACACTAAACTAAATTTCAAAACACTACTAAATTTAAACAAAACACATACATTTACTAATATATAAACAACAATTACAATTATAATTACATCACATATTATTAGTTATATGAATAACATTTAAACTGAAAAAATAAAAACACAACAAAGAACCCTAGATCTAAGACTTCATACATTTACTTAAACAATGCCTAAGAAAAAGTATGATAAAGAATAAGAAAATAAAAAATTAGAAATGAAAAACTTAATCAGAAACTCCAACTTAAGTTTTGAGGTTCTTCCCTTTGTTTGTTTTTTGCAATTATGAAATTCTAATAAACACAATGGAGTCAAAATCAATATCTTCTTCTAGCAAGTTTTCCGAAAAGTTATCATATGCTGAAATCGAGCACTCGAGCTTCGAGATACGCCTTTTTGAAATTTCTTCGTCGGAAATCACATTTTCCGTGAAAATATCACCTCTCTTGCCTTATCCCTCGCTCTAGCCTCACATATTTAGATTTTCTTCTCTCACACTAGTACATATACAACCACAGATGCTTTAGAAATTACTTAAAAAAATAGAGAGATGAATTTTAACAAGAATGTACGGATCGATGAAGTGGAAAATTTTGTATTTCTTTCATCACACACGGATCTTACAGTACAACCGTGTAAATTTGTTGGAGCATATGCACGTCTAAATATGCACTTCAGAAAATCCGAAAATGCCCTCCAACATTCATACACAGTTTTTAATAAAAAACCGTGTACAATTTGGTCAAATTGTACATGGTTGTAAACAATAATTAAATCGTGTATGAATGTTGAGGCACATTTATACATGATTGTAAGCATTAAAACTATGTATAATGTGCATGCATAAATTTTCAGAGAAATTTTCGAAACAATATTTTCTTGCTTTCAACACAGATTTAATGGAAATTTTGAAGAAATGTGTATAATATGCAATGTATGCTTTGTGTTTCTGTTTTTGTGACGTGTAAAGACTATATTTTTGTCCTTGTGGACTAGCTTATTCTCACGATTATCACAAGGTTTAAGGAAAAGTTAGATTAGACACAATAGTCATTATTTTTATAGTACTTTTGGCACTATATCCACCTTTGCTGTCTTTCTGTGCGTTTCATAACGTACAGATATGACGCGGCAAATGGTAATTAATATGATTGATTTTAGATATTTCGAAAGTAGCATAGTATTTTATTAACGGCCAATTAATATATATTTCATCAAAAAATTGAATTACTTGTTTGAAAACCAGTTAGAGCAAAAGATTAGGTAAATGGTACTGACTGATGTCATGCACTTCAATTAATGTCATTGATTACCTAATTTTTTTTTCACGTGGGACAATAGTAAATTAACTTCAAATGCATGGCAAAAATAAAATGGGATATGTTTTATAAACCAAATTAAGCTTTTATAAGAACAAAACAAAATTAAGCTTTTATAGAAAATCTAGAATTTTTTATCTGAGTGAGATGGTAAGTCTATTGTTAGGTGTAACAAAAAAAAATAATATATAGAAAAATGAAAAGAGATAAAAACAGTAAGAATGCAACATCCATGATGAGATGACATGAGTGAGGTTACAATACTTTACAAAGAGAAAAATGGTACTGTGCTATGAATTAATTATATATCCGTTTAAAAAGATTAAACAATTGATCCGAACTAGTCAAAATAATCACTATATAAAAATGTACTTGGAAATCAAATTTTATATTTTTTAAATATCATTTACTATTTTTAGATAGGTAGAATATGATCACCGGATCTAAAAATTTTCAAACATCCAAAAATAGTGATTTTCATCCTATATAAAAAAATAATAAAAATATTCTAAAAAATATAAAATTTGATTTTCATATACATTTTTATTTGGAAATTATAGTACAGACTGATCCGTAGATTGCAAAATACCATAACATCACTCGAGATAATTAACATTATTAAGGCCAAAAGTAGATAAAAATATAAAGCATGTCTGTCCAGATGCCATATAGTCCCCATTCATGTTCCTTTTTGGAATTGGGTTTTGTTCAAATAGCCTTGAACAAATTGTGCAAAATATAAACGTTTCTTCTGTGCTGAGATCCACATGAACAAATTTATAACTTTATCAAGTTAAATGGTCTTGTGAATCTAAACCGTCCCTGTAAATTCTGATACATATCAGCCGATTAATTTTAATTTAGATCTGATTTTGAATAATACTTTGTCCAGAGCCCTTTGAACAAAAACCCCACTCGTTCCTTTTGCGTATATTTCCTTGATATGATGAATACTATGTATGCTAATTTAATTGAGAGAGGTAGGAGAGGTTTGATTGACGTCGGACCAAATTTCACCCACTCCATATTTAAATCCGCTTGTACGAATCTCGACATGTATCAGACTACTAACATTGGACATCCAATAAATTTCAATCTGATTCCCATTGAAAAATCTAGCTTAGAAGTTATATTTTCAAGTCATGTATTTCTTTTGAAGGTTTTATATATTTTATTTCTTGAATATTCAAACTAGAAATAGTAAATTTAAAAAATAAAATAAAATAACAATTATACCATACATTGTGAATTGTGATAGCAGAGAAATATGATGAATCTTGGCCTCACATGACATAGCATTAGACCGACGGCTATTGGCCAAAACGAGAAAGGCTTACTAAAAAACATGGTGCTTGAAAATTAAAAATAAACGAAAAACAATGCACAATATTTTGTTGGGTTGTTTCCTTCCTCCAAGGAGAATGTTAGAGCAGTACTAATAATCAATTTGTTTTAGTGAGCTTTAGAGCATCTATAAATTTGAAATATTAGAGCTTCTAATCTAATGTGGCAGTTTCTAATTTATTTTCAAAAATATGAAAGAGTTTCTTATTTAAAAACTATGCAATAAAGTTTCTTATTATGAAACTATTTCCAAACTCCATGCAGACTAAATAATTGACTTAGATTAATTCTCATTTTTAATTTGTTGCTGACATGGTTTAATAGAAACTCCAAAATTAATTTCAGAGATGTGGGAGTTAGAAACTTTAAAAACTTTAATTTATAAAAAGTAGTTAACAAATATTTAGAAACTCATTTGAATTGCAGGGATGTAGATACTCTTAGAGATCATCTATTGATGGTTTCTAATTATAGGAAGACAATTAGGGGCCCACTGGCCAATGGCTGTTAATTTTATAACTATATTTTCTATACACCTACTTAAAGATTTTTTTTTTATATTGTAATAAATAAAATGCATCAGCTGCACGCATGACTTGGACTTGCATTTTTATATGTGTCATTTTCCTTGCCAATATCGATAATAATGATTAATTAGTGTAAAGTGTGTAAATAAAGCCACCTTTAATTTGTCTGCGCATGCATCATACTTAAAAAGTTTAATTAAAAAAAATGCTCTTAAGATCATTAATTAATGTTTGTTTTATTATTGGTTACGGGCAGGTGACCCATATACCTCACCATTGAAATAATGTAGTTTTCCTATTTACTGATAATTAAGTTGCTTGTCTTCAATTGATACTGAATAAATTATAATATTGGTACCAAACATAAAAAAAATAAGAAAGAGACCAACTTAAGGCAGTGCCACACATGAAGATGGTCCAGTGCGAGGTAATATTACTCTTACATTAAAAATATTATTTATAAACAACTTATTAATATCACATTTATTTGCCATAACTTTCTTTTTTGAACGTCTTATTTTCCATAACTTTCACTAGCAGGCATCTAAAATAGTCACGGCATGGCACGTGTGCTGATTATGTGCCGTGACTTGCATGATGTGATTATGTTTTGAAAATTTAGCATGACACAACATGTCAAGCAAAATATCTGATCACAACACAGCACATCACGTGGTTATGTGAGTCACATGCAACTATAATATTAGATCATTACTCAAAATTTAAGAGAACCATCTGGCAATTATAACTTGTAGGTTCATTTTGTAAATAAATTGACCAAAATAAAATCTAATCCAATTTAGAAAATTTTCATAGCCAAATCAAATTCAAATCATGCCCAAATAAATCTAAATAAATACCGAATAGACTCAAATCAATTCCATTTCAATTCTAAATCTCAAGTCTGATGAAACCCAAATCAAATCAAATCCAATCCAAATCAAATCCAAACAATCTGAATTATATATAAACCAAACCAAATGATCCAATTGAAACCCTTGATAGTTGGACCCTTATAACCAAATCAAAATCAAATCAAATCCAAATCAAATACAAACAATCTGAATCATATATAAACCAAACCAAATCCAATCCAAATAATCTGAATCAAATCGAAACAATCTAGTTGGACCTATACAACCACAAACCCTTGACAGTTGGACCCTTGTAACCACTCATGGAGCCTAATCTCCGGTATCAAACCAAAAGTCATAAGTTGACAACCCAAAGCCTCGATATCAAACCAAAAGTCACCTATTGACAACGGAAATAAATCTTCTGCGATTCTAAAGAATCACAGGGTTCCTGTGATTCCAATCACAACTATTTATATGTTTTGAGATTCGTGCATAAAAACTATTTTTTTTAAATTGCTGCATTTCAATAAATTAATGGTTGAGATAAGAATCGCAGGACCCTGCGATCTCTTAGAATTGCAGCAGATTTGCTTCCGTTGACAACGGTTGGACCCTTATAACCATCAGAGGGGCCTCTTCGCCCCACCACTGAATCCAAAGTTCCGAGTTAACCTCTATTAAACAAAAAGTTATGAGTGAACCTCTTGTGAATCCCTTCTGAATTAAGCCTAGAGGATTAGAAACCCCTTCACTGAACTCCAGACACAGTCTAAAGGGCATATAACTCCCTTCGGACTTTAAACGTTGAACCCCGTCTGTCTGAGTTAAACCTAAAGGATAGAGCCCCTTAGGTTAAACTTAGACCATTGTCTAAAAGGAATATGAACCCTTTTTCAGACTAAAAGGGACTTAGACTCAGCTCCAGTTGAGGGGAACAGAGGGGAAGGAAAGGGACGGAAAGTAAATTTGTTGGGTTTCACCTGCTCCACAACGTAAATACGGGAGGAAGGAAAATGTTAAGAGAGTTAGCGGTTAACCCTACGCGACTGAAAATGGTCACCTCCAAATCGGGGTGTAGACGAAGGAAAAGCGGGCCCACCAGCGGTTCTACCAATCTTGCCTTTTTTTCCGCCTCCATTGACCTTTTATTTTTGCTTTTCCTCCAGAAACAAAAGTGACTTTCGACTTGTCTCCTGACGCGGTGCTTTCTCTCTAGACGATCTTCATTGTCGCCAGGTAAGTTCTTCTCTAATTTCTTTGGAATTTGAACTCCAAGAGTTGGTAAAACAACCAAGTTCTTCTCTGGTCTTCTTTTTTTGTCTCAATTTTGATTTTTTACACTAGGTTTCCATTGTTAATTCACAAATTCTAGTAATCAGTTTTTTCTGGATACGAACTTTCAATTATTGTTCATGTTAATTCATATTTGAACTAGTGCAAAATGTTTGATTGATGCAGTCTTCCAAGTTTATTTTTATTAGTTCAATATATAAAACTTCAGCACTTCGTTTATAAATGTCATAGCACCATTAAGTACAGTATTTGCCAGAAAAATCATTAGCTAGACAAGAACAGTTAGGGCATGAGTAAATGTTCAAGAAAAGAACTAAAATTTCAGTGTAATTTAAAAGTTTGTTGTAATTCTGGTGAAGTCTAGGGTATAATTGAAAATTTTATTTTTTGGTGATTTAGGTTGCATTTCACCTAAGCCGTATACTATGGTGTTGGTACAGTGTATGGGTGACGGTAAGTTTTATACAAAAGCAATTGTACAGTTCTAATTTCGAGCTTTCATGAAAATGTTGAATTTTATAGTTGGTTTGGCTAACTAGCTTTCATGAAAATGTTAAATTTGGGCATGGTTATATTTTGGCAGGATTTTTTATTATTTGTAGGGTCAGAATAATTGTACCATCTGATAGGAGATGCTACAGTTATACATATGCAATCATTTTGCATTAATCATTGTCTCTCTCTCTTGTAAGCCTTGGTAGGTAATTCTTCCAACAAAAAAACTAAGACAAAGAAATCGAAAGATGACGATATTTTAATTTTGAAAGAATCATTCCAAACTGTTGCTGATGCTATCTTGAAATCAACTAATGATCTCATCAAATCTCAACCAACGCCTCCAATGCCAATGGGTGAAATTTGGAAGATGTTGGAGGAGGTAGGTGTTGATGGGGCCAGAGAGAAAGAAGACATATATCTTTCTAGCCACGAATCCCAAAATGTTGGATGTTTTCCTTTGATATATTGTGAGTGAGTGCAAGGAACTTTTAGAATTTATGCCTTTCAATTAAGGTATCTGAACTATTGCCCTTTTGTTTGATACTATATATATATATATATATATATATATATAGGACTCGGCTACGGTGCTACGCGTAGCATAGAGACCTCCATGCAACGGCTCAAAATTTGTGTTTTCAAAATTCTAATGGTCGATCCGAACGTTAGATGTGTTCTCCATATTGAAATGTGCTTGGAGACCAAATTTTACATTTTTTGAATTTTTTTTACTATTTATTAAGCCACTTTGAAAATCGCTAATCCAACGGTGGCTTACCCAAACAGTGAAACCGTTGGATCAGCAATTTTCAAAGTGGCTTAATAAATTGTAAAAAAAATCTAAAAAATGTAAAATTTGGTCTCCAAGCACATTTCAATATGGAGAACACATCTAACGTTCGGATCGACCATTAGAATTTTAAAAACACAAATTTTGAGCCGTTGCACGGAGGTCTTCTATGCTACGCGTAGCATATTAGCAATTTCCTATATATATATATATATATATATATATATATATATATATGCATCATTTTTGTGGTTAAAGACTTGTGGAGGTATATTTTGTGATAGTTGGTGATAGTTTATATTTTGTGAATGAAACTTGATATAATATTTATATTTACAAAAATTTCAGGGGCTTGACTTGTAACTTTTGTATATCTTCATTGTCAACTTATTTTCTTTACTTGCTGTTACATATTATTTGGTGATAGTATGATTTGTTTATACTTCTCAGAGTATTTTTTTTTATACCATTCAATGACATAGAAGGCATAAGATCAATCATGTATATACCAAATGAAATAGTTAAGTGGGGAGAAAGGTCCAGGTTCTTTCTTTAATATATATGTGTTTTTTTTTTTTGTGTAATTGCTGGTTTTGTAATGTTGTAACAGTATAGTTTTGTGCTGCTGTGTTTTTTCTAACTTTTCCTTTTCAATTTTTTTTATATCTTCAACTAACTATGTATCTGACTATTTGATTATGTTGTTTCAAGCTAAAATAAAATTTGGGACATAGTTTTAGCTCATAAAGCTTCCAAGTAAAACTTGGTTTAAGCTCTGATATAGATTGTTGTTGTTATCATGTATATATAATGTTTGAGCATAAATTTAAATTAACAAAAATTTCAAGGACTAACACGTAATTTTTGTATACCTTTCTTGTCAGTTCCTTGATAAAAATTTCAAGGACTGGCATGTGTGTATTTGTGATTGCATCTTTTTTTTGATGGTCGGCAATAAGATTGCCAACAAATATATTGATAAAAAAGAAGATTTATGTACAAAAGTTTGAGCTAAAATTTAAATACATATATACAATGATTTAACACCTCCTAAAAACTAGCTTGCTCCAATTGCGACTAGCAATTTAACATACTTGCTCCCATGCTGGATCTCGCCTATCGTTTTGTCAAGCCTGGTCCCAGAAAGCAACATCTGTTGTTGTATCATTAATGAGTAATTGCACTAGGCGGCTTTTGTTAGAGAAGACCCTCCTATTTCTCTCGCGCCACAAAGCCCATACTCCTGCTGCCCATACTCTGTTCCAAAGTCCCTGTGCCGTTGGTGACAGTTGTGATTGGCCCAGTCTCCACGCATGTGGGACGCTCCTAGGCCTTCCTCGGATCATACTCATGTTGAAGTGTGCCAGCAGTCCTCTCCAAAACCTGGTTGCATATGGGCAGGCCCACATGAAATGGTCTCTGGTCTCCAGAAACACCGAGTTGCAGAGTTTGCAGCCTGGTTGCACATTACATCCCCTCCGTGACAGAACCGCTTGGGTTAAAATCTTGTTACTCAACATTAGCCACACAAAAATCTTAACCTTCATTGGTGCCTTAAGTGCCCAATATGTTTGTGATTTGGACTAACTATTCCCTTGTCATGCATTAGGTGGTAAGCCAACGCCACTGTGAAGAGGCCCGGTGCGGTCCAACGCCAGTATATTCTATCCCTGAGATCCGTTGAAGCTGCAAAATAAGGCAATAGCTGCAAAAGTTATTTTATAAAAAAGGATGATTCCCCAGTTGAGTTGAGCTGGTCCGGGGTAGAGATATTGTGCAGTCTTCGTTGTGATTGCATCTTATTAATTTGCAGCTCCCTTATAGATTTGCATACTTTTTTTTTCTTTTCCTAATGAACCATTGTTTCCATATGGCAAAGCATACACTTCTTTGTGTATATCTTTCTTTTTTCTAATAAAGTTGCATTTTCTTACAGTTAATTTGCACTTATGGAGCACTACTTAATGTTTTAAACACTAGTATTTATTTTAGTTGTTTATTCGAGTTGATTGTGTCTGATACTGATATACGATAGCAGTGTATTAAAATAGAGAGATGTAATTGGTTCTTAATAGCTGCTAACATAGCCTCACTACCGCCTTTTTAGACTTTTTGGCCTCAATTCAACACATCATGTTTAAAACAAAAAAGAAATGACATCAAATGTGTATTAACTGGTGGAATGGTACTGCACATCGCCAATGACTCATGTTCTCATTTCTTAATCAACTTAATTAGTTTGTTTCTAATCAGAATAAACAAGACTGCACATCGCCACTGATGATTCATGTTCATTTTTTAATCAACTTAATTAGTATGTTTTTAATCATAATAAACAAGCAAGTAGTGCTGGGCATAATCCTTACTGATATAAGGGTAAAATAGTCACATTTAAAGTTATCCCCAAAAGTTACTTCATAACATTTCTCCCCTCTTTGTATAGTTGTGGAGAAAGTAACTCAATATAATTATTCCCTCCCATCCCCTTCCCTCCCCTTCCAGCCCATCCCTTCCCCTCCCCTTACTCTCTAATTAATTTTCTGGAGCACAGTCTAAAGGGGATCATAATATTAGAACATGCTCTAAGGTATTCTCTGTTGCAGCTTGTCATTTTTTAAAACATAAATTTGGCCAGTAATGTCATTATTGTAACAAATTCTGATTAATTTCAGCGTTTACAAGACCTTGCTATGGAAAAAAAAAAGTGAGAGGAAGATGAAGTTATCAACGACCAGGAAACAAGAATAATATTATTGTTCATTTAAATTTAGTGTATCATGAGCTTCATTTTTTAATTATTCCAAGACCTGTGCTACTAAATTTTTCGAAACCATTTTCAGTTTTTGTGTTACCTAGTAATCTATATACATTGATGGTGATTTTTTCAATAAAGTTTATGTCACATGCATCTCAATTTTAAATTCCTCGTTAAGCAATTATGTGTGAATTCTTGTGAATGCTTAATGTTGATATATCATACTAATTGGTTGCGACCAAATTTAATTCATGGTTCTGAAACTCGGAATCGGAATCGGATGAATCGGCTGGAATCAGAATAATCTGATCGGAAACTCAGATTTTTTTAGCAGAAACTTGTTTTGTAGCCAAAAAATAGGAAAAAATTGTTAAACAATTTTTTTTTTATAAAAACCATGATAAGACAAAAGATTACACTCCACTAATCCACAAATTATATAATATAATACAAGCGTTATTAATAGAACACATTTTTTATTGCAAGAAGCTAGTCCAAGCTGGCTGGATCACCTCATCGTCCTCTATATTAAATACCCTAAAGAAAACTGTAAGATGCCAACTGCCACCTTACCCTAAAAAAGAAGAAGAAAAGAAAACATGGTTTTAATTAAAAGGTTCAAGCAATATTGAGGTTACCAGATCCTTGGTATCACTATCGGGCTTGCCATATCCATCGCCAAGTTGGAAAATACGGTGTGCCATGCGTGAGACATTGAGAGCAACATCATTGATGAACTTCTCGAAAGAAGAATGGCCTATGACTTCACCATTGAGCATTGTCCAGTTTTTCCAAATCAGTTCCTTTATTTCTTGGCGAGCAATAGATTCCGTGACACCTTTGTCACGCATATAACATTGAATGGATTTGTCGGTATCCCCCCGCTTCATCTCGTCCTGAAATTAGAATTGTGATGTGTAATGCAAGAAAATTGTTTGAAATGCAGTGTATAATACAATAAATTGTTTTCTTCTTTAATTTTCAGATGGTTTATGATCGTAATATTGACACCAACCTCATTTTCAAAAATCTTTTCAGATGGGTAGGCAACAACATAAAATTCATAATTATTACCTTGTTCTATCAATATTATTTTAATATATGCACTTACAATGGATGTTGCTAGGTCGTTATAAAGCCGAAAGATCATGGATGAATATCGAACAATGTCAGGATAACCAGATGAGAACTGCTCCAGATCTTTGGCAGTAACATAATCGTTTATACAGTAGGCATAGGAAAGAACTATGTGGCCTGAAATTGAGATCCATGAGTTCTCAAGATATTCCTCAAATGATGGTGCATATCCATTGTGATACCACCTTGCTTCCACTAAGTATGCTTTGCATAGATCTTTCCACTGCCAAATTGTTTCCAACAATTAATGTACAATAAAAAATAATATATAGATCACTGAATCCATGATTAATGCGAGTGTCTATATATATGCTCAGTCTGCCTTCATTTTCATTATATTTTTGGAGAATTTCATGTATACCCCTAAAAAATAATGAAATTATGCATTCCACCCTAGAAAATTCATAATATCATATTTACCCTTCTAAATTGCAAAAAGTCACAAATTTATTTCTTTTATATTAAAAATACTTTTAAATTTATAAAGTATCTATATATCTCTATAGAAGGTAAATGTGATATTATGAATTCTACAGGGGGTAATACGTAATTTCAAGATTTTTTAGGGGCATACATGAAATTCCGCCTGTTTTTAATGATTGGATGACAACCAAATAATGCAGATGGAAAAACAGTGATAGGATTAATTAATTACCGCTCGCCTAAGATGCGGAATAACATAAAGCCCTTTCTCTTTCATGATTTCATTACCCTGATCTTCGACGGTCTTAAAGAGAGCTTTAATACACATCTGAAAGTTTTCGGGAAGCTCCTTTGTAGCAGTGATATCCCATCTTCAAAAGAAAATGACAATTACGAATTGAAAGAGCCTATATATTATTCAGAATGAATCAAAATACCTCAAGTAAATCACTTACTGTTCGATGGCGTCAGTAAAGACCTCAAGTTCATCCAATGACCCATAAACATCATAGATATCATCAATTGTTGTAATCAGGCAGCTTGCTTGTGTCATTGCTATTCTATAACTTGAATGTTCTGGTTCAAAAGCAAAGCCTACGACCCAGATGTAGTTCTCAACCAGTCTGTCTCGAATAAATGGTAGATTTTCATGAAGCCCCAAGTCAGCCCACCATCTGGACAAAAGATAAGTGAAAAGAAATTTAAAAAGCCAGTTCCTTTTTTTATTGAATTTATAATGTATTTATAATTGATAATTACCTTGACACCTGCTTTAGTTCTTTCTTGTACAAGTTTTGAATTAAATTGAAATCCAAAACAGCCAGTTCTCCCAGTGCAGGTCTATTCTGCTCATCCATCTTGTACTGCTCGATAAACCAGCGAGTCTGATTTCTTTGCATCCTCCAATTCAGGGGGAGCTCCAGTGCATGGACAGCCTGTTCTTTTTGCCTTGAATTATCAACAATGGAGCTCTCCAAAAAACTTGTTAGATGTTTGGTTGTGCAGTGTCGGGCGATCTCCAACGCCTTTTCTCCTTCTTTTGCAAGAAAAGAAGCCTCGTACAAACTGACCATCTCTTTAATGTCTGAATATTGCTTTTCTTTGCAGTTTTGTTTTTCGTCGAAGTAACTTTTGAATATATCTGCTCAAAGTTGAAAATCTGTTTAAAGTTGAAAGACTTTATTTCCATCTTTTATCATAAAAAGAAATAAAACATAGTAAAATTATATATGTAAAACCTCCAATCTTCTACACACAAAAAAATTGATTATTTTCAATACACCAAAGACCAGTTCTCCATATTTTGCAACTCTAAAAACAACTCATATAATGAAAAATAACTAACAACAAATTAATATGTTTCTACTATTATATCTATTAAAACTATTGAATAGCATTCCGCCGCCTTTCAAATCTGATGTATAATTCATTTAAAGTTAAATCACTAATTGTCAAAGTGAAAGATACAATAGTTGACAACTAAATCTTGTCTTAGCTATATAAAGATAAAAAAAATATACCTTCCTGTACACTAAATCCATGCATCCTCAACAGTCTGAAAAGAAGTGATACTTCATAAAGGTTATCAAGCATTGCAGATGGAGAAATATGATCCATTGATTCATGGATGTTGGTAATCACACAGTTTATCTCTTCCTTGAAATGATATGCAACTCCGAGCTGTTGCAAGGCATCAAGAAGTTCTAATTTATCCTTGAGCAACTCTTCCTTGTATATCATTTCACTCACCTCTTTCTTTAGCTTGCATACTCTATCCATATTTTTACCCTCCTTGATCATGTACAGAAACAAAAACAAACAGCTAAGTTTCACGAACAGTTTCTTACTGATATATATGTTTATTTGCTTACATGTTTGTTTCCACAATTTAATGATTGGATGAAGTTATCATTCCATATGGTAGGTTGATAGTGTCCCGACCGTCGCTCGAACCCTGCAGATTGTAAATTTGCGTAAATACAGAACCTACATGAAATCACTCTCATTTGTTTCTGGGGAACATGGATGAAAGATGGAAGTGCAAAGCATAGAGCCATTTATGCAAGCTAGGAGTTGTAATTAAATTGTAGGAGATACTTGTGGCTGTGTCTCCATATTTCAGATTGCTACTCTTCCATTTATTGATATATAGTATATAGTCTAATTACCTAACAACTCTCCTACACATGGTCCACCAAGATCGTACTATATTTAGAACAAATTAAAGATTTGGTCAATCATGAATTATCTTTTTTTTTCTTTCCACGTTGGGAATAGTAAACTCCACATGGAAGCAAGAAAAGAGGACTGTACTCACTAGTACAGAAAACAGTACCAACCATGGTAAAAAAATAGTCTTTTACACTATTTCCGAACCATGTCTACGGGAGTCGTGAACAATAGGGTCGCTAAATTGTGCACGATTTTCGAACTGTGTATAAAAGCACTGTTTCTTTTTTATTAAAAACATTATAATTCATATTTTTTCCGCTGCTTTTTTCTCCAAAACAAATCATAGGCAGTTTTTAAAGTAAAACAGTGTATAAAAATACACATACTACATGGTTTTTTAATAAAAAAAAACGTGTATAATTCGTAATTAAAAAAAATCACATCAAATTCTAGATCTGAATTCAAACCAAACTCTAGATTTGAATTCAAATTAAGATCTAGATCCAAATATAAAAAAACACTACTAAATTTAAACAAAACACATACATTTACTAATATATAAACAACAATTACAATTATAATTACATCACATATTATTAGTTACATGAATAACATTCTAACTAAAAAAATAAAATCACAAGGACCCTAGATCTGAGACTTCATACATTTACATGAATAATGCCTCAGAAAAAATATGATAAAGAACAAAAAAAATCGAAAATTAGAAATGAAAACTTAATTAGAAACTCCAACTTAAGTTTTGCGACTCTTTCCTTTGTTTGTTTTGCAATTATAAAATTCTGGTAAACATAATGGAGCGAAAATCAATATCTTCTTCTAGCAAGCTTTCCGAAAAGTGATCATATGCTGAAATCGAGCACTCGAGCTCCAAGATACGCCTTTCTTAAATTTCTTTATTAGAAATCTCTTTTTCGGTGAAGATATCGTCTCTAATGGCTTATCCCTCACCCTAGCCTCACATGTTTAGATTTACTTCTCTCACACTAGTACATGTACAACCTACTGGGAAGAGATGCTATAGAAAATAACTTAAAAAAAAAATAGAACAAGAGCAAAGCCCAGAATTAGTTGCATAGACAGCTTTTTATAATTACATAATTATCAATCGGGTTTTCTAATTTATTTTTGTATGTTTGGATTGTATTGTACATTGATAAAAAAAAAGTACTGTACATTAATTTGTACCAGTGAAAGTGTGAAACTATATGAATAAAATCATTGTTTACCACAATATTTAAGAAAATTATAATTTCAAATTTTTCTCAACTTTTCTAAGAACAAAAAAATTAAGCTTTTATAGAAAATCCTGAATTTTTTTTATCTGAGTGAGCTGGTAAGTCTATTGATAGGTGGCACCAAAAATATAATATATAGAAAAAAGAAAAGGGATAAAGAAATAGCATGCAACAAGTAGGTTTAAGAGGCGCCAAACAGTAAGAATGTAACATCCATGATGAGATGACATGAGTAGGTTACAATACTTTACAAAGAGAAAAACGGTACCGTGCTATGAATTAATTATATATCGTTTAAAAAGTTTAAATAATTGATCCGAATTGGTTAAAATAATCTTCATATAAATTTGTACTTGGAGATCAAATATTATATATTTTTTAAATTTATTTACTATATTTTAAATAGGTAGAATACGATGACCCGATCTAAAGATTTTAAATCATCCAAAAATAATTATTTTCAATTTATCTAAACAAATAATAAACAATTCTAAAAAATATAACATTGGATTTCCAAGTAAATTTTCATATAAAGATTATGGTATAGATCCATCCGTACTTTACAAAATAACATAACCTCACTCGAGATAACATTATTAATGCCAAAAGTAGATCAAAATATAAATCATGTCTGTCCAGATGCCATATAGTCCCCATTCACGTTCCTTTTTGGAATTGGGTTTTGTTCAAATAGCTTTGAACAAATTTTATCTATAGTTCGATTTAAAACGTTTTGTTTTGTGCTGAGATTCATACGAACAAATTTATAACTTAATTAAGTTAAATGGTCTCGTAAATCTAAACCATCCGTATAAATTATGATACATACCATACGGTTTAGACCTGATTTTGAATGATATATACTTTGTCCAAAATCCTTTGAACAAAAACCCGCACTCGTTCCTTTTGCGTATATTGCCTTGATCTGATGAATACTATATATGCTAATTTAATTGAGAGAGGTAGGAGAGGTTTGATTGACTGACGTCGGACCAAATTTCACCTACTCCATATTTAAATCCGCTTGTACGAATCTCAACATGTATCGGACTGCTTACATTGTACAATATCGAATAAATTTCAATCTGATGCCCATTATAAAAAAAACCTAGCTCCCAATTAGAGTAAGTTATATTTTTCAAGTCCTATATTTCTTTTGAAGGTTTTATTTTATTTCTTGAATATTCAAACTAGAACTCATGAATTGAAGAAAAATAAAATAAAATAACAATTATACACATCACGTTGTGATCATTAATTGTGATATATAGCAGAGAAATCACTTACAACAAATGTACGGTGGTGAATCTTGGCTTCACATGAGATGGAGAACAAACAACATAGCATTAGACCGACGGCTATTGGCCAAAACGAGAAAAGCTTACTAAAACACATGGTGCTTGAAAATTAAAAATTAACCAAAAACAATGCTCAATATTTTGTGGGGTTGTTTCCTTCCTCCAAGGAGAATGTTAGAGCAGTACTAATAATCAATTTGGTTTAGTGTGAGCTAAAGAGCATCTACATCTCTGAAACTATTAGAGTTTAGAGAATGACTAATAGTCTCCTTTATTATATCTCCTAAATGTCCCCCTAACTAACTTATCCATAAAGTATAATGAGGACCACTAACTAATTTGGGAAAACAATAACTACTTGGGTACCACTTAAATTTGAAAAAATGTACAACTGGCACGAGCATGTAAGAACACTTATGCGCACAAGTATTCCTATATAATATATCAAGTATTCATACCTAAGACATCAAGTATTTAAACAAAAAAAAACTAGATATCAACTTTCTTTTCTTTCTAGTCACACACCCATCTTTTAAGCATTTTTAGAAGTGAAATTTTTTTTCTCCATTTAATCTCGTCAATATTTCTGATGATCTGTGAGAAATTTTGCAAATCTAAAACCACGAACGTTTTTTTACGTATTTTCTCTTTCAAATGAGATCCATGATGAAGTACTTTCAGGTGCTTCGTCGTTCAAGTACTCATACCTCGGCGTGCAAGTATTCATACTAAAACATATAAAGTATTCATTATATAACTTTGAAAGTATCATTATTAGTAAATATACAAACTACAAATTATTCATACTAAAACATATAAAATATTCATACTAGAACATTGCATGTATACATATACATATCAGCAAATATTCAACATATAACATATTCAAAATACAAAATATCATTATTATAAAATATTCAAAATACAAAGTATTTATACTAAGACATATAAATATTCATACTAAAACATTAAAATATTTATACTTACGCATTGAAATGTGAATCGTTATGTTGTAAAGGATTGAAATGTGAATTGTTATTTTGTAACGTATTGATATATACTAAGAAAAGTATTCAAACTTCTACTATACACACAAGTACGATTGCCAATGCACACAAGTATTAAAATATAATATATAAAGTATTCATACCTAAGATATCAAGTATTTCTAATAAAAATATTAACATCAAGTATTCATATCTATGTATTGAAATGTGAATAGATATCACAGAAAGTATGCACTTAGAGTTTCTGTGGCGGGACCGAATTTTAAAGCAAGTAGCACGGATCTTGATGTAATCAAATGGTCATTTCACCTACTCTGAATTGTTCCTCGTGGCGCACGGAGAAATGTGGACCACTTTGGTGTGCACGGAAATTGAAACAGACTTACACGAATTTTAATGCAAATAGCAAAGATGATGCAATCGAATAGTCATTTCACCTGCTCTGAATTCTTCCTCGTTGGGAGAGTGAATTGGCGGATGGTGACACGTGGACCACTTTGGTGCGCATGGAAATTTGAATTTTACGTATCTTTTGTACGAGGATATGTCATAAGCGGCTGCACTCGTCAATTGTGCATAATTAATGTCATTTCAACATGTTATAGTTCAATTAGATCATATAACGATACTATGATATCGGAATAGAAGATATAAGAACCTAATTTTTATTTATTTGACAATTCCGAGAGTCCACATTAAAACTTATTTAATTAAAAAATATTAAATATGTTATGATCATTAATTTAGATATGCAAATAATATGTAATCGAGTACAAATAGTCTAATAAATTGACTATTGAATGATTCAATATAGTAGTTTGGGACGAAAAATCCAAACAATTATTTTATAAATAACTAATCTGGCTACCTTAATTAATAATCCAGTGTGTTAAACTTTATACTGAAGTTGTTTGTTCGATATATTACAGGTTGTTAATTACAGTTAGACATGGGACCCACAATAATTACTTATTAATAATAATTAGTGGATAAGATAGGTAGTTAGCATGAGAGGACATTTAGGAGACCAAATAGAGGGAGACAAAATCTTTACTCTAGAGTTTATAATCTGATGTGACAGTTTTTAATTTGATTTCAGAGATGTAAGATAGTTTCTTATTTAGAAACTATACAATAAACTTTATTATTATGAAACTGTTTCTAAACTCCATACAAACCAAATGATTGACTCAAATTAATTTTCATTTTTAATTTGTTGCTGATATGGCTTAATAGAAACTCTAAAATTAATTTTAGAAATGTGAGAGTTAAAAACTATAAAAATCTTAATTTCTAAAATGTACGTAGTTAACAAATATTTAGAAACTTATTGATGATTTCTAATTATAGGAAAAAAAATTAGGTGCCCACTGGCCAATGGCTGTTTATTTTATAACTATATTTTCTATACACCTACTTAAAGATTTTTTTTTTTTATATATTGGAATAAATAAAATGCATCAGCTGCACGCGGCCACGCATGCATGACTTGGACTTGTATTTTTATGTGTCAATTGCCTTGCAAGTATCGATAATAATGATTAATTAGTGTAAAGTGGGTAAATAAAGTCAACTTTAATTAGTGTAAAGTGGGTAAATAAAGCCAACTTTAATTTGTCCGCGCATGCATCATACATAAAACGTTTAATTAAAAAAAGGCTCTTAATTAAGATCATTAATTAATGTTTGTTTTTTTGGTTACGAGTGACCATATATACCTCACCATTGAAATAATGTAGTTTTCTTATTTATTGATAATAAAGTTGCGTGTCTTCAATTGATACTGAATAAATTATAATATTGGTACCAAACTTAAAAAAAATAAGAAAGAGACCAACTTAAGGCAGTGCCACACATGAAGATGGTCCAGTGGGAGGTAATATTACTCTTACGTTAAAAGTATTTATAAACAACTTATTGATGTCACATTTATTTTGCCATAACTTTCTTTTTGAAGGTCTTATTTTCCATAACTTTCACTGGGATCTAAAATGGTCACGCATGGCACATGTATTGATTACATGTCATAACTTGCATCATGTGATCATGTTTTGAAAATTTAGCATAACACAACATATCACACAAAAGATATGGTCACGGTACGGCATGTCACGTGATTATGTGAGTCACGTTCAATTATATATAATTAGATCCTTACTCAAAATTTAAGAGAACCATCTGGCAACTATAATTTGTAGGTTCATTTTGTAAATAAATTGACCAAAATAAAATCCTAATCCAATTTAGAAAAATGTCATTGCCATATCAAATCCAAATCATGCCCAAATAAATCTAAATAAATCCAAATAAATCCCGAATAGACTCAAATCAATCCCAATTTAATTCTAAATCTCAACCAAGCCTAATTAAAGCCAAAGCCCAATGAAGTCCTAGTCAAGTCCAATTGAATCCAAGCCATGCCCAATAAAGCTCGGACTAAGTCCAATTAAACCTGAAATCAAATCCAATAGCTCCACATCAAGTCTGATGAAACCCAAATCAAATCAAATCCAAACAGTCTGAATCATATATAAACCAAACCAAATCCAATTGAAGCCGAATTAAACCTAGTTGGACCTATACACAACCACAAACCCTTGGACTCTTATAACCACTCATAGAGCCAAATCTCCGATATCAAACCAAAAGTCACCTATTGACAACGGTTAGACCCTTATAACCATCAGAGGAGCCTTATAACCACTAAATCCAAAGTTCCGAGTCAACCTCTCCCTTGAGTCCAAAGTTCCGAGTCAACCTCTATTAAACCAAAAGTTCTAGGTGAATCTCTTTTGAATCCCTTCTGAATTAAGCCTAGAGGATTAGAAACCCCTTCACTGAACTCCAGACACAGTCTAAAGGGCATATAACTCCCTTGGGACTTTAAACGTTGAACGGCCGTCTGTCTGAGTTAAACCCAAAGGATTAGAGCTCCTTAGGTTAAACTTAGACCATAGTCTAAAAGGAATATGAACCCTTTTCAGACTAAAAGGGGCTTAAAGGAATTCACACTCATACATATAGGGATATCATATTTCTTAGTCAGTATATGGAATCTTTAATTCTAGTATTCGGTTCACGAAAGGCACAAAATCATGGAATGACGAGATGCTCGAGACCATATGAGTTTTATGTTGAGGAATCATAAAGGCTAAACAATTACGTCTTATCTAGAGATCAAACAAGTACATCTCATCTAGGATCAAACACTTACATATCGAGTAATCCTCCAGTCTGAAGGGTCGTCTCTGTGAGCACGAGACAAGTCTTCAATGGCAAGGAGCCCTTCTCGCCTTTACGATGTATGGTTGTGGATTAAGTCTTTCAAGACAGTAAGATGTTGCCCTTGAGAAATTATCTCCAAATTTTCTAATGAATTTCTCTTCTCAATTCTTTAATGGTGGCAGAAAGAGGAAGACACTCACATTCTGTCTAAAATAATTGTTGTTCAGAAATCTGAGTTGTGTTGTTATACACATTGATGTATCTTGTGTCTTGGGGATCCAACCATATATAGAGGTGGACTACCAGATTATACATGGGCTGCATGTATTATCTGAATAGACAATTTTCTGAATTTGTAAATATCATAATTAGTCCATCAATGATTTAACATTTGCATAAATTGTTCTACACATTTATGGACCACACCCTATTAAATACATAGATTGTATAATATTTTAATTTCATATTATATTATCTAATTGAGACAATCATATATAACAATATACAATCCATAATTATATTACATACATGCTCAATGTTGGACATATGATCCAACATTCTCGAGGTAATTAACAGCAAATGCTTATGCCTGCCAAAATATTAAACTTCCTCCACAATCAATAAACTCCCCCGATGACCGACAACAGTATGTCATCCGAGGGTAAACCAGAAGTCCCTTTTTGGTAGAGTGCAGCGATGAACCATGTCCTCCTTACAAGGGTGCTTCAGCTCATCTTCACCATGCTCAGAAACGAGCAGCCAAAATGGCACCAACAACTTCATACTTTTTCAGTTTTACAAAAACTATCATGACTACATTCAGAAGGAAAAATAAACAACACGCCAACATGGGAGTACAAGCAAAAAGTAAATTACAAGAATGAGAAAGGAAAAAGAAAGAAATAAAGAAAGCAACAAAGAAAAGAAGAAAAGAAAACATGCTTTTAATTAATTGGTTCAAGCAATATTGAGGTTACTAGATCCTTGGTATCACTATCGGGCTTGCCATATCCATCGCCAAGTTGGAAAATACGGTGTGCCATGCGTGAGACATTGAGAGCAACATTATTGATGAACTTCTCGAAAGAAGAATGGCCTACGTCTTCACTGTTGAGCATTGTCCAGTATTTCGATATCAGTTTCTTTATATCTTGGTGAGCAACAGATTCTGTGACACCTTTGTCACGCATATAACATTGAATGGATTTGTCAGTATCGCCCCGCTCCATCTCGTCCTAAAATTAGAATTCTGATGTGTAATGCAAGAAAATTGCTTGAAATGCGGTGTATAATACAAGAAATTGTTTTCTTCTTTAATTTTCAGATGGTTTATGATCCTAATATTGATACCAATCTCATTTTAAAAAAAAAATCAGATGGGTAGGCAACAACATAAAATTCATTATTATTACCTTGTTCTATCCATATTATTTTAATATATACACTTACAGTGGATGTTGCTAAGTCGTTATAAAGCCGAAAGATCATGGATGAATATCGAACAATGTCAGGATAACCAGATGAGAACTGCTCCAGATCTTTGGCAGTAACATAATCGTTTATACAGTAGGCGTAGGAAAGAACTATGTGGCCTGAAATTGAGACCCACGAGTTCTCAAAGTATTCCTCCAATGTTGGTGCATATCCATTGTGATACCACCTTGCTTCCACTATGTATGATTTGCATAGATCCTTCCACTGCCAAATTGTTTCCAACAATATTAAAAACCAACAGATCACTGATTCCATGATTAATGTGGAGTTTGACTACTATAACATCAGTATCATTTTAGCCTATATAACACCAACTCGAAAATCTATCGAATCGACTTCAAATGGTGAATCCAAACCGTTCAAACTGATCTACTTCATTAGTTGTGCATTTACATGCAAAATTTATAATTTTTTAAATTTATTTAGTATCAAGTCAAGCAGTCAAATGTGTGAGTTTTTAAGTTAATTTTAATACATTCATTTTTCAACATTTTTACCGCTTGATTTTATACTAAACTAACTCGAAAATATAAAAAATTTGCATGTAAACACATCACCCATAAAGTAAATTAGTTTGAACAGTTTGAATAAGTCGTTTGAAGTCTATTCAATCAATTTTGAAGTTAGTGTCATATGACACCAATGTCATACTAGCCGGACTCATTAATGTGAGTGTCTATATATATATATGTTCAGTCAGCCTTCATTTTCATTATATTTTTGGAGAATTTCACGCATACCCCTCAAAAATATATGAAATTATGTATTCCACCCTTGAAAATTCATAATATCATATTTATCCTTCTAAATTTCAAAAATTCACAAATTTATACAATATGTAAATGTGGTTTTATGAAATTTAGAGGAGAAATACTTAATTTCAAGATTTTTGAGGGGCATACGTGAAATTCCGCCTGCTCTTAATGATTGGATGGCAACTAAATTATGCAGAAGGAAAGACAGCAATATGGAATAATTAATTACCGCTCGCCTAAGATGTGGAATAACATAAAGCCCTTTTTCTTTCATGATTTCGTTACCCTGATCTTCGACGGTCTTAAAGAGAGCTAAAATACACATCCGAAAGTTTTCGGGAAGCCCCTTTGTAGCAGTGACATCCCATCTTCAAAAGAAATGATAATTAAGAATTGAATAGAGCCTATATATATATATTATTCATAATGAATCTAAATGCAAGCTACATGCACCCGAAAAGCACTTACTGTTGGATAGTGTTGGTAAAGACTTCAAGTTCATCCAATGACCCATAAACATCATAGATATCATCAAGTGTTGTAATCAGGCAGCCTGCTTGTGTCATTGCTATTCTACAACTTGAATGCTCTGGTTCAAAAGCAAAGCCTACAATCCCTATGTAATTCTCAACCAGCCTGTCGCGAATAAACGGTAGTTTTTCATAAAGCCGCATGTCATTCCACCATCTGGACAAAAGACAAGTGAATTTCTTTTTTAAAAGATGTTTATATTTCATTTCCTTTTGTTCTTATTGAATTTATAATGTATTTATAATTGATATTTACCTCGAGACCTTCTTTAGTTCTTTCTTGTACAAGTTTTGAATTAAATTGAAATCCAAAACAGCCAGTTCCCTTAGTGCTGGTCTGATCTGCTCGTCAATCTTGTATTGCTCGATAAACCAGCAAGTATGAATTCTTTGCATCCTCCAATTCAGAGGGAGCTCTAGTGCATGGGCAACCTGTTCTTTTAGCATTGAATTATCAACAATGGAACTCTCCAAAAAATTTGTTAGGTGTTTGGTTGTGCAGTGTCGGGCCATCTCCAACGCCTTTTCTCCTTCTTTTGCTAGAAAAGAAGCCTCGTACAAACTTATTATCTCTTTAATGTCTGAACATTGCTTTTCTTTGCAGTTTCCATTTTCGTCGAAGTAACTTTTGAATATATCTGCTGAATGTTTTTCAGTACTTGTCACATCAGCCTCATATTTTCAAATTTAAATGAGGACCAACTAGCATTTGGTCTTGTGATTAAGAAAATAATTTAGTATTTAGCATTTAGTCTTGTGACTGAGACAATAAGTTTGAAACCCAACTAAAAATCTCTTATTAATATTTAAAGTTGAATGACTTTACTTCCATCTTAATTATCTTAAAAAGAAATTAAATATAGTAAAATTATATATGTAAAACTGATCACCTATCCTCAAGTATAAATCCAATTTTCATCTTTAAAGTGAAAATGTTATATATGAGATTGAAGAAGGTCATTATTTTCTAACGAACCAATCTCAAACACACAAATTTTACAATTTTGTAGTTAATTTGCAATTCTCAAAGAGGGCTGATATATAATTTTGCTGAACCAGAGGCCCATGGAGACCAATGAACGTTTCTTTTCATAACGTGACAATTTTTTGTTTCATTGTTTTTTCTTGTGGGCAGGTACTACAAAAATTGCTATTTCCGAATATATCGGTATTATTAATAGGAGTATCTGCGAAGATAATATTAGAAAAAAAAAAACATTTATCCTCACAGATAGTGACAGGTTTTTGTAGTTTGGAGGGGTGGGGGGGGAGGCGGTGTGGTTGAGTGGGGAGTAAGTTAGGGGATCAAGTCACCACCTAGTGAACCTCCAATCTTCTACACAAAAAAATTACGATTATTATCTCTACCCAAAGACTGGTTCTCCATATTTTGCAACTCCAAAATCAACTCATATGTTGAAAAATAACTAACAAGAAATTAATGTGTTGCAAATATTATCTCTATTAAAACTATTGAAGGCATTCCGCCCTTTCAAACCTGTTAACTCATTTAATGTTGAATCACTAATTGTCAAAGTGAAATATTCATGATAGTTGACAACTAAATCTTGTCTTAGAAATATATAAAGATACAAAAAAAATATACCTTCCTGTACGCTAAATCCATGCATCCTCAACAGTCTGAAAAGAAGTGATACTTCATAAAGGTCATCAGGCATTGTAGATACCAATGATTCATGGATGTTGGTAAGCACACAGTTTATCTCGTCCTTGAAATGATATGCCACTCCGAGCTGTTGTAAGGCATCAACAAGCTCTAATTTATCCCTGAGCAACTCTTCCTTGTATATCATATCACTCACCTCTTTCTTTAGCTTGCATACTCTTTCCATCTTTTTACCCTCCTTAATGTACAGAAACAAAAACAAACAGCTTAAGGAATTTCTTTAGATACAGCTAAGCTTCATGAACAGTTCCTTACCGATATATGTTTATTTGCTTACATGTTTGTTTCCACAATTTAATGATTGGATGAAGTTATCATTCCATATCGTAGGTTGATAATGTCCCGACCGTCGCTCGAACCCTGCAGATTGTAAATTATCATAAATACAGAACCTACATGAAATCACTCTCAGTTGTATCTGGCAAACCGGGAAGAAAGATGGATCGGATGTGTAAAGCTTAGAGCCATTTATGCAAGAAAATTATAGGAGATACTTCACTACAAGAAACTTATAGTAAAAGCGTGTACTTACCAACGGCAATAGTCATATTTTTATCCATGGTTTTAAATCAAATTGTTGTAGTGCTTGTGGCTGTGTATATATAAATTTCATATTGCTAGTCTACTCTTCCATTTATAGATATATAGTCTGATTACCTAGCAACTGTTCTACAAATTAATGTAACACATGTAACACATGGTCTGATTACCTAACAACTCTCCTACTGCACATATAGTCTAGCTCTATTGTCAATTACCTAAAACTCTCCTACACATGGTCCACCAAGATCATACTATATTTAGAACAAAAGATTTAGTAAATGGTAATGAGGGATGTCATGCACCTGATCAATTAATGTCATACATTACCTTTTTTATTTCCCACGTGGGACAATAGTAAACTTCACGTCAACAATAATTTAAAGAGAAATTTAGATATATGCCCATCACAACTTCATAATTATATATTTACCTTATCAATGGATCTGGAGGTTTGAGCTCCACATTTATTTTTCAAAAAAAATTATAGATTTGCCGATCCAAAATAAACATAACCTATTTAATACTATACCCATTTTTCTTTTTAATAAAAAAACATAAATCAGTATTCATAAAATATCTAAAAGATAGTAAATATTTAAAATATCTAAAATATCTAAAATATAAATCATTGATTACCTTTTTTTTTTCCCAGGACAATTAATGTCATTAATGTCATTGATTATCTAAAATATAAATCATTGATTATCTAAAATATCTAAAATATATTTGCTGATCAATTAATGTCATTGATTACCTTTTTTTTTTTTCCCACGTGGGACAATAGTAAACTTCACATGGCACCAATAATTTAGTGAGAAATTTAGATATATGTCTATCGTATAACTTCTTTAATTATATATTTATCTTATCAATGAAATCTGGAGACTTGACCTCCACATTTATTTTTCAAAAGAAAAATATATATCAAGTTAATATAAATATTTAAAAGATAGTTTTACCCTTCAGAATTCCTTCGTGAAAATTTCCATTCCGCGCTCAATGTTCCTGTACGTTCTAGATTTTTCTGAAATTAAAATCAAGATTCACGGAGTTTGGCTACACCAAAATTTTCGTTCTTTATATCAAGTTAAAGGTCTTCGAGTCTAGTCTCTATAAAGTATAATTCTCTTCACAAAATATATCATATTTTTTTTGTAAAAATGTAAATTTTCAGATTGCGCAGCATCTCTCTTGGAGTTGCATGTTGTCCACGGTTTGGATGGGTGGTATTTTGTTCACTTTGTTACAAATTAATTTTTGTAACACCCCGGTAATATATACTCTTTCAATTTTTTTGGACTTATTTATAATATTAGAAATTGAAAGGTTTTAATTATAAAATTGCAAAACATAAAAATAAAAATAAAAACCCAACGTGGCATAAGTGCCACGCGGCTCATGTGGGTTGCCCTCTCTCTATTAAATCTCTTAACTCTCTCCCTCTCTCCTTACCGTTTCAAAACAGAAAAGAAAAAAGAAGAGAGAAAAAGGAAAAGAAAATAGAAATATTTTGATAAATATTTTTAATACCAATTGGTATTCGATTGTGAGTCTGATTGAAATTCTGACTACGTCACATTGATTCTGAACAGTCATTGCATCTCAAATTGGATTTCTGAATTAATCGCTATCGGTAATCGGACTTCTCTATAATCTGTGGTTTCGATTTGTTTTGGTTGAATTGCATTTTGAATTGGATATTGGTTCATATGATGCATATTTAATGGGATAGCGGGTCTGAGGTTCGAATTTGAATTGTGAATTATGAAATAATGTGATTCTGTGTACTGAGAATTGTGAATGAAATGAATACGTGAAATGAAATGATATGAATATTGTGTGACTTGTTTTACTGATAACCCAGACCCGGTGTTATCGCTGGTTAAATATGCAGGCATAATTTCATTTGAATTTGTGTGGATTAATCCAGTCTGTTTGAATGGTTGTTTAATTAAGCCAATTATAGAGAAGCTGCGTCGTTAAATAACCGGTTACTGAGCTTTGTAGCTGACTATGTATTGTTTCTGTTGTTATTTTTGCTTGCGACGTAGGTTGACGGGATGAAGGATGGATGTCTGGATGCCTCACTTGTCATGACTTTCGGCCCGGCGGCGGGGTGGTGACAATTTATAAATTCTACTTTACTGGATCTCATTAATATGATATAAATGTGATGGAAAATTATATTTTTTTTTATTTTGGACAATTAAAATTTTAATTAAGTCCTGAGGATCGATTACAGAATAAATACTCAATTTGTGGTTTCTAAAAGATGTTGTATGACCTTTAAATGCTTAAATGGTTCATATGAATATTAGAAAAGGATTTATATTTACTTCCAACTTTAGAAAGTCATTTTTATAGAAAATGATTTTCTATTAGAAATTGACTAAGAAAGGCATGCAAATATCACCATAACGGTTTATTTCTTTAAATGCGTAAAGAGTTACTTTATAAACCATAGTATTGATTATGTATTAGCTGAAAGATTATAAATCATTTTTCTAAGATTTAAATAATTTTGTGTTCCATGTATATTTACTTGAGATAAAGGAATTAACTAGAAGGTAAAAAAGTTCTGAGGTACAATTATATTCTAACTTTGTTTTGTAGATAAACAAAGTGAGTTTAATTTGTACGTCTTTATTCAATACCTTATGCGATGTAATGAATTCTTTTGTGAATTTTTTTTTTTTGTTGAAAAATTGGTAGTGACTACTAATGATATATTAATAGCTTTGATTACAACCACATGGCCTAAATTATTACACACTGCTTATATTCACAGTCTCGCTTAAATTTGATCTATACCCAATTTACTACATCAGTAGATCCTTACCTGATGTCTCCCTTTTTTGCAAAACCTTAGCCATAACCTTGCATCCTCTTCTGCTCTTGCAGCAACTATTCGAGCTGGTAACTTCGTGCCTCGAAATATCGCCTCATTGCGTTGTCTCCAAATAGACCATAAAACTGCTATGAGTGAAACAATCCATACCTGCCTTTGATTCCCTTGAATGCCACAGTATTGTAACATTGAGGCCTCCCAAGTTTCCTGTACGTATAATATTCATTAATTAGATTAATTAAATAAGCAAGAATGTTAATATTGACATGTTTACACCCTACTGTATCATACCCATTGACACCCTAGACAATAGTAAACTTCACACGGCAGCAATAAAAGAGGACTGTACATGCAAAGACTAATTTTTTCTTACGATTATCACAAGTCTTAAGGAAGTTAAGATTAGACTCAATGGTCATGTTTGATTGTGGAGTAAGTGGTGGAGTAAACTCTCTACTCCACTTTTATGGAGCTAAAGAGAAGTAAATTTGGAGTAAGATGAAATAAGATTTGAGTTAATCCGGATTAAGTTACTCCACCTGTGACTCCCGCGATTAGAGTAACATCATATTATAATTTTTTTTTTCTTCATTAGCTTACTTCACCAAACACCAATTAACCATACTTCAACCAAACATAATTACTTTTATCTGTCTTAGTTTGGAGTGAGAAATTTAATCTGCTTTATAGTTTTGGCACTTTATGACTTTATCCACCTTTGCTGTCTTTGTGTACTTTTCATAACGTACAGATATATGACGCGGCAAATAGTAATTAATTTGATGGAATTTAGATATTTCGAAAGTAGCACAGTATTTTAATGGCCAATATCACAAAAAAATTGAATAACTTGTTTGAAAACCAATTAGAACAAAAGATTTGGTAAATGAGACTGACGGATGTCATTGATTGTACTTTATTTTATTTTATTTTTTTCACATTATGAAACAATAGTAAACTTCACATGGCAGGAATAAATGGTTTTTTTTTTAATAAACCATAAGTTAGAGATCCAACTTGATGGTTTTGTTTTTACAAAAACTATAAGTATCAAATGGCTAAACTATTGTGGTACTCCGATTTAAATTCAAGGAGTACTGAATAGTATATTCAGTACCTCCCATTTTTTCTTTATTTTTTTTTGGCAGTGTCCATAGAAATTCTGTATCCTCATGTATCGAATAGACTATTCGGTCCCACCACAGAAAACCCATATCCACATGTATCCAATAGCCTATTCCTCTTGGGTTTTCTCTCTTCTCTCCTTTCTTCTTTTACTTAATTTTTTTTTTTTTTGTATTCCCAAATATGTCACTAAAGAGCTGTAGAGGAGACGAACTGAATGGTCTATTAATTTTTATGAGCAACAGAGGACTAAGTCTCCCCTATAATAAAATTTTTGATTTTGTCTATCCATTTTTTAGTTTTTGCAATAAGTAATACTATTAGTTCCCCTCATTAAATAAAATTACATTACACTTATTTATTTATTCAGCCACCTCAATCTTTGTTTTATGGTTCCACCCCTGACCTTTTTAATGATATTAGACACAAACAACTAGCAAATAGTTATTAAAATGAATGAATGCATGCACAATAGAGGAAAGAAGAAAAGGCATCATGAATCGAGCGCGAACAAGGAATATTGCCAATGGCTGCAAGA
The DNA here is from genome assembly GCA_024447775.1 of Carex cristatella. Classification (NCBI taxonomy): domain Eukaryota; kingdom Viridiplantae; phylum Streptophyta; class Magnoliopsida; order Poales; family Cyperaceae; genus Carex; species Carex cristatella. The sequence continues at coordinate 4,760,889 of JAJHPF010000007.1, forward strand.
AGTCGACAACGACTGCGTGTGCGAGGTGTTGCTCAAATTGCCTCCTTTCTTGGTGAAACCCAAGCGCACAAATTCATGGTTAGAGTTGGAAGAACATGTCGGCTTTCCTATAATTGCCCGGGAATGGTCCCCATTCCACGCAACCGTCGCCGTTGATGATTGATGAATCACAATTAATTTATCGCAGGACTCATCAACATTTATAAAATTTTATGCTAAATTTTCTTTTATTTTTCTCTGCTTAATTGTATTAGAGTTAATTATATTAATTAGGATAAACAACAAGATTGAGTATCAATCTGATCTGATGTGTATAAAATTGCTATTTGATATGGAGTAATTCACTTTATCAATTCAATAGTGAGTACAAATCTGATTTAATGTGTATAAAATTGCAATTTTATATGATATGATTCAGTTTATCTGAATTGTCATGCATTTTTCTTCAATGAATGCAGATTGTGTTCTAGACTTCTAGTGTGCTACAGTTACACCAACAAAAAAAAAAAAAAACAAATGCTGGTTGGAATGTTTAGTGTTTTCCAAGTAATTTGTTTATCCATTGACAGTCAATAAAAGTACAAAACACTTGTATTAACATCATGCACCAAAAATTATAAATCTCAGGACGAAAAAAGCAAAAAAATATTATCATTTTTGTAATTTGAGCAAATAAGAGGGCTGGGTTGAAAAAGGTGAAGAGCACAATCTTAGCACTCTCTCCGACTTAGGATTCCGAGGGCACTTCACTGTGGAATGCAGTGATATTTATGTGACTTTGTTGAGTACATTTGTTAAACATTAAGAATTATACAACGAAAATAAAATGGAAAGTAATAAAATGTGGGCCTCTCAATTTATTTTTGTCGTTCAATTATTTCGGATCCTATATTTTAGAGATGCAAAAAAATCACATCGTGACTGGGTACCAACAGTATGTCATCCGAGAAATTAAACTTCGGCCTATATTTTATTTCGGATTCAATTATATCCTCAATTTCTTCAATTATTAACGGCGGAGGCTTAAGGCCTGCCAAAAAATTAAACTTCCTCCACAATCAATAAACTCCATCCAACGACTGACAACAGTATGTCATCCGAGAGTAAACTAGAAGACCCTTTTTGGTAGATTGCAGCGAAGAACCATGTTCTCCTCACGAGGGTGTGTTGAAATTTATCAGATAGAAATTATGTTTATTGGAAGGAACAATATTATTGAGGGAAGCTACACTTATTACAAGGTTCCTAGTCTATTTATACAACATTGTCTAACGGTAAAATTATTGTACCGTTGGGTATATAATTCTATCTATGTCTACTGTTGCATTTTTCTAAATAAACAAAAGAGCTTATATTATGCTTGATCTAAGCCACTCGATCAATGATGAATGACTGAGATCGATCCTAGACTACATTATTTTTAACACTCCCCCTCAAGTTAGAAATGTAAATATCGTACAATCCTAACTTACTTGAAATATTATCAAATTGTTTCGGATCCAATCATTTGGTGAAGACATCCGCTAATTACTCTCCACTTCTTACAAACAGTGTTTCTATTTTCTTAGCTTGGACTTTCTCTCTCATAAAATTACAATCCACTTCTATGTGTTTCGTTCTTTCATGAAATACCAGATTTGATGCGATATGTCGAGCGGAGTTATTGTCGCAATACATCTTCATAGGTTGATCAACTTCGATTTTTATGTCTTTAAGTAGTTGTTTGATCCATATTAGCTCACTTGCGGTGGATGTCATGGCTCGATACTCCGCTTCCACACTAGATCATGTCACGATACTTTGTTTCTTGCATTTCCATGTGACTAAATTTCCGCCTACAAATGTGCAAAAACCGGTGGTGGATTTTCTATCAAAACTACCGGCCCAATCTGCATCGGAATAACCACATATTGCATTAGAATTATTATTCTTTATCCATATACCCTTTCCGGGATTTCTTTTTAAATATCTCAAGATTCTATTTACGGCTTGCAAATGAGGTGTTCTTGGTGAATGCATGAACTTACTAATTTGGCTTACGGAAAATGAAATATCGGGGCGTGTTACCGTGAGATAAATTAATTTTCCTACAAATCTTTGAAATTGATTTATGTCTTCTAAAGGTTCACCATCCTCAGTATTTAATTTATATTTGTTATCAATTGGTGTAGAGGCCAGTTTACAACCTAATTTACCGGTTTCTTTTAACAAATCTAAGGTATATTTTCTTTGTGAAATTAATAGGCCTTTGTTTGAAAAAGCAACTTCTATTCCTAGAAAATATTTTAAATATTCTAAATCTTTAATGTCAAATTCTTCTTTCAATTGAGATTTGATTTTTCTAATTTCTTCTAAATTATTTCCGGTAATTATTAAATCATCTACGTATACTAACACAATGGTTATATTTTTTCCTTCACTTTTGGTAAACAAGGAGTGGTCAGCACTACTAGTTTTAAAATTACATGAATTTAAATATGAGCTAAGTTTGCCATACCATGCCCGAGGCGATTGCTTCAATCCATATATTGATTTATTCAACCTACAAACTAGATTAGAATTGTTTTCTATTTTATGGCCAGGTGGTAGGGTCATGTACACCTCTTCTTCAAGTGTTCCTTGAAGAAAAGCATTTTTAACATCCATTTGGTATAGATTCCAATTATTGTTTACCACAATAGAAAATAAAATTCTAACGGTGTTTATTTTTGCTATCGGTGCAAAGGTTTCATTATAATTTATACCATAGGTTTGAGTATACCCTTTGGCCACCAATCTAGCTTTATACCGTTCAATGGTACCATTACTATTATATTTTATTTTGTATACCCATTTATACCCTACGTTTTTTTTATTTTTTGGTAATTGTACAATTACCCATGTATTATTTTTCTCTAAGGCTTTTAGTTCATCTCTCATGGCTTTGCACCATACCGGGTTGGTTATTGTCTCTTGGTAATTATTTGGTTCCACCTCCTTTTGAATTGAAATAAGAAATGCATTATAATTAGATGAAATATTTTCATAAGATACAAAGTCTTGTATAGGATATTGTACCGTATATATTTCATAATCTCTAAACCTAGTAGATGGTTGGGGTATTCTTCAGGACTTTCTTACCATTATAGTTTCTTCTCCCTCGTTATTATTATCATTATCATTATTATTATTATTATTATTATTATTATTATTATTATTATTATTATTATTATTATTATTATTATCATCATCATCATCATCATCATCATCATCATCATCATCATCATTATGATTATTATTATCAATATTTATTTCTTCTTCAAGGTTATCGGTCTCAATTTCATAATCCATATTTGGTATGAAATCTAGATCATGTAAGTGAGATATTATCGGTCTCACTTGATTAATTTTATGTGTATCTTCGGTAATCTCACTTTTTTTAAAATATGGTTTATCTTCACAAAATATTACATCTTTTGATATAAAAACTTTTTTTCCAATTGGATCATAGCACTTGTAACCTTTTTTAGAAGATGAGTATCCTAGAAAAATAGCTTCGTTGACATGTAATCAAATTTATCTTTCCTTTGAATACGAACAAAACATGCACAACCGAAAACTCTTAAATAATCGAGATTCTTTTTTTCTTGGTAAAGAATTTCGGTTGGACATTTGTTATTTAAAATAACACTAGGTAGCCTATTAATTAGATGTGTAGCACAAAGGATGGCATCCGACCAATATATTTGTTACACCCCAAACCAGAATTTCTGGATTAATGTGTGATCATCCTCGCCTCGTGTTTATTAATCAATTAAATATGCAAGGCTGAGAGTAACCATCAATATGCAGCAGAAGCGAAATATAAATATATAAATCAAAAGTCAAACATCAGTCATATATCAGTAAACAACAACATATATATATATATATATATAATACAACAATCTATGTCACATACTACAACAAAATCTAGCCAAAAGATAGTAAACGATCTGCCGATCCCGTATACAAAAGCTACAAACACTGAATCGCAGATCAACTAAGTGCTAACCCTAATCATCAACAGAGTGGCCTTCGGGAACAGCTACTGACAGCTCCTGCTATGGATTGCCAGAATCTGTACCTAAATCCCACGAAACAACTTGTGGGTGAGCAATGAATCGCTCAGTATGTGACCCAGAACTATATCTCCAAGGGTCCTCTATGATCAAAGCACTTTAACTTAATATTTAAATGTTGTTATGCTTTTACAATTTAAGTATGCAATTGTGTGTCCCTATCTCAATAGCTAATAAAAAGAAAAAAAATACTTTTAATCATGATTATTATGCGATTACTGTAGTATGCCATCATGCAAAAGTTTCCCCAAATAAAATCCAAGAAGAATATACTATTGATAGTCAAATCGAAAAAATCAGTATCGGAATACTGAGTGTAGAATTTATATAATAATAGTACGAATAATAGTCACCCCGTGTTGTGCTAATCGGATCAAAGATCCTCAAGATATGTCTAAGGACTGCGATCATAGAGTCTAGTGATACACGGTGCCTAGTGACACCGAGCACTACTCACAAGTTAATAACACGCTAGCCGATGAACATATCTTAATTCGATATTTGTTCCTTACTCTAAAACGATCCATAACCAAACATATAAAATAGGAGAAATCATACAAAGCAAGTCGTAAAAATTGTCAATCTGATCCCTTATGAGCAGGTGAGAACTCTACTGTCTGGCCAGATCAATAGAAAAAAGGGGCTCGAGATCGGCCCCACACATCAAGGCTCGAGATCGGCCTTTAGAACCATTCTAGGCAATGTAGCTCCTAATGTAGTTGGAGATCACTCCAGAATCGTTCGTGCCTCAGGGCTCGAGATCGGCCCGCACGTAATGGTAAAATGATCGAAAATGATAGATATAATCAAGGTTTATACATATAATATAAGTCCTAGAAGACCATCCGGAAAGTCAAGTGACACCCCGGCTCAATGGCTGCGAGGCCGACTCGTGTCCCATTCCACAAGCCGAAGCGCAGTCATTCGGCCTCTACTCAGCTCTCACCAATGCATGCGTATAACTATGCAATAATATTATTGCCTTCTATGAGAAGAAGGCAATCTAATAACATAATATTCTAATAATAATATATAATATTATTTATTTACTCTACTCCTAAGTAAACAGTAAATTCTTTCTTTGAAGGGATTATGCAAATCCTAACTACAGTTCAAAAGAATAAACATGCTCTAATGCATCTATTAATTTAAAGTGCGGATGTCAGGTCAAGTGGAACGACTTGGTAAGAGTACGCCCACGAAAGAAATAATTCAGACATCCCACACCTGTAGGGCTGAAGACATGGCGGCTAACCCTCAACGAAGGCGGTAGGATCCGCGTATGCTCCAACCGGCGCGTCAGTCAGCTCAGCCCACAGATCGGGCTCGTACGGGCTCTGCGAGTCTGAAATTCGACATTTTAATTAATTAAAATTCTAGAATAGATCGCGTATCCCTTCCTCTATTTTAACTTAGTATAAAAATCGCGGTTGTCGCACTCGTTCGATCGGTCGGAAAAGTTTTTGATTATCACATCAATATTTGTTAATGTCTTAATTAGATACTGATCATTCACTTTCATTTAATTTGAATTAATCTAAGTCACATTCCGTCGTTCCGTTGGTTGGATAGGTAATTAACGTTAATCCTTATCTTAATTTAGTTCGATACTGATCATTCACTTTCTTTTAAATTTGAATTAACCTAAGTCATATTCAGTCGTCCAGTCGGTCAAATAGGGTAAATGGTGTAGTTCTTATTATTAGTTTAGTCAGATACTGATCATTCACTTTCATTTAATTTAACTTAAGTTAAATTAAGAATTAACGTTGTTTTCATTAAACTCATCATGAAGTGGGTTGTTGGTAGTAATTCAGAATGTCGAGGTATTCGTAACTAATTATCCACGAGTTACGATGTTCTACACGATGATTTTCTTACGTCTATCTATTTTAAATTTCTCATTCGTATCATATTCACTTATCTCAATTTAGTAATTAAAATTGCGCGAGGTCGTTATTTTATTACTATTTAATTTCTATCGTAAGTTGATCGTCTCAAATCTAAAGATTACGTGAAATGAATGTATCTTATTGCTAATTAATTATCCTTATTAATTAGCAACGAATTTTATTTAAATTATTCAAATTAACATTATTTATTTAAATCTAATCCTTTGTTCCAAACAATATTTAATTGATTTAATTAAAAATTTAAATAAAAATTTAAATATTTTTAATTAAATGTGTTTTAGAATCATATGGTGTCCATTTTGGTCTTTGTATCTGCTCAAATTATGTTATGAGGCAACGCACCAAGGGCTAGTCTAATCATCTCCCGATCTTTAAGTTTACGTATTTTTCCGATTTTTAAGTTTTACCTTTTTAATTTAATTTTAAACAAAGTTTTAAAGCGTTGTGCAGTTGTACTTAAAATCGAATACATTTTTATTTTTATTTTTAACCATGTTTTCAAGTCGAGCCTACCGAAAGGAGGCTCAGACTCTAAGTAATTCATTACCCCGTTTTACTTGATTATTTAAATTAATTGCTACTCTTAAATGTGCGTTCTACTTTTACCTTAAGTATTTCGTAACTCGACCGAGATTCGCGACGAATTTAATTTATGTGCTAACCTATTGTTTGTATTGCATGCATCACGTAATTTAATTCAAACAAAAAAAAATCCATTCATTTATTTATTTACACACTTTTTTTTTTGAAAGTGGCCCGAGGCCCAATTTGAAATTTAAATCCATTATAAATAAATAAATAATGAAATTTTCGGATTGGGCCTATGCCCAAAAATACAAAAGCCCAAACGAAATTAATATATACACATATATAGGGTCGGCCCTTAAGCCCAATTTTTAAAATCCTCAAATTTAGCATTTAGGTCCCTTAATTATAATAATTTACTTAAGGCCGAAATTTTACAAAATAAACCACAGATTATAACTATTCGCAATAAGGTCCCTATCAATTCAAGACTGGTACCCATGCAAACCAGACAAATATACAGCATCACCAAGGGTTAGTACCAACAAGCAACACAGAACAAGAGTCGGTAAATAGTACCAGCACCGGGCACACTAGGCCAGTACCACTGTTACTGGCATCACAACAGCATAGCAAGCACACATCGCAACACACAAGGCAGAGCCACCAGGCTGGTACCAGAACAGGTACCAGGAATAACACCGGTCCCCAAATAAGCAAAACAACAACCTCACAGGTACCAGGTTAGAAACAAAAGCGCCAATACCTAACTAACACAATTCCGACTGGTACTAGCACAGGTACCAGTGATCACAACCCAACAGTCATCACAGAGCCACAAGAGAAACCCAGCAAGGCACAACCATACACAGTCAAGCAACAAGCAACACAATAAGGCACATCAACTCATAGTGGCAACAAGGAATCCAACATCAGCGCAACAGACCAGCAAAACAGCAAGACTGGTGTCGACTGGTACCAGTGACAGAAATACACAAAGCAAGCATCACAAAGGAAAAAGGGGAGTATAGAGGGGTGTATTTACCCGATAGAAGGCAACAGAGGCAGGGAGGGATAAAGAAGTAGGCCGGTACCAAGGTCACCCTCGCCCGTCGGCCGACATAAGAGAGAAATCAGCAAGCACCAAACCAGAACAACGTCAATCGAATAAACTGTTAGTTTGTAATAATCTAGAAGTCAATAATACAATAAATTATCATAAAGTTTTGTTCGTGAATTGAGTGATTAATTATCATTTTGTTACCTTGAGTATTATTGAATTTATGGATCATTCATTTATCTGACTATAGTCAATAACTGGAATTGTGAATCTTCATAATATAGATGATATATACTCTTAAAAGTCTCTAACCAAGTTAATTAGCAGGAACGCTAATTTACCGTTACAAGGTTAGTATGTGACTTAAAATATGGTCAAGTTTTACATACCACTGACAAAAGATGTCATTTTAATCACATAGATACATGTTATAGGAACATGCTATTTGATAGACCCCGAATGAAATATTAAATGTAATTGTGTACGTCTCATTAATATTTTCATTCAGTGTTAAGTTCTAAAGTATGAGGTATTCATCTTTCCTACTAAGAAATGTATATGTGTGATTGTTATCTAACGCTGTCGATAAAACGTAGTTATAACGGTAGCTTTTCGGTATACATAGCTTACCTGAGGTAGTGATGGTTTACCAAAAGTACTATTGTCCCTCGTATCTCTATGCGAGTTACAGTATCACTGGGCCCCTTGGTAGATTAAGATTATCTGCTAGCGGTATAATTAACACGAGTAAAAAGTTTACTGCATCGTGATATTGTACGGTACAGCATCATCTGTGTAATTGGATGGTTATAGTGCAGATGTCAGATGCCTCCTATGATTATAGAAGTTAAAACAGTTTTAATTCTATTTACCAACATAACACAGATCCTATTGGGTCACACCATATAGGAGCTTGTCGGAGAATCTTACTGATTAATTATAAATTGGTTATAGTTAATATTAAGATGGTTATAATTAATTATACGTGGTATAATTAAATTATATATGTCATATGAGATGACAAGCAGAAACAACTGTTAATTTATAAGCGTACTCGATGCGTTGTATAAAACCATACCGAAACCGAACCGAAACTGAACCGTAAAAAAATATAATTGTTTAGAACAATTATATATATTTGATTTGGATTTTTTTTTCTAAGGTTTTAATTTTAACAGTTTTAAAATTAAAAATTCAAAAAAAAAAAACAAATACCATCAAATAGAATGGCGGCTAACAATAAAAATATCAAATGGTTGTTTGATTTTGATATTTTTTAACCGACGTAAATGTTGATGGTTTTAATATTTTAAACCATCATAATTTGATGGTTTTTGATAGTTTCTGATGGTTTTAATATTTTAAACCATTGTAATTTGATGGTTTTAATATTTTGAACCGCCATAAAATGGCATACCATGTACATATGCCAAAATACAGGGGCATTTTGGTAATCGACCAAGCCTCGTTATTTGTCTATAAATAGAGGGGCAAGGGTAAAGAAGAAATTGCCAATTCTCTTTCTCGGTTACACTTATATACAAGATTCGGAAATATTATATTTGCGAAAGTAGCAGTATTTCTATTTGAATAACTACGGATCGTAAATATATTTATTTTGTCATTTTCTCATTTTTTGTGTTTCTGCATAAATTATGTGGTTTACGGTATTTCTGATAAAAGAAATAAACCGCTCTCTGGTTAGTCCTGGTGGATAACTGATAGAGGTATCAGACGTCTGATACTCCGAAATAAGACGTTCGTCATATTCGATCTTCTCGGTCTGCCGCATTTCAATTAGAATTTGGAAACAATGTATCAATATGTTATATTAATCTATTTAATTTGTAAATAGATTACAGTTTTAGAAATCAAATATGGAGTAGATCTGAAAAAAAGGATTAAATTGGGTTTTGATGCCAAATGAATACTGAAGGTGGACCGCCTTGGAAAGTTTCCTGACATACCTCGTTTAATCTTTAGCTTAAGTTAGAAGTAAAAATTTTGTTTTACGTTCTTTCCGCATCTTAAGCAAACAAATGGGTTTCTACAGTCAAAACCCTAATAGACTTAATCAATGAGTTTGAACTGTCAGAACCCAACATAAACTAGCACCACAGCAGTACCAGAATCGCACCAGAGGAGAAAATCGCAAGAAGGGTCTCAACCCCAAAAATTTAGGGTTTAGAGCAATAGCAATCACAAAGGCAAACATAAAAGAGAGATAGAGAGTTTATGTCAACACATGATCGGGGCAAAAGAGAGAACCAGAGAACGCAACAGGAGAGAGAGATATATATATATAACCGGATTAGAGCCAAAATCACACGACATCGCAACGTTCGTCAATGTTCTCTGACAATCGCACGAGGCGACGCGACGGGGGCAGTTGAGCCGAGCAAAAATCTTAACCAGCGCATAAAAGGGCAAGGCGGGAAACCCTGCTAGGGTTCTCTCCAGAAGAGAGAAAAGAGAGCGAGAGGGGAAATGGGGTGGGGCACAAGGTCAGAGAGAAAAGAGAGAGTGTGGGTTTGGGGCGACACAGAGAGTGGAAAAGAGACGGAAGAAAGAAAAGGAAAAGAAAAAGAAAGAGAGAGGGAGGGGTTCTCCCTTGCTGTAAAATTCGTGCAAAAGGGTTTGAACGATTCAAAACAAATCACGCTTAATTAGAATCATAACACCTAAATAGCACAACTAATAAATAAATAAAATTAAAAATTATATTCATTTATAACAACTCTTAATTATTCTTTGTTTAATTTATTTTAAGTTTGAAATTTTCATTTGAATTTTATTAGTTTTAATTACATGTTATTAATTTTGACTAAATACATCTTAAATTTTGAGTTTTTATCTTAATTAAATGAAATTAAAATTTCAAAATATAACATTCTCCCCTCCTAATAAAAATATTCGTCCCGAACGACTAAGCTATCCTGCTGACACAAAGAGCTCTGGGTATCGCCCTCGCATCTCATCCTCGAACTCCCAAGTCGTCTCACGCGGAGTGTGATGCTCCCACTGTACCAAGACACGTCGAATGACGCGATGTCTAAGCTCTGTCTCTCTCACGTCTAAGATACATATCGGACGTGTCTCGTAGGTCAGGTCCTGCTCAACATGTAGCGGCTCGTAGTCTAGTACATGGGAGCCACTTGAGACGTATCGCCGTAACTGGGACACGTCGAAAACGTCATGTACGCCATCTAGAGTCGGGGGTAATGCAAGTCGGTATGCAGTACGTCCGACTCTCTCGAGAATCAGGAACGAGCCGATATAACGCGGTGCTAACTTGCCCTCGACTCCGAACCTCATGACCCCCTTTCGGGGTGACAATCGTAAAAGTGCAGGCTCGCCAACCTCCATGCTGAAATCTCGACGCTTCGAGTTTGCGTACTTCCCCTGGCGGTCCTGGGACGCCTCAAGTCGTGCCTGGATGATCCTCATCTTCTTCGTACTCTCTTCAATCAAATCCGGTTTGGTCGGTAGGATGGTGCTGGTCGATCCCCAGCACACATGGGTACGTACGCGCTGTCCGTATAGTGCCTCGAACGGTGACATGCCGATACTCGTGTGATAGCTGCTGTTGTAGGAGAACTCCGCCATGTGTAGATGCTCCGTCCAGTCTCCTCATATCGTAAGCGCGCATGCTCGTAGCATGTCCTCCAAAGTCTGTATGGTCCGTTCTGACTGTCCGTCCGTCTGAGGGTGGTGAGCGGTACTAAATACTACCTCCGTGTTGAGTTACGGGCCGTCCAAATCGTTGATTAGCTTAATATGCGGAAAGAATGTAAAACAAAAATTTTACTTCTATATTAAGCCAAGGATTAAACGAGGTATGTCAGAATACTTTCCAAGGGGATCCACCTTCAGTATTCTTTGGCATCAAAACCCGATTTAATCCTTTTACAGATCTACTCCATAATTGATTTCTAAAACTTTAATCTATCTACAAATTAAATAGATTAATATAACATATTTATACCTTAATCCAAATTCCAATTGGATTGCAACAGACCGAGAACACCGAATCTGAGGAACATCTCGCTTTCGAAGTATCAGACGTCTGATACCTCTATTGGTTATCCACCAGGACTAACCAGAGAGCGGTTTATTTCTTTTGCCAGAAATACCGTAAACCGCGAAATTCTGCAAAAACACTATTCACCGAGAAAAAGACAAAATAAATATATTTACGACTCGCAGTTATTCAAATAGAAATACCGCAACTTTCGCAAAAATATATTATTTCTGAATCCCGTAAACAACCGTAACCGAGAAAGAGAGAAAATAGATTTATCGATTCGATCAGACTGATCAGATCAGATATGAGTGAATTGGTTATTTTCTTTCTACCCCTACCCCTCTATTTATAGGCAAATGAGGAGGTCCGCCCGATTACCAAAATACCATTAAAGTTTGGCATATTTACAATTATGTCATTCTTAATGGTGGTTTGGTAAAATGGTAAAATCAAATACCATGGTAAAATTAAATACCATTTGAGAATACCATTTGAGAATACCATTTGAGAATACCATTTAACAATACCATTTGAGAATACCATTTGATTAATATATATATATATCATATATATATTTGGATTTTTAATTTATTTAATTAAGGTTTTAATTTTGCCAATATTCAAAACCATAATTAATATTTAAAATCTAAATCAAATATATATAATTGTTCTAAACAATTATATTTCTCGGGGTCCGGTTTCGGTTCGGTTTCGGTACGATTTTATACAACACATCGAGTACGCTTATAAATTAACCGTTGTTTCTGCTTGTCATCTTATATGACATTTATAATTTAATTATATCACGTATAATTAATTATAACTATCTTAATATTAATTATAATCAATTTATAATTAATCAGTAAGATTCTCCGACTAGCTCCTATACGGTGTGACCCAATAGGATCTGTGTTATGTTGGTAAATAGAATTAAAACCATTTTAACTTCTATAATCATAGGAGGCATCTAACATCTGCACTATGACCATCCAATTACACAGATGATGTTGTACTATACAATACCACGATCCAGTAAACTATTTTAGTCGTGTTAATTCTTATGTCTCACAGTATCAGATTAGTTTCAAGGTAGGTGTGTGTCATCCTTGCAAACATAATCTTTTCTCGATCTTGAGCAGATTATCAAATATAATTACTCTTGTAATTATACTGCATGCAGATAATCCTACTCTATCAAGGGGCCGAGTGATACCGTAACTCGTATAGAGATACGAGGGACAATAATACTTTTGGTAAACCATCACTACCTCAGCTAAGCTATGTATACCGAAAAGCTACCATTATGACTGCGTTTCCGACCGAAAGTTAGGTAACAATCACACATACACATCTCTCAGTAGGAAAGATGAATACCTCATACTTTAGAACTTAACACTGAATGAAAACATTAATGACACGTACACAATTCCATTTAATGTTTCATTCGAGGTCTGTCAAATACCATGTTCCTAGAACATGTATCTATGTGATTAAAATGACATCTCATGTCAATGGTCTGTAAAACTTGACCATCTTTTAATCCACATTCTAACCTTGTAATGATAAATTAGTGTTCCTGCTAATTACCTCGGTTAGAGACTTTTAAGAGTATTTATCATCTATATTATGAAGCTTTACAATTTCAAGTCATGAACCCGAAATGATTCATAAATTCAATAATACTTAAGGAACAAAATGACAGTTTATTAATCACTCAATTCATGAACAAATCTTTATGATAATTTATCGTATTATTGACTTCTAGATTATTACAAACTAACACTCCGTACCAAGGGCCTCGTGGAAACTCCTTCAGAAGCGTGAGGTGAAGCGCGGGTCTCGGTCGGATATGATCTTTGTTGGAACTCCATGAAACTTGTGCTGATGCCTCATCTAGAGTATCGCCATCTCCTCTCCCGTCAGTTCGTGTCTATATGCGATAAAGTGCGCCACCTTGGTCAAAGTGTCCACTATAACCCATATCGCGTCGTCCTGCATCCTAGTCCTCGGCAATCCCATCACGAAGTCCATCGTAATGATGTTGAACTTCTGCATCGATAACTGCAAGGGCTGGATGAACCCTGGTGGTCTCCTACGATCTGCCTTCACCTTCTGGCACACCAAGCATCTGGACACATATCGTGCGATCTCACGACGCATGTTCCTCTACCAGTAGTAGCTCCTAAGGTCTTGATACATCTTCGTCTCGCCAGGATGAATGGCATAAACCGAGTCGTGTGTCTCTTTAAGGATATGATCCTTTAAAGAGGCTGTATCAGGAACGCACAACCTATCACTAAACCTCAATCTTCCCTCGTCGTCTACTCGAAATGGGGTGCGCTGCCCAGACGTGACGGTGGTGCAAATCCTCTCAAGTCGCTCGTCGCTACTCTGCGCCAAGCAGATGTCCTCGGTCAAGGTGGGTCGTACCACTAACGAAGCTACTATTATGTCGCGGTCGTCATTAGCCTCGCCTCTCAACAAATGGAGCCACCCACAAGTCGAGTCGTCGCATATCCTCTAATAAATGGCACTGTGTCGCAATCATCGTAGCCAAGTTGACTTGACTCTTGCGACTCAAGGCGTCGGCTACCACGTTAGCCTTCCCCAGATGATACAAGATCTCCAAGTCGTAGTCCTTCATCAGCTCGAGCCACCTACGCTACCTCAGGTTGAGCTCCTTCTGCGTGAAGACGTACTTCGAGCTCTTGTGATCGGTATAGATCTTGCACTTGTCCCCATAGAGGTAGTGCCGCCAAATCTTCAGAGCGAAGACTATCGCCACCAACTCCAATTTGTGCGTGGGGTAGTTTCGCTCGTGAGTACGTAACTGTCGTGAGGTGTATGCGATAATGTGAACATCCTGCATCAAAACACAACCTAATCAGTGTCGGGAAGCGTCGGTATAGACAACGTACTCTATACCAGAAACTGGTATCGCGAGTATCAGATCGGAGACGAGTCAGTGCGGGAGCTCCTCGAAGCTACTCTGTCGATCAGGAGTCCACTCGAACTTGACCCCCTTCTGCAGAAGCTGGGTTAGCGGTAACGTGAGTCGTGAGAATCCCTCTACGAAATGTCTATAGTAGCCGGCTAGACCTAAAAATCTACGAACCTCCGTAACACTCTCGGGTCGTCTCCAGTTCGTGATAGCCGCTATCTTTTGAGGATCCACCACTAGTCCGTCCCTCAAGATGACGTGGCCGAGGAAGTCAACTCGCTCAATCCAGAAGTCACACTTCGAGAACTTAGCGTATAACTGATTCTCTCGTAGCCGTTGTAATACCATATGTAGGTGTCAGGCGTGCTCCTCCTGACTACGGGAGGAGATCAAGATGTCGTCAATGAATATCACTACGAAGGAATCTAGAAAATCCTTAAATACCGTATGCATGAGGCTCATGAAGTACGCTGGTGTGTTCGTCAAGCCGAATGACATGACGCGGAACTCGTAATGACCGTATCGGGTCCTGAATGCGGTCTTCGGGAGGTCGTTCGATGCATGGTAGAGGATATCGGTTGGGCACCGTACACTTGTTCAGCCCCTGATAGTCGATGCATAGGCGAAGGGATCCGTCCTTCTTCTGCACGAAGAGGACAGGGGCTCCCCAAGGCGAAGTGCTCGGTCGTATGAATCCCTTCTCCAACAGGTCCTCGAGCTGCACCTTGAGCTCCCTGAGCTCTACGGGTGCCATGTGATAGGGCGCTCTCGCGACGGGTGTCGTCCCTGGCTGTTACTCGATACAAAACTCGACCTCACGATCTGGTGGCATACCAGGCAACTCCTCTGGAAACACGTCGGGATACTCACTCACTATCGGGACGCTACGTAACTCACTGCCCCCACTCTCGGTCATAACTATAGATGCTAAATACGCACTACAACCCGCCGTAATCATATGACTCGCTCGTAATGCGGATATAATGGGAATCCTAGCCCCAGGTCTCCTACCTCTAAAGATAAACGAAATCTCGTCCGGGTAACTGAATCGTACGACGTGACTCTCGTAGTCGACTATGGCGTGGTGCGTAGCTAACCAGTCTAGACCTAACACGACGTCAAAGCTACGCATATCTAATACCGTAAGGTCTGCTACTAGGTCTCTATCGACGATTCGAACCTTACGGTTCGGACAAATCCTATCGACGAGTACCTGCGTGCCGAGAGGCCTCTGTACCTCCATGGCCCAAGTCCTAACCTCGGTGGGCCACTGGTGGGTACGTACGAAGGCTAAGGATACAAAAGAATGACTGGCACCAGTGTCGATAAGTACATAAGCTGAATAACCCGATATAAATACAGTACCTGTGATGAGGTCCGCATCGTCGCGTGTCGAAACGTCACCAGGGGGAGGATCGAGGAGTGCCTCCTCCACTCCTAAGGTCTCACTCACGGGGATCTCCTCGCCAATCGTGGCGTATACATGTGCAGAGTCGCGAGCACCTCCAGGTCCAGATTACCTCCGCACTGAGTGTTGCTGGCATCGCAATTATAGGGAAGTGCCGTATGGCGGCCTCGACCAAAATCGGACTGTTCGCGGCCTCCGTGTCCACCAGTAGGAGCTCGTCCTGATGTCTGGCCACCACCTAAACGCTCAGGGCAAGCATTTGCCCAGTGGTCGGTAGACTGGCAAATAAAACAGGCGCCGGAACGTGGGCGAGGAGCTGCCGATCCTGACGGGGCACGGTATGGCTGAGACTTAGGCTGTCTCGTCAACTGCTGTGACATAATACCCCTACCTCATCCCTGAGATGGGGAGGAATTTGTCCTCGAGCGAATGCTCCGATGCTGATGATGGAGTCTCTCCAACAACTCCGTGCTATCCATCAACTACTCAATAGAACTACTCGGATAGGCTGCCATGTGTAATGCTAGCGTGGGCTGCAGTCCTTCGATGAAACGTAAGCGGCGGTTCTGCGGGTCTGCCACCAGGTCGGGCGCGTAGCGGGATAGGCTGATAAAGGTAGATCTATAGTGACGTACTGTCGAACTGCCCTGTGTGAGGGACTCGAAGCTCTGACGTAGGACCCGTAGTCGTGCCTGGCCCATGAAGCGAGCACGAAAAGAGTCGGCAAATCAGGCCCAAGGTAAATCGGGGCCACCGTCGTACTGGGGTCGCCGCGAAGTCCACCAATGATGGGCATCCCCATCGAGAAAGGTGGTGGCGAGCTCGGTATGGAACTCGGTGGGGCAAAAGAGAGAACTAGAGAACGCAACAGGAGAGAGAGAGATATATATATATATAACCGGATTAGAGCCAAAATCACACGACATCGCAACGCTCGTCAACGTTCTCTGACAATCACACGAGGCGATGCAACGGGGGCAGTTGAGCTAAGCAAAAATCATAACCAACACACAAAAGGGCAAGGCGGGAAACCCCGCTAGGGTTCTCTGCAGGAGAGAGAAAAGAGAGCGAGAGGGGAAATGGGGTGGGGCACAAGGTCAGAGAGAAAAGAGAGAGTGTGGGTTTGGGGCGACACAGAGAGAGGAAAAGAGACGGAAGAAGGAAAAGGAAAAGAAAAAGAGAGAGAGGGAGGGGTTGTCCCTTGCTTTAAGATTCGTGCAAAAGGGTTTGAACGATTCAAAACAAATCACGCTTAATTAGAATCATAACACCTAAATAGCACAACTAATAAATAAATAAAATTAAAAATTATATTCATTTATAACAACTCTTAATTATTCTTTGTTTAATTTATTTTAAGTTTTAAATTTTCATTTGAATTTTATTAGTTTTAATTACATGTTATTAATTTTGACTAAATACATCTTAAATTTTGAGTTTTTATCTTAATTAAATGAAATTAAAATTTCAAAAATATAACAATATTTTGAAATAGTAATGCATGTGTTATTTCTAATAAATGTCTATTTTTTCTTTCTGACACTCCATTTTGTTCGAGAGTGTTTATGCATGTAGTTTTGTGTATAATTCTTTTTCTTTAAAAAGAGTTGTGAAATTTTTATATACAAATTCCGTTCCATTATCTGATCTAAAAATTTTGAGTTTAGCATTTAATTGAGTTTCTACAAGGCATAAAAATTCTCAAAAATAATTGAATACTTCATCTTTTGATTTAAGTAAATATAACCATATAGCTTTAGAAAAATCATCAATAAATATAACAAAATATTTAAACTCATTATACGAATTAATTGGAGCTGGACCCCATACATCGGAGTGGACCAAATCAAACGGGGCTTCACTTCTACTATTAGAAAGTGAGAAGGAAAGTCTCGTTTGTTTTGCCAACTTACATATATCATAATTAAAACAATTAGAATTTGGAAAATCTAAAACACTATTTAAAATTTTGTCGGAAGGATGCTCAAGTCTCTTGTGCCAAATATAATAATTTATAGATTTTGTAATAGCACAAAAAAATAATTTTTGATCTAAAAAATAATATCCGTTTTCAAGAAATCATTCACAAATCTTATTTCCAGTTTGTCATTCTTGAAATATAATATTTTTTGAAGAAAAAATTGCATTGCAATTAAAATCTTGTGTAAATTGTCTTATCGATAGTAGGTTTAGAGGAAATTTTTTTAAAAATAAAACATTACTCATTTTTTTGTTGCACAAAACAATTTCACCTACACAATTTATTTTTTCTGTGATACCATTTGCAACTACCACATATTGGTTATTTTTGGACAATTTCAAATTGGTAAAGAAATTTTCATTTCCGAACATGTGATCGGTTGCAACACTATCAAGAATTATTTGGTCAAATAAATTAAAACTTTTAGAGTAAGATACAATACCACATGAGCTCGAAATTTTATTTTAATGAGCTCGATAGTTTGTTTTAATGAGCAAGCAGCATAGAAAGTTGCTGGAGAAGGTGTTGTGCTTGATTTCCAGACCCGTTTGACCCGCCAGGGCAAAAACCACCCAACCCGCTAGGTTCTGATCCATTTCTGCCTTGACTGGAGCCCTCCATTCCAGTGATAAATGGAGATGATTCTGCCAGAGAAATAGCCCTCCCCTCTTTTCTTATTTCGTTTGTTCTGTCGCCAATTGATTCTCGATTTCTCCCTTTTTTCTCCACCACCGTCCATCCCGTCGGTCCGAGATGAGGGTACAAGAACCAACATCGGTCCCGATGGTGGACAACATTCTTGCAGTTCGTACATCTCTCTCCTTCCCCTTTGTCGCTAGGGTTTTGTGATCCTGAGCTAGGGTTCGGAGTTAGTATGGCAAGAGCATGGTGGCCGTGTTCTTCGCCGAAGGCTTGTGGACAACCCATGACACTTTGCTTTGAATTGGGTTTGAGGTTTGTCTAACAATTACTGTTTATTGGTATTTCTGCGATTTTTGATTTGGTGAATTTTTGTTGTTTTTGTTGTTGGTTGTGAGCTTTTCTGGTATTGCAATTGGTATGAGATGGTTTTTGCGATTATTGATAAAAACAGATTTTTGTTGATTATTGGTGACAGCTGTGGGATTATGAGCTTTTCTGGTATTGCTATTGATATGAGATGGTTTTTGGAGTATTGATAAGAACAGATTTTTGATGATTATGACTACCAAGTTTGCTGGTAGAGATCGGAAGCTTGGAACTTTATCGGGTTATTGGGTATTGTTATTGTTATTGTTATTGTTATTGGGTTATTGGGTTATTGGGTATTGTTATCGGAATCTCAGAATCGCTCTGATACCATGTTGAAATTATGTTTATTGGAAGGAAAAATATTATTGAGGGAAGCTACACTTATTACAAGGTTCCTAGTCTATTTATACAACATTGTCTAACGGTAAAATTATTGTACCGTTGGATATATAATTCTATCTATGTCTACTGTTGCCTTTTTCTAAATAAACAAACGAGCTTATATTATGCTTGATCTAAGCCACTAGATCAATGATGAATGACTGAGATCGATCCCAGACTACATTATTTTTAACAGTGTGTCAGCTCATCTTCACCATGCTCGCAGACGAGCAGCCAAAATGGCACCAACAGCTTCATACTTTTTCGTTTTTACAAAAAGAATCATCAACATTCAGAAGGAAAAAATAAACAACATGACAGCATGGGAGTACAAGCAGAAACTAAATACAAGAATGAGAAAGAAAAAGAAGAAAGAAATTAAGAAAGCAACAAAGATAAGAAGAAAAGAAAACATGCTTTTAATTAATTGGTTCAAGCAATACTGAGGTTACTAGATCCTTGGTATCACTATCGGGCTTGCCATATCCATCGCCAAGTTGGAAAATACGGTGTGCCATGCGTGAGACATTGAGAGCAACATCATTGATGAACTTCTCGAAAGAAGAATGGCCTACGACTTCACCATTGAGCATTGTCCAGTTTTTCCAAATCAGTTCCTTTATTTCTTGGCGAGCAATAGATTCTGTGACACCTTTGTCACGCATAAAACATTGAATGGATTTGTCGGTATCCCCCCGCTCCATCTCGTCCTGACATTAAAATTGTGATGTGTAATGCAAGAAAATTGTCTGAAATGCGGTGTATAATACAATAAATTGTTTTCTTCTTTAATTTTCAGATGGTTTATGATCCTAATATTGACACCAAGACACACCAACCTCATTTTCAAAAATCTTTTCAGATGGGTAGGCAACAACATAAAATTCATTATTATGACCTTGCTCTATTCATATTATTGTAGTTTATGCACTTACAGTGGATGTTGCTAAGTCGTCAAAAAGCCGAAAAATCATGGATGAATATCGAACAATGTCAGGATAACCAGATGAGAACTGCTCCAGATCTTTGGCAGTAACATAATCGTTCATACAGTAGGCGTAGGAAAGAACTATGTGGCCTGAAATTGAGATCCATGAGTTCTCAAGGTATTCCTCCAATGTTGGTGCATATCCATTGTGATACCACCTTGCTTCCACTAAGTATGCTTTGCATAGATCCTTCCACTGCCAAATTGTTTCCAACAATAAATGTACAATAAAAACCAATAGATCACTGAATCAATGATTAATGCGAGTGTCTATATATATGCTTAGTCTGCCTTCAATTTCATTATATTTTTGGAGAATTTCACGTGTACCTCTAAATAATAATGAAATTCTGCATTACACCCTTGAAAATTCGTAATATCATATTTACCCTTCTAAATTGCAAAAAGTCACAAATTTGTTTCTTTCAAATTTATATAGTATCTATAAAGTATCTATATATCTCTATAGAAAGTAAATGTGATATTATGAATTCTAGAGGGGAAATATGTAATTTCAAGATTTTTGAGGGGCATACATGAAATTCCGTCTGATTTAATGATTGGATGACAATCAAATTATGCAGAAGGAAAAAACAGTGATAGGATTAATTACTTACCGCTTGCCTAAGATGCGGAATTACATAAAGCCCTTTCTCTTTCAAGATTTCATTACTCTGATCTTCGACGGTCTTAAAGAGAGCTTTAATACACATCTGAAAGTTTTCGGGAAGCTCCTTTGTAGCAGTGATATCCCATCTTCAAAAGAAAATGACAATTAGGAATTGAAAGAGCCTATATATTATTCAGAATGAATCAAAATACCTCAAGTAAATCACTTACTGCTCGATGGCATTAGTAAAGACCTCAAGTTCATCCAATGACCCATAAACATCATAGATATCATCAATTGTTGTAATCAGGCAGCTTGCTTGTGTCATTGCTATTCTATAACTTGAATGCTCTGGTTCAAAAGCAAAGCCTACGACCCAGATGTAGTTCTCAACCAGTCTGTCTCGAATAAATGGTAGTTTTTCATGAAGCCCCAAGTCAGCCCACCATCTGGACAAAAGATAAGTGAAAAAAAATTAAAAATACCAGTTCCTTTTTTTATTGAATTTATAATGTATTTATAATTGATAAGTACCTTGACACCTGCTTTAGTTCTTTCTTGTACAAGTTTTGAATTAAATTGAAATCCAAAACAGCCAGTTCACACAGTGCAGGTCTAATCTGCTCGTCCATCTTGTACTGCTCGATAAACCAACGAGTCTGATTTCTTTGCATCCTCCAATTCAGAGGTAGCTCCAGTGCATGGGCAACCTGTTCCTTTAGCCTTGAATTATCACCAATGGAGCTCTCCAAAAAATTTGTTAGGTGTTTGGTTGTAAAGTGTCGGGCCATCTCCAACGCCTTTTCTTCTTCTTTTGCAAGAAAAGAAGCCTCGTACAAACTGATTATCTCTTTAATGTCTGAATATTGCTTTGCTTTGCAGTTTCCATTTTCATCGAAGTAACTTTTGAATATATCTGCTCAAGGTTGAAAATATGTTTAAAATTGAAAGACTTTATTTCCATCTTAATTTTCTTAAAAATAAATAAAATATAGTAATATATGCAAAACCTCCAATCTTCTACGCGAAAAATATTGATTATTTTCACTACACCAAAGACCTGTTCTCCATATTTTGTAACTCTAAAAACAACTCATATAATGAAAAATAAGTATAGAAGGAAAAATCGGAATCGGTCTTTTGACCGTGGAATCGGAATCGGATGTATTGGTCGGAATCGGCCGAATCGGATCGGAAACTCGGACTTTTTTGCCAGAAGCTCGTTTTATACTAAAAATTAGGAAAACATTGATAAAAAATAATTTGTCAATAATTTCTATTTAGACAAATTATTATAATTAAATAATCCACTAATACAATATAATACAAGCATTATAACATATATACATGTATTGGATGAATTGGATATAGTACAAATTACAACATATATACATGTAGTTATATTTTCTAGTAACAAAATGTTATATGGTGTAGTGGTAGTTGTGTTGGATGGTATATAACGCTTTCCAGGTTCGAGTCACGCTCCGCACAAAAAAAAAATTGATTGGTGAGTATAGCGCGTTTCAGCCGAAATTTGGCTTGAATTGGACTGTTTCGACCGAAATTTGACTGAAATTGAACCATTTAGGCCGAAATTTGACTAGAATCAACACATACCGTGAAACTCGAACTAAAATCATATCGGTATTGTCTGATTCTGCGCCAGAAAGGCCGGTTTTTCCTTCTAAGAAAATAACTAACAACAAATTAATGTATTTCTACTATTATCTCAATGAAAACTATTGAAGGCATTCCGCCGCCTTTAAATTAAATAATTCATTTAAAGTTAAATCACTAATTGTCAAAGAGAAAGATACAATAGTTGACAACGAAATCTTGTCTTAGCTATATAAGGATAAAAAAATATACCTTCCTGTACACTAAATCCATGCATCCTCAATAGTCTGAAAAGAAGTGATACTTCATAAAGGTTATCAAGCATTGCAGATGGAGAAATCTGATCCATTGATTCATGGATGTTGGTAATCACACAGTTTATCTCTTCCTTGAAATGATATGCAACTCCGAGCTGTTGCAAGGCATCAAGAAGCTCTAATTTATCCCTGAGCAACTCTTCCTTGTATATCATTTCACTCACCTCTTTTTTTAGCTTGCATACTCTATCCATCTTTTTACCCTCCATGTACTAACACAGAAACAAACAGCTAATTAAGTTTCACGAACAGTTTATACTGATATGTATATGTTTATTTGCTTACATGTTTGTTTTCACAATTTAATGATTGGATGAAGTTATCATTCCATATGGTAGGTTGATAGTGTCCCGACCGTCGCTCGATCCCTGCAGATTGTAAATTTGCGTAAATACAGAACCTACGTGAAATCACTCTCATTTGTTTCTGGGGGACATGGATGAAAGCTGGATGTGCAAAGCATAGGGCCATTTATATATGCAAGGAGCTGTAATTAAATTGTAGGAGATACTTGTGGCTGTGTATATATAAATTACAGATTTACTACTTGCTAGACAACTCTTCCATTTATAGATATATATAGTATATAGTCTAATCACCTAACAACTCTCCTACACATGGTCCACCAAGATCATAGTAAACTTCACATGGCAGCTATAAAGAT
Organism: Carex cristatella; assembly: GCA_024447775.1. Lineage (NCBI taxonomy): Eukaryota > Viridiplantae > Streptophyta > Magnoliopsida > Poales > Cyperaceae > Carex > Carex cristatella. The sequence goes on from JAJHPF010000007.1 coordinate 4,784,429, forward strand.
TTGGTAAATCATTATTACCTTTTTTTCCACGTTGGCAATAGTAAACTTCATATGGCAGCAATAAAACAGAACTGTACGCACTAGTACAGAAAATGCTACTGACTACAGTAAAAAAATGAGCACATTTATAGATGATTGTAAACATTAAAATTGTGTATAATGTGCATAAATTTTCGGTCAAATTTTTGAAACAGTGTTTTCTTACTTTCAACACAGATTCAATGAAAATTTTGAATAAACGTGTATAATATGCAATGTATGTTTTGTGTTTATGTTCTAGTAACGTGTAATGATTAGACAGAATAGACGTCATTATTGTAGTTTTGGCACTATATATATCCAACTTTGCTGTCTTTCCGTACCTGTAGATATGACGTGGCAAATAGTAATTAATTTGATATATTGATTCTTGAGATTTCGAAAGTAGCACAGTATTTTAATGGCCAGTATCATAAAAAAAAGGGGGGGGGAATTTCATGTATATCTCTAAAAGTTTCAATATTACGTATTTATTCCTCTAAAATCAATAATTACATATTTATCCTTAAAAATTGTAGAAACTCACATATTTATCCAATCCATTATATTTAACATTAATTTTTTATATATTTCCATTTTACCCTTCTTCTATTTTTCTTTCTAAGGTCAGTATGTTAAAAAAATAGTATTAAAACGTACCAGTATCAATACATAGCCATACCAGTATTAGACCGTACTGTACCAGTACCACCATTGAATCGTACCAATACCAGAATTGAACCATACAGTAACAAATTACACTGAACAGATTAAAGGGCGCGACTCAACAGATTAAAGTTGCATTGAACCATACAGTAACAAATTGCATTGAACCATACAGTAACAATATTAATTTATATTTAAAATAAAGTTTAATGTTTAAAAAAATATTATTTAATTATTTTTTAGAGATATTTGATATATAATAGAGTTAGATTAGACAAATATGTGAGTTTCTATAATTTTTGAGGATAAATATGTAATTATTGATTTTGGAGGGATAAATATGTAATATTGAAACTTTTGAGGGATATACATGAAATTCCCCCCAAAAAAAAAATATGAATAACTTGTTTGAAAACCAGTTAAGAACAAAAGATTTGGTAAATGGTACTGACGGATGTCATGCACTGATGCACCTCAATTAATGTCATTGATTACCTTATTTTATTTTATTTTTTCACGTGGGGGCAATAGTAAACTTCACATGGCAACAATAAAGAGATTTTTTTTCATAAACCTTAAGTTAAAGAACTAACATGAGAACCATAAGGAGACTAGCTGAGTGGTCTAAATTGAGAAAATTTTGACACTTGTATATTTAAATTATCATATGTTATAATAATAAGATGAAGACTTATGTTACATTTATGTTATGATTTATAATAATATATACGCAAATATTACATTTAATTAAGTTATGATGGCATGAACAAGAAAAGAGTATTTTTTTTAAGCAAACTCCAAAGTCAATTTATAATTTTTTTAACAAAAAATATGGCAGCTAAAACTTAAAAAAAAAAGAAAGGTATCGAATAGTCTATTCAGTTCAGGGCCACTATTCGGTAGTCGGTACCCACAAGGTTTACATGGGAACCTTGTGGGTACCGACTACCGAACAAAATTTAAAGACCATATAGTTAGCCTATTTTCAGTATTTATAGTTTTTTTGTAAAAAAAAAAAAAAAAAAAATCACCATGTTTGTTTTTTATTTATGGTTTATAAAAAAAAAAATCTGAGTAAAAGAGGACCATACGTGCAATTAATTGATGTGATTACCTAACAAATCTCCTGGATCAGAATATATATATAAATGGTTTTCGTATATAATGATAGGGACCATGCACAGCATGTAATAAACAAGCCAGGAGCTCGCGGTACACGAGGACTGAGGAGTGTCGGTCGATCGGAGACTACTTTAGACAATGCCCCGCGTGGAGTCTGAGGACATTTTGTCTTCAATTACCAATTATCACTGGCACATAAAACACGATCATATAGGGATGCAAAAAAATTACATATTGACAGTGTGTAATTAATGAGAGAAGTCGTTTGCGTAAAAAAAAAACTCATACATATTCACTCTATCCAGTAGTACCAAACTGTGTACGAAAGTCACCAATATTTGTACACGATTTGTTAATACTGAACTTGCTTGACTTGAGATCTCCATACACGGTTAATAATTTACTATCCATGTATGTTTTGTATAAATATCCAAACACGGATTATATCAAAATCTGTGTTAGGTTCGCTCGTGCCATGATCAACTGAATATTTGAACTAGTTCAAATTTTGTTTGTATTGATTCAATTTGTATATACCTGTGTTTTGAGTAAAATTGCATTCTTATTTTATAAATGCATGTTATCAAATAGGGAGAGGGGGGTTGCCGAAGCCCATCGGACCAGAGTCTGTTCGATGGGTGGTTTCTACCGTCCGATCAACTTCAAAATCTGTGCACATGGATATTAAAGCAAACAGAACGGATATTAAAGTGATGTGCACAGATCTTAAAGTGAATCCGACGGTAGAAAACACCCATCGAACAGACTCTGGTCCGATGGGCATCGGACACCCTCCGCTCCCTATCAAATAACATCATTTCAAGAATTAACCTTTGGTATAGTGACAAAAGCACGTGGTCTCTATGTGGAAGGTAATGGATTCGAAATTTAAATGGAGAAATTTTTTTGTTATAACAATAAGGGTATTAAATAATTAAGTGGCTTAACTTCCAACTTTACTAAAAAAAAAAATCAAAGAACATAATTTCGACTATATATACCGGTAAAAAAAAGAACATAATTTCGCAAGCAATGTGTATGAAAATACTAACATATTGTATACAATTGCAAAACTATGTCTAATAAGCGAAGCATGTAGATTATAAAAAAAAAAAAAAAAAGACTGAAACACGTTTTTTTACACGTACGGTTAATAAAAACTGTGTATAGTCAAGAGTTGTATACATACAATTTCTACAATAGAATAGAATCATGTATGATTTTTGAAAACCATATATAGACAGCTGGTAAATACAAATTGTGTATGATACTTTTTATACACAGTTATATATATACGCAGGTCAGAGTCAATAATTATAAGATTAGATAAGGTCAAGCTAGGTCCTAGCTATATATATATCACTTTCCGGCCTATCTTCCAACTCAGCACAAATAATTGGACGAGGGGTTTTCCAACACAACTTGAGCTTGGTGGGGCCGGGTGGACCCGTCCGGCAATTATGAGGAAAAATTAATCACTGATCCTAGCAAGGGTAGGCCGGGTCGACGGGCAAAAATCCGGACCGGATCCATAATTTTAAATTCGGACCCGCTTGACCCGTACCCGTGCCCGGGTCGGTTTGAACCTGGACCGCCCGCACCCGTGCTTTAGGATTCGTGCAAAATTGAATTAGACCGCTTTGGGATTCGTACTGTGCATATATTTTTCTTTAAGATTCGTGCCAAGTTAAAAAGAATGGTCCAAATTGAATAATTTTGAAAAAATTTCCCACCGCCCGAGATAAAAAAACAGAAAAAAAGGAAAAAAAAAAAACGGTCCGGGTTTGACCCAGACCGGACCGCTGACCCGTACGGGCAAGGGTCCAAGGGCGAGCAAGGGTCCGGTTTCAAAAATAAAATCTGTCCTACCCGGACCGTGCTACCCATCTCGTGCCCATGGTAGAGTTACCCAGACATGCCCCCGCCTGAATTTGACCCGGTCTGGACCGCCCGATCCAGCAGCACAACATTAGTTGAAATACATCATATTTTGTATTGCTCATCGGACCTCACATTTTATAATTCGGTTTTCAAAATTTAAACTAGCAATTCTAAACTCTCAATGTGATATTTGTATGAAAATATGTTTGTAGACAAAATTTTATATTTTTGGAAAAAAAAATACTATTTTTCCAGATAAGTATAAAATTATTGTTTTTGAATGGTCCATGAACAAAGATTTTGTACTCATCTTAAAATATAATAAAATTAAAAAATATATAAAATTTGATGTCCAAATTTTTTTAATTTGAATATCATATTAAATAATTCGGATCAATAATTTAAATTTTAAAATAAGAAATAACGATATGAGGTACAATGGGATATGAGGCATTTTGAACCCTCCTCATCCAACGATACATAGAACATATAATGTAATTAATGAAACAAGCTTCACGGGCCATCCAATGAAGAAGAAAAAAAGAGAAGTATGGTTAAGTTATACCATAGATTTGTATAGTTGGGTTTTAGCAACCAAAAAAAAAAGACGGCCTAGAAGGAAATGAATTTTGGTCCGAGTTTATCTAAAGATGTCTCTTTGAAAAAAAAAATTATATATTGGGTAGGGACATTTTTTCGGTGCAAAACCATTATCTTTATAACAATAATAAAAGAATGATTCAAATGTCTTAATTTTTTATAATTTTTTTGTATTTTCATTTTTAAAATATTAATAACTTATAAATATTAAATTAAAACCATTAGATGTAATCTATAATATTTTTTTTCTATGTGCTCATTAAATATTATCACATTTCAATTTTATTTTCATGTCAATCAATAAGTTGAAAAATCAACATCTATAAATTATTCACATCAGTACATTTTATAAGTCATTGATGACAACAAAAATAAAATTAAAATATCGTATTTTTTTACACAAACATTAATATATAAGATGATGTAGATCATATCTAACGGTTTTATTTTGACTTTTAAATTTTGAGTTATTCAAGTTTTTAAAAATGAAAACATAATGGTTACACAAAAATGGAGGCACAAATAATAATAAGTGTTAATATCTCATTGAAAAAGTATTGTGTTCCAAGAAAACCAAGCGCTGGCCAAACAACTGACTTTTTTTTATTTTTAGAAAAAATATTAAATATATTTTTAAAGAACTAGAAAAGCCAAATATTTTTTATGTCATAGAAAACCAAGCGTTGGCCAAACAATCGTCTTCAGGATCTCCCAACGTGAGGAGCGGAGCTTCCTATGACAACTATAGGTAGAGAAGGGTTTCAAATACATCATATTTTGTATAGATCATTGTATACCACATTTTATAATTCTGTTTTCAAAATTGAAACTAGCAATTCTAAACTCTCAATGTGATATCCATATGAAAATATATTTATAGACAAAATTTTATATTTTTGAAAAAAAAATACTATTTTTTCAAATAAGTACAAAATTATTGTTTTTTAATGGTCGATGAACAAAGATTTTGTACCCATCTTAAAATATAATAAGATTAAAAAATATAAAATTTGATGTCCTGTCCATTTTTTTTTAATATGAATATCATATTAAACAATTCAGATCAATAATTTAAATTTTAAAATAATAATAACAATATGAGGTATAATGGAATATGAAGCATTTGAACCCTTCTCATCCAAATGCATAGAACATGTAATGTAATTAAATGTTTCAAGCTTCAAGGGCCATCCAATGAAGAAGAAAAAAAGAGAAGTATGGTTAAGTTATACCATAGATTTGTATAGTTGGGTTTTAGCAACAAATAAAAAAAAACACGGCCCAGAAGGAAATGAATTTTGGGCCGAGTTTATTTAAAGATGTCTCTTTGAAAAAAAAAATTATATTGGCAAGGACATTTTTTTCGGTGCAAAACCATTATCTTTATAACAATAATAAAAGGACGGCTTGAATGTCTTCATTTTTTATAATTTTATTGTACCTTCATTTTTTAAATATTAATAATATATAAATATTAAAATAAAATCGTTAAATGTAATCTATAATATTTTTCTATGTGCTCATAAAATATTATCACATTTCAATTTTATTTTCATGTGAATCAATAAGTTGAAATATCAACATCTAGAAATTATTCACATCAGTAAATTTTTATAAGCTATTGATAACAACAAAAACAAAATTAAATATCACATTTTGTTTTACAAATGCATTGATATATAAAATGGTGTAGATGAAATTATATCTAACGGTTTTATTTTGACTTTTAAATTTTGAGTTATTCAAGTTTTTAAAAATGAAAACATAATGGTTACACAAAAATGGAGGCACAAATAATAAGAAGTGTTAATCTCATTGAAAAAGTATTGTGTTCCAAGAAAACCAAGCGCTGGCTAAACAACTGAATTTTTTTATTTTTAGAAAAATATTAAATATATTTTTAAAGAACCAGAAAAGCCAAATATTTTTGATGTCATAGAACGAACCGCATAGGTAGCATCACTTATGCGGTTTCTCTCAGAATTTGATAAGAAAAAAATAAATCAAAATTGAGATATATTAGAAACCATAGAGAACTAGCTTGGCACTTTTATTCTGAAATTTTTTCCAGTTCTCTATTATTATTATTAACACTACATCTCCGCCTCGGCACCTCTCTCCTTTGTTTATTCGATGAAAATGAGAAAAAAAAATGTTATGGCAGTGCTTAATTGGTTTGTCTATCAGAAATTACATCTTATTTTACTTATGACTTTGATTAATCATATGCAATTTGAATTGTCTTGATCTTAGGATCATCTCTCTTTCTAAAGTAATCGCATTTCTTTATGATTTAAATTTCGATTTGGTTGATTGATCTGATTGATTGGAGTATATATATGGTGTAATTAGTTATAACAAAAATGTTAAATAAAAATAACATTATAACTTTAATTTTCTTTTTCTTTTCTTCTGTACTTGTTGGCAAGGTAGATTAACATGGACTTAGGTCATGTGAATATAATGATACTCCATCTCCATGTATATAAAATAGTACATTTAAAAGGTACTTAAACACATTTTTATAATATATAAAATAATTCATTTAATTTTTTCTGTTCTTCAAAAGGATGATCTTGACTTGATCATGACCTTTAATAGAAGTAATGCAATATTCATGTGAAAGCATTGTAAAAGCATTTTGTATTCATTGAAACATCATGTTTATACAAATTGAGATGAACAATATAAATGAAATTATAATTGAATATGCTGTGCCGGTAAAATAGATATGAAACAATAAAACCCAACAATTCTTAATTATATAAATATGGAACCATATTATTTCAAACTCAATGCTTTGTATAAGATAAACAATATAACTGTAATAATAATATTGAATATGTTGAACTAGTCTATTTATATGAAACATATCCAATGAATTTTAATTATAAAAATATGGAACTGTATTCTTTCAAATTAAATGCTTGTCGATCTTTAAGATATTAGAAACAATCAATTTAGATAAGAACAATTTCATGCCGTGTAAAAAGTTACTTGTCTTTCTCAAAATTAATTGTGCTCACTCGATCAAGTGTATACTTATCATTAACATATAATTGTTTCTTATTCTTTAAAATCATTATCGAGTGAGCACAAACAATAGCAGAGACCTCGAATTTTTTGCAAATACAAAAATTTTCCTTAAAATGTCTCTTGTACTAAAGTTCAAATATATTTCCAAATATATCTTGAACCTCATAAACCTTTGTAGATTTATCTAGTTGCAGTTTAAAAATACAAGTCAAATTTACATACTGTTTGACCTCGTATTGAAACCTATTCTATAGTATTTGTGTATAAAATATGAAACTACTCAAATTCTAAATCAAATATTAATACAGGTGACGTACTTTTGTCCTTATATATGATCCAGATAATGTTCTCTACCAAATCCTACTCAAACCAGATTCAAAATTGACAACAAATATTTCTGTTGCTTTAAATTTGAGATAATTATCAAAGAAGGCATTTGTAATCTCAACCTTTTAAATTTAATTTAAGATTGAATTTTCATCTGAAACTATTTTTATGGAATAGTTTGATGTATACAGAAACTTACATAATGTGGAGAAATTGCATATTGAGAATTTTCACTGTTATGAGAATTTTTTTATATAAAAATTTATATATAGTATGTTATCAAAAGTAAAATATAATGACTAATTTTATATATTTGTGTATTTTTTTTTTATCTTTTAAAATTGATCATATTTTTTAAAATTAAGTATAAAAAAATTTGTTAAATAAAAATGGATTATCGAGCATTATAGCTTAATTATCCTTATGCCGGTACGTAGAAACAATCAAAGTGTTTTATGAACTTTGGAGGTCATGTGAAAATGATTCATGTTAGAAAAGGAAAATATATACAGAGAGAGGTTGGTTTGTATCAAATCGATTGTTTCTGAGGTCCCGTGCAACTAAGTTATTTTTTAATTTTGAAAGTTCAAAAGGTTGATCCAAACCGTTAGATGTGATTTCTATATTAAAATATATTTAGAGATCAAATTTTATATTTTTTTTTTTAGAATTTTTTACTATTTATTAAACCACTTTGAAAATCGTTGATCCAACGGTGGCTTCTGATTTTACTGTTTTGTTAAGCCACTATTGAATCAGCGATTTTCAAAGTGACTTAATAAATATTAAAAAAATTTTAAAAAATATAAAATTTGATCATCAAGTATATTTTAATAAAGAGATTACATCTAATGATTTAGATCGACCGTTTGTATAATGATTAAATGGTTCAAATTTTAGGTATTCTCTACCGTCCAAGCAGAAATCTGATAATCAATCATATTATCATCATACAATATATGAAGCATCTTTCATGCATGAAAAATAAAAAAAATAAAGGTCATACATTTTTTTTTGATTGAAAATAAAAGTCATATAAAACGCCCCCAAGTGCTATGGAGGACTCAATCATTGGTATCTTTTATCTTGTTCGAACTAAAATAAACTAAAATTAAGTCAGAAAAATGTCGGAATGGTCTGCTGTTGGGTTACAGAGTGCCACTTGGTGTAACGAGTTATCACATTTGGGAATTAAGACATCAGAAAATCTTGCTATTGTAAATTTGTAGTGTATTCATATTATTATTTTTTTTTACCTTTTTCTCATCACCCGGTTGTTTTTTACCTTCCATAAAATTACATATTTATGTTTACACTTTATAAAATAATTTTCTCTTTGAAAGTAAATATATAAATATTTACACTTTAGAAAAATATTTAGTGTTTTGGTCAAGAAAAAAAAAAGCCTGCTATTAAACAATTCTCTAATTATTTTTGAAACATGAAAAATTCACAATAAAATTTCTCATACATGATTTACATCAATAAAATTAAAATAAATATCAAACAGTTCTTGGGTGATGTACATTTCTACTCGAGTTCAAATTTCCTCTTAATCACTGATGATATCATTCATTGTACATCAAGCTGTCATACCTCCACTACACAGTATCTAACACAGCTCGTTGCTCCAGAAAATCCAGATTCTCCAAAAGAATCAAACCTTTATCCTGTGACCAGTGACCAGTAGCTCACTAACGAGTCCATATTATCTGAAGTAACTCAAATTATGATTTCAATTATAAACCTTCGGATCAGAATCCGGTCTCCTTAATATTCGTGCCGAGACAGATCGAACGGTCCTAATCTAAACAAAAATTGTGTTACTTTAGCTAGGTGTATGAATTCAGTCAGCAAGTAGCTAACAAAGAGACAGAACTCCACACTCATCTCTAAACACTCTTCTCTCCTTCTCTCCTTCTCTCGTCTCCAATTACCACCGCTTGCCTTGGCAATGGCGAGTCAAGATCTCGTTCATCGATCAGGCACTGACGTAGAAGGCCAGACCAATCATGACCGTCTGATCGCTGTCACGGAGGTAGATGAGAAACACCCGAAGCGGTCGAAGCGTGTCGCTTCTCTCGACATCTTTCGTGGCCTCACTGTCGCTGTTAGTGCCTTTATTCTTGGTTTCTTTTGCTTTTAAGTCCTATAGGTATATTAGAGATGCCTTTTCAAAGGATTTCTTGTCAATTGGTTGATTATATGATATTTGAGTAGATATGTGACAAGTGATGATTCTCTGAATGTTTGCAGTGGCATGATGAATTTACTTAATATTATTCGGACAGTAGCTGAACTTACATATTCAAATTTGAGTCGATAAACATTTTATACTTTTAATAAAGAGTAAAATGGGTATTTTATAAATTTAGAATGAGTTTTAATATAAAAAAAAGGCAACGACTTCTATGGACATAAGGACCTATTTGTAAAATGAACATATTTTTATTTTCAAAGTTCAAACAGTCGATCCGAACCGTTCATCTTGTTCTCCATATTAATATGTGCTTGAAGACCAAATTTTATATTTTTCTGAATTTTTTTACTATTTATTAAGATGGGTACAAAATTCAATGGTCTGAATTTGATATTTTTTGTACCCATCTTCATAAATAGTAAAAAAATTCATAAAAATATAAAATTTGGTCTCCAAGCATATATTAATATGGAGAACAAGATGAACGGTTCGGATTGACTATTTGAACTTTGAAAATAAAAATATGTTCATTTTACAAATAGGTCCTTATGTCTATAGAAGACACTCTCTAAAAAAAATATGGGTAAATTTGTGAGGTTTTTTAGTTTAGAGGGGGGAAAGCGTAATTTTGAAATTTTAAAGGGGTATATGTGAAATTCTCTCAAATATATATGTATGTTTAAAAATTGGAATTTTTGCACACATCCCTTTAAAACTTAAATTAATAGGGACTTGATTGTTATTGCTAATTGTAGCTATTCAATTTGGCAAAATGTACAATTTCATGTGGGTTATGCGCATACACCTTGCTGAAGTAGCATTTAACACTTTGTGGTTTCAAATTAGATCTTCTCATTTGGGGGGGGGGAAATTATTGGTTGATTAGAGTATAAAAGATGAACAAATGAATCAAAGTTGACATATAAGATGAATAAAATGTGTTTTTAGTTGGTTTCTTCCTTTTGATTATTATCAGGTAATCACAGAATATGAAAATACCTGAAATCTGAAGTGTTTAACCAAATTGGTTCTGTTTTTATATATGTTATAAGAGAAACTTCTTTCACAATTCCTTGTTTAAAGTAAAACCCTAGAACAATAAATCTTATTATAAATTTGACTCCTCTGTTATCACAATATTATTGAGAAAAATGATGAAATAGCAAATTTAATGAAACACAATTTTGTATTTCTATTTATTCATTTGGCCTTTTAATTAGCCATTGGACCTAGTTGATATTTTTGGATAACTTGGTACCTGTGTACTGTTTTCTTTTCAATTTCTAGTAATATCAAAAAGAACAAATATTATAAACACTTGATTAAATCCTAGCCGCTTGATCAATGATGAACAACTCTGAGATCAATCTCTTGATTCCTTTTTAATTTCAGCTGATGATTTTGGTAGATGGAGCAGGGGGTGAGTGGCCGGTAATAGGCCATGCGCCATGGAACGGATGCAACCTTGCCGATTTTGTAATGCCATTCTTTCTCTTCATTGTCGGCATGGCTATTCCTCTCTCTCTCAAGGTTCTTGATTTTTCTCTTTTGTTGTAATTTTTGGGGGAGAGTTTCACATACACCCCTCAAAAAGTTTGAAATTAAGTATTTGTCTCTCTTAGATTCATAATATCATATTTAGCCTCCTAAATTTCAAAAACCCACAAATTTATCCATTTTATTGTCTTCTCTATTAAAACTCATTTTTAATTTATGAACTTCCCATTTTACCCTTTATTAGAAAAAGTAAAAAATATGTAGCATGTTTAAAAGAAGTGTCAATCTTATAATTAACCAGTTTTCGGAGGGCAAATGGGTCATTTTTCCTTTTTCTTCTAATTTCTTTTCTCATCTCTTATCTCCGGTGCAATGCTTTTGACACCCTCTGTTTATTTCCTGAAATTGGATTTGGGACTGATCTTGTAATGCAGCCCCTTTATAGCATAACTATTTCCCTTTTCATAAAAATGGTGTATAGAGAATACCAGACCGAGGCAAGGCTGTGAAACGAGTGGTCGTCAGAATGATTAAGTTGCTATTTTGGGGAATTCTCTTGCAAGGTTTGTGCTACTCACCTTCTCTCACACACTCAATGCATGTAGCCTAGGTGCCACTTGGTAAATTTTAGAGTGGTATGAAAACAAGTTTATGTTTTAAAATGAATTAGAATGGTATCTACTTTGCTTTTGAAATTCAAAACTAGGCTTACAGGATGGAAATGTATAGACCCAGTTAAGCTACATACTACCATATGCAATTTATGTTTATTTTGAGGGTATAGGAGGAAAATGAACACAGATGTTCCAAAAAAATAAGCAGTAATTGAAATGTATTTTCCTATTGCAAGCCTAAATTAAATCAATGTTGTAGAACCTACTCAATTCTTTATTTCTTCATTCTTTCAGAGGTCACATGCATTTGCAAAACTTTCATTATTTGTAATTTGAATATTAATAAATTAGCAATTTGAAAAGAACTATCTCTATTTCTATTTGACACTAGAAAATTATCTCCAGGTGGGTACTCACATGCTCCTGATGACCTAAGTTATGGAGTTGATATGAAGCATATTAGATGGTGTGGCATTTTACAGGTAATTCTTATCCATTGTTCTTATTATTTATGGGGAATTTCATGTATGCCCCTCAAAAATCTCAAAATTATGTTTTTCCCCCTCAAAATTATTTAGGGGGGAATACAAAATTTTGAGGTTTTTGAGGGGTATACATGAAATTGCCCCTATTATTTACATGTCTCCATAAGTGAACTCTTTGTGCTAATACTGTCCTTAAAATTGTATAGAGAATTGCTTTTGCATACTTAGTAGTGGCAATTTTGGAAATTGTAACCAAGGAAGCAAATCTTGAGGATAATTCAACTGCCGGTTTCTCAATATTTAAGCAATACTACCGGCAATGGTATAGAAAGTCTATCTTCTCCTTTTTTACATAAATATCATTATTACAGTGGTTTAGTGTATATGATATCAGTGAGGATATGGTACTATGCATATCACAAATTGGTCCATGCTACGGATTAATATTTTCATTTTTAAAGTCTAAATAATCGATCTGAACCATTCAACGTGATTTCATATAAAAATTTACATGCAGACTAAATTTTACATTTTATTTAGAATTTTGTACTATATTTCTAGATAGGTAAAATATCACTACTTTTGAATGGCCTAGAATCTTTAGATCAAGTTATTTTTTGCCTATCTAAAAAATAGCTAAAATTTTCTAAAAAATATAAAATTTGATCTTTAAAGTACATTTTCATATGGAGATCATGTTGAAAATAAAAAGAAATGTGCCTATCAGTAGTATGGAAAATAAAATATTGATCCATAGTATGGACCAATATGCGCTATGTATAGTACAGTAGCCTTACTCAATTAAAATTATTTTTATTTTTCTTTCAATAATGAAGATTATTTTGTAAGGTATAGAAACCCTTTCTCCACAAACACATATCCAACTTGTGTATACTTACCACTCATTAATATGGTAAACTTTTAAACTTAATTGACAACAGTGACACTTGGTGAATTAACTTTGACATCATAAGTTTGGCAGGATTGTTGCAGCTTGTATTTTTATAATCTACATGTCACTATTATATGGGACATATGTCCCTGATTGGGAATTTAGAGTGCAATATGATGATAGCCCTGACTATGGAAAGGTTTTCAAGGTAAATTTGCTCTTTTTACTGAATTTATGGTAACGACATTTGTTGTAAGTATTAGACATAGACAGTACTGGCAAATTTCTTAGCAAAATATATATGTCAAGAGTAAATGAAATAATAAGTCGTATGATTTCTCCATTATCCTCTTTTGACACGTAAAAAACCAAAATAATTTCATGTTGGATTGAAATATCTTGATTGATATATTATTTGTACCTTCTCAGACATTTTTGTTTAAAGAAACCATTAATAGAAGTGATAATCAACATGACCATTGAACATGTTTTGTACTGAGAAATTTCAAACAGAAATTGCTGTACTACGTCACGACTGTTTATGATCACTGCCCATTTTATAGGGATTGCTAAATTAGGGACTAAAGAATGATAATTATGTGGTATTCTTTATGAAACACTATGTAATTCACATACATGAATTGCCAATCTCTAATTTAAAGAGTTTCTACACATAGGTGATATGTGGTACAAGGGGAAAGTTAGATCAACCTTGTAATGCTGTAGGCTATATCGACCGCAAAATATTAGGGATTAATCATATGTATAAGCATCCTGCTTGGCACAGATCCAAGGTACCTTTCCTTTTTAATATTTTTTTCTTTCTGTTTCCTTTAATTATATGTCTTTGTAAAAACTTATATTTCATTCTGTTCTATTATGCCTCAAGCAAAAAAAAAAGAAAATTTACAACTGAAAACTCAAAACAGAAAAGCCAAAATATTCAGACACCTGTGTATTTCATTGCAACTTTACACTGTTTATTTCTATTAATCGAACAGCTGGTCAGAAGATTTATCAATTACTTAGGAGTGAGGCTACGGTACTATGCATAGCGCAGATTAGTCCGTAATATGGATAAATATCTTTTCAAAGTTTAAAAAGTCAATCTGAACTGTTCAACATAATCTCCATATGAAAATGTACTTGTTCAAATTTGTTTACATTATTTAGAATTTTTTTACTATTTTTTTAAAGTGATTTTCTACCTGTCTAAAAAAAATAGTAAAAATAGTAATAATTGTAAAAATTATAAAATTTGATCTACAAATACATTTTCCTATAGAGATTATGTTGAACGGTTCATATCGACTGTTTAAACTTTGAAAACAGAGATATAACATCATAGGACGGACCAATCCGCGCTATGCATAGTACGATAGCCTCAGTTTAAGGTATCTTAAGGTATCATATAACAGAATATCATGTTGTGATTATTGCCCCTTTTATACCTTTTCGTTATTTCTTATTATTTTTTTTTTATGAAAATGAGTAGCCATGCACTGAAGTCTCTCCCTATGAAGGCCCTTTTAAGGCTAACGCCCCAGCTTGGTGCCTCGCGCCATTTGAACCCGAAGGTATCTTAAGGTATCAATAACAGGATATTAATATTGTTGCGATTTACACTGTCTTTGTAAAATAAAAAAGAAGATAAGATAGTGATTGGCTCCTTTTGCTGTAGGCAAGGCACATCTTATCAAATATACTAGTAATCATATCCAAGAAATTATAATTGTAGAAAAAGAGAAAGAGAAAGTGGAACCCCAAATACCACCTACTCTATGTCTGGAATATTTATATGTTAAATATTTACGAGGAAAGTGACATGTCATCACCAGACATCACATGGGTACCATTTTTGCAAAATGTTGTTGTCGTATCAGTATTTGTTGATGTTGCTTTAGTATAATAAAGTGCTCATAGAAGGAGGAGGGGCTTTATCGCGTCAAGTTCAATAGTTTAGGGACTTTTCTCTCAATATTGTTCTTGTATATTCTTCTTCGGGGGGGGGCGGTGTTGTTATGTATACCCTCAAAAAATTTCAAAATTACGTATTTCTCCCTCTAATTCGTAATATCATATTTACCCTTCTAAATTCCAACAACTCACAAATTTACCCAATTTTTGACTTTTATATTAAAACTCACAAATAAGTAATTTTGAGATTCTGAGGGGTATACATGAAATTCCCTTTTCTTCTTTTAGTCCCCTTTTATTATAATGCTTCATTTACTTGCGCATAAATATTTTGATAGCTCGGTTTCTGCTATCTTGAGCACAATTATTGGAGTGCATTACGGACATGTTCTTGTGCACATTAAGGTATTTTTCTTTCACTACTTCAATAAAGAAAATAAAACAATATTTTCATTTTCATTTTTTCACTTAATTTATTTTTTTCCCAGACACACACGGACAGACTTAAACATTGGAGTTCCATGGGTGTTGCACTTCTTGTTCTTGGGTTTATTTTGCATTTTAGCCATGGTAAATTTTACAAATTCTCACTTTGTTAGGCTTCTTTATCAGGATTTTGCTTTCAAACGAAACTTTTTATCTTTTAACAACCATTAAGAAATATAAAGAGAAGTAAATGTTTATTAAATTAAGCCAACCATTAGATCAATTTGTTTGCAAGAAAAAGGGTTTTGTTAGAAACAGAGGCAAAATTTTACGCTTCTTTATAAAATGAACATATTCCTGTGAAATTAGTTTGGCAAGTAATCTAGAAATTTCCTGTGTAAATTAACTTATAGAAAACAACTAACATTTTTTTTTTCCGTGGCAGCAATTCCACTTAACAAACAACTATACTCCTTCAGCTATGTTTGTGTTACAGCTGGAGCTGCTGCACTTGTTTTTTGCTTGTTCTACTTCCTGGTATAAATTAAGTTTGCTACAAAATTTATATCAGTGAGGCTACGGTACTATGCATAGCTCACATTGGTCTGTACTTTGGATCACTATCTTCGTTTTTAAAGTTCAATCATTCGATTTGAATCATTCAACATGATTTCCATATGAATATATACTTGCTGGATAAGTTTTATATTTTTTAGAATTTTTTACTATTTTTTAGATAGATACAAAATCACTACTTTTGAATGGTCTAGAATATTTAGATAAAGTGATTTTCTACATATCTAAAAAAATAGTGAAAAGTTTTTAAAAATGTAAAATTTGATCTACAAGTACATTTACGTATGGTGATCACAAAGGGTCCAGGATCGACTATTTGAACTTCGTAAACATAAATGTAAATCCAAAGTATGAACTAATGTGCGCTATGCATAGTACCATAGCCTCGTTCTTTATTTCTCATTTATATTTTGAAAAGATAATTCAAAGTGTTTCTTTTGAATAATAGGTTGATATTGTTGGCATGCGTAATTTCTTTCTCCCTCTAGAATGGATAGGCATGAATGCCATGCTTGTCTACGTAATGGCAGCAGAAGGCATTTTCGAAGGATTTCTTAATGGATGGTATTATAAAAGCACAAATAACACACTGGTACTAAATTCTAATCCCAAGTTTCTAAAGTAATTTTTAAAAAGAATGAAATATTGTACTCATGCAATAAAATATACAGGGTAAAAGTACAAAGAATTTGGCTAGCATGCTATCTATAATATAAGAAATCCCGTGCTATCGCCTAAAAATCTATTGAATATGCTAAAATGACAAATTCAAACCGTTGAAACCATGCATTTACATGCAAAATAAAAAAATAATAATTCATAAATTATAAAGTGAAGCAGTCAAAAAATGAAGATTTATAAGTTACTTATAATACATTCATATTTTCATAATTTTTGGACTGCTTTACTTTATAATAAATCAATTTCAAAACTTGTAAATGCATCAATCATGAAGTAGATTGGTTTTAACGGTTTGAATTTGTCATTTGAAGCCTATATATACTATATATATTTGATTGTTGAGGACATAGCACACCAGCCAAACTCAAGTATAAAAGTTTTGATTTATCATATATTTGACATATTATTTTATTTGAAAGCTCCATAACTTAGCAATTAATTTTGATGGCAGGTTTATTGGGTAAGAAAACATGTATTTGTCAAAGTTTGGCATTCAAAAAAGGTAGGTATACTTCTCTATGTACTTTTTGCACAGATATTGCTTTGGGGGCTTGTGGCAGGAATTCTTCACCGTGTAGGTATTTACTGGAAACTGTGAAAAAAAAAAAATAGGTGTCAAAAGTTGTATACTTGTTTATTTAGTGAATATGCATATTTGTTTTATATTTCATTTGATTAAATTATGTAAAAGCTTGTAATTGTAAATGTGGGTAATGGTTCTTGTGTACACGTTTTTATTGAGATCAGTAAATGTTACTAGATTAAGTTATTGGTTGGTAAAAAAAGAAAAGTATGATTTCACAAATGAATAATTTTTCTTTTTTGAGAAATTTAGATATATGCCCATAGAGTGTTTTTAATTGATTTAATTAAAACAAATGCGTCTATTTATAATTTAGTTATATTTAGATGGGTAGATAATTAATTTTGAAGTTTTGATGGAGAAATATTTAATTGAAGATGTTATGATGGCATATATGTAAATTTCTCTAATTATTTTAACGAAAATTATAACAAAATCCATTTCAATTACACTTTTTATCTCCTCACTAACCTTGGTATTTTCTATTTATTTTTTTTATTTATTTTTAAAGCTTGGTAGTGACATTTTCTATTTATTTATCAAGGAACCGAAGTGTTCGATGAATCAGATCAAATTTGGCATAATGTTCAATCTGTTTTGTGCGAACAATTTATTTTAAAATCTTTGTGAATTTGAACATTTGTGCGAATCTTGATTCGGATCAAATAATTCTGATCGAGTATTCAGCAAAATTGAGTTTGATACCTATCGAATCGCTCCCTTTCGGGTTGATACCCATCAGAGTGCCACCTTTTCCATTTATCATGAATGGTTGTAGTGTTTTTATTTTTATTTTTTAAGGTGCAAAGCCATCTCAAGTCGAATTCAGATGTAGTGCAATAATATCTGAGTCGTCCATTCTAATCTAGTATGAATCTAGAAAAATGGACTCTTATATTTTAAATGGATCCTTCTAATTGTACCCACTTTTTACCCAAAAATTTGTACACACTTCTAATTTTAAATGGATCATTCTAATTTGACTGGCGGGAATACTGTAACAATATAACATAATATTGTAACAAACAATATCGAATGATGTAAAAGATGCGATTAATTTTTTTTAAAATTAAAAATTTGCAACTTCTAACATCTTTGTACTTTGTGTACTTTGTACTTTCAAACTTATTGTATTTTGACAATTAATGACAGTTAACTGTACACTAACTGTACTTGTTTTACTTAAAAAATTGCCAACTTGTATACTTTTCCCCTTCTAGATGTTTTTAATTTTTTTTTTCAAATTTTTGCTATCGTTCTAGAAGTTTTGATTATTAATTTTTTTTATTTTCTCATTTTTTCATTTTTAATTAAATAATCTATAAAGTTATAGATTCAAATTCATGAAATTGAATATGGTAAAAAATAGCTACGTAAACTGTAAAAATAACGACAAAATATATATTCAATGAATACTGTAACAATAAATTATGAAAACTATAACAATGAAGTATGAAAACTGTAATAATTAATATTACAGTAATGAAGTATGAAAACTGTAACAATTACGATCACAACTATAAGACATCAAAAATATCACAAATATTATAAACAAATATAACTTTTTCCAATAAACACTCTCCAGCAAACAACTTTACAAATTTTGTTCAAAATAAAAAACTTTGTCCACAAAACCTTAAAAGTTTTATAGCAAGAATCAAACGCTCCTTGAATATATCTTCCTGTAAAAAAATGACAAATCTTACAATTAAAACTAGAAATATTACAAAGAAAATAAAACTGCAAAAAAAATACTATACATCAATTAGTAAAAAATACTGTAACAACTGTAGACAAATAATGTAACAATATATCAATTTCTAAATCTTCATTCAAATTAATGTCCATTGTATGAAAACCTGTAACAGATCAATAGAAAACACTATAACAAATGCAAATTAATAATGTAACAATAGTAAAACAATGCTGTAAAAAATAGAAACTAATAATGTAACAGATTTCAACAAATACTGCAACAATTATAAACAAATACTGTGACAAATGTAAATCAATAATGTCCATTGTATTATAAAATGGGAAGATCAACAACAAATACTGTAACAAATGCAAACAAATACAGCAACAAATGAAAAACAATAATTTAACAAATGCAAGTCAATTAATGTAATAAATCTAAACCAATACTGTAAAACATTTAAACAAATACTATAAAAATATTAAACTAAAACTGTAAAAAAATATTAACGCAATAATTAAATCTAATAATGTAACGCAATATACATAACAAATACAAATAACTGAGGAATACTACACAATAGCTCAACCAAGCTGTAATAATCTATTCTAAATATTGTAACACTGAATCTAAATTTGTATAAAATTCAATTCAAAAAATGTTCATAATGAATATCAAAATCATAAAAATACACACTAAATCTAAATCTGGACTCTATCAATGAGATCTTAATTTTGAAATGCAATTGATACAAAAAATTCTTGAAAAACAAAAATTCAAATCTAATTTCGTATAATCAACAATAAACTACTGCAAAAATCCATAAAAAGAAGATCAAACAATAGCAAGATTATGGATTAGCAACTTACTAAATTCGCTGAACTCAGGTTAAACCTCCGATACTGTAACATAACGAATCCAATACTGTAATAAATGTCAACCACTACTATACATGTTTCACTTGTGTCTGTCATCTTCGATCTGAAATTTGTAATTTCAGATCTGGAATTTGTTCGATGGCATCAAGCGCTCGAGAGCAGAGAGGAGGTCCATCGAGAGAGAAGAGAAAAAGAAGAGAACGGAAGAGACTGGAAAAAATAATAATAATAATTGAGAAACTTGTTTATATCGAGGTTGTGGAGAGAGATGTGGCCAATCGTTTGGATAAAGCTTGGATCTATGGCTCCGGATCTCCTTGAAATGGCCTAGATCCATGGCTCCTTCGAGCTCGTGCGACTCGAAAGGATGCATATGACGTGAGGAAGAGGTGGAGAAGAGGTGGAGGAACCGAGATGGGAGGCGGCGGAGGCGGCCGAAGATGGGATGCGGGGGCGGCCGGAGATGGGAGGCAGAGGCGGCCGGAGAGAAAGCATCATGAAAGAAGGGAGCTAGGTTTGCCATTTGGGAAGAGCTTTGGTTTTGTGTGGATGCTAGAGAAAAAGTGAGATGAGGAAATGAGAGAATGTGAGAGATAGAAAGTTTTTTATAGCTAAAATGGTTAAGAAGCTTTATCCAAAATGTTAGGTAAAAACTGAATACAAAACATTGGGTACTAAAACCTTTTCTCATTTTAAATAGAAACCGAATTAATTTTGACTGGACTATAAATATTCTACGGAAAATTTACAAACTAACTTAATTTCTGAAAATTCTGAAAATAAATGAATTTCAGAAATAAAGTGGTCATTCCTAATATAATGGGTATTGAGAAAAAAATAATATAAATATGACATACCCATAATTCAAAATTAGTTTTACATGTCAGTGACTAGAAAAGAATTTTCAAATAGTGTGCTTGTTGGCAAAAGAACACAAATTTACATAGTATGGGAACTTAGGACATCACATGATGGATGCAATTATAATTGCTATTGTCAATCTATAATTGGTCACAAGTAAAACAAAATAAACTCATAAGATTATAAAAATCAGGATCAATTTATCAGGTCAATTTGGTACAACGAAATTCCTGAAAATTGAAAAACTATTACCAACCATTGTATATCATTATGGTTCAGTTGAGCTAATTTAGGTTTTCTGATGGCATGCTATCTTACCAGGACTTCAGTCCAAAGGAAAGTCAAACCAAGCCTTGGCCAAGGTAAACGCTGCCTAATTGTTAGTAGAACCATTCCTTGAAATAAAAGATGCTCACTGTTTTCTGTTATCAGTTACTGTTTCATAACTTAACAATCTTTTTCATTATGATGCTTTCTTCAGTCTGATTCTTGCACAAATGATAAAACTCATATTAGTGATGAAAATCTTATGAAAAACAAAATTTTAATATTTATAGGGACCCAGGTGTGATTTTTACATGTTCCTCTTGTCAGTTTGTTTTGTACAGATTTACCTATTAATGAAACACATCTAAATCAATCAATAAGCATATCTGTATAATGAACTAATGATCATTTGAGGCTTCTATGGCATCGTGTATGTGCCAAATTCCATTGCTGAGTACCCCAAAAGTTACTCTAAACCCACTGAAATTTTGCGTACAGATGTTTAAAATTACATCATCTACTACCCAACATTGCAAAGAGCATTATTTAAGAAATATTCTCTGAGATCAAAAGGTCACAATGACAGATCAAATTATAACATAAAAGCAAAGAGCATTACTTCTTTATACAAATATTATCAGTAAAGTTGGACACAAACAGCGGCAACCTACAACAAAAACTAGTCAAAAGTACACTAAAATTCTTCACACATCATTGCCTTACATTAAGCAACCCTTAAGTTCTTTGTACAACTATATACATATAGGCGAAAGCTAAACAACAGCATCAAACCCTAAGAATAATAAAAGAAAGGGAAAGAAATGTTTCCCTTTATACATATCTTAAGATGCATTGATGTCAGATATGGTTTAAAGTAGGCATAAACCAAGTAATGGCGTGTCCTTCAACGAAAGGGGTATAGATAAGTATTGTTTCACCATTCTCTATATCATACATATATATAACATGAACATCACATATACGATATGCCGTCTTATTTATGAAATAGATGCAGTTTCCTTTAAACCCAGCAAAATCACTCGCTCTGAGACAGAAACCACGACCGGTAGCAAGAGGAAAATCAAAGAACAATATTCGGTCTCCAATACTCCCAAGGTTTACCCAACAAGGATTCTTTTTTCCGTTGCCAAATTCGAGACGGTGAATATAAAATTTATAATATGTCCCCTTATCATCCCGATTATAACAAACACTCAAAATTTCTCCTTGAGACTCGACAAGGAAAGGACCTACAAAGAACATCTTGAACAATATTTCATATTTAGGAGGTTGTATGACATAGAGCTCTTTACGGCTACTAATATCTATAATTGTTGTAATCCATGTACAAATCTCAACCCTAAAAAACAAACCCTTCAAATAGTAACAGCGGTATTGAGCCTCGTCGTGTCCAGGTCCAATGATGTCCCACCTGTCATCACTGGGCTTACAATCAACCGATATATCATGATCAGAGACGAGCATATAGTCGCCAATTTGAAAACCCGGAGGATTAAACCAAGTAATATTGTTTGGAAAAAAATATGGCTCACAATCATGTATAACAGGGAGAGGAAACTCGCCATTAGTAAGGGGATTCACAAGAGACATGTTACCGCTTTTGCTAGTGATCATGTAACCACCAGCAGGTCTACAAAGCCTCCTGCCAGAGAAGCAGGGAGGTTTACGAATATTGTATACTTTCTTAAAAAAGATGGAGTAGAACTCCAGATTGGGTCCCCTGCTGAGCCCGATGATCCAAGGGAATTGATGGGGTAGGTCAGAGACGGAGGAAGAGAGACACCAAGGCTTACAAACTGCTCGGGATCGGACAAAATCACCGATCTCAGGAAGATTTTTCAGGATCAGCGGAAAAAGTTCAGGCGGAAGGTCCGCCCAGTTTCTTTCTATTTCAATTGCCTCCCTCTCCTTCATCATACTGTGACACCTTGTGAGGTATTCTTGATTTCACCTGTAGAATGCATCATCCATAAAAAGGTTTTTGTCAATAGTTGAACAGTTCTGTGATAGGCTAGTAAATTCTAGAATACTGGCATGGGCAAATATTTAAAAGTTTATAAAAAGGACAAGTTAACTGGTAAATCAGCATCAGTAATGAACTTCTTTATTGACACCTGTTTCACTTAATGAAATAGCTGTTCAATTCTGTGGCATTATGACATTCAGTGCAATATTAAAGCCCAGTCCATATAGCCCCCAATCCTTCTTGAAATTAATATAAAAATTTAGGAAGGCACTTGTTTGTACCAGTGTTGTAAAAAACGGCTGTTTAGGTCAATTAATCGGCTGATTAGTTGTTGGCGGCGACAAAACTGTCACGTATTTTTCTGACTACTCGGTTGATTATTCCCAATTATAGCTGATTATTACTCATTAATTGCTTGACGGTACCCTATCCGCCTGAAGAGTGCATACCATTATTTATAACACTGGTTTGTACAACCCATAGCGCCCAGATAGGCAAGAAACTTTGAAATACAACCCATAAATTAAGAAACAGTTCACCCATTCAATTTTGTACTTGTTTGTACCAGCTAAAAATCTTGAAAAAAATAACTGTAGAAAACATCAGTTATAGGGTTTTGTGTTGAGAACGGCTCAGCAAGAACCCAAAGAGACAGAAAGAAAGAGAGGAACAGAGGAAGGGAGAGGGAGAGGATCGGAACTGAAGCCATACCTTTTGCTGCAGTGGAGAGAGCGCGCCAGTGCTATAGTGAAGTGGGAGAGAGAGGAGCTTCAGAGAGGATCCCACTTTATGTTTTTAAGTTCTTTTTTTGTTTCTAATTACTTCTTGGAACGATGATTCATGATTCATGGGCCTTATAAGAAGAGGACGTAATCTACCTGGTCTTGTAAGAAGTTTATTATGGGCCTCAAGAATTTATCTACCTGGACTTGGGCCGTCATTTTAAGGCCTTGTAATTTCTGAAGTCTGTTATGAATTATTTGGTGCCATAAATGGGATAATTTATTTTTTTATATTTGTAATTTACAATTTTGAAAAATTGAATTTAAAGTACTGGTGTAAACGGATTCCGAATCATGAATAAATTTTAAAAAATTGAATTTAAATATTTTTTTATTTCTTTTCGTAGTTTACGCAGGTAAGCACCGCAGATGATACTCACGCAAACCCACAGTTGGTATCAGCTAGTTAGCTCAAGAGGGCGAATCATCTCAATTCGCATCCTCTGAGATATCGCAAACTTTGCGTGACTTTAGGTAAAATCTTAACCGTTTAAATAGTGATACACGAATCGTAAAGTACAAAAATACTGGCCCCCTGCACTATCTCCGAATAGGCACCGAACACGTCGGTCACGCAAAAATTGAGATATCTCATAGGCATTCGAATCATCTGACATATTCGGAGATAAGCGCAGGAGTCAGTATTATTTGATGTTTGAGATTCGTGCAGAACGTATTTGAACAGTCGAAATATTCCAAAAAGTCACGCAAAATATGAGATATCTCTGAGGATTTCTGTCTGTCTGATGTTGCATTTTGTTCTTGCACACTGAAAGCCCTTCTCATCCCCTTTCTAAAACCCTAGCTCCCGCAAAACCCTAGCTCGCCATGGGTGGATCTAGAAGAAAGTACAAGAAATCGCGAACGAAGGTCAAAGTAGGTCTCCCGAAGAGGAGACCGGGCGTCTTCAAGCCCGCCGTCGACATCCCCAAGGCGGCACTCCGCCTCCTCGCCGCCGGAGAATCCGCCGAGTGGGACGACAAGGGAAGCGTGGTTCAGAACTACAAGTCGTTCGGGGTGGTGTCGAACCCGAATTTGTTAGGTGTTCGTGCGAGAACGCCCCATCTGGTGCAGATTAATGAACTACAGGTCGTAGATCGGGAGAAACTGGAGGCTCCTGTGTTGGAGTTTGATCCAATTGACAGTGGATCCGATCTTGAAAACGATGGTCAGTACTTAGTATCTGTTATTTGATGATTACTCAGTTTAATTTTTGTTTTAGTAGAAACCATTATCTGAGAAAAATGGCTAAAGTCTAATTGGTTACTTTTTCTGCAAAAGCTTTCTATTTATTGTTTTGCAATTTAATTATTTAAGGGTTCTTATTGAAGAGGGTTTGTTTCGAAAAAGATTCGTCTGGTGTGGAAATAAATTAGGTTCATAATTGCTTATCCAAATTGACGCCAACCTAGCAACTGTATTGCTAGTTCTTGCATGAGTGAGGCTACGGTACTATGCATAGCGCACAACGGTCAATACTATGGATCCATATCTCTATTTGTGTAGTCCACACAGTATTGGAACAGCTCAACGTGATCTTCATATGAAAATGTACTTGATGTCAAATTTTACATTTTTTTAGAATTTTTTACTATGTAAATAGGTAGAAAATAACTTCATTGAAAGATTTTGTTGGACCATCAAAAAGTAGTGTTTTTCTACCTATTTAAAATAATAGTAAAAAAATTCTAAAAAATGTTAAATTTGGCCTCGAAGTACATTTTCATATAGAGACCATGTTCAATGGTTCAGATGGACTATTTAGACTTCAAAAATGAAGATTTGTATCCATAGTACTGACCGATGAGTAATATGCACAGTACCGTGGCTCACTTGTTCTTGCATATGTAATTGTTATGCACTGTTCCAAATTGAATTATACAGTATAAATGGGTGAACTTCCTTGCATCCTTCTTGAATTGTTATTATTAGTGAGATTTAACTTCTTTTTATAGATCTAAAATCTGCTCTTGGGAAGAAGAGGAGAGATGGTAAAACCATGCCATTGCTACCTCTAACAAAGATGCAACGTGTCCA
The DNA here is from genome assembly GCA_024447775.1 of Carex cristatella. NCBI lineage: Eukaryota > Viridiplantae > Streptophyta > Magnoliopsida > Poales > Cyperaceae > Carex > Carex cristatella. Next base: position 4,810,458 of record JAJHPF010000007.1, read on the forward strand.
CATTGGTAAATTAATTGAGAAATATGGAGATAACTACAAGGTAACCTGAACTTTCTTTTGTCAAAATTTTTATGAGTTATTATCAAAATCTCAACATTTGGAAGCATATTATGAAACTGGTAATATGCAGCTCTAAATGGAAGAGTTTATAATTGTTAACTGCAAGGTAACCTGTTTGGCAATATGCGTGGAATAGTGGAAAAGTGGAAAAGGGGGAAGAGGCTTCTATTTCAAACAATTCCAATCATGCTCGGAACATTTGGAATAGTGGAAGAGTGGAATTGAGCCAATTCCAACATGAGGAAAAGTCACTCATCCCCAATTTCACCTCTACCATGGAATAGTGGGATGTAATAAAGAAGGGCTAAAGTGAACAAGAGAAGGGTTTGACTGCACATTTCCACCCCAATTCCACCATTTCACTTTTTGTCTATTCCATTCAATTCCACTCACGTTCGGCTCCATACTTTTCCATCACAATTCCCCACTCTTCCTCTATTCCCTCACAATTCCTTGGTACCGAACAAGCCCTTTAAGAATAACCAAATTACCCTCTATTCCTTGTTTGTAGAACATAGATGAATGTAGCACGGAAATGTTTACCAAATAGGGGTTGCCTTCATAATATATTGTCATTGGAATTAGGAAATCAAGTTGATTATATACTGTGATATATTATGTTCATGTGAAATTACTCGACTAATGTAGTCATTAAATTGCAGGCAATGTCTATGGACACAAAGTTAAATCAAATGCAACATACAGTGGCAACATTGAAGAAACTATGTGATAGATATCACATAGCTGATGGGAAACACTACATCTCCACAAGTAAAATATTCTAATTATGCTTTTTTTTTTTTTACTAGCAGAGATGTATTTCTTAAATCGTTTCTTGAGCTACTATGAGGATACTTGTAATGACATTATATATGGAAACTTGTTCCAAATTTTTTGCAGAGAGTTGACCGAGTTGTGTTAATTGTTTGTAATTCTCTGTTGTTCAAGTTGGTTTGAAATTTTATATGTGAATTTGGGAGGAATTTATCAAATCCCCGATTAGAATTTTAAGTACCAGAAACCAATTGACCTAGGACTGAACAAGAGTTTATTTTGCTGCTGACAAATGGCATATGTCAATTTTGAGAGGTTGAATCAAAGTTTCATTTTTCCATTTTCCATTTTCTATTGTTTTCTTTCGTTTTCTTCTGCTCTTTGTCACATTTCTAAAACTATGCATGCATATATTATGTTATACTTTTTAATCTCCTTAAAGCAATAGATGTTGGTACAGGACGAGTTGTTGTGCACTATAACTGAATTTGTATCTTCTGCATTAACTCAAAAAAGAATATTTTCAATTAATGTATTTGGACCGTCTGATCTGCTTTAAGATTTGTTCGAACTAGATCCATACTAATATTAAAAAGGCCCCTTGAATTATAGGCTGTGGCCGGATTGTCTTTGTTTAAGACAAAATATGTTTAAAATCAGACGGCCAAGATGCTCTTTTGAGTTAATGCAAACGATGCGGACTCGCTTTAACAACATTTATTGAATATTTCTCTCCAAATTTGTGCCATTTTTTCCCTTCATGTAATTGGAATGCCAGTGATTTAGATAGAAACTTAAACACAATCATCAGTGCACACACAAAGTATCACTTCAATTATGTCCATTCCTATAAAAAAAAATTGAGCTTATGAAATAAAGTTGAAGTTTACAAGGAATTATGCTTTCAATATCCAACTATGTTTGTTAGGTTTAACTAAAATGCACTAGCTAGAATACACTAAGATGCAATTTAATTAAGAAATTACAATGCGCCATTATTTTTTAATTAGGAAATCTTAACATTAAGGAAATAATGCTTAGTAGAGCAAACTGTTTTACTGCTGTTTGCAGATGCAAGAACAAACAAAAGAACTGATAAGAATGCAAAGCTATTTGCACATTTACTATATGCACATATGATATCTATTCAATAGGTTACTGTAATACAAAGTATCTAAGCAAATAGGACAGTTCAAAGGTGAACTTGCCATTTTCTTGCACAAAGACAGGAATGTCGTCATAGAAATCTCTAAATTGCTACAATGTGAGGAGTTCAAATCGAGTGCGGTACCCTGCCATGTAGAATGAGATCTGAATCTTCCATTTTTACCTGGCACGAATCTTAAAGTGGACCCCTATAATTCAAATAGGCATTGCATTTTCGTTTGGAATGAAATGGAGAGGAAATCAGTGCAGTAAACTAGACAAATGTAAATGATTAAAAAGCACAAACAGTTGCATGCCAGATTTTGGTACATATATATCTCTCAATTTGTTAATACATTTATATAAGAAAAAATAAGCAGAAACTTGGATATTCCTTTTTTATCAGCCTGTAATGTGGATTTTTCTCTTTTTTTTTTTGCGACTTGCAAAGCTGGCCCGCAAAATGCTTTGCCCTCTTCTGGAGCCCGCAGAACACGCGTACTTGTTGGTATTTCGGCCATAATTTATGGGAAATTTTTTGAATTGCCACTGCAAAACTTGATAATTAGGAAATTGCCACCCCAAAACCTATAATTAGTTTTTTGCCATCCTAAAATGATAAAATTAGGAAATTTGCCATATTTATACATTTCTTATACCAATCTTATTAAAATGAGACAGAATTGGATTGTATAAAATCTGTATTTTCATAATTCCCAAAATACCCTCAATTCAACACTGCTCCATTTGTTCGTTCCTCTTTCTCTCTCTCTCCCGAGCGAAGCTCAATGTTTCCTCACTCTGTACAACTATGAACACAGTGCCCCTCCCAATCCCATGACCAAAGAAGTTGAATAGAAGTTTGTTTTATGTGAACCAGCCAATCAAGTCTCGAGATTTGCTCATCGTGCTTTCACGCAATTCTCCAATCTCTCTCAGGTCCTTATCTTCTCTGACGAATCCTTTCTCTCTCTCTCTCTCTCTCTCGTGCTCGCTCTCCCTCGCTATCTCTCTCTCTCCTTCTCATGCTCCATATGCCACTGTAGAGAGCGAATGGTTGCTTGTGGAGGCTGGGAATGGCGATTTTTAGTCGGTGCAATGAGATGAAACCGATATTTGTGGGGATCTACTCGATCCTAGCAACTGGAATCCTCCTCTCCATATTCTTCATCGCCACCAGTCTCTATTCCTCCGGCTACACCCCATTCTTCCCTTTCACCTTACCTTCTTCTTCCTCTTCATGTAAGAGATTTTTTTTCTTTTGATATGTATTTTTTTTTCTATTGAGCCTCCCTATTTAGCGGATGATGTTCACTCTCATCTGCATTTGGAATTAAATTGGTCTCCAACTGGAATTCAAATAATTGGATTGTTCAAACTAAAATTCAGTTAATTGGTCTCCAACTTGAATAGATCTATTTCCTATACTAGGGTTTAAGGGTTCCAGTGGGCTGATCATCTCCTCCGACCATGTCTTTGCTCAGGCGGCAAAAGCCATCCGACTCTGATAAGAACCGGGCACCTGTACCCGTACTGGTACAAGAGTCGGATGCCGACTCGACCAAGGGTAGCAAGGCAAGTCCGGTACCAGTACTGGATTCGGTACGGCGTGGCAAGACTAGGTGGTCTTGCCTCGATAGTTGTTGTTGGTGGATAGGCTTCGTGTGCTCGACTTGGTGGTTTCTTCTCTTCTTGTACAATTGCAAGAGAGGCGCAGGAGAACCTTTTGCGTTTAGGTGTTGAATTGAGGGTATTTTGGGAATTATGAAAATACAGATTTTATACAATCCAATTCTGTCTTATTTTAATAAAATTGGTATAATAAATGTATAAGTATGGCAAATTCTCTAATTTCATCATTTTAGGATGGCAAAAAACTAATTATAAGTTTTGGGTTGGCAATTCAAAAATTTTCCCTAATTTTATCATTTCAACTCGGGCTGAGATAGATTTAAAAATTTAGTGGAAAACTTATAAATATTTGTATGTTATGAGATAATAATTAATAAGTATTGTTATGTTATTATTTAATCCACTTTATTAAATTACTCGATTATGGTCATAGTAATATGTATTATAGTTGATTCATGGTCATGATATAGTTAACTTTGTTAATAGAATAATACATCTACTAAGGTGTACATAATTTTTTAACCTGACAAATTTTGTTGTCTTGTTTCAATACGTCAGCACACAAATCAGCTGATTCAAGTAGGCCACAGAAAATTAAATCATTCTCAATGACGCGTGCAATAACTACAGTTGAATTGTTTGTTGAAATGTTATTTTTTTTGACAGAAGCTCGTAGGTACATACAGTCTCTAAATAATTCTACTAGTTAGAATCGATTCTAAGACCTCCCACATGAAGACATATGTCTCAGCCACTGTGCTACATAGTGTTTGGCAATTGTTTGTTGAAATATCGATATCACATATTGTTGATATTGCAGAAGAGATAGGAGTAGGTCTGATGGGCATCAAACCTACTATTAGATTCAAGATCATCTATAACACTGTAAGATTAGCATTAAGTTCTGTGCGGATGGAAATTGAAACAGACATGTACAAATTTTAATATAGTTCGAATGGTCAGTACACTCATTGAACCAAAGTAAGTTTGATGGGCATATCAGACCTAGTCTGAATTCATTACGGAAACATATCACATGTTGATTTAAGTGTACCTGTCCTATGGGCCTCAGGAAAAGAGTGCATCTAATAGGTATCCGACTCAATTTTGAATCCGATGGACTCTGTTGCCATCTGATCCGCTTTAAGATATGTACACATTGCTTCATAAAACATAAATAAAATGTGTAATCCTATATCCAATATCAAACATAAAACTAAACATGACAAATAACATAAATAATATCAAACATCTTTTAAACAAACCAAACATATATAACAAAAAGATAAATACCAAACATCAAACAAACATTAAATGTAAGGATCCATATAACTGTCCCCCCAGCGTCATCCCCCCAATATCCCCCCACTAAAATCCAAAAATAGTTAGTTACCGAAAATTTGCTGTTTAATATTTCCTTTAGTATTTATCTTAAGACTTCCCTGTATTTACCATACACTGACATAGTATTTTACTTTGTTGATTGAAGTATTTAACTGTAGGGATCCAACAGTGAAAAATGCTATCCCCGCAAAAAATGAACAAATTTGTTGTTAGTGTCCCCGCATCCCCACACAAGCTCCCAAACAGATTGGCCCAAGGTTTACAACTTCATGGGCTGAACAAAAACTTAATAGTGGAAATTGAATTTAAATAGTCTGACCCAAAAAAATTGAAAGGGTGCAACTTATTTTTTTGAGATTCATACTACTGTTGATGGTGTGAGTTTGAAAGATTGTCTGTTCAGAGAGACGGAAGCAAACGAAACAAAGCCAACTTAGTTATAAAAGTTTAGTTTTTGTTTTACAGAAGTTAAATACATCTGAGAAGAGAAGTGAATAACAACAATGCATTATTTATAATTCTTAATACACCTAAACATATAACTCAAAAACCTAAAATATATCATCTCTGCAGTAGAAGTATTTATCCAAAAGCATAGAAGTATTTATCCAAAAACATATAACTCAAAAAACTAAAATATATCATCTTTACAGTAGAAACAATCAAGTATTTATCCAAAAACATAGTAGTATTTATGTTATAGCTTTTAAGTATTTAATGTTAAATCCCAATCATTAGAAAGCTCCCTCATTCTCTTGTCATCAGAATTCTTTCGTTAGCACAGTAGACATCTTCAAAAAAATGGAGAGATTAAACTCATCCATCTCCTCACCATTATCCTGTCTTTAGATCGATATCCATACTATTATTATAAAAAAAAAAAGAATATTAAAGTTTTTATTCAGTATTAATCAATAATAATCTAAGTATTTATCTGAAAGCATTGAAGTATTAATCTATGGTAAAATAAAATAGATAATCACTTTGGGTTATTTTGTTCGAGTCAATTGAAATTAAAATTAATTAATTTTGATGAAATGCTTCTTACGAATCAAAGTGAATGCACTTTCTCCAGATGCGGCCCTATTTTACGCATTTTTTGCTGACCTCCTACAAATGTCTCAGACATTTGGCTTGATCCAATCAAATGTGGAATGTGCCCGGTGCTGCTTCCACTACTGAATAGTATCATCATATAACTTCCTGGCCGCCTTCTTACACTTGTTGAAATTGTTTTGTATGCCTTTGTTCCCTATCCTAGAAAATGTCTTCCAAACCTCTATCAATATTTTTGTCCTCAGGAAACTTGTAGCACTTCTGCAGTGCATCATAAAAAAGTCGTAGTAGCTTGGAAAAAAGATACAAGTAATTAGACGTTTTTTAAAGAAGATTTTTCTCACCAAAAATTCATTCTTGAAGAGCAACTGAGTTTCTTCGGAAAAATCACTATATTGCCTGTACACGCCCGGATACATTTTACAGAAAATCTGTGAAATTATATTGACCTCCTCGGTCTCGCCTATACCTGCATTGAAAGATTTGCAAACACAAATAATTACCACCACTACAATCCATAATCCTCCATACACAAGCCCGAGTAGCAAAGACGAATCTTACCGATGTCTGATCCGAGAACCACTAGTCTCTGACTCTCATCCAGCACTGGAATATGTGTGTTCCTGCCACGCACTCCAAAACTAGAAGATCCCTCCTTTTCCTTTGCCTTTCTGCTCAGCATACCTGCAATAATCATAAGCTACAGTAATTATTTATCAAAAATCATAGGCATTCTAACTGCAATAATAGATGGTATGATTTAGATTAAAATAAGTTTAATTTGTGCAACAGGAAATGCAAAAATAGAAAACAAATGCATGTCTCTGATGTTATTATGGTTATAAATTTCTCATGGCGTGTGAAATGAACTTAGAAGATGATTATTTGCATATGGAGGTGAACATACAATCATTGATTTTTAATGAATCATTCATTCAATTTTTATAGACAACATTCAAATCATACAACTGACGCATGAAGAGATTTTTAAGGAATCTTGTCAAGCAAAAACTAAACTAGCACACAAGAAGCAATACAATACAAACATATATAGCTAAAATGTAATCCATAATATTTACAATAATTCAAATTAGTAGCGGTCAGATCCTTTTCTGATAGAGCCAGATGCCTTGTATTTATTTTGGATCTGGACACATGAGATTCAGTTTTTCGAAGCAGAAAAGTAATGAGAATATTCATACCTGATTAGGATATACGAAACGTCCGACACTAAAGCTTGAATCCAAATTTGGCCAACAAATGAAAGCTTCCTTGGACAAAATTGACGAGCAATTGTCGATGACACTGGGATCCTCATCGATAGAAGATTACTGGATCATCACGAGAAAATTGAGACTGTACATTTCATATCGGACAGCCGGGATACTCTTGACCAGATGGCCATTTTTAGTTGTCTGTTTTATGAAGTTATCATTTAGAAACAATCCCAGGGGTTCAATCTAAAAATAATGAACCATATTAAACAATACTTTATGATTGGAGAAGACAAGACAATTCTGGCCGATACAATATCTAAAGAAGAAATATAGAACAATCCAGGAAAAGCTTTCCTTGATGAACACTTATTCTTTTTAAAATAATAACAACAAGGAATATTTTATTCAACTTGAAGTAGTTAATCTTCTCTAAATATTTGCCAAATTTATTAAAATAAAAATAAATACATTAATATGATTGTAATTACCTGGTATGCATTGTATAATATTTAAGAGTGCATTATGCACTAGTCCTTAATATTTTTTATTGATGGTTTAAACAGCTAGTATGTAATATATATAATTGACAATTCTACAACAATTAGGTATGAATTTATTAAAAAAAATGAAATATAAGTTTGGAATTTGAAACGGTTGTCTAAACTACAATTATCAAGGACAGATTTGTACCTTTTTCTGGTATTAAGATAGTGGTCACAGGGGAGGAGTTGAAGAGAAGAAATTTTGAAAATAGGATGACCATGCATATAAGTATGTAACCCTGCATATTAATATAATATATGTTATTTTGCCATTATTAAGTTTGGAAGGTCACAACGGTTGTCTAAACTACAATTAACAAGCACAGATTTTGAACTTCTTTTTTTGGTGTTAAGAGAGTAATATAAATCCTAAACAAATCAGAAAGTAATATAAATCCTATACCTAATAGCTTAAATAATATTTCTACACTGGTCCTCTACTTTTACAAATAAACAGATCCAATACAGTTTTACAATCAACTTATTTAAATATACAAGAAAAACTATTTGCTGAATTTGATTGTTGGATAGAAGAAATCAAGAATTAAAGTAATAATCAGGGAATCAAAACCTGATTGTTAGATAGAAGAAATCAAGAATATAAGGTAATAATCAGGGATAGAAAGCCTGATTGAGAAACAAGCCACCAAACAAACTTGACTACAATTAAATTGTATATTAAACTGACGCGGTGCGCATTGAAGAAATATCCAATTCAGATTCCAACATAAACGATAGCCACACCAGATCTAGTCCGATCAATGAATTGAATATACAACTTGAAATTTGATCCCACATTATGGCATGGGTGGTCTTCTAAGAAACAATAAAAGATGGCATGGTCTTCTAAACAATTAATTAGTTTTAATTACTTTGACTGCATAGGTTTTTGTTAAGAGTTATGTCTTTCTTGATTTACTAAAATTAGCATTAATACCATTTTATGTTTTGTTTACTATAAATATGTAAGAGGGCTGTTGTTGGAGAGCTAGTGAATTTGATATATGAATTTTGTGTTGAGTTAGTTTAAGTTTTATCCCGAGTTTCATTATTTTCTCATTTTTACTAATTAACCGACTACATGAGCTTAACGGGCAAGATCGTATCGGGACCACTTTGCGTCATAAACCCTCAAATTTAATCAAATCAGAGATTGTAATGCAAACAAAAGTATCAACTACTTGATTCAGAGAGAGAGAGAGAGAGAGAGAGAGGAGACTTACCTTGATTGAGGGAGAGAGAACGGACTTGTGGAGGTTTTGAGATGCTCAATGCTTAGAGGCTTAGAGCAACAGTTGCAGTCTGTACCAGATTGAACACAGAAGGTAGAACTAGGGGAGAGGGAGAGATAGGAGAGTAAGAAATCACCGGTCGCAGAGGAGAGGGGTGGCGCGTGACACGGGAGGGTTTTGGGTCTGGCGTGCGAAATTTTGTTTTGTTTTTTTAAAATAAAATATTTAGCAATCGGTATTGTCAGCGGTAACTAATAATATTGTTATCCTGACTTCCCATTATTTTCTTTTTGGGAAAAAAGACCTTCAGCGACCCGTGACTGCAGTGGTCGCTGCTGACCAAAATTATCGTAGTTAAACATGAAAAGAGCTACAACTCAGCAAATGTTCTCACCAGATTGACCATATCAGAGTTATGTGAGAACTTCGGTTGCAGCTGTCAGGATATAGTATTGGAGCACAAGAAAGCAGCACAAATGTTATGGTCTCTGGTCCAGAAAAGTAAAAAAAAAATTAATACTACTAATGACTCCAAGTAAAATTCAATATTCTCAAGAATATATATTTCAAATCTAAAATAATAATTTTTGAATAAATTATATGTAAATTGGTAGTGTTTCTTTTTTTGTGGTCAATATAACTGGGGAAAATCTGCAGAATTCATTAGAAATCAAAATAGTGCTTGGTAGCTATCTGGTACACTATTACAGAACATAGATGAAGCAATGCGGCATCACTATTAGCACAAAATGGCGCAAAATATATAACAAGAAAAGCTATATTTTTAGAAGAGATATATATTGTGAATAATAACGGTAATCCCACAGAACATATATATATAGAATTATATTGCAATAATATTATATGCACGATAAATATTTATCACTACACGTGCATAGAATATGTGAATCCTAGTAAAGCATAAAACCATTCAAATATAAAATATTAAAATAAATCATCATGCTCTAAGTCTAAATTCTAACTGCCAACATAAACTAATCTTCAAGCATAAAGCTACTACGTACCATAATTCATGAAGCAGTTCGTTATTCACTTCTAGATACTATTCACCACCTCTTGCATTGTTGGACGGAGTGATGGGTTGTTATTCAAGCATTGAAATCCAATCTGAATCATTTTGATAATTTCATTAATAACTTGTCCTTTTGGTGGCTCAATACATTGGTCAAGTATATCTTGGAGTATGATTTCCTCTTTGTCGAAAGCTGGTGTATTGATCATATCTCCTGGGTGCTTTCCCATAAACAACTCCAACACGATTACTCCAAAGCTATATACGTCACATTTCTCAGTCATCCTCATAGTATAGGCTAGTTCTGCACAAATAAAAAGAAAAGTCAGATTGCAATTATTTACACTTTTTTTTGATAAAAGTATGGTGATGGAATTTGAAAAAAAAAAAACAATAATAGGGTGGTAAAATATACAATACCTGGTGCTATGTAACCATAGGTTCCAACAATCATGCTCCAATTGGAAGACTCTGGCTTGAGAAATTTGGCAGTGCCAAAATCAGAGATACATGCTGTAAACTCAGAATCGAGCAAGATGTTTTTACTAGTTAAATCCCGATGTACTATTGGAGGATAGCAATCATGATGCAAATGTGAGAGAGCGCATGCAACATCTCTCAATATGGCGTTCCTTTTTGGCCAATCCAATTCTTTTACTGCCTCACTATTGAGAATATTATGTAAATCCCTGTTCTCATAATATTTATAAACAAGAAATTTATTTTGAGGTGAGGAACAATAACCAAATAATTTAGCAATATTACGGTGTCGAATTTCGGTCATGGCGCAAATTTCTCTTTGGAATACTTCAACATCTAGTGAAGATTCACCACCTGATAATTGGATTTTCTTTACAGCTACAGTGAAGTTGTCTGGCGCTAAAATCGCCTTGTAAACTCTTGCATGGCCTCCACTTCCAATGCAGTATTTCTCATCAAAATTCTCTGTGGCCCTTATAATTTCCTCATATGCATCTCTTCCATCAAAATTCCACACGGAAAAAATTTCTCCTCTACCTAGATTGCCAATGTGCTCTAGTTTTGCTTTTCTCTTTTTTGAGTAATGTAGGTAAAGTAGCCAAAGTAAGAAAGTGGTTAGTAAAGCAGCACAACAAGTTAGAGTTGTAATCAACTTAACCATTCGTTGTCTAGTTGAGCCATTCTTATCTTCAATAAATTCATCACATAAGGGCAAACCTTGAATAGTGCCACATAGATTTTTATTGTGTATAAACCATTGTTCTGGGCCATTATGAAAAAATTTTATATCAGGCACCGGACCCTCCAATTGATTGTATGACAAATCAAAAGTTGACAAACTTAACATGTTGCGCAATGAAAATGGAATTTGACCGGTTAGATTATTGTGAGAGAGATTAAGTTGCTGCAACATGGTTAACTGTGCGAGTGTTATTGGTATTTCTCCGGTAAAAAAATTTGAGCTTAAATCTAGGAGGTCCAATAAGTGTACTAAGTTTCCAAAATGAGATGAAATTTTTCCAGTCAACCTATTATTGCTGAGATTTAATAATTCAAGGTCAAGACAATTGCATATTTCCTCTGGCACACTTGTCAGACTATTGGATGATATATCAAGTTTTGTTAAAGCGAGTAACATTCCCAACTCTTTCGGTACACTTCCTATGAAATTGTTGTGACTTAAATTTAGTTCAACCAATCTTTTTAATCTACCAAGTTCAGCCGGTATAACCCCTGATAGGGAATTTGATGATAGATGAAGATCTACTAACCCATGTAAGCCACCAATATTGGGTGGTATGACCCCACCAATTTTATTTCCTGATATGTCTAGATATAATAAGTTCTGACATTGGGCCCAAGTGGATGAAATCTTTCCTGAAAGTTGATTGAAGCTCAAATCCATGTAATATAGATTCTCATAAACTCCAAATTGTTTAGATATGTCTCCATGAAATAGATTTCTTTGTAGAGTAACTCGTTTTAAACTACTACAATTTTTCAAACTACTAGGAATTGGGCCTTCGAATTTGTTATCATGCAAAACAATGTTCTCGAGAACTCGCCCTCTGCACAAATCGGCAGGTACAAGTCCACTTAAAAAGTTATTTGCTAGTTCCAGACCTATCAAATGTTTAAATCTGCCAATTTTAGGAGGGATAGATCCGGAGAGCTTATTATAAACAAGATATAGATAGACAATATTGGTTAAGTTTTCCAAAGTAATAGGAATTTGTCCATTCAGGAAGTTTTCTGATAGTACCAAATGAGTCAATTTTGTAAGTCTGCCAATTTCAGGAGGGATTGATCCAGAGAGTTTATTATTCCAAAGATAAAGAGTGGTCATATTACTTATGTTTCCTATAGACCTAGGAATGTCTCCACTCAAAAAATTATTTGACATGTCCATATATGTCAAATCTGTAAGTCTTCCAATTTCGACAGGGATTGGTCCGGAAAGATTATTATTCTCAAGATAAAGACTGGCCATGTTACTTAGGTTTCCAATAGAGGTAGGAATTTCTCCACTCAAAAAGTTAGTTGACAGTGCCAAATTTGTCAAATGTGTAAGTCTGTCAATTTCAGGAGGGATTGATCCGGAGAGTTTATTATTCCAAAGATAAAGAGTAATCATATTACTTAGGTTTCCTATAGAGCTAGGAATTTCTCCACTCAAAAAATTATTTGACAGTTCCATATATGTCAAATGTGTAAGTCTTCCAATTTCGACAGGGATTGGTCCGGAAAGATTATTATTCTCAAGATAAAGGCTGGCCATGTTACTTAGGTTTCCTAGAGAGGTAGGAATTTCTCCAATCAAAAAGTTAGTTGACAGTGCCAAATTTGTCAAATGTGTAAGTCTGTCAATTTCTATAGGGATCGATCCAGAGAGCTTGTTATTGTAAAGATAAAGAGTGGTCATATTTCTTAAATTTTCTAGAGATGTAGGAATTTCTCCACTCAACAAGTTAGTTGACAAGTCCATATATTTCAAATGTGTAAGTCTTCCAATTTCAACAGGGATTGGTCCAGAAAGATTATTATTCTCAAGATAAAGATTGACCATATTTCTTAGGTTTCCTATAGAGGTAGGAATTTCTCCATTCAGAAAGTTTTCTGCTAGATACAAATCCGTCAAATGTGTAAGTCTGCCAATTTCGGGGGGGATAGATCCGGAGAGTGTATTATTCCAAAGAGAGAGAGTGGTCATATTACTTAGGTTTCCTATAGAAGTTGGAATTTTTCCACTCAAAAAGTTAATTGACAGATCCAAATATGTCAAATGTGTAAGTCTATCAATTTCTATAGGGATCGATCCGGAGAGTTTGTTATTGTAAAGATAAAGAGTGGTCAAATTTCTTAAATTTCCTAGAGAGGTAGGAATTTCTCCACTCAACAAGTTAGTTGATAGGTCCATATATGTTAAATGTTTAAGTCTTCCAATTTCGACCGGAATTGGTCCGGAAAGATTATTATTTTTAAGATAAAGACTGACCATATTACTTAGGTTTTCTATAATGCTGGGAATTTCTCCACTCAAAAAGTTAGTTGACAGTGACAAATCTGTCAAATGTGTAAGTTTGCCAATTTCAGGAGGGATTGGTCCAGAAAGTTTATTATTCCAAAGATAAAGAGTGATCATATTACTTAGGTTTCCTATGGAGACAGGGATTTCTCCAGTTAGAAAGTTAGTTGACAGATCCAAATATGTCAAATGTGTAAGTCTGCCAATTTTAGGAGGGATTGCTCCAGACAGACTATTATTTGACAGGTCCATATATCTCAAATGTGTAAGTCTTCCAATTTCGACAGGAATTGGTCCGGAAAGATTATTATTCTCAAGATAAAGACTGGCCATATTACTTAGGTTTCCTATAGAGATAGGAATTTCTCCACTCAAAAAGTTAGTTGATAGCGCCAAATTTGTCAAATGTGTAAGTCTGCCAATTTCAGAAGGGATTGGTCCAGAAAGTTTATTATTCCAAAGATAAAGAGTGGTCATATTACTTAGGTTTCCTATGGAGACAGGGATTTCTCCAGTTAGAAAGTTAGTTGACAGATCCAAATATGTCAAATGTGTAAGTCTGCCAATTTCATAAGGGATCGATCCAGAGAGCTTATTACCGCAAAGATACATAAATTTTATGTTCGTCAACGTTCCCATGCAAGACGGGATCAAATTTCTGAGAACATTATCACATAGATCAAGATTGGTGAGTTTTGAGAAGAGACATATTGATGAAGGAATTACTCCGCTGAATTTATTATCACTGAGATTAAAAGTTCTAATGGATGGAAGACCAGAGAAATTTAGAGCATCTAATTTCCCAACTAGACCTTTTTTCGAAAGAAAGATTTTAGTAATGACTTGCCTTCTTTTATTTGTGTCGCGGCAAGTGATTCCCGTCCAGTTGCATGGGTGGACATCCAGATTCCAAGATGAAAGTGGCTGTTGAGATTGGAGAGTTGATTTCCATTGAAGAAGAGCTTGTGCTTGAGATGTGAGAGAAGATTGAACTACAGGGAGTAGAAACAGTGTAAGGAACAAGAGAATGCTCTTCATTATTGCTGGTAAAATGCTAATAGCTCAAGTTAAAGCTAAAATAAATCAGAGTTGGCCCTCTTATAAACTCACAAGTGAGACTATCTAGTCTGTGGATAGCGGAGTCAATAGATCTAGACGTGCTACCTACCTGTCATCTGTCATCTATGATTTAATCATGCTGAATTTTCATTCAATGATCAATAACGCAATAGTCACGGTCAGTTGGTTAAGGCTGGGTTCGGTGGGAAATAAGAAGCCTTCATTTCATGGAAGACTTCATTCTGGCATAGGAGTTAGGTGAAATAGAGCTATGTAGTATTGAAGGAGTATTTTTCTTTTTTTATAAGCGGTTGTATGTAAAAGTTTTAGTCAATTAAACGGGGATTTTTTGCCTTTTTAAAAAAAAAATGGAAGACTTCATTGGAGGTGTCATTGACCGTAGAAAGCAACTCGTTTGGAGCTGTCCATTGATATTTTGTTATCAAATGTTAAATAAAACAAGTAGGATTAAAAAAAATCTTGACACATTCAATAATTATTATTATATTACTAATCCTATCCAAACTTTTGCCAACCCTTATTAGCATGTACGTATACTATACCTGCCAAGAAAAAAAGTTCGTGTACTATATATAAATGTTTGGGTTTCATACAGAATTGTGCCATCACTATTTCGGAACTATGGAAGATTCGTGATTTTCAGAAATTTTGTATATTGCAAAGATAAATTTAACATATGCATACTACCGTTATATAAATAAAAATGTATACAGTTTTTGATCTTGTTATTTAATAAATAGCAATTACTTATTTAACATATTTAATTTGGCTCCAGTAACGCCACCTATGAATGTAATATGAGCGGACTCAATTCATTTGCTACATTAATAATAGACCAAGTGCGCCAATTAACTATCACCAACTTCCACCACCTCTGCTGTTGCAAAGGCATTTGGAGCCCACATTTTAGCTCCAAATGTATAGAATGCTTTGGAGAGCATCATGTCTGGTATTGCGGCTCTGTCATCGGAGACCCCATTTCTGCTCTGTTAAGTGTCAGCCCCTCTGTATTACGGGAAACCAAAACGCATATTTGCAAATAAGATTCAACTCCATATCTGAAAAATTTCAGAAGACTAACTTCCAAAAGAAAAAAAGTTTTGCCATAAAAGGACAACCTCGTTAATCACATTAAAGCTCAAAAATTTACTGAGAATGTGCCAAATTGGTCTGAATTCTGATCACATGGTCCAGATTTAAACTCAAAATTTGATTTACTTTAGGAGATCTGGATCCCGTTAAACCACGGTGTGGAGTCCACCCCTCATGAAGGCCAACACTTCTATCAAAATCTAACATATAATTTTTTTTAATATTACACTTTGTGCATCTCTATCCCCAAATATTAATTAAAGGATGGTTGATCTTAAATAAGTTTCACATTATCTAATAAATTGCTTGACAGGGTTTTTGGCGAGGAGAGGAAAGAAGCCGAAAGCGAGAAAAATAAATTGCTGGATACTTGAGAGCAACGATGGGTTGGGGGAAGAGGAATGGGCTTTATTGGGCTAATTACACGGGCTTAATAATATAAAACTTTCTGAAATAACATCTATATTGAAATAAAGGAGGGTTCAAATGCATCTAAATTTCTATGCTCCCGTTTGCTTCTAATTCTTTATCTCCTTCATTTTCATTTTTAAAGTCCGAATAGTCGATCCGAACTATTCAACATTGTCTTCATAATAAAATATGACTGGAGACCAAATTTTAGATTTTTTTTACTATTTTTTAAGATAGCTACAAAATCATTGTTTTAAGGAGATTCTAGACCATCCGATAAAATAATTTTGTACCTATCTTAAAAAATAGTAAAAAATTCTAAATATATAAAATTTGGTCTCCAAGCATATTTTATTATGAAGGTCATGTTGATTGGTTCGGATTGACTGTTCGGACTTTGAAAATGAAGATAAAAGATTGGAAGCAAATGAGAGAATGAAATTTTGGATGCATTGAAACCCTCCTCATTGAAATAAGGGCGAATTTCATGTATACCCCTCAAAAACTTCAAAATTATGTATTTCCCCCTCTAAATTATGTAATAACGTATTTGCCCTTGTAAATTCGAATAACTCAGTATTTGTCCAATTAACCAATAACTGAAATTAATTAGGCTTAATATTCTATAAATTACAATTAATTATTTAATCTCTTCCTTTCTTTCTTCTGGACCATTTTCGTAGATGAGAAACAAAATAAAAAAACAAACAGAGTCAAATCACGGAGCTTCTTGATTCTTCCACATAGTTCAATTACCTTCACTCCACTTAAAAATCATCTTTTCTCTGTTGCTCATTTTTCATATCAAACTCTCAAAAATGAAAAAAAAATCCTAAATCTCCAGTTTTTGTGACCAAAATTTCCTCTCCGCCTGGGTTGCACCAGAGCTTGTTGTGAGCGATGTCGATCATTGGTCAAAAATCAAATCAAACACTTTTTTTTCTTCTCAATTTTCAAATCAGAGTATTCGATCATTGGCTGAGCAAAGAGAACGCAAGCCCAAGGTTCAGCCTCTTCCCGATCATCCTAGGCATGCTCGAACGCATCTCTGATCAGGAGTTTTGTTGCTGAACCCAATCAGCGGTGCTGTTATACTCTCAGCGGTGCTTGGAGACAGCTATGATCGGATCTGCCACTGGATGGCTTCCTCTACCATCTTAGGCGTCTATCGAAGCACTCAAAATTGTTAACAAATAAGAAGCAAATTGTGTAGTTTGCTTCAAGAAACTGTTTGAGAAGGAGAAAGAAGGGGTGGTAGTGAAGGAGATTCCAAGTGGGCACAAGTGACAAGTACCATGGAGAGTGCATAGAGAAGTGGTTACATATGCATGGATCGTGCACCATGTATAGATACAATATGGCAGAAGAGGAAGGAGAGGGGAAGAAAAGGGAGGAGGAAAGGGAAGGTAGCAATGGTCATGGTGTTTGGGTTTGTATTTCATTTTAGGATAAAGGAGCAAGGAATAAGAGAAGGTCATCATTCCATGGCAATTTGTGTCCACGGGAACGGCTCAACAGAAGGAAGAGATTAGATTAGACGATTAATTGTGATTTATAGAATATTAAACCTAATTCATTTCAGTTATTGGTTAATTGGACAAATATGTGAGTTATTCGAATTTAGAAGGGTAAATACGTTATTACAGAATTTAGAGGGGGAAATACATAATTTCGAAGTTTTTGAGGGGTATACATGAAATTCCCCCTTGAAATAATGTAGGTCTAAATTGTGGCGAAAAATATCTGAAATAAATATAAATAATATATGTATTCTTAAATCTTTGACAATTTTATCTATATTTTTAAACACATACATCCACAAATACAATTAAGTGTATGCATCTCAAATATCATATTTTTACTTGCGTGTTCAACGCAAAGATATAATTAAATTCTTAAGTATCTATTTGGATATAGTTTAAGCTCTTAAGTCTAAACATATAATTAATTAAATAATCACGGATGAGTCAACAATTTGTTTAAGTGTCTGTAAATTGCACAAGGCAAGATTCTACTGGAGAACTTATTTCAGTTTACAAGTTCGATCTTAAGTGTTATAAAAGATTGCCATTTAGAACGAACTAACCTATTTAAGATTTTTTTTAAAGAAACCACAAAAGTTGTACGTTTATTTAAAAGTGTGATTTTATATATTCTGAAGTGCATGTGTACGTATCTTTTTTTTTTTTTTTAAGGTCAGTGAGCAAATAGCTCACAAAATATTTTATTATTAATAAAAAAAGTTCTCTACATCACATCTATCCCAAGGTACTGCTATTACTATTATTATTACAACATCAAAAGTGTACGTATTTCAATGTACACATTTATCCAACATTATTGTACATCTTTAGTATTTAACATAAAATGTGATTTTCAATATGTGTGCAGTTGACTACTGGATAACGCACAGGCATTATGCATCAAGTAGGATTTCTTTTTAAGAATTTTAGTAAAGGTAATATAATATGATAAGGTACTAGTATATTCTTAGATTTATTAAATAATAAAATATCATATATCAACAATTTACATATGAAATAAGATTAAACATATAAAACAAACAGTTTTTATACTCGTATATGCGTGATCTTATAAAAAGTCGTCATGTAAAATAATGCATGCAACAATGCCGTAAGAAATCGACTGTTCGACTTTAAAAATGAATATAAAGGATATGAGGCATTGCAACCCTCCTCATATATATATATATATATATAGTAAATCTAGGGTGTGACGTGCTCACCAAGAGAGTTTGATGAGCACAACTCTAAAAATACATCGGATCGGCTTCAAATGACGAATCCAAACCGTTGAAATCCATGTCCTTTCTGAGTGATGCATGTACATGCAAAATTTTAGAAGTTTGGAATTCATTTGCTACGAGGTCAAGCGGTCAAAATTCTATTAGTTGTTTTATATATTCATTTTTCATCATTACTTTGACTGCTTGACCTCGTAGCAAATGAATTCCAAACTTCTAAAATTTTGCATGTACATGCATCACTCAGAAAGGACATGGATTTCAACGGTTTGGATTCGTCATTTGAAGCCGATCCGATGTATTTTTAGAGTTGTGCTCATCAAACTCTCTTGGTGAGCACGTCACACCCTAGATTTACTATATATATATATATATAGAGAGAGAGAGAGAGAGAGAGAGAGATGGACTAACTTGCTTTGGGAAGTAAAGATGGTTCTTTACTTCCCGCTCATATCTCCATTTTCAAAGTTCAAATAGCCGATTCGAACCGCTCAACATGTTCTCCATATTGAAATGTACTTGGAGACCAACTTTTACATTTTTTGGAATTTTTTTACTATTTATTAAGCCACTTTGAAAATCGCTGATCCAAATAGTGAAACCGTTGGATCAGCGATTTTCAAAGTGGCTTAATAAATAGTAAAAAAATTCCAAAAAATGTAAAATTTGGTCTCCAAGTACATTTCAATATGGAGATCATATCTAATGGTTCGGATCAATTATTTGAACTTTGAAAATGGAGATACGAGTAGGAAGTAAAACACCATCTTTACTTCCCAAAGCAAGTTAGCCCATCTATATATATATAGTAGAACTAGGGTGCTCGTAAGTTCACCAAACCTCTTGTGAACTTGACTTTAAAATATATCGAATCGACTTTAAACGATGAATCCAAATTGTTGAAATCCTTCTATCTAATGAGTGATGCACCTACATGTGAAAATTCTAAAGTTTCGAATTAATTTAATATAGAGTCAAGTGGTAAAAAATTTAAGGTTTATAAATTAATTTTAATGCATTCATTTTTTGGACTTCTTTGACCACTTGACTCTATATTAAATTAATTCGAAACTTTAAAATTTTCACATGTAGACGCATCAATCATTAGGTAGACGGATTTCAACGGTTTGGATTCATTGTTTAAAGTCGATTCGATATATTTTAGAGTCAAGTTCACAAGAGGTTTGGTGAACTTAGGAGCACTCTTGTTCTACTCTATATATATATATATATTGAAATAAGAGTAAATCTTGGGTGTGACGTGCTCACTAAGAGGGTTTGGTGAGCACAACTCCAAAAATACATTGAATCGGCTTCAAATGACGAATCCAAACTGTTGAAATCCATATACTTCATGAGTGATACATATACATGCAAAATTTTGGAAGTTTCGAATTCATTTATTACGAGGTGAAGCGGTCAAAGTAATAAATTTTTTAATAAGTTATTCTATTAGTTGTTTTATATATTCATTTTTCATCATTACTTTGACCGCTTGACCTCGAAGCAAATGAATTTGAAACTTCCAAAATTTTACATGTACATGCATTACTCACGAAGTACATGGATTTTAACGGTTTGGATCCATCATTTGAAACTGATCTGATGTATTTTTGAAGTTGTGCTCACCAAACCCTCTTGGTAAGCACGTCACACCCTAGATTTACTCTTGAAATAAATTATATTTATATATCCTCAGAATGTCAAAAGGAGAAAAAACCATGAATTGTGGTGTATGGCAGTATTGTTAGACGATACCTAATCTTGATAATATTTATTAATGCATGGGTCATTAAGCAAAGTTAATGAAAAATCCTGCTTAAAAAGAATTGTAAATTAAGTTGCATTGGGCATGTTAATTTATTCCAGAATTCAGATAATGGGAAACAGACCGTCAAAGATGCACTTCTTTCATTGCTAAGCATGCTATTAATTTAATAATAAATTAAATCAGCCTTGTTTCTTGCGACATTAATTATAAGTAGCCCATTTAGACAGCATCTGTCAAGACTTTCAAAAAATAAATTATATATCTGTAGCCCCTGCAGCCTTCACCTGCTAAGTACTAGATTTTCAAATTTGAAGACCTAATTTAATGTTATATATTTAATTTTTGGAAGCTGATATAAGTACCCGCGCTACAATATTCGCACTGTACTCGCACTATAACTTTCATAACTGCCATAACAACTTGAGAGACCGCAAAAACTTCAGAATTGATTTTTTTTCCAAAGTATTAATGTCTGTCAAATTGAAAATAAAAAGAACAAAAAGTATATTATATTCTCCGTCTCTCATATTTCGCCTGCTAAACCGAATTCAAATTCCCTCAAGTAACTCAAATTTTGAGTTTGGATCCGGACTGTCCGATATGTTATGGCATGAATTTTAATGGGGACCCATATATTCCACAAGTCCTTTATTGTATCAGCTACAGACCCAGATCAGTCTAAATGATTAGAAAATGAGCGGTAGAAGAGCCGGTTTCTGTAGTAGTGAGGGCTTCTAGGGAAACAATTTGTCACGTATAGCTCTGTATACATGTCATGTATAAATATTAATTCCTAATATGAATTAATAAAAAAAAAATTCTTTAGAATATCCTCTTCTAGAACTCATGGAAAGTTCGTCGTAGTAAACTACATCAAACAGTCGCACATTATATCATATTTAACTTCACAGAGATGAAGGATGTGCAAGCTGAGCAATTTGTTTCTCTGTATTTCATCCATTAGGCAATGAATTATATAGGTGTTTCTCTGTATCTCATTTGCCAATGGTGAACAAAAGAATTCTGACGGGTATCAGACCAATTCAGATCCAATGGTTGCCAGCTTGCCGATTTGGTTCTCATTTATTTTTGAACAATTGACCAGAAAACATATTCTAGATCTGTATTAAAGACTAAAAATGAAATGAAAGAAAAATCATGGGTTTAAACACACTCAATACATCTAGTTGTCCCAAAGAAAAAATATTTTACACACAAGGTTTATCACACAAGGAGTTTGATAACCGCTTATTACAATAACAGTACAGTAAGACCAAACAAAAGTACAAATTAAGATACATAGCAACAATAGCAAAGAAAAATAGTTGATACAATTAAAGCAAACTTTAATAGTATTCCATTGTTTGAAGCACACCAAAGCGAAGGCACATCTGATCACAAAAGAAAAGAACTGACCGGAAAGGCACAAATCATAAATATTTCCTTCAATTTTTAGTAAAGGATGACAGCATCTAAGGACCTACATGAGATATGGTATTTCAAGAGAAAAAAATCAAATGGAATAAACTTCTAATTAAACAAATATAATAAGAGCATATGGATATCTAGAAAAGGATATCTAAAAGAAAGAATTTTATTTTACTGCACCTTAATTGTAACATCATTGAGATCTCCATTTTGCCCCCAATCATACCATTCTTGAGAAAACAAACACTTCGAGGAGACTTATTTTATTTTATTTTGGCGAGATACCGAAACACCAAAAGCAAATCAGGGTTCCACGGGTTCTCCGATCAAGCTCGAGTTGTATTTTTTAGGACTAAAAACCAAAACAAGCAACACACTTACATGAATACATATACAGAAGTTGCCACACAAAAACACAACACAATACTGATTTTATTGGGCATACAAGAACACCAACCAACCAATATAGTTCTACATACAAAACACAATACTGATTTATTTTTTCCTTCTTTTTATCTTTTTTTTTTTTAATAAAGCAGCAAATACAAAGAAGGACAATATAAGTGAGTTCTACAGGAAACTCATCTATTGTTTTTTTTCCTCTTCTTTTATTTCCAGAACTATCGAAACTTCATCTTGAAACTGCAAATAGTTGAATAAACCGTTGATTAATCTTTGCACTAGAACAAAAATCACAAACAATCCAACCAACAGATAGAGAAAAACACATTAATTAATTTCATATATTTCATCAATTCATAGATTTTGGAAATTTTGTCTTAATTCTATCAATACTCGATATGTTGGACAAATAATTAATTAGCTAACCTTTAATCACTTTACATTAACGTTGTGTCCTACATGACTTAAATACTGTCATTTAGAACAGGGCAAGCATATAAAAAAAACATTAATTAATCAGATGAAGCAAACTTTTTAAAGGATGAAAAACTATTTGAATGTCTAAGGGGCCTAACGGTGATAAAGAATTCAAAATCACAAAATTAAAACCTTTTCGGCCCTGCACTAGTTGAATCTTTAGATTTTTTTTTTACCTGTTTCATACTCATTGGTCCCAATTGAATTATTAATGTATTTTGCTATTTTCTCAATCCTAGGTTCTTTTCCTATTGCTATTTTGTTGATTCTTTATATGAGATTCATTGAAGTCTGATATTTACTGCCTTTATAAGGAAATCTCAAACGATGTGCTTTAGCAAACAAAAACAAAAAAAAATAAAAAACAGACACCGCCCCCCCCAACCCCCACAACACACACACACACACACACACATAACAACATCAAAATTGGTATGAATAATATAAAAATCTAGTATTAGTTGAATATACTTTAGCCTCCAGAATATGAAACTAAAATTCGTTGGATGAAGCATTTGGTAGGCTTGTAAATAAAATTATGTTTAAACTGCAAATTAAAACAAAATTCTTTGGATTACGCAAATACAAATTACCTTTTTATGGCGTGTCATTTAAAGTATCTTGTCAGGAATATGGGATATCTTATGTCCATTTGGATGATTTGGATCCTTGCAACTCCTAGTGAACTCTTCATGGCAGAGAACAATTTCAAGCTGCTGGACTGATGGCGGTATATCTTGGAGAGAACGTAGATTTTCACAGGAAAAGATACCAAGATTTTTGAGAGAATGAAGGAACATCAGATTGGGTAACGAATGGATTTTACATTCATGAAATATAAGTTTTCTAAGGGAAGAGAGAGAACAAAACACATCACATTCTTCTTGAGAAAAGTATTCTTGTTGGGCACCTTTCAGTTCTAGAAAAACCAGGGATGTAAACCCATCTCTTGAGACAAGTTGTTCAAGCAGTGAAAATCTGCTGAAGATAATAAGTTCTTTCAACTGGGGCAACTTATCAACATCTGAATAGCATTTGAGCTTATCACACCCAGACAACACCTCTAAACGTTTAAGATTATTCAACTCACTTAAGCCTCTTAATGAAGCAAGGTTTGGGCAATTTTGTAGTTCTAGGACACTGAGTGCCTTCAAATGACCGATATAAGGATTTACCATGGTTGGGCAGTTGCAAACATCCAAGTCTTCTACAGATACTAGACCCTGAAACATATCATCTGAAGGCATACATCCGTTGAGTCTAACATATTTTAGAACACTAGATCTAGTTCTCCTCCCGTGTGATGATGATGTTAATTCAATAGTTTCACTAGTGCTTGCAACAACTAATGATGTCTCAAAGGTTAGATAGGGGCAGCATCTTATATGGAGTATTGTAAGGGTGCTATGAGTGTCTAACCCACCAATTGAGGTAAGCAACAGGCATCCGAAAATATAGAGATTCAAAAGATTTCTCAGGGAACTAAGAACCTCTTTAGGTATACAAGTGATAGTTATGATATCCTCTAACCTCATGAAGGTCAGGGAGGTAAGTCTTTGCAAGGACCCAGCTAAGATTTTGTCTGTGATGAAGCATGATTTAATTGAAAGGCTCTCGAGGGCGGAGGGCAGGAATGGTTCACCATAAACATCTTTAAGCTGACAAATGAGGTCTAAGCTTTTCTCTAAGCATTTATTCAGATCTTTTGAAATGGTTGATAATGTTTCATCCTCTGTATGATCACCATATTTCATCATTTCCTTAACACCATTGACCTGATCATCAATGTAGAAAGGATCAAAATCAAAGGGGCCCGTCATGGGAGAGACAATTGGATATTTTCGTGTACCCTTTGTTGACATTATCATATCTAGGTCTTCTTTCACCGCAAATGCAAGAGAGATACAATTACAAATTTCCAATCGAATTAGATTCAAGGGAAGAGGTACCCAACTCTTTAGCCTAGGAAGAAAACGGATGGAAAGAGATAGAAGATCAAGTAGTTCATTTATTCCGTGCAGGGCTTCCAAGCCTCCACAGTGATCAAGTTCAAGATGCTGGAGATGAATAATGTTATCATTATTTTCTAAAATCCAACTGGGGAACCTCTTACCACAATAGTTTTCAATAGTCAGTTCTTTTATTTGGGGTGGTGAACAAAGGTTATCTAGAATTTCAACATCGATGTCTCTCAGGACATCTTTACTTTCATAGTCCCAATAAAGCTTTAATTTATGGAGGCCTTTTTTGTCAGATAACTTCGCTTGACATGCGTCCTCCTTACTTCTTACATTATTTAGACCACGGATAGATAATGATCCATAAAGGTCTCTAAGATGCTCCAACTGTTTTAGCTCAAAACCTCTTTCCATTTTAACATTAAAATCTTCGAGATCCAGAAGTGATATTAGCCTCCCAAGGTTAGGAATCTGGCTAGAAGTATATAAGAAACGTAATTGGTAGAGTTTGTTTAGTAATCCAGAAAGTGTAATTGTGCAAAGATTGAGGTAGCGTAGGTTCCTCAATTGAGCGATAGACTTAGGAACTCTTATAGTAAAATCAATCCCTTTTATTTCCACTACATATAATTTCCTTAACTTCGTAAAAAGAGAATCAAGGTCCTCTTCTTTCAAAGAGAAATGAGAATATGATTTATCAATAATAATTGTACGTAGTTCTTTGAGTTTGCATATTTTCTCCACGTACTCCCCAAACATATCATTATCATCCTCAACATATATATGGTGAGTATGAGCAGGGATTTCCTTTTTCTCTTCACTTTCAATTCTAAAATATTCACCTTCAGAAACATATTGGGCTAGATCATGAATTAGGTCATGCATAGATGGGCGACCCCATTCATCAACTTGAAAGAAAGAGCTAGAAATTAACTCCAAAATATACCGATTAGCAATATCCTTCATAAGTTCATTACTATCCTCGGTTTCAATCAAGCCCTCAGCAATCCATAAATTAACCAAATTGTCGTCGTACTGAAATACATACCCTTTAGGAAACAAGCTGCAAAATGCAAAGCATCGTTGCAATGGAGGAGACAGATACTGATAACTCAAAAATAGGGCTCCAATGGTATCATTTAACAAGCTTCTATTTAGCATAGATAACCAAAATTCTGGGTCTAGCCTTCTACGCAATTGAGCTCCCACAGTCTTTGCCGCTAATGGTGATCGACATAATTTTGCTGCAATCTTCTTTCCAATGGAAATTAACCTTCCCTTCATGTGATTGTCACTGATTTCTGCAACCTATTGCATTACTGATGAAAAGCGATATGAATTGTTCATCATTAAGTTCCCGCAACGGGATTGGATTCATAGCCCCCAAAGCTTTCGCAGCTGCTTCAATCCGAGTAGTAACCAATATTTTGCTACCTCTATTACCCGCTCTTAAGGGGGCAAATAGCTGCTCTATTTCCTGTTCACTAACCCCTTTATCACACCAAACATCATCCAACACCAGAAAGTATTTTTCTCCTCTTAATTTCTCTTGAAGTGCAGATTGCAATCCTTCAAGGCCACCAAAACTGGGACAAGCCTCCTTAAAAGCAGACTCCCAAATCATTCTCAAAATCGTGTCAACACTAAACTTTTGAGAAACATGAGCCCACATGACACGGTCGAAGTACTTAACTTCTTTCTCATGGTCAGAAACATACTGTGCCAGGGTCGTCTTCCCTGCCCCACCCATGCCCCATATTCCAATAACAGAATAACACTTAACATTACTAGATGATTCTGGGAAATCCTCCCGCAACAATTTTAC
This sequence comes from Carex cristatella, assembly GCA_024447775.1. NCBI lineage: Eukaryota > Viridiplantae > Streptophyta > Magnoliopsida > Poales > Cyperaceae > Carex > Carex cristatella. Next base: position 4,837,207 of record JAJHPF010000007.1, read on the forward strand.
AATGTAATCCCTATCCATTTCACGACCAATAACCGTGGAACCTAGAGCAGAAATGGTTTCCCTATACTGTTCATTAGAAATCCAAGTTAAACTATTGCCACTATTGCTTGGTAGGTTCAGCAGGGTAACAAATTCCATTGCTTCATTAACAATTTCTTCTAAATTCTCAAGGCTTTTAATGAGATTTTTCTTCTCAGATGAAAACTTGTCTTTTAATTTTTTTAAACAACATTTGGAAGTAGAAGGAAAGAAGGAATTGACCTCTTTTTCAAGGCGCTGATACTCGACTAAACCGAGCACATGCTCAGCCTCATAGAAAGCAAACTTGAGCTTTTGAATCCAGTTTTGGAGAATCGGTCGGTAGGAGCTCTTCTGTGCAGCATCTGTGAGGATAAGAAGCTTAGGGAGGAGCGTGGTCTGGAGCTTTTCCAATTTTCCGAGGATTTGCTTTCGAGACTGGAACTGTGGATCTATGTCGAGTGCATCAAAGCATTTGTTCAAGAAACGGGTTAGGACAGGGGAGATCAGCCAACCTGCAGCCGAGAACCCCCAGCTGATTGCAGCGGTGGATAATGGATCTACCATGGATCAAACAGAGTGTTAGATACCGAGTTCTGGGTCAAACAGAGGCATAGAGAGAGAGAGAGAGGGAGAGAGATGATTATCTTTGCTTCTGCACATTTACTGATAGATCCCTAATAAATGTTCAAATTGATAAGTGATAGCTCCCTATATAATGAACATATTTTTCTCGGATCTGCTCTTTCTAATTAAGCTGCACTGTCCGCTTAGCTATTTTTGTTAAGCCAACTGGCATGTGGCACGACAACCAACATGTAGTTACTGGAGACATCATTGAGGGTGATCTTCTGAGGCTTGCTTAAACCAATGAGTTGTCCTGACATATTGTACATAACTACATATAGTAGAGTCTACTATATATACTCCAAAAAATGTCAAAAAAATATTTTATTCATGAATCAAATGAATGGAAAATGTCCCATAAAAATATTTTATTCGTGAATAAAACACAAAGTTTGTCACAATGTTTTTTTTTTTTTGAAAAAAGTGGGGAGTGCCCATCGGTTTCTATTGAAACAAATAGTTCGTACAGACATACTATAGACAATATAAGACATACAACACAAAATATGATAACAATGAAAGAGACGACTTAAGGCATACGAAAGACACATGACACAAAAGAAAACATGAAGATAGTTTGTCAATTGTCACTATGTAATAGACTAGTGAAAGTAACCAACAAAAATAAGTTGGCCATTTCTACATAGATGGAATAGAGTACGTAATTCATTATGTGCTAATATCTAAATTTCTTAAGTTCTTTAAATTTTTAATTCAAAAACATTATCCAACATGTGATCAACATGTTAATTAATGAATTAAACATTTTAAAATAGTAATATATTAATAAATGGATGCACATGAAATATAGGGAGAAAAGGCTCACCGATTTATTTTTACCATAGTATAAAAAAGTTAAATACATGATATCAATATCATCCATTTTGTAAATCTAGTACTGATCGACCAGCTCTCAATTCAATTGCTGAGCCTATACGGTGACATATACTTAGCGGATAAAGGCTGCAGGGGCTACAGATGTATTGACGCAATAAATCTGATTTGTTGTTAAATTAAATAGCATACATCGCAGTTAAACAATTGCTTCTTTGACTGTTTGCTTCCAAGTTCCAATGATGTAAACTCTGGAATAAATTAATTTGTCCAATGCGACTTTATGATTATTTTTATCGGGAACTTCACCTAATGACTCATTAATTAATAAAGATTAAATATCATGATTAGGTGTCGTAGATCTAACAATACCACCATATAGACCACAGCACATTATTTTTCCAACTTAATTTTGATATATGAGGCAATTCAAATGCAATTTTCTTGAAAGAGATCTATATATATATATAGATGGGCTATGGTGCATTGCAATGCATAGGCATCTTTGTGCATTGGATCATAAATCACCGATTCAAAGTCCAAATGACCGATCCAAACCGTTCATCTTGTTCTCCATATTAATATGTGCTTGGAGACCAAATTTTACATTTTTTGGAATTTTTTTACTATTTATTAAGCCACTTTGAAAATCGCTGATCCAACGGTGGCTTAACCAAACAGTGAAACCATTGGATCAGCACATATGATTACATCACATATGATTAGTTACATGAATAACATTCTAACTAAAAAAATAAAAATATAACAAAAAAACTCTAGATCCGAGACTTCATACATTTACATAAACAATATCTAAGAAAAAGTACGGTAAATGACAAAAAAAAATTGAAGATTAGAAATGAAAAACTTAATCCGAAACTTCAAATCAAGTTTTGATACTGTTATCTTTATTTTTTGGGGCTGAAAAATTCCATTGTCGTAGATCTCTTCGCAAACTTTTTGAAAAGTGTTCATATGGTGAAATCGGAAACTAAAGCTCTGAGATACGCCCATTTGAAGTTTGTTCGTCAGAGATCGCCTTTTCAGTGAAGTTATCGTCTCTTTTGTCTTATCTCTCGCCCTAGCCTCGATTTCTAAGATTTACTTTACTCAAAGAAATACATGTACAACCTGCACGTAAAAAGATTCTTTAAAAATGACTTAGAAAATATAGAGAGATATGCATTATATAAGGAAGACATGGATCAATGATGTGGAATAGTTTGTATTTATTTCATAACACATGGATCATAAAGTAAAACCGTGTAAAATTGTTGAAATATTTCATATAAGCCCGTCCAAAAATGTGTCCAACATTCATAAACGGTTTTTAAAAAAAAAAACCATGTAAAATTTATACATGGTTTATTATAAAAAAATAATGTATGAATGTTGGAGCACATTTATACACGGGTGTAAACAATAAAAATGTATATAATATGAATAAATTTCCAGAGCAAATTTTCATAATGGTGTTTTATTGCTTTGGATACGGATATAATGGAAATTTTGAGTGAACGTGCATAATATACCGTGTATATTTTGCGTTATTGTAGTAGTAATATATGTAAATTGGTAAACTTGGTAATAGAAAATTACTATCCATAAATTAGTTTTGAAAAGCAAACAAAATAGGGTCTCAACAAAAAAGAACAATATATTAATGATGATATGTAGCGATTTGTATATATTATGTCAACTATGTTAACACAATGTTATAAAATAAAAAAAATAAACAACTTTTTCGCTAACAAAAACAACAAATGAGGTTATAGGGAAGTGAATCAGTACATTTGTATTTACTTTATAAGAAGATATTAATACATATAATGGCATTCTTTAAAGCTGACAGCCTAACACTTTGCAAAAGATAAATTTAGATTCTTAACTATAGTTTGTAGTCCGATAAAATAAAAGGAAAAGAAAGAAGTACTAATGGGCTCAACGCGAAGAGTAAATATAGGCCTAGGCCCAAAGACAAATATTTTCTATTTACGCAATCCAGCCAGGGAAATGACAGCCCAGCCCAATTACAGGTGCCAAAAGCAACCATTAAATGGGACACTCGCATCGACACCAACACACACGCACAGCGCCATTGGAGGTGGAGGCCTATATTTTGTATTATTAATGCATTATTTTATTATAAGGAGTGGTTTTAACATTACTTTTAAAACACAAGATCCTTCACTATTTGAAGCCCTTTATTTTGAACATTACTATGGGGGTGTTACTTATAAAACAAGCAATATAATATGATTTCTATATACTTGGTAATAAAAAAAAAAAATCAAAGTTGGGATAGCTTAGCACCCCTCAGCTATAGCAAAGTTTCGCCCCAGATTGTACATTGCTGAAAGGATATATGATAATATTTTGTATGAATTGGTAGGAAACTCTCTAACCTCTATTAGGGATTTATAAATATAAGGATGATATATGCTTGACAAAAATATGAAAAATATTATTTATGACTAAAAAAATGATACAGGTTCTCACAAACTTACGATTGATCCTGCATAAAATTGTTCATGTAGCTAGCTAATTTTAGTGAACATTTATACGAGTATACGTTCGATTTTAAGCATACAAAAAGGTCATCTAAATCGTCAATTTAGAAATGTTTACAGAGAAATTAAAGGGTAGATGAAAAAAGTTATTTTCTTACTTTCATATATTATTCTTAAATATTATGGGTAATTTTTCTATAAATTATCCTTCCACCAAATACAATTTTGAAGAATATTTTTTAATTGAGAAAAGTTAGGTAATTAATATAAAATCAGGTTTTCATAAAAACTAATTTAAGTACTAGATGTTATTGAAAAAAAAATCCATATTTATCACTCTTTTTTTGGGCTATCTTCTCCTCCATTGTTTTATATTAAAAATAAATTAAAATTTGCACATTTGTATATCCTACCAGAGTGCCGTTATCGAAGCCCATGCTCAGTAAGAGCTTACAAGGGATAAGCAAATATCAAACATCATACAATAATTCAATATTGACATACAAAAAGATATCATAAAATTAACATAAATAAAAAGGGGGGAATTTCATGTATCCCCCTCAAAACCTTCAATATTACGTATTTCCCCCTCTAAATTCTATAATTACATATTTCCCCTTCCAAATTCTAATAACTCACATATTTACCCAATTAATCAAATATTTTGATTAATTATATTTAATATTCTGTAAAATATAACTAATCACTTAATTATGAGACCCCAGTCGGAGAATCATTTCCTCTACCCGTAATGCTGCTCATGATACTCTCTTCTCCATCCTATCTCACCAATTTCTCTCTTCCTTCGCGAATCTCTCCTCTCAGATTATGATGTTCGTCTCTCTCTCTCTCTCAACTGCGTCTGGTCTAGTCGCTGTTCTCTCTCACGAGCTCGACCCTCTCTTCTCCCGGATCTCTCTCTCTTGCCGTAGCTCTTGAGCTCTCACGTGAAGCGGCTGGGGATACCTGATGAAAGAATAGTTCTCATGTTGGCTGATGACATGGCTTGTAACTCGAAGAATAATTATCCAACACAAGTGTTCAATAATGAAAACCACCTACTTAATCTCTATTTGGATAACGTAGAGGTGACTTTAATTAGTTTCTTCAAAAATTTCCTGAAGCTGTTCAATAATGAAAACCACCAACTAAACTTTAACAGAAATTTACCAAAGTCTAAGGGGAATTTCGCTGATGGGAATGATATCGATGGTTTGAGGGTTGATTTCTAACAGAAATTTATTGTGTTACTGTTTTATAGATTACTCATAATATGAATCCATAATTTTTTTTGCTGAAACTTGTTTTGTTGAAAACTTGGTATACTTAAGCTAGTCTTATCGTATTTTGCTGCATGAATCCAGTGGTCACTTATATTAATTGCATAATATGTCATTATTGTTTTATACATCTTTTTGCTTCTTAATTACATTTATCACTAATCATATTACGCTTATGTGGAAACAATGATCAGAAGACCTGTTGTGGTTAATTGTTGTAATTACTTCTTGTTGTTAATTAATTTTTTAATTTGGTTTGTTGTTTGTTTCTTAATTTGTGTGCAGCTTGCTGTTCTTTTTTTAGGTGATGTATGAATATTTGAGTGAGACCAATTTGTAACACTATTGTGATACACAAATTGATCGATATTTACACACAAATTAAACTCTTAATGTAACAAGTATGAATGTTCGTGTTGGGAATAAATTGAGATAACAGAAAAAACTCACAATTATTTCTTATTACTCAACTTAGACAAATTACACATACAAGAGACATAGTATAAATACTAGAACATAATCCCAATTTAGCATCCACTACCCTAAAATTCTGGTGCTATAATTGGCTTACAGCTACACCCACTAACTCTATTACAGGGACTTACCAAAAATAGAAAAAACGTGTTTACAGATAGTTATAACAGAGGACAGATTTAGCGCCAGGACACGAACCGTGTCCCTAACCATGTGGGCCGTGTCCCTAGTCATGCGGGCCGTGTGGGGATACCTGATGACTTGGATTATTTTCAACACTCCCCCTTAATCCAAAGTCATCTACATCCATCATTCTTCGACACCAAACAAACTTCTCTCTTGCAAGAGCCTTGGTCATGATATCAGCAACTTGTTCATTCGTATTCACATACTCCAATTCGATTTCGTTTTGCTCAACCAACTCTCTAATGAAGTGATGCTTTGTTTCAATATGCTTAGTACGACTATGAAACACCGGATTTTTGCTCATTGCTATTGTTGACTGGTTGTCGCATAGTATCTTTGTTGCTCCTGTTTGCTTGTAGTTTAACTCTTCTAAAATGCGTCTGAGCCAAACACCTTGACATGCCGCTGATGTCACAGCATTGTACTCCGCTTCTGCTGTGGAAAGTGCAACAGTTGATTGCTTCTTCGAATTCCAGCAAATTGCATTGTCACCATAGAAGAACACTTGCCCGGATGTGCTCCTTCTATCGTCCAGGCTCCCTGCCCAATCACTATCACTATATCCAATTAAGCTTGGATTCTCCACAGATTTGTACCACAGGCCATAGCTCGTTGTGCTTGCAATATACCTTAATATCCTTTTTGCTGCTCCCATGTGTTGTTTGGTTGGTGTTTGCATGAACCTTTAGATGACTCCAACTGAGTGTGAGATGTCGGGACGTGTATGTGTCAGGTACATCAAGCCTCCAACCAAACTTCGGAATTGAGTCGCATCAATGTGTTCGGTGCCATCCTCTACTGTGAGCTTTTCGTTGATATTCGATGGTGTTTGCACGGGATTGCATCCTTTCATTCCAAACTTCTCAACTAGATCTTTTGTATACTTCCTTTGAGAAATGAACATGTTACCTTCTTCTTGCTCAATCTCTAGCCCTAGAAAGTAGTGCATCTCACCCAAATCCGTCATCTTGAACATATTCATCATCTGTTCTTTAAATGCTTGAACCATCCCTTGATCTGTACCGAAGTAGATCATATCATCTACATACAAACTCACGACCAGCAAACCTATGTCCCGTTTGATGTAGAGATTCGGCTCGTTCTTGGTTCTCATGAACCCCAAGGTTTGAAAGCATGCATCTACCTTGCTGTACCACGCTCGTGGGGCTTGCTTCAAGCCGTACAGTGCCTTGTAGAGCCTATACACCCAATCTTCTTTGCCTTTGATTTTGAATCCTTCTGGTTGTTCGACATACACTTCTTCCATTAGTTCTCCATTCAAGAAAGCGGACTTGACATCGAGTTGAAAGACTGGTTGCTTCAATTGGACAGCTAGTGCTAACACGAGTCGAACGGTTTCAAACCTCGCAACAGGGGAGAATGTTTCATTGTAGTCAATTCCTTGCCTTTGTGCATAACCCTTCACAACTAATCTCGCCTTGTATTTGATCACCTTACCATCAGGACCGAGCTTGGTCTTGTAAACCCATTTGACCCCAATTTCCTTGTGATCCTTTGGCAGCTCTACTAACTCCCACGTGTTGTTCTCCTCAATTGCTCGAATTTCTTCTTTCATAGCTGTGACCCATTCTTTCTTCCTTGCGGCTTCTTCAAAGCACTCAGGATCTTCCACCATCAGCACTTGTGTTGTTGAGTATAATTCTTGCAAGGTTTTGGTCTTTTGCTGTGACTGTAGGTTGATTCTTCTTGTATAAACTCGCAGTGGTGTTGATATGTCTTCATTTTGCTGAGGCTGCTCACTGTTTGTTTCGAATTGAGGCTGCTCGATGTTACTGCTGTCTGAATTTAGTGGTACACGGGCCATATCGGAGTCCACACGGGCCGTATCGCCTTCATCCGGGCCGTATCGAACGATGATCCGGGTCGCATCAGGTTCTACATCTTCTCTGTCAGCTACTGGTATGTTGTTTTCTGCCATAGACCAACTCCAGTTAGCATCTTCATCGAATGTCACGTTGCGGCTGACTATTGTCTTCTTTGTTTCAGGGTTGTAGAGTCTGTATCCCTTCGATTGAATACAGTACCCTATGAATATGCACTTTTCTGATTTTGCATCCAACTTCTTTCGGTTGTGTGAGCTGATTAGGGTGTACGCAATGCATCCAAAGACTCGCAAGTGACTCACATTTGGTTTTCTTCCAAACCACGCCTCATACGGAGTTTTGTTCATGACTGCCTTTGTCGGAGAAAGGTTGAGGATGTATACTGCAGTGGCTACGGCTTCTGCCCAAAAAGAGTTTGGCATCCCTTTTGATCTCAGCATGCTTCTTGTCAACTCAACAACAGTTCGATTCTTTCGCTTGGCTACACCGTTTTGCTCGGGGGTGTAGGGAGTGGTTAGTTGCTGCAAAATGCCTTCTTGTTCACATAATTTTTTGAATTCGTTTGATTGATACTCACCACCCCGATCCGATCTCAACACCTTCAGCTTCATGCCGGTTTGAGTTTCTGTCATGGCTTTGAACTTCTTGAACATCTTGAATGCTTCGCTCTTATAGGTAAGGAAGAATACCCATGTCAATCTACTGTAGTCATCGATGAATAGCATGAAGTATTTGCTTCCTCCCATTGAACTCGTCTCCATGGGTCCACATAAGTCGGTATGCACTAGTTCAAGTATTCGAGTTGCACGGAGAGATTGATCCTTCGGAAATGGCAATTTTGATTGTTTGCCAAGTCACACCCTTCGCATAACCCAACTTCATCTATCTCTGGTAGACCTATTACCATACTTTTCTGGTTTAGTAACTTCAAACCATTCATATTTAAGTGCCCATATCTTAGATGCCATAATCTGCTTTGATTAGTTTCCACCATTGCAAGTGCAGTATCATCAACAGAGGTTGTTTCTAGTGGAAATAGGTTGTTTTGAGTCTTCTGGATGGTTGCCATCACATGCTTTGTTGATGAATCCTCGATTTTGCAAGTGCAGCCTTCGAATTTGATCGCATACCCGCTCTCCATCATTTGGCCGATGCTCAGGAGGTTTTGTGCAAGTTGTGGGATGAAGTATACATTGTGTAGATACCTTGTGTTGCTTGCGGTTTTTACAGCCACCTTGCCGATTCCTTCAACTTGAATTTGTTTGTCGTTGCCAAGTCTCACAGGCTTCTTGTATGACTCGTCCAATTCTTCGAAGAGATACTTGTAACCGGTCATGTGATTAGAACACCCATTGTCTAGGAACCAAACTTGACTTGCATCAGTATCCCGTACGGTCCGTGTGCTTTGGACACGGGCCGTGTCAGGCATGGTACGGGTCGCATCAGCAGTTTTCGTCATGAAGAGCCTAATTTCGGTGTCTTCTTTGTTGCCTTTCTCCTCTGCAACATTGGCTTGCTCTTCCTCACGTTTCTTATTGTAACAATCAGCCTGCACATGGCCGAATTTGTGACAATAATGGCATTCAACGCCTTGCTTGCCTTGTCTGTCTTCCCTCTTCTTCTTGTAGCAATCTGCCTTGACATGACCCAAATTGTGGCAATAGTAGCACTCGATATCCTTCTTTGTTGCTTGTTGTTGACGGTTGTCTCCACTGCTCGTGCCTCTTCCACGACCTCTACCGCTGCGACCTCCTCCTCTACTTGAGTTGTCTTTGGTGAGGAATGCCTTAGAATCATCCTTCTCTTCAGATCTGAGAAGTCGAACTTCATGGGCTTGCAGTGAACCCATCAACTCGTCGAAAGAGTATGTGGACAGATCCTTGGACTCTTCAATTGCTGCCACGACATGGTCAAATTTCGCTGTAAGGCTGCGAAGCACCTTCATAACTACGATCTTTTCTGTAAGATCCTCGCCACAACTCTTGATTTGGTTGACGGTGGATGTGACTCTTGTGAGAAACGCTTGAACAGATTCGCCTTGATTCATGTTCAACGTCTCGAAATCTCTTCTCAATCCTTGTAGCCTTATCTCGAGAACTTTCATATTTCCTCGGAAGGCGGTTTGCAGGGTTGTCCATGCCTCCTTTGCCGATGTCGCTGCTGCGATCTTTGTGAACACCGTGTCAGCAACGGCTTGTTGAATGAAAAACAGCGCCTTCGCATCGCGCTTCACTGTTTCTTGTTGGTGTGGGATCAGGGGCCGGTGTTCCCTTCTCTACCAATTCCCATAGACCTTGCGACTTGAGCAAAGTTCGTATCTTGATGCTCCAGAACTCATAGTTGTCTCCCTTGAACAGCGGAATCGAGGGATTCGAAACATTCATGTTCTCTGCCATGGTCGGATTTGCCTTGATCTCTCACCTTTGGCTCTGATACCAATTTTGTTGGGAATAAATTGAGATAACAGAAAAAACTCACAATAATTTCTTATTACTCAACTTAGACAAATTACACATACAAGAGACATAGTATAAATACTAGAACATAATCCCAATTTAGCATCCACTACCCTAAAATTTTGGTGCTATAATTGGCTTACAGCTACACCCACTAACTCTATTACAGGGACTTACCAAAAATAGAAAAAACGTGTTTACAGACAGTTATAACAGAGGACAGATTTAGCGCCAGGACACGGACCGTGTCCCTAACCATGCGGGCCGTGTCCCTAGCTATGCGGGCCGTGTCCCTAGTCATGCGGGCCGTGTGGGGACACCTGATGACTTGGATTATTTTCAACAGTTCGCAACAAGTGAAGCAACAAAATACCCCTTAAACAACAAAATTGTCAAATTTATATAGCAAATTCATCCAAATTTCTTTTTTGGTGCAAATTTCAAAGCAAGTTCCAACAAATTACAAAGCTCCTTTATCATCTTATTCTAAGTTCTCAAAACTTCAAAACTTCAAAATGTTATCAGTATGCACAGAATCTCTTCTACCACTGTTCTAACAATGCCCAAATACTTCATGCACATTCTGAAATTAGCATTCCTTAAGTACCACCTGCAAGTAAAAAAAAAAGTTCAGAAGATGAATGTAAACAATCCAGCAAAGAAGAAAACTAATAAATTTGCTAAAAGAAAGGAGTAATGCACAAACAGTCAAACATGTCTAGTATGCGCACAAAGTTTTTTTTTTTGGGGGAAAAGACCCGTAGATATAATTTATTAAAAAACTTAAAGAGTTTACAATGCCATAATAAAAACCTGCAGCTACACTGTGGAGGAAATAAACTAATCCCTACAGTAGCAATAAAATTAAAAGGTACTAAATCATCTAAAGGTCTAAAATACCCCTTCCCTTCATTTTCTGAAATTTGAAAAGATAGGGATTCAGCTTGTAACTTTCCACTCTTCTCTCTGACAGTTTGTTCCGTTTACCAGTAAACTGGAAAACCCGGACCAATTTACTGTTCCATTGATCTCCGATTACCAGTAACCTCCGTTTTCTTCTCCTTGCTCTCTCCTTGATCCCCGATTACCAATACCACTCTTCTCATTTACCAGTACCCTTTTCCTTGCCATCACTGACCCTTCTACTGTTATGTTGGTACCATTAGAGGAATTGAGAAACTTTTAAGTTATAGTCGTGTGCATTGTTCAAATTAAAGTATTATAGCAATTAACAATTTTAAACAAACTTGCATTAACATTTTATTGTTTACATAAATCTCCTTGGCATAATTTTACTGGTGCAGGGAACATTCAGATAATTGCCAGATCGTTCAATAAAAAAAACTAACATTCCGATAGAGCCATTAATGGCTCTTGCTCGCTTGCCTACTTGTAATAAAATGGGCAAAACAATTGTCTTATTTAAAAAAAAAAGGACAATATGATTGAAGGAAAATAAATAAACAGGACAATCATGTGAACCTTTTTTTATTGTTCCCGTGCGAGCTCAAGAGCTACAGCAACAGGGACGAGCTCAAGAGCTACAACAACACGGAGAGATCCGGGAGGTGAGAGGGTCAAGCTCGTGAGAAAGAGATTGAGCGGAAGCTGGACCAGATGTAGTTGAGAGAGAGAGGCAAATAGCGTAATCTGAGAGGATTCGTGAAGGAAGAGAGAAATTGGTGAGATAGAATGGAGAAGAGAGTATCATGGGCAGCATTACGGGTAGAGCAAAGTGATTCTCCGACTGGGGTCTCATAATTAAGTGATTAGTTATATTTTACAGAATATTAAATATAATTAATCATAATATTTGATTAATTGGGTAAATATGTGAGTTATTAGAATTTGGAAGGGAAAATATGTAATTATAGAATTTAGAGGGGGAAATACGTAATATTGAAGGTTTTGAGGGGGATACATTCCCCCAATAAAAAGTGTCATTCTATATCAAATATCAAACATCAAACCAAACATGACAAATAACATAAATTACGTCAAACAACTTTTAAGCAAACCAAACATAAGAAAAAGATAAAAATCAAACATTAAACATACATCAAATGTAATACAAGTACCAAATATAGTCACTGTATTCAACATGTGAACATCCCAGTCGTCGCTATCGTCATACACCCTCTCATTCCCGATGATCTTCCAATTCATGCCCGACATCATTATGGATATCATGCGTTGATGCACGGTGCGAGTTCGAACCTTCCTGTGAGGAGATAACAAAATATTTTAAACCCTAAATACCATTAAAATCAACCTAAAAGCCGACTTCGTTGACCATTAAAGTACTTTAAACTCTAAATACCTTAAATTCCACCCACACCCCTAATTCCTTGACAATTTAAGCATTTGTTGCCCCATCTTCTTGTTGGTATGGGTCGGCTTGAATACCTCATCGGACCAGCTGGGTTCACGATTGTGCATATGCTCCTATTAAGAATTTGAAAGACCATTTCAATAAAAATCAGATTATCAAGGGTAAGTTCGAGTCAATTGAAATGGAAATTAATTAATTTTGTTGAAATGCGTCTTACGAATCAAAGCTAATGCACTTTCTCCGTATGCGGTCCTATTTTCTACATTTTTTGCTGACCGCCAACAATTGTCTCAGACATTTGGCTTGATCCAATCAAATGTGGAATGCGCCCGGTGCTGCTTCCACTACTGAATAGTATCGCCATGCAACTTCTTGGCTGCCTTCTTACACTTGTTCAAATTGTTTTGAATGCCTTTGTTCCCTATCCTAGAAAATGTCTTCCAAACCTCATCAATATTTTTGTCCTTAGGAAACTTGTAGTACTTCTACAATGCATCATAAAAAGTCGTAGTAGCTTGGAAAAAGATAGAAGTAATTAGATGTTTTTTAAAGAAGTTTTTTCTCACCAAAAACTCATTCTTGCAGAGTAACTCAGTTTCTTCAGGGAAATCAATATATTTTCCGTACACGCCCAGATACATGTTACAGAAAATCTGTGAAATGATTTTATTGACCTCCTCGGTCTCACGTACACCTGCATCGAAAGATTTGCACACACAAATAATTACCACCACTACAATCCATAATCCTCCATATACAAGCCCCAGTAGAAAGATGAATCTTACCGATGTCCGATCTGACAAACCACTGATCTCTGACTGTCATTCAGCATTGTAATATGTGTGTTCCTGCCACGCACTCCAAAACTAGAAGGTCCCTCATTTTCCTTTCCCTTTCTGCTCGGTATACCTGCAATAATCATATGCTACAGTAATTATGTATTGCTAATCATAGGCATTCTAACTGCAATAATAGATGGTATGATTTAGATTAAAATAAGTTTAATTTGTGCAACAGAAAATGCAAAAATTAATAGAAAACAAATGCATGTCTCTGATGTTATTATGGTTATAAATTTCGCATGGCGTGTGACATGAACTTAGAAGGTGATTATTTGCATATGGATGTGGGAACATACAATCATCGATTTTTAATGAATCATTCATTCAATTTTTATAGACAACATTCAAATCATACAACTAACGCATGAAGAGATTTTTAAGGAATCTTGTCAAGCAAAAACTAAACTAGCACACAAGTCACAAGTAGCAACATAATACAAACATATATAGCTAAAATGTAATCCAGAATATTTACAATAATTCAAACTAGGGGAGAGGGAAAGAAAGGAGAGTAAGAAATCACCAGTTGAAATTTTTTTTTTAACCAAAACATCCAACAACTGGTGTTGTCGCTGGTAATGTAACTAATAATATTGTTATCCTGATACTTGCTGTGATTTAATTTTTGTTTTTTGGGGATCAAAATTACCAGTTGCTGCTGACCAAAATTATCGTAGTTCAACATGAAAATAGCTACAATAGACATCTCAATCAAACTATGTTGGTTAAGGCCGAACAACTCAGCAAATGTGCTCACCAGATTGACCATATCAGAGTTAAGCGTGAGAACTTCGGTTACAACTGTCAGGCTACAGTATTGGAGCACAAGAAAAGAAGCACAAATGTTATGGTCTCTGGTCCAGAAAAGTAAAAAAAAAATTAATACTACTAATGACTCCAATTAAAATTCAATATTCTCAAGAATATATATTTCAAATCTAAAATAATCATTTTTTCCATAAATTGTATGTAAATTGGTAGTGTTTCTTTTTTTGTTGTTAACATAACTGGGGAAATCTGAAGAATTCATTAGAAATCAAAATAGTGCTTGGTAGCCATCTTATACACTATTACAGAACATAGAATAAGCAATGCAGCATCACTATTAGCACAAAAAAGGATGCGGCATTTTCCAAATTAATTATTAAGGTGGCCATTTATTAAGGAGAAAAATGACACTAAATATATTACAAGAAAAGTTAATTTTTGAGAAGAGATATACGTTGTGAATAATAACGGTAATCTCATAGAACATATATAGAATTATATTGCAGTAATATTATATGCACGATAAATATTTTTCACCACACATGCATAGAATAAGTGAATAATTATAAAGCATAAAACCATTCAAATATAAAATATGAAAATAAATCATCATGCTCTAAGTCTAAATTCTAACTGCCAACATAAACTAATCTTCAAGCATAAAGCTACTACGTACCAGAATTCATGAAGCAGTTCGTTATTCACTTCTAGATACTATTCACCACCTCTTGCATTGTTGGACGGAGTGATGGGTTGTTATTCAAGCATTGAAATCCAATCTGAATCATTTTGATAATTTCATTAATAACTTGTCTTTTTGGTGGTTCAATGCGTTGGTCAAGTATATCTTGGAGTATGATTTCCTCTCTGTCGAAACCCGGTGTATTGATCATATCTCCTGGGTGCTTTCCCATAAACAACTCCAACACGATTACTCCAAAGCTATATACGTCACATTTCTCAGTCATCCTCATAGTATAGGCTAGTTCTGCACAAATAAAAAAGAAAAGTCAGATTGCAATTATTTACACTTTTCTCGATAAAAGTATGGTGATGGAAACTTAAAAAAACAATAATAGGGAGGTAAAATATACATAACCTGGTGCAATGTAACCACAAGTTCCAACAAGCATGCTCCAATTGGAAGACTCTGGCTTGAGAAATTTGGCAGTGCCAAAATCTGAGATACATGCCGTAAACTCAGAATCGAGCAAGATGTTTCTACTAGTTAAATCCCGATGTACTATTGGAGGATAGCAATCATGATGCAAATGTGAGAGAGCACATGCAACATCTCTTAATATAGCGATCCTTTTTGGCCAATCCAATTCTTTTACTGCCTCACTATTGAGAATATTATGTGAATCCCTATTCTCATAATACTTATAAACAAGAAATTTATTTTGAGGTGAGGAACAATAACCAAATAATTTGGCAATGTTGCGGTGTCGAATTTCAGTTAAGGCGCGAATTTCTCTTTGGAATAATGCAACATCTAGTGAGGATTCTCCACCAGCTAATTGGATTTTCTTTACAGCTACTGTGAAGTTATCCGGCGCTAAAATTGCTTTGTAAACTCTTGCATGGCCTCCACTTCCAATGCAGTATTTCTCATCAAAATTCTCGGTGGCCCTTATAATCTCCTCATATGCATCTCTTCCATCAAAATTCCACACTGAAAAAATTTCTCCTCTACCTCGATTGCCAATGTGCTCTGGTTTTGCTTTTCTCTTTTTTGAATAAAGTAGGTAAATTCACCAAAGTAAGAAAGCGGTTAGTAAAGCAGCACAACAAGTTAGAGTTGTAATCAACTTAACCATCTTTTGTCTGGTTGAACCATTCTTATCATTGACAAATCCATCACACGGGGGAAAACCTTGAATAGTGCCACAGAGATTTTTATTGTGTATAAACCATTGTTCTGGGGCATTATGAAAAATCTTTATATCAGGCACTGGACCCTCCAATTGATTGTATGACAAATCCAATGTTGACAAACTTAACATGTTGCCCAATGAAGATGGAATTTGACCGGTTAGATTATTGTGAGAGAGATTAAGTTGCAGCAACATGGTTAATTGCGCTAGCGTTATTGGAATTTCTCCGGTAAAAAAATTTGAGCTTAAATCTAGGAAGTCCAATAAGTGTACTAGGTTTCCAAAATGAGATGAAATTTTTCCAGTCAACCTATTATTGCTGAGGTTTAATGATTCAAGGTTAACACAATTGCCTAGTTCTTCTGGCACACTTGTCAAACTATTGGATGATATATCAAGTTTTTCTAAAGCTGGTAACATTCCCAACTCTTTGGGTACATTTCCTATGAATTTGTTGCGACTTAAATTTAGCTCAATCAATGTTTTTAATCTACCAAGTTCTGCCGGTATAACCCCTGATAGGGAATTTGATGATAGAAGCAGCTTTACTAACCCATGCAAGCTACCAATCTCGGGTGGTATGACTCCGCCAATTTTATTTCCTGATATATCTAGATATGTTAAGTTATGACATTGGGCCCACGTGGTTGAAATCTTTCCCGAAAGTTGATTGGAGCTCAAATCCATGTAATATAGATTCTCGTAAACCCCAAATTGTTTAGATATGTCTCCATGAAATAGATTTCTTTGTAGAGTAACTTTCTTTAAACTACTACAATGTTTCAAACTACTTGGAATTGGGCCTTCAAATTTGTTATCATGCAAAGTAAGGAACTTGAGAACTCGTCCTTTGCACAAATCAGCAGGTACAAGTCCACTCAAATGGTTATTTGATAGTCCCAAACGTATCAAATATCTAAATTTGCCAATTTCAGGAGGGATAGATCCAGAGAGCTTATTGTCAAAAAGATATAGAAGAACAAGATTGGTTAAGTTTTCTATTGTAGTTGGAATTTCGCCACTCAAAAAGTTAGTTGACAGACTCAACTTTGTCAAATGTATAAGTCTGCCAATTTCCGGAGGGATTGGTCCATATAAATTATTATTCCAAAGAGAAAGAGTGGTCATATTACTTAGGTTTCCTATAAAGGTTGGAATTTCTCCATTCAGAAAGTTTTCAGATAGTTTCAGATCTGTCAAATGTGTAAGTTTACCAATTTCCAGAGGGATTGGTTCATATAAATTATTATTCCAAAGAGAAAGAGTGGTCATATTACTTAGGTTTCCTATAGAGGTTGGAATTTTTCCATTAAGAAAGTTTTCTGATAGATCCAAATCTATCAAATGTGTAAGTCTGCCAATTTCAGGAGGTATTGGTCCGGAGAGTTTATTTTTCCAAAGATAAAGAGTAACCATATTACTTAGGTTTCCTACAGAGGTAGGAATTTTCCCACGCAAAAAGTTATTTGACAGTGCCAAAAATATCAAATTTGTAAGTCTACCAATTTCAGGAGGGATTGGTCCAAAGAGTTTATTAGTATCAAGATACAGATTGGTCATATTTCTTAAATTTCCTAGAGAGGTAGGAATTTCTCCGCCCAAAAAGTTATTTGACAGCTCAAGATCTGTCAAATGTGTAAGTCTTCCAATTTCCGGAGGGATTGGTCCAGATAGATTATTATTCGAAAGGTACAGAATGGCCATATTACTTAGGTTTCCTACAGAGGCAGGAATTTCTCCACTCAAAAAGTTCATGGATAGTGATAATTGTGTTACATGTGTAAGTCTGCCAATTTCAAGAGGAATTGGTCCGGAGAGTGTATTATTTGAAAGATAAAGATTGATCATATTACTTAGGTTTCCTATAGAGGTAGGAATTTCTCCACCCAAAAAGTTATTTGACAGGTCCAGATATGTCAAATGTGTAAGTCTTCCAATTTCTGGAGGGATTGGTCCAGATAGATTATTATTCGAAAGAGAAAGAGTGGTCATATTACTTAGGTTTCCTATAAAGACAGGAATTTCTTCACTCAGAGAGTTCTTTGATATTAATAAATGTGTCACATGTGTAAGTCTTCCAATTTCAGGAGGGATCGAGCCGGAGAGCTTATTATTGCAAAGATACATTTTTTTTATGTTTGTCAAAGTTCCCATGCAAGACGGGATCAAATCTCTAAGAACATTATCACATAGATCAAGATAGGTGAGTTTTGAGAGGAGACATATTGATGGAGGAATTATCCCACTGAGTTTATTATCACTGAGATTAAAAGTTCTAATTGATGGAAGACCAGAGAAATTCAAAGCATCTAACTTCCCAACTAGACCCGTTTTCGAAAGAAATATTTTAGTAATGACTTGCCTTCTTTTATTTGTGTCGCGGCATGTGATTCCGGTCCAGTTGCATGGGTGGACATCCAGATTCCAAGATGAAAGTGGCTGTTGAGTCTGGAGAGTTGATTTCCAATGAAGAAGAGCTTGTGCTTGAGATGTTAGAGAAGATTGAACCACAGGGAGTAGAAACAGTGTAAGGAACAAGAGAATGCCCCTCATTATTGCCGGTTAAATGCTAAGAGCTCAAGTTGTTGCTCAAATAAATCAGAACTGGCCCTCTTATAAACTCACAAGTGAGACTATCTGTTTGTGGATAACAGAGTCAATAGATCTAGACGTGCTACCTACCTGTCATCTGTGATTTAATCATGCTTCAGGTACATTCAATGATCAACAACGTAACAGGCACGGCCAGATTGACAAAGCTGGTTTTGGAGGGAAATAAGAAGCCTTCATTTCATGGAAGTCTTCATTCGGGGTGTCATTGACCGTAGAGAGCAACACGTTTGGATCTATCCATCGGATATTCTTGTTATCAAATATTAACGACCACATATATATCAATGAAAATTTATATAAAACAAGTAGGATTAAGTTGACCTATGACTCGTCAGGTCAGCTCAGATAAAAAAATATCTTGACATACTATAAAACGGGTTGGGTCTGAGACATTCAATAATTATTATTATTAAATATTATAATATTATTCATCCATCCAAACTTTTGCCAAACAAATGTTAGGTTGGCACGTACGTATACTATAAATGTTAGGTTGCCAAACCGTTATTAAAAAAAAAATTTCCAATTCTAGATGCCCAATTTATATGCATTTTTTTTTTTTCATATTTGATGAACTAAGAAAGATGTTTATTGGTCTCCTACAAGAAAATTTCAAGTCCACACCCACTTTGATTGCAAATATAATTGCATTAATCAATCCTTAGCATATATGTGCCTGAAATGGAATTAATTTATGTCTTTTTATTTTAGGACAACGTGAGGCTTTTTTTATTTTTAATGGAGTAAATAGATGCTCAATTGATTAGTTGTATTTTGAGATTTTAATTTTACCGGATGGTGTTTTCATAGGAGTAGCAACACTTCTTTTGAGTAAGGATATACAAATTAAAGTAGGAAATAATTGTCAATTCTACTTTTAAAGTAACTAAATAAACGATTAAATAATTAAAAGAGGATGAAAGCAAAAAATTAAGTTTTTGTGGATATATTAGGTATTAAAGACGGAAACAAAACCATGTATCCCACCGAATAAATGGTCAATGAATGGCGATTCAAAATTGGTAATATCAAAAGATGTAATTTGGCTCCAGTAACACCACCTATCAATGTAACATGAGCAGATCAACAGACTCAATTATTTTGCTACATCAAATGAGATTGCAATCTATATCAGAAAATATGCCACTAACATTAAGAACCCCTTTTTGCTTTGCTAAAATTTGAAGTATAAAAATACAGAGTCAAAATTTCAGAAGTGTAACTTCCGAAAGAAGAAAGTTTTTCTATAAAAGGACAACCTCGTTAATCACAGTTAAGCTTAAAATTTACAATATACGTGCCAAATTGGTCTGAATTCTGATTACATGGTCCGGATCCAAACTTAATATTTAATATACTTTAGGGGATCTGGACCCCATTAAACCACGGTGTGGAGTCCTTTGCCATGAAGGCGAACACTTTTATTAAAGTCTAACATATCAATTTCTTTAAAATAATTTGTGCATCTCTATCTTCAAATAGCAAAGGATATGGTTGATCCTAAATAAGTTTCACATTTTCCAATAAATTGCTTGAGATGAATTTAGCAAAGGATACTTGACAGCAACGATGGGACGGGGGAAGAGGAATGGGATTTATTGGGCCTGATTACACGGGCTTAATAATATATCACTTTCTGAAATAACATCTATATTGAAATAATGTAGGTCCAAATTGTGGCCGAAAATATCCGGAATAAATATCAATAATATATGTATTCTTAAATCTTTTACAATTTTATTTTTACTTTTAAATGCATACATACACAAATACAATTAATTGCATGCATCTCAAATATCATAATTTTACTTGTGTGTATCTATTTGGATATAGTTTAAGCACTTAAGTATAAACATATAATTAATTATATAATAACGGATGAGTCAACAAATTGTTTAAATAAGTGTCAACAAATTTCTCTTAATATTGATTAGATACAAAAACTAACGACATTGCATTTTCTGATTGGACAAGTGAGATGTTTTTTAAGAATCTACAGTGCTTAACATTCTTGGTCAGTTTTCCCGATCATTAAAAATAATTAAGAACATTAAAGATATAATCATGGTGTTTAATAAAATAGAATTAAAAGAGGCGGTTATAAAAAAATATCATATTAGCCCGTTGTAGCTTTTTATTTATTTTGAATAATGTATATATATTAAAATTACACTATACTTTTGTAAATGACTTCTCAAGTCACAGCCTCCATGATATTAAATGCAATAAATTTCCTAATTATATGGCATTAGTTATGACGGCATTAGATAAAGGCAATTATAAATATTAATATTGGTTAGATAGTTGTACCGCTTTGTTAATTCCTCTATTTTCTTTTTAATTGTATGAAACAATCACTAATTTCATGAACGCTCACAGTTTCTTTTGATTTTCTGTGCTCATTAAAGAGGTAATTAAGGTGGTTAATTAAACAATTAATTATAGAGGCAATTATAAGAGCATTAATTAGGGTTTTAAGTATAATAATTAATTATATTAAACGGTTATAAAATACATGAGTAATGATGAAGCATAAGTCAAACTTAATATTTTTATTATTGATTATTTTTATTTATTTTTTAATAGTAAAATTTTCACCGATAACCTTAGATATTTATTTACTGATAGCCCTAAATTTATTGATATTATAAAGAAGTCCATTAATAAATATTTTATGTATTTAATTTTATTTTTCAGAAAAATAATTTGTAAATCTAATTACTTCATTTTAAAATTAAAATCAGATTTCAAATATTTCTTAAGAACTTTGAGATTTGTTTTAATAGTTTTGTGAACAATTATTCAATATGATCTAAATTATAAAGTTTGTAAGAAATCAAACCTTGATCACTAAAATTCAATTCAAATAAAATAACATAAACGTTTATTATTATTAAATGAGATAACATTGATGAAATCTAAAATTACTATTTGTTATTATTATTTCTAATAAATATATTTGGAAATTGATGAAATTTAAAATAAACTTATAACTTCTAAGGAAAATATTTATTAGGTAATTTAGACCGAAATTTTTATTAATATACAAAAATTAATTTTTATTTAACAATCTATACAAAATACTGGCGGAATTCTAAATCTGTCCATACCGGCAGCTGAATTGCCGGTTGCAGAACAACTAACAGGCAGCAGGATTGCCGGTTTCAAAAATCCAGAACCGGCAACTTGATTGCCAATCCCAAAACCGGCAGCCCAATTGCCGGTTCCAAGCTCTGGATTCGGCAACTAAATTGTCGGTTTTGGTTTGATCTGGATGTTCTCTCCAACAAAAACTTTCATACATATCAATTTGATTTTTGTTTAATCTGGATAACAAACATTTAAAAAAATTAACGTTACATTAATTAATTAAATGATTAATTTGTTTTTTGTATGATTAATTTGTTTTTATACATGATTAATTTTTAATTCAGAATAATTAATTTTTGAATAATTATTTTCATATGTAATTTGTTTTTATGTAATTTGTTTTCATATTTAAGTTTTGAGTGTTTTCGAAGCGTACTTGATACGTTGAATGTGTAGAATAAAACATACATAATAGAAATAAAAACATAATAAAAGCGAAAACATATCAACAATACATACATAATAAGAGTCTACAAACATAATAAAAGATATATAGACTCCGAAGATAAATCAATATCCAGGATACTGCAAATGCGAGAAGCGGTCTAGAGAGCGGACATCACGCCGGACTCGCTATGTGGGACGTCCGTATTCCTCAAGCTGTGTCACCTCCGGCTGAGTCTGCGTATCCAGTGGTGGTTGGGATGACGATGCCCCTGCATCCTCGAAATCCCAATTCCTACCGGGAGTCAGCGGAACATCACGCTGATGCCGAATGAACTCCTCGCGTGATGCCTGCTGGGCTTGGAAAGTCTGCTGCTGAAATGTCCACTCATATAAATTCTCGGGATGCTCTTGGGTCACCTGAAAAATAAACATATTTACTTTCAATTAGTAAGCGACGATCATTGAAATAACGTTAAACACATGTAACATACATGTCCGGCGTCATATGCCGACCCATGCCGTCCACCGAACAGATTTTGAATAAAATCTGATGCGTTAACATCCTGCTGCTGCGCCTGCACCTCTTGTGACATCTGAAAAGGTTCGTGTAATTTTGTAAATATTCGTTTGTAAGTCATAAACATACTTACTTCAAATCCTATGTAACAAGTACCTGTCCAGGGTCTGCGTCATGACCTACTCCTGCCTGAGCCATGTAATTACTCCATGCAGATCCATCGTATAGCCAAAACTGTATTGGATCTGGTCCTTTGAATACAGGAGGCAGTGGATAGGGATTCACGCCAATATCCGTGCTCTCGTTAGATGGGACATCTTCCCAATTTTCTGGAACCCCAGCCTGATCCATCAGGGCTTGCGCACGGTCTTGGACATCACAGTCACAGCAAATACCCCATCCTCTTCTCATGTTTTCCTTGCCCGGCCTACGCCACCTTTTGGTGAAGAATTGTTTCACGCCGTGCGCCAGCTCTCCTATCCCACGCAAGGACTTGGACACATAACGAGAATATAAGATATGACATTTAACACAAAATTACAATATTACAAATAAGCCGGTTAGAAATTACCAATCGGACAATCGCAGGTCCGCTAGGAATGTATCCTCTCTTTCCATGCTCGTCTCTGTAGATCCTAACTCCACGATCAAGTCCCGCCACATGCTGCTCAAAAATATAAACAGATGGTATGTCATTCATCTGATACCACTTGCGATAATCCGGAAGCTCATTCTGGTTAAATGGTCGGGCTTCTACGTATATGTATTGCTCATACGTCTCTGCCGTTTCAACATGGATCGCATGCTTGTCGGCCCATGAAACATTCCGTTTTGACGCTATTTTCAACCTATGATTCAGTTTATAACAACTTAACACAAAAAATTAACTAACATTAGTAAACAAAAAAAATGGATTAGTCATACTTGTGCAAGTCGTTGTGCACATTCTTGTTCAAGGGAGGCGGCAGCGGAATATGTTGATATTTTCCGAACTGCCTCATGCACCGGTCAGGGTGATGATACTGCACTAACCAGAAAAATATGAGAGGACCGCAATACAAGTAGTAAGGCTGAAATTTTTTAAAAAATTGTCTGTAGTAATTCGTATATATGATTAAAAACGAGTAAACAAATAATGTGAAAGAAGTACCTGTCCAGCCTGTGTTACTCTCAAAAGTTTATCATAAATGCAGGCGTACGGCTCCCAATCCACTATGCCCTCGTCCAATCGCTAAAACTGACCGCGCGAAATTTTTGGACCGGCTGTTTTATTGTGTGCAGAGTTATCGTACGCATGTTTCGTGCACCATTTGTCAGCAAAGGCCGGACATGTCTCCAGGGTTGGCTGGCCCCATGAAGGTGTCCACTTTCTTGATTTTGGCATCGGCCGGTGAACTGGAAATCGGGTCCATGACCAGTGCTGAAGCAGCATAACCGGACCATGCATGGAAGAAACCGAGGGGTCGGCCGCGGGGCATAAGGTTCGATACAGATATGCGAGAACAACTCCACCCCAATTGTATCCCACCGGCTACTCCAAGTCTCCGATCAAATCCAGATACCATAGCGGTATCCCGTCTCCGCTACTGTCAGGGAACATAGTGCATGACAATAGCTCCAAAATAAATGCGCGTACATACCTGCGTGATATCTTATGTAAGCACATGATTGAAAATTTAAAGAACAAACAATCTAATCAGTAGAAAATACTTACCACTGCACCGTTCGCTTGTCGGCGCCATCTAGAAGCTTCTTAAACCTCTTGCGAAGCATTTTCTTTGCCATTATCCAATCGGAATAATCAGACCCCCTTTTCTTCATAAAAAGATCGACTTCAACATCTCGGATCCCTAATAACTCGAACATTCTGCTTCTAGCCCACACCCCATTCGACCTCCCGGTCACTGGGGCCCCCTTTATAGGCAAACCCCACAAACAACTCACGTCTTCTAACGTAACTGCAATTAATTTAAATAAAAAATATAAAAAATATATTTATTTCACCAATCATTTTTTTTATTTTAATCATTTCACTAAATACCTGTCATTTCTCCGAATGGAAGATGAAACGTGTGAGTTTCTGGACGCCATCGCTCGACAAGCGCATGTATAAGTGATCTGTCAATATTGATACCAGGCAACTTGGCAACCTGGTACAATCCCAACAATAGCAGATACGGAGCGTATCGGTCGTGGTACTCGCAATTTGTCCGATAATTTCTCACGTTTAAATTAGTAGAATTCTACATTACGAAAAAAATATCAAGCAATATACGATTTGATTTCTAATGGATTTATTAAGAAAAATAAGTGAATGCTAACCTCTTTCGAAGCTAAACACACCCGATGATGACTGTGGGGTATCCACAACAATTCGCTGAACCTACGTTGCATTATCTGGGTCTCTCTCTCTGTCATTCTGAATTTCAAAAATCGTACCAAATTATTTTCTAAATTATTTTTTCTGAACCGTTCTAGTATTTCTGGGGATATTCTAAACCGTTTTGGTATTTTCTAACTAATTCTAAACCATTTGGGTATTTTCTTAAGCATTTTCAACTATTTTGGAAATTTCTACACAATTTTGGCCTAAATTTTGGTATTGTTTCTAAGACAATTTTGGAATTTGATAATATTTTTTATTTTGGTGATTTTCTGGTATTTTCTAACTAATTCTAAAATTCATTCTAATAATTTTAAAGTTTTTCATAATATCAGGAACCATTCTATAATTTACCTAAATTTATTTTGGTATTTTCTAATTTAACTAAAATTATTTTGGTATTTTCTATTTTTTCTAAAATTATTTTGGTATTTTCTATTTTTTCTAAAATTATTTTGGTATTTTCTAATTATCTAAAATTATTTTGACATCTTCTAATTATCTAAAATTATTTACACATTTTCTAATTATCTAAAAAAATTTATATATTAAACTAATTTTACTAATCTATCTTAAATTTAAACTAATCTTTCTAATTTATCTAAAATAAAAATTAAATATTAAAAAAAAAACAAACCTGATGAAAGGAGATGAAGGGAAATGATATAGGAATGGTTTGGAGGATTGAGTGAAAGGGACGGGGGTTTATATAAGCGGATCCAGAACCGGGAACTGAATTGCCGGATCTAGTGATTGGAACCGGCAGTCGAATTGGCGGTTCCGGAACTGGCAATTATGGTGCCGGTTCTGGGATTTTGAGACCGGTAACTGTGGTGCCGGTTTGTTGGTCTGGAACCGGCAACTCTGTTGCCGGTATGGATAGATTTTAAATTCCAACTGAATTTTGCGTAGATTGTTAAATTAAAATCGATTTTTGTATATTAATAAAAATTTCGGCAAAATATTTCATTAATACCATCAACGACTTGTTGCCTTGCAAATATTCCTTGAATAATTGCAATCATAGAGCACCATTTTTAATGCTGTTGAAATTAATTTGATTAGTACTCATATATTTGATAACTACAATTCTCTTGAAGTTCTTTACCAATAAATACAACTTCAAATTTGTTGATTGATAAAAGTTATTATAGCAAATTCAGACAAATTTGTTCTTAACAATTGTATTTAAGAAAATGAAAATAAATATTCTTATATTTGATTGCATGTACGATTGCATTTAATGAACAATTATTGCAAATCGAATTGAATTTCTAAATTTATCGCTATTTGGGGAATAAATAAAGCTATTTGGGGTAGCATTATTGGTTTGCTTCTGTAAAATTATTGGTGCATATCTTCATTGTTATTATTGAGCCAATTATAAGTTGATTGACTCATTAATCAAGATTCCCATGTATAGTTTTTTTCCAATTCTCTTTTCATAATTATCGATCCCGTGACAATTTATTTAGAAAAAAATTAAAAATATAAAGGATGCAAAACAAATCAAAATTTAACGGGTGCTTATGATTCTCAATTAACTAACTTAAAAACGTATTATTAATTGGTTAAGAAACTTTTACTTCATAAAAGTTGACCTTTAATTTACTGTAGTGTAACAAATATTAACTTCTCATTCTTAATTTAATTTAATTGAATAAAGCTTGATTTTAGTTACGTATTATTTATTTCTACCTATTTGTTTGTTTTACTTATATATTTTTTTATCTCAAAAGATATCAGAACACTACAGTTGAAAAGAAAGAATAATTGAAGTAGTTATAGGCGGCAAAATTGATTACAAAGAAAAAAGTTATTATAGGCGGGCAGAAATAAATTACTTTTTCTACTAGTTGTGGTTTCAATTATAATTTTTTTAAGATTTAGAAAAACAAATTAAGGTTCTAGAGGTGCAGCACGCAACATCAAAATCAAGCGAGAACATCACACAAAAACAGAGCAAGAAAGGATAGCAGAGAACAGCAATGGAGTCTCCCTGAGAGGACATTTGAATGACAAAAATGTGTGTATTGCAATGTATTGCCTTTGTTTATTGCATTGCAATTCGAAGAACATTTAAGCTTCAAACTTATCAGTATCAAATTTATAGGAAACATGATTTTACTACCTACTATTATAGGAAACTTATCCATATTTTGTCAAAGATTTTAGAGGAGGGGTATTTTGTTTAAAGATTTGAAAAGGTAGGGCATTTTATAAAATTCCCCCAAAACAGAGACTAGTAGTTTAAACAGAGACTATCAACATTCGTTGTTGCCTTGCAAATATTCCTTCAATAATTTGGATTATAGCAAACGGTCCCGGTTGCCTTGCAAGGAGGTAATGAGGATGGCACTATAATGAATTTTTCAATGTCAAATGTCATGTCATAAAGCACAATTTTAAATGCTGTTGAAATTAATTTCATTAGTACTACTATGGATGCATAATGCATGTATATTTGATCGATATAATTCTTCTTGATAATTCTTTGCCAATAAATGCAACTTCAAATTAGTTGCGTATTCTTCTTTCCTTGTATATGTTTTTCCTCTTAAAAGATATCAGAACACTACAGTAGAAAATGAATCATTATTGAAGGGGCTCTAACTTATGAATTGATTTTTTATTTTATTTTTAATTTTATCAGAATAAATGAAGAAATTTTCGGTACTGTTGTTTTGGAATGAGAATGTAGAATTTTAGAGAAATTAATTAATTCAAAAAGTTTTAAGCAAATTAAAATATCTCCGAAATTCAACATTACGGTTAATTTCAAGATTTTCTTGTTCTTGTTTGAAAAAAACTTGGTATAGAAAACAGAGACTTGTAGTTTAAACAGAGACTATCAACAGTCTCTGTTGCCTTGCAAAGAGGTAATGATTTTGCCTTGGTATAGAAAACATTCGTTGTTGCCTTGCAAATATTCCTTGAATAAGTTGGATTTTATTAAACAGTCCCTGTTGCCTTGCAAAGAGGTAATGAGGATGTCTCCATGATGGAATTTTCAATGTCAAATGTCATGTCAAAGAGCACAATTCTAAATGCTGTTGAAATTAATTTCATTAGTACTACTATGGATGCATAATGCATGTATATTTGATCGATATAATTCTTCTTGATAATTCTTTGCCATAATGCACTACATGATTTATAATAATTTGTCATGTAAAATGTCACGAATTTGTAGTAATATACAGAGTGCATGCATGCAAAATAATAGTATGATGCCTAATATAGCTTCTATTGTCGATAGAATTTTTGATATACATTAGGGCCATCGTTAAGATTTTTTGTAGACTAGTACTGATCACTCACATCATCAATAAAAATGATAAAATACTGATATTTTAAGGACTATTTATGTAATTTACTCATTTGTCATATACATATCTGCAAAATTGTGCCAAAATCAATTTTACCAACTGCCAATTAAGCTTGCCTCCGTTCATAGTGCACAGAATGCTAACAGACAATATATAAACACCTCATTGCTCGGCCATCATTTCCTAATTTTAGTTTGTTTTATTTGTTACGTAAAATTGTTGGGCCTCATTTCTGGGCCCAAAATAGAACCTATAATTCTCTTCGCTCTTTGATGGGTTTTCTAGACCATTTAGAGTGCAAGCCCAAACCGTTCTTTGATCCGCAATGGTACACACCACTTGTTGTAATCTTGGCAATTGATATCTGGTAAGCTCTTCTCTGCTATCTGATATATTATGGAATTCCATATATTTATTAATCTCTTGGGGGTAAATTGGTACTGATTAATAATTTATTCATAAATGATTGGGATGTGGTTCAGTATTGATATACTGAGTGATGTAAGAGAAAAAAAAAAAATGAGAAAGACACCTTTGGCCTCTGACATTTTCATTTCATTAGTTACAGAAAGTAATTGGATTTATTTAACCTACTGAGTTGCTTTTCTCTTTCAAATTTCAACTGAGCATGTAAAGATTATAATAGAAAGCTGATTCAGCAATTTTATTCAATTCTAAAAAGAAGCCAATATATAATTATTGAATGTATATACAGTGTTTAAATATCCTATAGATAGTTTCAGTGAGGCCCAACAGAAGCAAAAAGTACGGTTTGCTGTTATACTTATTTTGTTAGATTATGGAACCTTAAAATAAACAGTGAAGGAAAGAAAATATTGTTAGTGCAAATGGACCAAATTTACAACTATATCTGTTCAAAAATTGTATAAGAATTAAGAAATACAAATATTGACAAAGAATAAGCAAATATATAGAGTGAAACTAGTGCAGCTGCAGATCACGGATAGAAATGGAAAAAATTGAGATATGATCACCATCATCTATTCTCCTCTGCTCGTGTTTAGGTACATTTGTTACTGACAACAAAATTGTGACAGCAGTAAATAAATCTCAAAACATCAACTGTATTCTTCACAATTAATACTATTTGCATTTTCAATTCCAGTTTCAGTTTTAGAGTTGACGGACCACTGAATCATGACTGGAGTACTGAATGACTAGTGATAGAGATAGAAGAGATGAGAAATAGAAGAAAACATGTATTTTGTATTATGTTTCATCAAATGAATCAATTACAGCAGTGGCCTTTATATAGGCATAGAGAGTATGAATCACAACAGAGAAGATTAAGGCTGTGTCTAACTAACAGAGGCTAACTGCCTAACTAACTCTTGATTAATTACAACAGAATGACTCTCTAATATTACTGCTTCTTACAACTAGCTTACTAAATGTCTGAATCACATGGTTACTGAATAACTGAAATGTCCCTATCGATAAGGGTGATTTTCGCGCTGGAAATAACTCCCAAGATTTATTTCCCGGATAATAACACAAAATGACATAACAATAGTAACACTTTTAAACATACATGCCTAATATCATCCATACATTACAATAGTAATACCTTTAAACATACATGCATACAATAAAAATAATCTCATATTAAATACTACCGAACCACACTTCTCACCAATGCAGTTCAAAGATTGCTCCAAGCACTCTATCAGCCTGGAGTCAGAATGCTTAGAATAAACTATCACTGAATTTCAACGAGGGCTTGACAACACTGAAGCCTCAAAGGTAGCTGACTGATCCACTACACCTGGTATATTCGCAATCATTGGAATTGAAGAAACAAAATTATAATCCAATGATGTTTCAACCTCCATTGCTCCCTCTAAAACCTTTATCACCATTAACATTGAAGGTCTTCGGATACTATCCCATTCCAAGCACCGCATTGCAAGCTTCATCACATTGAAAATTTCTATTTTGTATAATTCAACATGACAAAGATTTTTGTCAATCAAATCTGATAATCCATTGCTCTTTGATTTTTCTTCTAACAATTTAATCAGATGGCGATTCTCTCCAGTCTGGGAATCATCGAGGTTTCTTCTTCCAGAAAGAATCTCCATTACCACCACACCAAAACTGTAAACATCAACCTTCTCAGTGACCATTGCTGTCAGCCATTCAGGTGCTAAATATCCAGGAGTGCCCCACATTTTAGTCATTACTTTACTAATGTCCCTATCGATAAGCTTGGCTAACCCAAAGTCAGCAACTTTAGCATTCAAATTTTCATCCAAAATAATATTTTCCGGCTTGATATCGAAATGTACAATTTTATGCCTGCAATCCTCATGAAGATAACATAAACCCTTGGCTATATTCGTTATAATTTTGAACCTAATGGGCCAATCCAAGGGAACTCTTCCATCTCTGCAGTAGATCCACTTATCTAATGACCCGTTACACATGTACTCATAAACTAAAAGCCTATTTAACTTGTCCGCACAGAAACTGATCATCCTCACCAGATTAATGTGATGGATACTGCCAATAGTCACGACCTCAGCCAAGAAATCCTTCTTTCCATGTCCGACATTATCCAAACGCTTCACAGCTATTCTCTCATCACCCCACCTTCCTTCAAACACAGTACCAAATCCACCTTTTCCGAGAATCTTGACAAAGTTTTCAGTGGCTGCTCGTAGCTCTTCAAAAGTGAACCTTCTTGGCATCCCCGGTAGTTGTTCGATGATATCCTCATCTTGCTCTTCTTCACGTCTTTTCAAGCACACTATGTAAATACTAATTAAGGTGATCATAAAAAGCAGAGCTCCAAATGTGGAACCAAACTACCAGCTTCCGTGATGTGGTCTGTGTGGTCCAAAGACCATCCGACCAAACCTTATCAATATTTTATTATGTATATTTTGTTATATATACACAAAAGAGTGTGTTTTTGGTAAAATCCATATTACACAACGACTCAAAACTATGGACTTATATGTCACTTTTCTAGTTCAAACAATTGATCAGAATCGTACAACATCATATACATATAAAAATGGATATGAAGATTAAATTTATCTTTTTAGATAGATAGAAAATCACTCGATTAGAAAATTTTAGATAGTAAAAGAATTTTAAAAAATATAAAATTTAGTCTGCAATTACGTTTCATATGGAGGTTATGATTAACGATTTAGATCAATTGTTTTAACTTCAAAAATTAAGATATGAATCTATAATGGATTGATCTATCCATAACATGCATACTATTAGCTAGCTCAACAAAAAATCCATTGGTGAATATCAAAATTTCAAATCAAATATATGTTACTGATTTATTTTTTCCTTCTTTTTATCTTTTTTTTTTAAATAAAGCAGCAAATACAAAGAAGGACAATATAAGTGAGTTCTACAGGAAACTCATCTATTGTTTTTTTTCCTCTTCTTTTATTTCCAGAACTATCGAAACTTCATCTTGAAACTGCAAATAGTTGAATAAACCGTTGATTAATCTTTGCACTAGAACAAAAATTACAAACAATCCAACCAACAGATAGAGAAAAACACATTAATTAATTTCATATATTTCATCAATTCATAGATTTTGGAAATTTTGTCTTAATTCTATCAATACTCGATATGTTGGACAAATAATTAATTAGCTAACCTTTAATCACTTTACATTAACGTTGTGTCCTACATGACTTAAATACTGTCATTTAGAACAGGGCAAGCATATAAAAAAACATTAATTAATCAGATGAAGCAAACTTTTTGAAGGATGAAAAACTATTTGAATGTCTAAGGGGCCTAACAGTGATCAAGGATTCAAAATCACAAAATTAAAACCTTTTCGGCCCTGCACTAGTTGAATCTTTAGATTTTTTTACCTGTTTCATACTCATTGGTCCCAATTGAATTATTAATGTATATTTTTGCTATTTTCTCAATCCTAGGTTCTTTTCCTATTGCTATTTTGTTGATTCTTTATATGAGATTCATTGAAGTCTGATATTTACTGTCTTTTTAAGGAAATCTCAAACGATGTGCTTTTAGCAAAAAAAAAACAAAAACAAAACAAAAAAAAATCAAAAACAGACACACACACACACATAACAACATCAAAATTGGTATGAATAATGTAAAAATTTAGTATTAGTTGAATAGATTTTAGCCTCCAGAATATGAAACTAAAATTCCTTGGATGAAGCATTTGGTAGGCTTGTAAATAAAATTATGTTGAAACTGCAAATTAAACAAAATTCCTTGGACTGCGCAAATAGAAATTACTTTTTTATTGGCGTGCCATTTAAAGTATCTTGTCAGGAATATGGGATATCTTATGTCCATTTGGATGATTTGGATCCTTGCAACTCCTAGTGAACTCTTCATCGCAGAGAACAATTTCAAGCTGCTGTACTGATGGCGGTATATCTTGGAGAGAACGTAGATTTTCACAGGAAAAGATACCCAAATTTTTGAGAGAATGAAGTAACATCAGATTGGGTAACGAACGGATTTTACATTCATGAAATATAAGTTTTCTAAGGGAAGAGAGATAACAAAACACATCACATTCTTCTTGAGAAAAGTATTCTTGTTGTGCACCTTTCAGTTCTAGAAAAATCTGGGATGTAAACCCATCTCTTGAGACAAGTTGTTCAAGCAGTGAAAATCTGCTGAAGATAATAAGTTCTTTCAACTGGGGCAACTTATCAACATCTGAATAGCATTTGAGCTTATCACACCCAGACAACACCTCTAAACGTTTAAGATTATTCAACTCACTTAAGCCCCTTAATGAAACAAGGTTAGGGCAATTTTGTAGTTCTAGGACACGGAGTGCCTTCAAACAAGATATAGATAGACAAGATTTGTTAAGTTTTCTAAACTAGTAGGAATTTCTCCATTCAGAAAGTTTTCTGATAAATCCAAATATGTCAATTGTGTAAGTCTGCCAATTTCAGGAGGGATTCGTCCAGAGAGTTTATTATTCGAAAGATAAAAAGTGGCCATATTACTTAGGTTTCCAATAGAGGCAGGAATTTCTCCACTCAAAAAGTTGTTCGATAGTAATAAACGTGTCACATGTGTAAGTCTCACAATTTCAGGAGGGATTGACCCGAAGAATTTATTATTCGCAAGATCAAGAGTGGTCATATTACTTAGGTTTGCTATAGAGGTAGAAATTTCTCCACTCAAAATGTTATTTGGCAGTACCAAATCTATCAAATGGGTAAGTTTGCCAATTTCTGGAGGGATGGGTCCGGAGAGTTTATTATTCCAAAGATAAAGAGTGGTCATATTAGTTAGGTTTCCTATAGAGGTAGGAATTTCTCCACTCAAAAAGTTTTCTGCTAGAACTAAATCTGTCAAATGTGTAAGTCTACCAACTTCAGGAGGGATCGGTCCAGAGAGTTTATTATTCCAAAGATAAAGAGTGATCATATTACTTAGGTTTCCTATAGAAGAAGGAATTTCTCCAGTCAGAAAGTTTTCTGCTAGAGCCAAATTTGTCAAATGTGTAAGTCTGCCAATTTCACGAGGGATTGATCCAGAGAGTTTATTATTCCAAAGATAAAGACTGGTCACATTAGTTTGGTTTCCTATAGAGACAGGAATTTCTCCACTCAGAAAATTATTTGACAAGTTCAGATTTTTCAAATGTGTAAGTCTACCAATTTGAGAAGGGATGAATTCAGAGAGTGTATTATTCCAAAGATAAAGAGTGGCCATATTACTTAGGTTTCCTATAGAGGTCGGAATTTCTCCATTCAAAAAGTTTTCTGATAGATCCAAATATGTCAAATGTCCAAGTCTGCCAATTTCAGGAGAGATTGGTCCAGAGAGTTTATTATTCCAAATATAAAGAGTGGCTATATTAGTTAGGTTTCCTATAGAGGAAGGAATTTTTCCACTCAAAAAGTTTCTTGATAGTTGCAAATCCGTCAAATGTGTAAGTCTCCCAATTTCAGGAGGGATTGATCCGGAGAGTTTATTATTTACAAGATAAAGAGTAGCCATGTTACTTAGGTTTCCTATAGAGGTAGGAATTTCTCCACTCAAAAAGTTATTTTCCAAAGCTAACACTATCAAATTTTTAAGTTTGCCAATTTCATGAGGAATTGGTCCGGAGAGTTTATTATTCCAAAGATAAAGAGTTGTCATATTAATTAGGTTTCCTATAGAGGTAGGAATTTTTTCACTGAGAAAGTTAATTGATAGATCCAAATATGTCAATTGTGTAAGTCTGCCAATTTCAGGAGAGATCGATCCGGAGAGCTTATTATTGCAAAGATACAATTTTTTTATGTTTGTCAAGGTTCCCATACAAGACGGGATCAAATCTCTGAGAACATTATCACATAGATCAAGATATGTGAGTTTTGAGAAGAGACATATTGATTGAGGAATTACCCCACTGAGTTTATTATCACTGAGATTAAAATTTCTAATGGATGGAAGA
Organism: Carex cristatella; assembly: GCA_024447775.1. Classification (NCBI taxonomy): domain Eukaryota; kingdom Viridiplantae; phylum Streptophyta; class Magnoliopsida; order Poales; family Cyperaceae; genus Carex; species Carex cristatella. Next base: position 4,872,085 of record JAJHPF010000007.1, read on the forward strand.
CCAGAGAAATTCAGAGCACCTAATTTCCCAACTAGACCCTTTTTCGAAAGAAAGATTTTAGTAATGACTTGCCTTCTTTTATTAGTGTCCCGGCATGTAATTCCGGTCCAGTTGCATGGGTGGACATCCAGATTCCAAGATGAAAGCGGCTGCTGAGTTTGAAGAGTTGACTTCCAATGAAGAAGAGCTTGTGCTTGAGATGTGAGAGAAGATTGAACTACAGGGAGTAGAAACAATCAATTCTTCTATAACATCCTGGCATCTAATTAAATTAAAAACTGAGGCTATACCTTTTTTTATGATGTTTATCTTGTACGATTCCATTTTTTAAAACAATTATCCGTATCCAACTAAAGATGATTATATAAATTTTTTAATTTCGAGAAGAACTGAATATTTATTTTTAGTTTCCAAAGTTCAAATAATTTATCTGAACCGATCGACATGATCTCCATATTAAAATATTTTTGGATACCAAAATTTTATATTTTTTGTAATTTTTTTTACTATTTATTTAGATAGGTACAAAATTATTGTTTTTTTAGAAAATTTTGGCCATTCAAAAATAGTCCAAAAAATATAAAATTTGATCTCCAAACACATTTTATATGGAGATAATGTTGAGTGGTTCATATTGCCTGTTTGCTATAGAATCAAATGTGAAACTATTATTTTTCCATTTTTATTCACTACTACAAAAAACGTCTTCCTACACTGCACCTTATACACGGATTTTCTCAATTTTATAAAAAAACGTGTATGAAATAAGATTTTTCCAGTGTTCTAGGAATCCTACACGAATATTAACTTAAAAACCAGTGTCCGTGTGGAAATTAATCTTTTATACACGGATATTTCATTAAATATCCGTGTAGGAATAGTGAGAGAGCTACACGGATTTTCAGTTAAAAATCCGTGTAGGAAGGGTGATTCTTCATCTTCCTACACGGATATTCAACTAAATATCCGTGTAGGATAGCCCACGGATGTGAAATTTTATTAAATGTTACCCAAATATTTTATTATATTATGTCATATTCCTACACGGATATGTAGTTAAATATCCGTGTAGGATTTTCTTTTTTTTTATTTTTTAAAATATAATATACTTTCAATTTCATATTTTGTTATTATTTAAATATAAAAATGAACATGTTTTCATTGCTGTGAAGCTCTTTAAATATTCATTCTTATAAATTAAGAAATTTATTCATTTAGATATGAACTTTGTAAATATTAATTTCTTTATAATTTATGTATTCATTCTTGTACACTATTTTACAAATAAAAATATTCATCACTGTGTTAGAAATATTAAATATTAACAAATTTAAAATTGTACAAATAATACAAGAAAATAAATGCAGAAAAACAAAAATGGAAACAAGTAAACTTTCATATATTACTACTGATATAAATATTACAAAAGTTACCCAAAAATTGATATAATAAAACAAAAAAAAAAGAAACTCCTACAATAACAAAAAAAAAGAAACTCTAAACAACATATTTTTTCTTTGTGCGACGAATGTAGGGCTTTGGTGGCGGATGGCCCCTGGGGCTGCGACGTGGGCGAGTTGGCCATGGTGGCCATGGCCAACTTCTGGGATAACCTGGTGGTGGTCGGTCGTAACCGGGTGGGATCCAAGGCACTGGCTTGAAGTCCTCTGGAATTGGTGGTAGTGCCTCAACAGGATGTTCTTCATCGACATTTGACATTTTTTCACTTAGAGAAATTAAGATAGGTTTAAGAGGAACCAATTCGGAAGATATATAGGGATTAAGGTGACTCTTCGTTTTTCTGTGTTTATTTTCGGTATATTCAATATTAAATTTGTAATTAATTACATAGGGCGCGCATGTTTTGAAATAAATATGCATGTCCCTGGCAAGAAGTTGTACCGATCTTTTCCTACACGGATAGTGACGTAAATATCCGTGTTGAAAGACTATTCCTACACGGATATTTAATAAAAACCGTGCAGGAAAAGAGGAGAGCTACACAGATATGTACTTAAATATCCGTGTAGGATACCTATTGCACACGGATTTGTAATAAAAATACGTGTAGGAAACCTTGCACACGAATCCTTGCCCACTAGATTATATCTTCCGAAATTTTGTAAGTCCCCAGTTCACTTCTTCTTCCTCTGATTTTAAAATTCTTCCTCTGAGTTCAAAACCCTCACCTCTGGTCCGCTGCACTTTCTCTTCTCTCTTCTCTTTGTCTCTCTCTCTCTTTCTTTTGTCAGGGTTTAGGTGGTGTGTGCGCCTCCATTGCTGCCTCTCTCTCTTTCTTTTGTCAGTTCACTTCTTCCTCTAATTTTGTTTGAAGACTTTTGGTAATTTACATAGAATCCAACTGCCTCTAAGGTACCTCTCTTGTTACTAACTCAAATTATAATTGTAGTATAACCGGAGACAAGCTGCTTACTCACCCGAGCAAGTCGACGAAGTGAGAGGAATGTGGGCAAGGTGGTTTATTTCCCAATTTTGTACTCCACAATATGGATTCGTATAAATTAATTTGTGTAATTATTAAATTTGAATTGTTATGTTGTTTTGGCAATTTCTATCTGTTTTGGGTTAAAAAAACATTATGATATTATATATAATGGCTAGCAAAAGTGGAGGCTAGCCAAAAATAGAAAAAAATACAAAAAAAAAAAGAAAATTGTACACGGATATTTGAAAAAATCCGTGTAGGATGTGTTAAAAATAAAAATTGATTTAGGATCTTCCTACACGGATTTGTACTAAAAAAACCGTGTAGGAATATATTTCATACACGGTTTTTTGTTAAAAAACCGTGTAGCTCCATACCCTAGCTACACGGATCTTGAGTAGAAAGTCCGTATATGATTAGTGTAATCGTACACGTATAAATTATCTGTGTGTAAATGGTGGACTTTCCTACACTCCAGTATCGCACACGATTTCAAATCCGTGTAGCTGTCCAGTTAAAGGCCGTGTACAAACTGTTTTTTTGTAGTAGTGATTCTATATGATTTTCATTTTATTTCTATAGTTATATTTAGTTATATTTGATGCTTATTCCTTTTACAAGTTTTATAGACAATACGTCAGCACACAAATCATAGAGTTTAAGTGGGCCACATAAAATCAACCTCAATGACGTGTCCACTAACTAGAGTTGAAGTGTTTGTTGAAATGAGGATATCACATGTAAGTTGAAAATTATCCTCAGTGAGCTGCCCACTTGGATTTATACGGAAATTTTCTTTATCAAGATTTTAACAAATATTAAAATTTTGTATTCATTTCCTACATGACACTGCGTATATTGAAGACATATCTGACTCAGAGTCGAACGTAAATGATGACCACGACGGATCCAAACAGATTAAGAAATTAATGGGGTTTTATTACGAGTGTTAACTATCTTTGAATGCATGGGAGGTATTCTAAGAGTTTTGAACAAATAAATCAATTTCAAACTTTGACTGCATGGGAGATCTTTTAAGTTTGGATAGTATTCTAAAAGTTTTGTTGATTTACTAAAATCGGAATTAATAGCTTTTATTTATTTTGCATTTCGTAGGAGAGTTTTTTTTTTTTTACTTTAAATATGTACGAAATCTTCTGTTAGAGATTAGTGAATTTGATATATGAAATTGAGTTGAGTTAGTTTGAGTTTTGTTCCGAGTTCCATTATTTTCTCCTCTTTACTAATTAACTGTTACGTGAGCTTAACGGGCAAGATCGTATCGGTACCGCTTTGCATCACTACATTAATTTGTTCTTTATATGAAAGTGTTCTTAAAAAAAGTACAAGAAATAAGTGCAAACCGTTTAAATGAGTGCAGTTAGAGAAGAACAGATCTGAGAAAAAATATCTTCATTAAATATCTTCATTTATCCATTTCAACATTAATTAGGGATCTCTATGAAAATGTGCTGATGCAAACAAAAGAGAAACCGAAAACCAAAACAGCACTGCATTTATTTAAATAGTTGGATCAACTTACATTTTTGGCGAATTGTGTAATTTGATATCTCTTATTTTGATCTTAATTTACCTAACAAGTAGACGCTCTAATAATTCTCTTACCAATTCTTTACAAGTAGAAGCTGTTATAAACATATACCAAGACATGTGGTATGTTTTATTTTAAATTTCATTTTTACCAAAAATTAGATTCTCTTTGAAATCCAATTTAGATTAAAAGCAAAAGATTATTGTGGTCTATCACCAGACCATAACAAGTGTGGTTTTCAAATGGTATGACAAGCCGGAATCCAAAATTGAAAGTTGATATGGGCTAAGTTATCATTTAATTTTAATTAAATTAATAGACTCTTTAAAACTGATTAACTAGCTCTGTAAAGCCACAAAAAATTCCACTCACTGTCACAGCTACTGTTATAGATACTGGGGCCAAGTTACATGTGTGAATGTATAATATATTCGAGACAAGTATATACTGGTTCTTGCACAAAACATTCAAGTAGATCTACTGTCAGTCCAGAGAATTTTATTTCTCTACCAATATGTTTAATGCATGCAACCTTTAGGGAAATCTCTCTATGCTATTTGGACAACGAGGACGATTGAGAAGCAAAGCCGGAGGAAACAACATGTACTAAAGGCCGACCTCTTCCATGGTACCTGTCGACACACGCGAAGGATTACTCAAGAGTATTTCCTGGTAATATTATGAATCTCTGATTTCCTTTCTTTATGCCTTGTGATGGCATGTGTACTGAGCCCCTGTCTGATCTGTAGTTGTATGCTTGATCTGTATTTACATAACTTCTTTGTGAATGTTATCTATTAAATCAAGCAAAACACTGGTTCTGTTATTATAGCATGTTAATTTTCATAACCTAAAACCTTTCTCATTCCAACCCAAAGTTTTTAATCTCTCTCATCATTTACATTTGATCGTTTGTGCCTTTGTTTCAGCTTGGTGGCCTGTTATCTCTGTCTTGGGGATTGTATGTGCTAATATGACAGGTAAAGCAGAAGAATCCTGAGTTAAACTATTGCATAATTTGCAAATAGCACACAACATTAATTTTTTTTATTGAACTACCACACATTTTGATTAATTGCAACAAATGTTTGATCATTAAGGGAAACAGTGCCAAGTCAAGCAAGAAATTGAGCTAGTTGTAAAATAGCAGCATTTGTGAAATTATATTTATCCGTGTATGCCTTTGATTTTGAACTAATTAACCTTTTTAATATGAGGGAATAGGCTTATTTAAGTAGCTTATCCTAATGCATTTTTTTATGTGTTGTGCAGGTCGGCCGCACATTGGTAGAGACATGTTCTTGAAAAATTTACCTTTTTCTAAATTCCTATATTGGTAGAGACAACAGTATTTTTGTTTGAACTAGTGTTTGTTGAGGAGTTTACTTTTTTGTGATCAAAGACATTTGTACTTCTATTTTGACTTTTTTTGTTAGCCTCTTTTACCTTAATCAGTGTTAATCAATTGCTTGAATTAATTTTGAATTTCAATTAGTTGTTATAAAGTGTTGTGAGGAGATTGATTTACACCTTGCATTATATTTATCTGACAGAAAGCAAATTCCTACAAATACATCATTATAACTATATTAAATAATTATCTTTACAATGACACCTATATTATCTTGAAACAATTATTATTACATTGTCTTGAAAAATAATGGTGTGGATCTAGATTACTGGTTTTAAAGCAAATAGTCATGACAATCCAGATTATTTACATGGGAATGTGATAAGGTTTTTGCATGGTCCTTAAACTATACTATCTGGCATTGCTGGCGGTTCATGGGTCTTCAATTATTATTTGCATGGGCCTATCAGAAACAACCGTATGATCAAATATCATATTTTTAATATGGGTTACATGTTCCATGGGGATTGCCATGTAACATGTTTTATTGTGTCAGAAACATTATTTCTTTTGCATGGGCCTTCACACTCATGTAATAACAAAGTGATATCCATGTAAGAAATCAAAATTCTAGTATTGTATGTTTTATGAAGTTTTCCTTGTACAATTTCATTTTTGAAGAACATTATGTATCCAACTAAAATGATTAAATAAACCGTATCTATAATTTAATTGGTTATATTTTTTAAACTACACCCTATCCAAATTGATCAGATTCGGATCATTTCCGATTGGGGACTAGATAATCGAATAAAAGTAGCACCTCTAGTCACTATAGTGGCCCATTAAATGAGAGCTACTAACACTACTACAGAAATGAGATATCCTACCGCCCATTTTCTAACCGTTTTAACCGATCTTGGACTAAAGTTTTATAACTTAATTTTAATCCATTTATTATCATTTTTTTATTACTTAACTTTGTACTAAATAGATTCAGAATTTTTAAAATTTTACAAATTTGGTGAGCACATCACACATTAACTTTGCTCTTTTTCTTTCTCTACAATATCAACTCATTGATTTAAGTAATCCATAGAAATTCAACCTCAATGACGTCTCCAGTAACTACATGTTGGTTGTCGTGCCACCTGGCACTGCTTATTTGACTTATTCTTAAATCGAAAAGTACAGAAATAAACAAATTAAGAAAAACAAAGTACCAACCCTGTAAATAAGGGAGATCACATGTAGTACATACTGGTTTTCGTGCCACCTACCTATTTGACTTAAGAAAAAGACACAGTAACTACATGTTGGTTGTGGTGCCACCTGCCCATTTTACTTGAGAAAAAGAGCCAGTAACTAGTTTCTCTTGATTTATTCTTAAATCGAAAAGTACATAAATAAACAAAGAAAAATAAAGTACGAACCCTGTAAATAAGGGAGATCGCATGAAGTACATACTGGTTTTCGTGCCACCTGCCTATTTGACTTAATTAAGAAAAAGAGCCATTCCACGCTAGTTTTCCAAGAAAAAGAGCCAATAACTACATGTTGGTTATCGTGCTACCTGCCCATTTTACTTAAGAAAAAAAGAGCCAGTAACTACATCAATGAATCTGCTGTTATTCCAAAAAAATAACAGTACCCTGTTATTTCTATTCCAACCATTTAAAAATTTTCATGCACGAATATCAAAAAAGTTCTTTTTTCATATGTGAATCTCGACAAAAGTCAACGGCCAAGATCAGAATAACAGGATCCTGTTATCTCTTTGGAATGACAGCAGATTTATTTCCAGTAAGTACATGCCAGTTTCTCTTGATTTATTCTTAAATCGAAAAGTATAGAAAAAAAATAAGATACCAACCCTGTAAATAAGGGAGATGACATTAACTGGTTTTCGTGCCACCTGCCCATTTGACTTAACAAAAAGAGTCATTCCACGCTAGTTTCCAGAGAAATATAGAAGATATAAAATTGGCCGAATTTCACGTATACTCCTAAAAACTTAAAAATTATGTATTCCTCTCTCAAAAATTTAAAATTACGTATTTTCACCTATAAACCTTAAAAACTCACAAATTTATTCATTTTATTTTTTTTTATATTAAAACTCATTCTAAAATTTTAAAATACCCATTTTGCCCTTTATGGAAAGCATATAAAACAAATCAGGCTCAAATTTAAATCTGAAGGGTTCCTCTCCCATCCAATCCATGCTCATCACAATAAGTTTTGTGGTAGTGTTTGCCAATGAAGTTTACAGCAATCAGCCTTAAGAGTTTAAGCTGTGCTAAGGAGGAGTTGTTCGACTGACAAAAGCTTAGAGCAATGAAGCTTATAGTGTATAAAGGTGCTTAGGAGGAGCTCTAAGGAGGCACTGTGCTTAAGCCTGGGTTTTTATCAGCTTAAGAATTTGCTCTAAGGAAGCTTAAGAAAGGTGCTCTAAGCCTATCTAAGGCATAGTTGTTCGGCCAGCTTAAGTAGATAAGGAGGCTAAAGCCTCATTGTCGAACACTATCTGTATGCATCGCTTCAATATTAGTCTTGATCTAATGTGCATGGATCTTAAAGCAATTATGATAAGCACATATCGCATTCAATTCTGTGCATGTTGCTTCAATATGCGTGTGTTTTTTCATCAAGATTTGTGCTGATTTTGTGTGTACAAATCTAAAAGCAGTTCAGACGGTAGAGGAACCGTTCATATTCAAATTTGTATCCAGTGGGATTTATATTCTTTTGATAAAGGGAATTTATATTCTTTTAATAAAAAATAAAATAAAATAGATAAATTTGTGAGTTTCCAAAATTTTGAAGTTTTTGAGGGGTACACGTGATGTCCCTTGAATATTAATAAAGCAAATCTCCATATAATTGTGATCTCAGTCCTAGGGGGGATTTTCTTTATTAATATTAGTACAAAATTAAAATTTTGTATTTCTTCGATTCGCTTCATTTATTCTTCAACTAAAAGTACAAAAAAATATATATATATACCAACACTGTAATATAGAGCTAAGCGAACAATTCAGCTTACAAAAGTGCAGATTTGAGGCAAACATATCTTCATTGAGGAGGGTTCTAATGCGTCATCTTCTCATATCTCATCCATGCATGCCTCATATTTTATATTTTCGTTTTGAAAGTTTAAACAGTTGAACCGAATCACTCAACATGATCTCCATGTTAAATTATGCTTGGAGAACAAATATTATGTGAATTTCAACAGTAAAAAGAATAAATATATATGTAGTGAAACATTTCCTCCAATACCTCCCGACAACGTCTCAGGCATATTTCTCCAGAAAGCTCAGTTATAAATACAGGGCATCGTTCTGCCAGTATTAATCTCTGGAACATAAAAGACAAATTTTCAAATCAACATGAAAAGTTAGATCAACTGTCTTGCTCCTTTACCAGAGCTGCCTAATTTTGCTGTGCTCTTATTGGGGAGTATATCTTTGTTATTGATGCTTCAAATTGATTCAGAACTACCATCGATGACAAAATCCTTTGAGCACTACAAATTAGAATGATGTTGTCATACTTATGCAATGAACTTTTTGGGCGAGATTAGATCATGGCTTTTCAAGGTAGCTATGTAAACTTGTCAGAATATATGTTAATTCTTAGATGGCTCAAATTTTCTCATCCTGAAGAGATTTATGCAATTCTTTATACAGCTCTAAAACCTGTATTATTTAAATATAAGGAGGAAAATTATAGAATAATTATAGATATGTTCTGTATTTACTTGCCAACCAAAACCGCTAAAAATATGAATTCATTATCAAATGATAAAGTACAAACACACAAGTGCCCTCACGCGCGCGCGTACGCACACACCCACACAATTTTAGGAAAAAAAATATTATAAGCTTACGTAAGAAAATATCATTTCTTTTAATGGTGCCTGGACACAATAAATTCTTCGATTCACCTGAACAATTTCATGATTTTGAAACATTTCAAAATAGCAAGAGGGTTAATTTACTGAGATTTCAAAACATTTCAGACAATTCCCACTTGATACAAAGCAGTATAAGCGCTTCCAGCATTTTCAAAAAGCAAATAGTAATCTAATTCATAAATTTAAACCATTTATTTTAGATTAGTACTCTAAATGATTGAAAAAAAATAACAAATAAAAAAATGGCCGGGAATACATTTTGGCACTGTGTGTCGGTGTCGGTGTCGAGTGTCGAGTGTCGAGTGTCCGATTCAATGATTAATTTAGACACATATAATTAATTGGGCTGGGCTCTTGTTTGATGGACGAAGCGAACCAAACAACGAGGATACACCTTTTTTCAATTAAAAAATAATTCTTTTGAGCCGCTCATAGAATTACAGTTCTAGCTGAGCCCATTATTACTTCTTTATTTTCTTTTATTTTATCGGAATACAAACTATAGGTAAGAATATATATTAATTCATCTTTTGCAAGTGTAATCTCTTCAAGATATAAAATGTATAAAATGGTACTGATTTGTTTCCATATAATCTCATTTGTTATTTTCTTATTATTTCGCTTTCTTGGTTGCTAGGTTCAAAATGAGAATCAAGACATCTTATTTATACTTGCTCTAGAAATTCCTAGACCTCATTAAAATATCTATAATTCTAGAATTTTCTTAATCCACTTAGTAAACTCATCAATTTTCAAGAATTAGCTTGACTTCTCTACGACTTTTCAATTTGTGCAATTTGGGTTGGGTTGGACAGCTAGCGTTGCCTTTTAGATAAAAATATCTCCATTTTTATATAATGCACGTAGTTGTTCTGATCCTCCAACAGCTGAGATTTTAAGATGAATTTTCGGATTTAATATCAGCCCTCCAATCACATAATTAATCTGTCATCTTTTAATTAAATATATATGTTTTATATGTAAAATTCTAAATTTAGTTAAAAACATACTCGCCACACATACTGCTATATGGTTTGTCACAATTAAAATTGAATGAATCTTCAGTAATATGTTTCCTTATTTCTCAATTTAATTATTTTCTTATTTCTTTGTTTCCTAATTAGAATGCAATGTAAAAGGACAACCTTATCAACAACAAAAAATATACAATCACTATTTAATCTGTATTTAATATGTTATTTGATTAAAATCTAATGAGAATGATACTTATGGTAAATAGATGTAGAATGCTATTCATGACAGAAATTTCCAACAATATACTTCATACAGTTACCTTTTGAAGTATATTTTTCTTTTACAAATTTCCAACTTTTTTTAGCATAAATTATTCGAGCAACATTAATCTTTATCAATACATAATTTACATCTTCATTTATTTAAATATTTTCTTTTTAATTTTATAAAATTATTTAATGGTTCCAGAATGTATATTTATTAAGCTATTTTTATTAATTATTACATAGGATGAAAATAAATTGAATGACATATTTCCATGTAAAGTCCAGAAATAAAATCATTCAGTAGAAAATATATAGTATAATTAGAAATCTTTCAATAGAAAATATATGGTATAATTAAAATGAGGAGGGTTCCAATGCTCATCTCCTCATTCCTCATTTACACCTCATATTTTATATCTTTGATTTAAAGTCCAAACAGTCGATCCGAACCGCTCAGCATGATCTCCGTGCTAAAATATGCTTAGAGACCAAATTTTACATTTTTTTGGAAATTTTTTACTATTTTTTTAGATTTATTGAAAATCATTGTTTTTTTATGGTCCAGATTTGTTTGAAAAACAACGGTTTTCAATAAATCTAAAAAAATAGTAAATATTTCTAAAATTGTAAAATTTGGTCTCCAAGCATAAATTAATATGGAGATCATGTTGAGCGGTTCAGATCAATTGTTTGGACTTTAAAACGAGGATATAGAATATGAGGCACGAATGAGGTATGAGGAGATGAGACATTGGAACTCTCCTCATTTTAATTATACCATATATTTTCTATTGAAAGATTTTTAATTATAGTATATATTTTCTATTGAATGATTTTATTTCAGGAGTTTACATTGAAATATGCCATTCAATTTATTCTCAACCTATTTACAATATATATATAGCTACTACTTTGATATCTGCAATTTGCAATTTGCAATTTATCAACGTTATTTCTCATTGAATTTTATTACACTAATTTACTTTTTATTTGTAATTTCAATTTAGAAATATGGCATTTTGTATGAGATTTTTTTTTCCTCTTATAATATGTATCCGTTACATCGATCGCACGGGCATGATACTAGTATATTAATTATATGCAACCAACTTTAATATATGTGGGATATTTTGCTTTTTTTAATTTATAGGATTTATAGTATCCTATTTTAGTTCACGTTTTTTCATAATTGTTGCACTAGTTTATAAATAATACAACAAAACAATAATAATACTATTGTACGTTGGTGAAAGGGTATGATAATAACTAATTTTGTGTGAATTGCTTGGAAGCTCTTTAATCTGTATTAGAGATTTAAAAATATAAGGATGATACATTCTTGATAAAAATATGAAAAATATTATTTATTACTAAAAAAATGATACTGGTACTGACAAACTTACGATTGATTTTCAATAGAATTATTCGTGTAACTACTTTCAGTGAAAAATCATCTCTGTATGAGTTCTATTTTTGGAAAAAGGTCATCTAAATCGCCAATTTAGAAATGGCTAGAGAGAAATTAAAGGATAAATGAGAAGAGTTATTTTCTTACTTTCATATAATATTCTTAAATATTAATTATGTTTAACAATAAGATAAAATGATGAGGACAACTTAAAGATAAAATTATTCTCAGTGAAAGGTAAGGGAAAATTTGAGATAAAATATAATTTTAAAGAATAAATTTTAATTGAGAAAAGTTTGGTAATATCAAATCAAATTTTCATAAAAACTAATTAAAGTATTAGATGTGATTAAATTATATATATTAATGCCATAATGCTTACGGATCCATATTTATCACTTTTAATTTTTGACTATTTGCTCCTCCCATTATTTATATTACAAAAATTAAAATTTCTACATTTGTATATCCTACCAGAGTGTTGTTATCGAAGCCCGTGCTCAGTTAAAACTTGCAAGGGATAAGAAAATATCAAACATCTTACAATAATTCAATATCGACATACAATTAAAAAAGATATCAAACAACATAAATAAAAAGTGTCATCCTATATCAAGTATCAAACATCAAACCAAACATGACAAATAACTTAAATAACATCAAACATCTTTAAAACAAATCAAACATGACAAAAATATAAATACCAAACATCAAACATGCATCAAATGTAATACAAGTACAAAATATAGTCACTGTATTGTACCAAATTACATAAATATAAACTTAAGCATAAACCTATATTTGATCGTCCAAGTCGTCGCTATCGTCATACACCGCCTCATCCCCGACATTATCTTGGATATCAAGCATCAATGCATGATGCGAGTTCGAACCTCCTTGTCAAGAGATTAGAAAATATTTTAAACCCTAAATACCCTTAAATTCAACCCAAAACCCTACTTCATTGACCAATAAAGCACTTTATACTCTAGATACCTTAAATTCAACCCACAACCGTAATTCCTTGACCATTTAAACATTTTTTGCCCCGTCTTCTTGTTGGTATGGGTCGGGCTTGAATAGCTCATCGGACCATCACGGTCAGCGATTGTGCATATGCTCCTATTAATAATTTGAAAGACAATTTCAATAAGAATCAGATTATATCAAGGTTATTTCTAGTCAATTCAAATGAAAATTAATTAATTTTGATGAAATGCATCTTACAAATCAAAGCGAATGCACTTTCTCCGGATGCGGCCCGATTTTCCTCATTTTTTGCTGATCGCCTCACCAATTCACTGCACAAATAGTAGCACATTTCTCGTCAGACATTTGGCTTGATCCAATCAATTGTGGAAGGCGCCTGGTACAACTTCCACTCGTGAATAGTATCGCTATACAACTTCCTGGTGGCCTTCTTACACTTGTTCAAATTGTTCTGTATGCCTTTGTTCGCTATCCTAGAAAATGTCTTCCATGCCTCATCAATATTTTTGTCCTCAGAAAACTTGTATTACTTCTGCATTGCATCATAAAAAGTCATAGTAGCTTGAAATAAGATACAAGTAATTAGACGTTTTAAAAAAAAAAGGTTTTTCTCACCAAGAACCCATTCTTGCATAGCAACTAAATTTCTTCGAGGAAATCACTATATTTCCAGTACACGCCTGGATACATCTTATAGACAATCTGTGAAATGATTTTATTGACCTCCTTGGTCTCACCTATACCTGCATCGAAAGATTTGCAAACACAAATAATTACCACCACTACAATCCATAATCCTCCATACACAAGCCCCAGTAGAAAAGATGAATCTTACGGATGAATAATCCGACGGACTACTGGTCTCTGACCCACATCTAGCACCGGAATATGTGTTCCTGCTAGCTGCATATTCCAGAACTAGATGATCCCTCCTTTTTCTTTCCCTTTCTGCTCGGCATACCTGCAAAAATCATAACCTTTAATAATTATATATTGCTAGTCTCTAGGCTTTCTAAATGCAATACTAGATGTCATGGTTTAGATTAACATAAGTTTAATTTCTTCAACAGAAAATGCAAAAATGGAAAACAAATGCTTGCCTCAAATGTTATTATCGTTATAAATTTCTCATCGCATGTGACAAGAATTTAGTAAATGATTATTTGCATATGAATGTGGGAACATAGAAACATATAACTTTTTCTTTCAGTAAAGGAATAAAAATTAACAAATAGCCAGTGGACCAGATTTAAAAAATCATTGGTTTTTAAGGAATCATTCATTCAATTTAGATAGACAACATTCAAATCATACAACTGACGCATGAAGAGATTTTTAAGGAATCTTGTCAAGCAAAAATTAGACTGGCACACAAGTAGCAACACAGCACAAATTTATAGCTAAAATATAATCTAGAATATTTACGATAATTTCAATTAGAAGCGGTCAGATCCATTACTGATGGAGACGGATGCCATGTATTTATTTTGGATCTGGACACATGAAGTTCAGTTTTCCGAAACAGAAAAGTAATGAGAATATTCATACCTGATTAGGATATACAAAACGTCCGACACGAAAGCTTGAATCCATATTTGACCAACAAATGAAAGCTTCCTTGGAGAAAATTGACGAGCAATTGTCGATGACACTGGGATCCTCATCAATAGAAGATTACTGGATCGTCACGAGAAAATCTGGACTGTACATTTAATATCGGACAGCAGGGATACTCTTGACCAGATGGCAAATTTGAGCTGTCTGTTTTATGCAGTTATCAATTAGAAACAATCCCAGGGGTTCAATCTAAAAAAATGACCCATATTAAACAATACTTTATGATTGGAGAAGACATGACAATTCTGGCCGATACAATATCCAAAGAAGAAATATAGAACAATCGAGCAAAAGTTTTCCTTGATGGACACTTATTCTTTTTAAAATAATTACAACAAGTAATATTTTATTCAACTTGTAAGTAGTCATTTTATCTAAATATTTGCCAAATTTATAAAAAAAAATATAAATACATTAATATGATTGTAATTACCTAGCATGCATTGTATAATATTTAAGAGTGCATTATGCACTAGTCCTTAATATTTTTTATTGATGGCTTGAACAATGTCCATACAAATTTAAACAGCTAGTATGTACTATATATAATTGACAATTCTACAACAATTAGGTATGAATTTATTAAAAAATTGAAATATAAGTTTGAAATTTCAAACGGATGTCTAAACTACAATTAACAAGCACAGATTTGTACCTTTTTCTGGTATTAAGGGAGTGGTCACAAGGGAGGAGTCGAAGAGAAGAAATTTTGAAAATAGGATGACCCTGTATATAACCCTGCATATTATTATAATATATATTATTTTGCCATTATTAGGTTTGGAAGTTCAAAACGATTGTCTAAACTACAATTAACGAGCACAGATTTGTACCTCTTTTTTAGTGTTAATAAGAGAGTAATATAAATCCTAAACATATCAGAAAGTAATATAAATCTTAAACCTAATAGCTTAAATATATTTCTACAATGGTCCTCTACTTTTACAAATATACAAATATAGTTTTACAATCAACTTATTTAAATATACAAGAAAAACTATTTGCTGAATTTGATTGTTGAATAGAAGAAATCAAGAATTAAAGTGATAATCAGGGAATCAAAACCTGATTGTTAGATAGAAGAAATCAAGAATATAAAGTAATAATCAGGGATTGAAAACCTGATTGAGAAACAATCCACCAAAAAACCTTTACTACAATTAAATTGTATATTAAACCCTCTAATTTCATCAAATCAGATATTGTAATGCAAAGAAAAGTATCAACTACTTGAATCAGACAGAAATAGAGAGAGAGAGAGAGAGAGAGAGAGAGAGGAGGACCTGCCTAGACTGAGCTAGAGAGAACGGACTTGTTGAGGTTTTGGGATGCTCAACGCTTAGAGCAACAGCAGCATTTGGTACCAGATCAAGCAGAGAAGGTAGAACTAGGGGAGAGGGCAAGATAGGAGAGTAAGAAATCACCAATCACAGAGGAGAGGGGTGGCGCTTGGCACGGGAGGGTTTTGGGTCTGGTGTGCGAAATTTTTTATTTTTTATTTTTACCAAAACATCCAGCGGCTGGTGCTGTCGCCGGAAACTAATAATATTCCTGAGTTCCCGTTATTATTTTTTTTTGGGAAAAAAGACCTTCATCGACTAGCGACTGCACCAGTAGCTGCTGACCAAAATTACTGTAGTTCAACATGAAATGAGCTACAACTGACATCTCAATCAAATTATGTTGGTTAAGTCCGAACAACTCCGAAACTATTCTCCCTGGATTGACCATATCAGAGTTAAGTGCGAGAACTTCAGTTACAGCAGTCAGGATATAGTATTGGAGCACAAGAAAAGCTGCACAAAAGTTATGGTCTCTGGTCAAGCAAAGTAAAAAAAAAAAAATACTACTAATGACTCCAAGAAAAATTCAATATTCTCAAGAATATATATTTCAAATTTAAAATAATCATTTTTTTATAAATTATATGTAAATTGGTAGTGTTTCTTTTTTGTGTGGTTAATATAACAGAGGAAAATCTGCAGAATTCATTAGAAATCAAAATAGTGCTTGGTAGCCATCTGGTACACTATTACAGAACATAGATGAAGCAATGCGGCATCACTATTAGCACAAAAAACCGATGTGGCATTTTCCAAATTAATTATTAAGGTCGCCATTTATTAAGGAGAAAAATGGAACCAAATATATTACAAGAAAAGCTATATTTTTAAAAGAGATATATATTGTGAATAATAACGGTAATCCCACAGAACATATATAGAATTATATTGCAATAATATCATATGCACGACAAATATTTATCACCGCACGTGCATAGAATAAGTGAATACTATTAAAGCATAAAACCATTCAAATATAAAAATAAATCATCATGCTCTAAGTCTAAATTCTAACTGCCAACATAAACTAATCTTCAAGCATAAAGCTACTACGTACCAGAATTCATGAAGCAGTTCGTTATTCACTTCTAGATACTATTCACCACCTCTTTCATTGTTGGACGCAATGATGGGTTGTTATTCAAGCATTGAAATCCAATCTGAATCATTTTGATAATTTCATTAATAACTTGTCCTTTTGGTGGCTCAATACGTTGGTCAAGTATATCTTGGAGTATGATTTCCTCTCTGTCGAAAGCTGGTGTATTGATCATATCTCCTGGGTGCTTTCCCATAAACAACTCCAACACGATTACTCCAAAGCTATATATGTCACATTTCTCAGTCATCCTCA
The DNA here is from genome assembly GCA_024447775.1 of Carex cristatella. Classification (NCBI taxonomy): domain Eukaryota; kingdom Viridiplantae; phylum Streptophyta; class Magnoliopsida; order Poales; family Cyperaceae; genus Carex; species Carex cristatella. The sequence goes on from JAJHPF010000007.1 coordinate 4,889,306, forward strand.
TAGTATAGGCTAGTTCTGCACAAATAAAAAGAAAAGTCAAATTACAATTATTTACACTTTTTTCGATAAAACTATGGTGATGCAATTAAAAAAAAAACAATAATAGGGTGGTAAAATATACATAACCTGGTGCTATGTAACCATAGGTTCCAACAATCATGCTCCAATTGGAAGACTCTGGCTTGAGAAATTTGGCAGTGCCAAAATCCGAGATACATGCTGTAAACTCAGAATCAAGCAAGATGTTTCTACTAGTTAAATCCCGATGTACTATTGGAGGACAGCAATCATGATGCAAATGCGAGAGAGCACATGCAACATCTCTCAATATGGCGTTCCTTTTTGGCCAATCCAATTCTTTTACTGCCTCACTACTGAGAATATTATGTAAATCCCTGTTCTCATAATATTTATAAACAAGAAATTTATTTTGAGGTGAGGAACAATAACCAAATAATTTGGCAATGTTGCGGTGTCGAATTTCAGTTAAGGCGCGAATTTCTCTTTGGAATACTTCAACATCTAGTGAGGATTCACCACCTACTAACTGGATTTTCTTTACAGCTACTGTGAAGTTATTTGGCGCTAAAATCGCTTTGTAAACTCTTGCATGGCCTCCACTTCCAATGCAATATTTCTCATCAAAATTCTCTGTGGCCCTTATAATCTCCTCATAGGCATCTCTTCCATCAAAATTCCACACGGAAAAAATTTCTTCACTACCTCGATTGCCAATGTGCTCTGGTTTTGCTTTTCTCTTTTTTGAGTAAAGTAGGTAAATTAGCGAAAGTAAGAAAGCGGTTAGTAAAGCAGCACAACAAGTTAGAGTTGTAATCAACTTCACCATCTTTTTTTTGGATGAACCATTCTTATCAATAACAAATCCATCACATGAGGGCAAATCTTGAATAGTGCCACAAAGATTTTTATTGTGTATAAACCATTGTACTGGGGCATTATGAAAAATCTTTATATCAGGCACTGGACCCTCCAATTGATTGTATGACAAATCCAAAGTTGACAAACTTAACATGTTGCACAAAGAAGATGGAATTTGACCGGTGAGATTATTGTGAGAGAGATTAAGTTGCTGCAAATTGGTTAAGTGCGCTAGTGTTATTGGTATTTCCCCGGAAAAAAAATTTGAACTTAAATCTAGGAGGTCCAATAAGTATATTAAGTTGCCAAAATGAGATGAAATTTTTCCAATAAACCTATTATTGCTGAGGTTTAATATTTCAAGGTCAACACAATTGCCTAGTTCATCTGGCACACTTGTCAGACTATTTGATGATATATCAAGTTTTATTAAATCTTGTAACATTCCCAACTCTCTCGGTACATTTCCTATGAAATTGTTGTGACTTAAATTTAGTTCAATCAATCTTTTTAGTCTACCAAGTTCTACCGGTATAACCCCTGATAGGGAATTTGATGATAGATGAAGCTTTACTAACCCATGTAACCTACCGATCTCGGGTGGTATGACTCCATGAATTTTATTTCCTGATATGTCTAGATATGTTAAGTTCTGACATTGAGCCCAAGTGGATGAAATCTTTCCTGAAAGTTGATTGGAACTCAAATCCATGTAATATAGATTCTCGTAGACCCCAAATTGTTTAGTTATGTCTCCATGAAATAAATTTCTTTCTAGACCAATTGTTCTTAAACTACTGCAATTTTTTAAACTTCTAGGAATCGGACCTTCAAATTTGTTATCATGCAAAACAACGAGCTCGAGAACTCCTCCTTTACACAAATCATCAGGTACAAGTCCACTCAAAAGGTTATATGAAAGTCCTAGAAATTTCAATTGTGTAAATCTTCCAATTTCGGGAGGGATAGATCCGGTGAGCATATTTTCAAAAAGATATAGATAGACAAGATTGGTTAGGTTTCCTATAGAGCTAGGAATTTCTCTATTTAGAAAGTTTTCTGATATAACCAAATCTGTCAAATGTGTAAGTCTGCCAATTTCAGGAGGAATTGGTCCGGAGAGTTTATTATTTCCAAGATAAAGAGTGGTAATATTACTTAGGTTTCCTATAGAGGCAGGAATTTTTCCACTCAAAAAGTTAGTTGCTAGGTTCAAATTTGTCAAATGTGTAAGTCTACCAATTTCAGGAGGGATAGATCCAGAGAGTTTATTATTATAAAGATAAAGAGTAGCCATATTACTTAGGTTTCCTATAGAGGTAGGAATTTCTCCTATCAAAAAGTTCTTTTCTAGTGCCAACTCTATTAAATGTGTAAGTCTGCCAATTTCACGAGGGATAGGCCCAGAGAGTTTATTATTCCAAAGATAAAGAGTGGTCATGTTACTTAGGTTGCCTATAGAGGCAGGAATTTCTCCACTCAGAAAGTTCACGGATAGTGATAATTGTGTCAGTTGTGTAATTCTGCCAATTTCAGGAGGGATTGGTCCGGAGAGTTTATTATTCCAAAGACTAAAAGTGACCATATTACTTAGGTTTCCTATAGAGGCAGGAATTTCTCCACTCAGAAAGTTCACGGATAGTGATAATTGTGTCAGATGTGTAAGTCTGCCAATTTCAGGAGGGATTGGTCCGGAGAGTTTATTATTCCAAAGATTAAGGGTGCTCATATTACTTAGGTTTCGTATAGATGTAGGAATTTCTCCATTCAGAAAGTTTTCTGACAGATCTAAATTTATCAAATGTGTAAGTCTCCCAATTTCAGAAGGGATTGATCCAAAAAGTTTATTATTTGAAAGATAAAGAGTGGCCATATTACTTAGGTTTCCTATAGAGGTGGGAATTTCTCCGCTTAAAAAGTTATTTTCTAGTGCCAACTCTATCAAATGTGTAAGTCTACCAATTTCATGAGGGATTGGTCCAGAGAGTTTATTATTCCAAAGATAAAGAGTGGTTATATTACATAGGTTTCCAATAGAGGCAGGAATTTCTCCACTCAGAAAGTTCATGGATAGTGATAATTGTGTCAGATGTGTAAGTCTGCCAATTTCAGGAGGGATTGGTCCGGAGAGTTTATTATTCCAAAGATTAAGAGTGCTCATATTACTTAGGTTTCGTATAGAGGTAGGAATTTCTCCATTCAGAAAGTTTTCTGATAGATCTAAATTTATCAAATGTGTAAGTCTCCCAATTTCACGAGGGATAGGCCCAGAGAGTTTATTATTTGAAAGATAAAAAGTGGCCATATTACTTAGGTTTCCTATAGAGGTGGGAATTTCTCCGCTTAAAAAGTTATTTTCTAGTGCCAACTCTATCAAATGTGTAAGTCTGCCAATTTCATGAGGGATTGGTCCAGAGAGTTTATTATTCCAAAGATAAAGAGTGGTTATATTACATAGGTTTCCAACAGAGGCAGGAATTTCTCCACTCAAAAAGTTTTTTGATATTGATAAATGTATCATATGTGTAAGTCTCCCGATTTCAGGAGGGATCAATCCAGAGAGTTTATTATCGCAAAGATACAAAAATTTTATGTTTGTCAAGTTTCCCATGCAAGACGGGATCAAATCTTTGAGAACATTAACACATAGATTAAGGTAGGTGAGTTTTGAGAAGAGACATATTGATGGAGGAATTACGCCACCGAATTTATTATTACTGAGATCAAAAGTTCTAATGGATGGAAGACCAGAGAAATTCAGAGCATCTAATTTTCCAACTAGACCTTTTTCCGAAAGAATGATTTTAGTAATGACTTGCCTTCTTTTATTAGTGTCGCGGCAAGTGATTCCGGTCCAGTTGCATGGGTGGACATCCAGATTCCAAGATGAAAGCGGCTGTTGAGATTGGAGAGTTGATTTCCATTGAAGAAGAGCTTGTGCTTGAGATGTGAGAGAAGATTGAACTACAGGGAGTAGAAACAGTGTAAGGAACAAGAGAATGCCCCTCATTATTGCTGGTAAAATGCTAAGAGCTCAAGTTATAGCTGAAATACATCAGAACTGGCCCTCTTATAAACTCAGAAGTGAGACTATCTGGTTTGTGGATAACAGAGTCAATAGATCTAGACATGCTACCTACCTGTCATCTGTGATTTAATCATGCTTCAGGTACATTCATTGATCAACAACGTAACAGGCACGGCCAGATTGATAAAGCTGGTTTTGGAGGGAAATAAGAAGCCTTCATTTCGTGGAAGACTTCATTCGGGGTGTCATTGACCGTAGAGAGCAATACGTTTGGATTCATCCATCGGATATTTTTGTTATCAAATATTAACGACCACATATATATCAATAAAAATTTATAAAACAAGTAGGAATAAGTTGACCTATGATTCGTCAGGTCATCTCAGATAAAAAAATATCTTGACATACTATAAAACGGGTTGGGTCTGAGACATTCAACAATTATTATTATTAAATATTATTATATTATTCATCCATCGATCCGAACTTTTGGCAAAAAAATGTTAGGTTGGCACGTACGTATACTATATATAAACGTTTGGGTTTCATACATATATAATTGTGTCATTACTATTTCTGAACTATGGAAGACTCGTGATTTTCAGAAATATTGTAGTATCATCGCTAAGGCTACAGGCAACTAATAATGGATAAATTAACAAATTAAACATATGGAAAAATAGCAATCAATAATATAGTAAGATAAAATTTAAGATATGCATACTAACTTATATTAAGAGAAATGTATACAGCTGTTGATCATGTTATTTAATAAATATTAATTACTTGTTCTAATAATCTACTATACAAAATGTTAGAAAAATCCCATTACAAATAATATGTGGTTACATAGATGATTAATAATCACCAAATAACTTTTTGTGGAGAAAATAACAGTTTTGAAACTCAGATGTGGTCCCTTTTGGATATTAATATATAGTTGGACTGGGTAAACCCCAAACCGTTATTAAAAAAAAAAAATCCAATTCTAGAAGCCCAATTTATATGCATTTTTTTTTCATATTTGATGAACTAAGAAAGATGTTTATTGGTCTCCTACAAGAAAATTTCAAGTCCATGCCCACTTTGATTGCAAATATAATTGCACTACTTAATCCTTAGCATATATGTGCCTCAAAAGGAATTAATTTATGTCTTTTTTTTAGGACAACGTGAGGCTTTTTTATTTTTAATGGAGTAAATAGCTGCTCAATTGATTAGTTTTATTTTGAGATTTTAATTTTATCAGATGGTGTTTTCATAGGAGTAGCAACACTTCTTTTGAGTAAGGATATACAAATTAAAGTAGGACATAATTGTCAATTCTACTTTTAAAATAACTAAATAAACGATTAAATAATTAAAAGATGATGATAGCAAAAATTAAGTTTTTGTGGATATATTAGGTATTAAAGACGGAAACAAAACCATGTATCCCACTGCATAAATGGTCAATGAATTATGGCAATTCAAAATTGGTAATATCAAAAGATTTAATTTGGCTCCAGTAACTATATCAATGTAACATGAGCAGATCAGCAGACTCAATTGTTTTGCTACATCAGCAATAGACCAGATGCGCCAACTGTCACCAGCTTCCGGCACCTCTGCTGTTGCAAAGGCATTTGGAGCCCACATTTCAGCTCCAAATGTATAGAATGCCTTGGAGAGCATCATGTCTGGTATCGCTGCACTGTCGCATCGGAGATCCATTTCAGCTCTGTTAACGTATTACTGGAAACCAAAGAGCATATTTACAAATGAGATTGCAATCTATATCAGAAAATATTCCACTAACATTAAGAACCCCTTCTTGCTTTGCTAAAATTTGAAGTATAAAAATACAGAGTCAAAAAAAGAGTCAAAATTTCAGAAGTGTAACTTCCGAAAGAAGAAAGTTTTTCTATAAAAGGACAACCTCGTTAATCACAGTTAAGCTTAAAATTTACAATATACGTGCCAAATTGGTCTGAATTCCGATTACATTGTCCGGATCCAAACTTAATATTTAATATACTTTAGGGGATCTGGACCCCATTAAACCACGGTGTGGAGTCCTTTGCCATGAAGGCGAACACTTCTATTAAAGTCTAACATATCAATTTCTTTAATATTACAATTTGTGCATCTCTATCCTCAAATAGCAAAGGATATGGTTGATCATAAATAAGTTTCACATTTTCTAATAAATTGCTTGAGATGAATTTTGGCGAGGAGAGGAGAGAAATAAATTGTCGGCTACTTGAGAGCAACGGGGGAAGAGGAATGGGCTTTATTGGGCCTGATTACACGGGCTTAATAATATATCATTTTCTTAAATAACATCTATATTGAAATAATGTAGGTCCAAATTGTGGCCGAAAATATCCGGAATAAATATCAATAATATATGTATTCTTAAATCTTTGACAATTTTATCTTTATTTCTAAACACATGCATCCACAAATACAATTAATTGCATGCATCTCAAATATCATAATTTTACTTGTGTGTTCCACGCAAAGATATAATTAAATTCTTAAGTATCTATTTGGATATAGTTTAAGCTCTTAAGTATAAACATATAATTAATTATATAATAACGGATGAGTCAACAAATTCTTTAAATAAGTGTCTGTAAATTGCACAAGGCAAGATTTTATTGCAGAACCTATTTCAGTTTACAAATTCTTACTAAAAAATGTACCGACAGTTTTTAAGGATTTTTTTTTTTTTTTTTAGAAATTATAACCTAAAAATCAAATAAACCAGCCAATGGGGCAAAAAATCAATAAAAATGGTCTACACCGGTTTCCCAAACCGGTGTGGAATTAAAGCCCTCTTCTGCACCGGAACCCGAAACCGGTGCAGCAAATTTCTCACCCGGTTGACCCATTTTCCTACCAGGCTGTGGACTCGCCACAGAAAATTCACAAAAAGCCCTGCACCGGATTGGGAATCCAGTGCGGCTTGGGTTGAATTTTTTTCCGGCATTTTTATTAATAACCAAGCAACCCGCCCCCAGTGGGGCGGTTTACACCTTACTTTTTTTTTTTTTAATACGATGATGATAATTATGTTCATAACCAAAAAAAATTATATGTTTCTTTGAAATTGGATAGAAAAATATATAATTTAGTTTATTTCGAGTCCTTGAAATCGAACCGGAAGACATAATGCTTGTATAAGAAAATTCAGTTGAGACACTAAAAATCTTAAACTTAATTTTTGAGGCACTAAACGACATTTTTTGACGATTCTGATTTGTCGGATACCCGGGGTTACACCCCTCCCCTTTCCGAATTGGGGTCATACGCGTCAATCTGACTTTCCTAGCCAAAGTTATGGCCGTTTAAAGTTTTAGAAATTTTTTAAATCATTTTAATACAATTTTTTTAAATAATTAATAATATTTTTTAAATGATGTTATTAATATTATTATGCACGATTTTTAAGAAAACATTTTAAATGATGTTTCTTAAATAATGTTATTAAATCATTTTAAAAAAAAATTGACACTTCTACGAAAGTTTTCTTTTTTCTAATAACACACAATATAATGATTTTGGCGAAATGTTATGAGTGAAAATATTTGTGCAGTTTGGTTATTAATATTATATTATTTAATTTTTTAGTTAATGCCGGAATTTTTTTTTCCCAAATCGCTTCTCTGTCTCCTCTCCTTTCCTCCTTTCTTTTTTTCTCCGCACCGGATTGGAAAACCGGTGTGGCTATTTCTTGTGTAGACTCCCGTGTGGCGCTGTGGCAGAGTAGGAATTTACTGCACCGGATTGGGAATCCGGTGTAGAAGAGAGCTTTAATTCCACACCGATTTGGGAAACCGGTGTAGGCCATTTTTATTGATTTTTTGCCCCATTGGTTGGTTTATTTGATTTTTAGGTTATAATTTCTAAAAAAAAAAGAAACTCGTTTTTAAGTGTTATAATAGATTGCCATTTAGAACGAACTAACATATTTGGGATTTTTTTTTTTTTTTTAAAAGAAACCACAAAAGTTGTACGTTTATTTAAAAGTGTGATTTTATTCTGAACTGCATGTGTACTTATCTGTTTTCTTAAGGTCAGTGAGCAAATAGCTCACTCACATTTGTATTAATAATAAAAAATAATGTACATCACATCTATCCCATGGTATTGTTATTACTATTATTATTATTACCACATCAAAAGTATACGTATTTTAATGTACACATTTATCCAACATTATTGTACATCTTTAGTCTTTAACATAAATTAAATGTGATCACTACTACAAAAAACGTCTTCCTACACTGTACTTATACACAGATTTTCTCAATTTTACAAAAAAACGTGTATGAAATAAGATTTTTCCAGTGTTCTAGGAATCCTACACGAATATTAACTTAAAAATTAGTGTCCGTGTGGAAATTAATCTTTTATACACGGATATTTCATTAAATATCCGTGTAGGAATGTTGAGAGAGCTACATGGATTTTTATTACAAAATCCGTGTAGGAAGGAGTTATTGTATACGGATTATTGTTTAAATAACAGTGTAGAAAGGCTAGAGAGCTACATGGATTTTTACTAAAAAAAAAAAAAAAAAAAAAAACGGTTCAGCAACCTTCCTACACGGATTTTTAAATAAAAATCCGTGTAGGATAGCTAAAAAAAAAAGGTTCAACAACCTTCCTACACGGATTTTTAAATAAAAATCCGTGTAGAAAGGTTAGAGAGCTACACGGGTTTTTATTTAAAAATCCGTGTAGAAAGGCTAGAGAGCTACACGGATTTATAGTGAAAAATCCGTGTAAAAATGTAGTTTTAGGGTTTTGGTTATATAAGAAGGCATTTTTCTCTCCAACGCCGTTTTGATTTCAGCTCATAGCACAACTGGGATCTGAGATATTTGAAGTTGTTATTTTCTCCTCTCTATCTTACTAAGATTAGCCATGAATATATATATATATATATATATATATATATATTTTTATCTTTATCTAATTTTCTGTTACTTATTATTGCTTATTTAGGTCATGTGTAATTATTATTGCTTATTTCTCTTTTATTTTTCTTTTCAGTTTTGTATGGTTTTCGTTGTTTACTGTCATCTTCGCCTTAGTTGGTTACTATTGATGCAATATGGTCATGCGCATGCTTCACGAAAAGGGGCGTAACTTTTGATCCGTCCGTCGGATCGGGCTGAATTTTTGACAGGAACTCCACAGCCCAAAACCGAATTCGAAACAATCTATGATTCGTTTCGCCCATGTTACGGGTTCAGATTTGCGATCCGAGTCTTCCTTCATGGACTTTTGGACTTTTGGACATTTTTTTTGCAAAAAACTAGCAAAACTGGAGGCCAGCTAACAAAAAAAAAAAAATCAGCAACCTTCCTACACGGATTTTTAAATAAAAATCCGTGTAGGAAACAATTCTACACGGATTTTTACTTAAAAATCCGTGTAGGAATGTTACTGAATCCGATTTATTTATTTAATATTCTGTTGAGGAGAGCTACACGGATTTTAACTAAATATTCATGTATGAATACTCTTCCTACACGGATTTTTAATAAAAAACCGTGTAGGAAGAAGTTTCATACACGGTTTTTTATTACAAAACTGTGTAGCTCTGAGTATTTCCACACGGCTATTTAGTAAAAAATCCGTGTAGGATTAGTGTAACCGTACACGGATAAATGCGGGACTTTCCTACACTCCAGTATTGCACACGTTTCCAAATCCGTGTAGCTCTCCAGTTAAAGTCCATGTACAAACTGTATTTTTTGTAGTAGTGGATTTTCAATATGCGTGCAGTTGACTACTGGATAACGCACAGGCATTATGCATTAAGTAGGATTTTTTTTTAAGAATTTTAGTAAAGAAAATATAATATAATAAGGCACTAGTATAATTATCTTTGATTTATTAAATAATAAAATATCATATCTCAACAATTTACATATCAAATAAGATTAAACTTATTAAACAAACAGTTTTTTATACTCGTATATGTGTTATCTTATAAACAGCCGTCATGTAACACATGTCAACCAGTTTGTGGGACCCACGATGATTTTTATACTTTTCTTTCTTGGTTGCTTGATTCAAAATGAGAATGAAGATATCCAATTTATACTTACTATAGAAATTTCTAGAGCTCATTAAAATATTTATAATTCTAGAGTTTTCTTAATACTTTTGTTATTATAACAAAGAATTTTTCCATCTGGTTTCGAACCCATGACCTTTTATATAGAGACCGTCTTAGCCACTAGACCAAAAGCTAGTTCTCACCAAATATAATTTTAAATAAGAGTGCTAACGGATCGGATAGTGGTATTCGCTTTTCTTTAATTTTCATATACGGATACGGATCAAATATTAGAAAGATACGTGCGGATACGGATCGGATATTCGATATCCGTCAATATATATATAAGTATTTTCATAATATATATTATAATATATGGTATATATCTGCTATTCAGATACGGATAATTAAAATTCAAAACCATATCCGTATCCGTATTTGCACGGATATTCGGATATCGGATATCCCTATCAAATTTTCGGATACAGACCTGGATATGATCGGAATTATCCGATCCGTTTGCACCCCTAATTTAAAAGCATATTTTTTTATTGAGAAAATTTTGGGACTATAAATTTAGATTTTCATGAACTAATTTAAGTATTATATGTGATTGAATTTTATATATACTAATGCTTCGAAAAATCCATATTTATCAATTTAATTATGGGCTATCTTCTCCTCCCATAGTTTTATATTAAAAAAAAATTAATTTGTACATTTGTATATCCAACCAGAGTGACGTATCGAAGCCCGTGCTCAGTGAAAACTTATAAGGGATAAGCAAATATCAAAATTCATACAACAATTCAACATTGACATACAAAAAGATATCATAAAACAAAAATAAAAGGTGTCATTCTATATCAAATATCAAACATCAAAACCAAACATGACAAATAACATAAATAACATCAAACATCTTTTAAGCAAACCAAACATAAGAAAAGATAAATATCAAGCAATAAACATACACCAAATATAGTCACTGTATTGTACCAAATAACATAAATATTAACTTAAACATCAAACCTATATGTTGTCATCCGAGTCGTCGCTATCGTTATACACTCCTTCATTCCCGATCTTCCAACTCATCCCCGACATCATCCTGGATATCTGGCGTCGATGCATGGTGTGAGTTTGAACCTTCCTGTGAGGAGATAACAAAATATTTTAAGCCCTAAATACCCTTAAAATCAACCCAAAACCCGACTTCATTGACCATGAAAGTACTTTAAACTCTAAATACCTTAAATTCAACCCACACCCCTAATTCCTTGACAATTTAAGCATTTGTTGCCCAATCTTCTTGTTGGTATGTCAGCTTGAATACTTCATCGGACCATTTGGGTTCGCGATTGCGCATATTCTCCTATTAAGAATTTGAAAGACCATTTCAATAAAAATCAGATTAACAAGGGTTTGTTCGAGTCAATTGAAATGGAAATTAATTAATTTGGATGAAATGCTTCTTACAAATCGAAGCGAATGCACTTTCTCCGGATGCGGCCCTATTTGCCGCTTTTTTGCTGACTGCCTACAAATGTCTCAGACATTTGGCTTGATCCAGTCAAATGTGAAATGTGCCCGGTGCTGCATCCACTACTGAATAGTATCGCCATACAGCTTCTTAGCCGCCTTCTTACACTTGTTCTAATTGTTCTGTATGCCTTTGTTCCCTATCCTAGAAAATGTCTTCCCAACCTCATCAATATTTTTGTCATCAGAAAACTTGTAGTACGTCTGTAATGCATCATAAAAAAGTAGTGGTAGCTTGAAAAAAGATACTAGTATTTAGACGTTTTTTAAAGAAGAGTTTTCTCACCAAAAACTGAGTTTCTTCAGGGAAATCACTATATTTTCCATACATGCGCAGATACATGTTACGGAAAATCTGTGAAATGATTTTATTGACCTCCTCGGTCTCGCCTACACCTGCATCGAAAGATTTGCAAAAATAAATAATTACCACCACTACAATCCATAATCCTCCATACATAAGCCCCAGTAGAAAAGATGATTCTTACCGATGTCCGGTCCGACGAACCACTGGTCTCTTACCTGAATATGTGTGTTCCTGCCGTGCACTCCAAAACTAGAAGATCCCTTATTTTCCTTTCCCTTTCTGTTCGGTATACCTGCAATTATCATAAGCTACAGTAATTATGTATTGCTAATCATAGGCATTCGAACTGCAATAATAGATGGTATGATTTAGATTAATATAAGTTTAATTTGTGCAACAGAAAATGCAAAAATAGAAAACAAATGCATGTCTCAGATGTTATTATGGTTATAAATTTCGCATGGCATGTGACATGAACTTAGAAGATGATTATTTGCATATGGAGGTGGGAACATACAAACATAACTTTTTCTTTCAATAAAGAAATAAAACTTAATAAATAGCGGACCTGATTGCAAAAATCATTAATTTATAAGGAATCATTCATTCAATTTAGATAGACAATATTCAAATCATACAACTGACGCATGAAAAGATTTGTAAGGAATCTTGTCAAGCAAAAACTAAACTAGCACATAAGTAGCAACACAACACAAACATATATAGCTAAAATGTAATCCAGAATATTTACAATAATTCAAATTAGTAGCGGTCAGATCCTTTTCTGATGGAGCCGGATGCCTTGTATTTATTTTGGATCTGGAGACATGAGGTTTAGTTTTTCAAAGAGGAAAAGTCATGAGAATATTCACACCTGATTAGGATAAACGAAATGTCCAATACGAAAGCTTGTCGATGACACTGGGATCCTCATCAATAGAAGATTACTGGATCATCACAAGAAAATCTGGACTGTACATTTCATATCGGACAGCCGGGATACTCTTTGACCAGATGGCCATTTTGAGTTGTCTGTTTTGTGAAGTTATCATTTAGAAACAATCCCAGGGGTTCAATCTAAAAAATGATGAACCATATTAAACAATACTTTATGATTGGAGAAGACATGACAATTCTGGCCGATGCAATATCTAAAGAAGCAATATAGAACAATCCAGGAAAAGTTTTACTTGATGGACACTTATTCTTTTTAAAATAATAACAACAAGGAATATTTTATTCAACTCGAAGTAGTCATCTTCTCTAAATATTTTCCAAATTTATAAAAAAAATATATATAAATACAAACTTTAAACAGCTAGTATGTAATATATATAATTGACAATTCTACAACAATTAGGTATGAATTTATTAAAAAAATTGAAATATAAGTTTGGAATTTCAAACGGTTGTCTAAACTACAATTAACAAGCACAGATTTCTACCTTTTTCTGGTATTAAGAGAGTGGTCACAAGGGAAGAGTTGAAGAGAAGAAATTTCGAAAATAGGATGACCCTGCATATAACCCTGCATATTATTATAATATATAATTTGCCATTATGAAGTTTGCAAGTTCAAAACGGTTGTCTAAACAACAATTAATAGGCACAGATTTGTACCTCTTTTTTTGTGTTAAGAGAGTAATATAAATCCTAAACAAATCAGAAAGTAATATAGCATCCTCAACCAAATAGCTTAAATAATATTTCTATATATACTGGTCCTCTACATTCATGCACCGGGCCTGATTAACATGACAAAAATAACCACATTCATCCAAGAAACAGAGCTGTGGTTAACATGCTGCAAGAAGAGGCCCGGTGCATGAATGTGGTTAATAGTGTATAAGTTTTTACTTATATAACAGTTGTAAACAAATTTATATTATGTACTCCTAGTAGTCTCTACCTGGATTTCAAAAAAAAAGAACATTATCACATAGATCAAGATAGGTGAGTTTTGAGGAGAGACATATGGATGGAGGAATTACCCCACTGAGTTTATTATCACTGATATCAAAAGTTCCAATGGATGGAAGACCGGAGAAATTCAGAGCATCTAATTTCCCAACTATACCCTTTTTCGAGAGAAAGATTTTAGTAATAACTTGCCTTCTTTTCTTAGTGTCGTGGCAAGTGATTCCTGTCCAGTTGCATGGGTGGACATTCAGATTCCAAGATGAAAGTGGCTGTTGAGTCTGGAGAGTTGATTTCCAATTAAGAAGAGCTTGTGCTTGAGATGTGAGGGAAGGTTGAACCACAGAGAGTAGAAACAGTGTAAGGAACAAGAGAATGCCCCTCATTGCTGGTGAAATGCTAAGAGCTCAAGTTATAGCTAAAATACATCAGAGCTGGCCCTCTTATAAACTCACAGGTGAGACTTATCTGGTCTGTGGATAACAGGGTCCACAGATCTAGACGTGCTTGGCTACTAGCTGTTAGAAACCCGATTTACTGAACTAGGTTAGAATTGAATGCAACATATTTTATGAATAGGCTGGGTTCGGAGGGAAACATGAAGCCTTCGTTTCATGGAAGACTTCATTCGGGGTGTCATTGACCATAATGAGCAACACGTTTGGAGCTATCCATCGGATATTTTGTTATCAAATATAAACAACCACATTTATATTAATAAAATTTTATATAAAACAAGTAGGATTAAAAAATATCTTGACATACTATAAAACGGGTTGGGTCTGACACATTCAATAATTATTATTATATTATTAATCCTGTCCAAAATTTTGCCACCCTTTGCCACCCTTTATTATCATGTACGTATACAATATATACCTGCCAAGAAAAAAGTACGTATACTAGAAATGTTTGGGTTTGATACAGAATTGTGCCATCACTATTTCGGAACTATATATATGGAAGACTCGTGACTTTCAAAAAATATTGTAGAGTATAGTCGATAAGGCTACAGGCAACTTTCAAAAATATTGTAGAGTATAATGGATAAATTATCAAATTCAACATATTGAATAATAGCAATCAATAATATACTAAGATAATATTTAACATATACATACTACAATTATATAAAGACAAATGTATACAGTTGTTTATCTTGTTATTTAATAAATATTAAATAACAAATTTGATCTTGCATTATTGATATGTTGGTACTTTTTCCATGTTTCCTTTTTCTTTTTCATTCTTGATAAAAATTAGGATGAGGACATGTCGATATTTCTGTCTTAAAAGCAAAATTAGCTGGACCCACCTCAATAATTCTGTAATTAATACATAAAAATAGCATAACCTATATCACTTATACCACATGACAAATCATTTAGTAATTTTTGAGAATTTTTTTTTTTAAATGAGTAATGGAGATCAAGCTACCCAAGACTCTTTATTTCAACATTTGTAATAAAAGATTTTCTTTAGCATAAGAGACATGTGCCTTTGCAAATTATTGTCTTTCACAAAGTCATGTGAAAACACACTTGGAGACAAAATTCTACCGCAATACTAGTCGTGCTGTTATGCATCACCAGTTTCTGGTATTAAGTACAGTAAAAAACTGAAACTGTTCAATCAATGGTATGCCGAGTCAGGCACGAAATCCAATCAGAGTAGAATTATTCCATTCGAGCAAGAAAATCTTAAGAAAATTGACAAGTTTTCTTAAGCAAGGTTAACACTTTTGGACTGTACCATAGCAAATTTTAATAACACATAAGCATAATTCATTTTCAAAATTATCTTGATTCAAAATACAATTTAGAACTCTTCTAAAATTTATGAAAAATACAAATTAAATTGTACTATGCAGTCGGATTCTATTCTACCAATTTTTTTTTAATTCATAATCAATATTATGTGGAGTGTTAATTAAAATACTATCCAAATACTTAAATAATCAAATAAAATTTAAATTCATTATTGTTCGAGTTGGGTTGATATCCAATCGAACGAATTGGCCAATGTTCCAGTGGTCTTTCAGAAAATGCATGTGCCCGCCATTCTCCTACAACATTGTGTATAAACAAATAAAGGAACCAAAATATGGTTTGATTCTGCAAACAAACTTCTCGTCAGCAAAATTGAGAAATCAACATTTGCCTATCAAGGCTCGTATAAGAGAAATGATTTAGTAAGTTGTTATATATGAAGTTTTAAGTTTCAATTGAGAACAGTAACACTGCAGTACCAACCAATATTAATGCATGAATGTTTGTACTAAGACCAAGACCAAAAAAAGTATCAACCAGCAAAAATGTGCACCTTAAGAGGCCTTGTGAGTTGTGACCTGTAAGCACGGTTTGGAATTGGGCACACTACAGGAATCAGTGTGCACTTGTCTCTGTGAGTCGGGAACAGACTTGCGGCAACCTAAATAAGTGTAAGGTGCAAGGGAGATTTACCGATTCCAAAACTTTCTCGAGTGCTATATATGTTTCGGGTCACTACAGGAACATTGCAGATGTGACACTTGTGTCGTAGTTTACACCAGCAGGAGGGACACGCCACATGACCATTTATGCACTACCAAAAGCATGTTGAATTTGTTCAGTTTTTGCATTTGCAAAATGAGGGGTAAAATATACTTCAAGTTGTATCAAATTAAATTCAAATTTTCAACTGCAATCTTTGCTTGCCAATTAAACTTGCATTTTACTAGATTTACAATCTTAACCATGCACAAATATCTCATGTTGGAGGGAAAAAAAAGGAGACTAAAATGCATCATTCTTTTGAGTTAATTGAAAATAACATATCCAGGCTCCTGGCATAAATAACAAGTCACCAAACAGAAAAACAATTGTACTTTATCATTAAAAAACGAGGGCTATTTCTTTGTTAATTTTTAGAATAACAGAACTGACCAAATTCGATAAAGTGTTTTTGAAAACAAAAATGAAAAAAAAAAAGTTTGATGGAAATAATGTTGCACCAACATGCACTTGTCATGCAATCTTTACTAGCATGAACTAACTACGACATGACCGCTTAAACACGGCCAGAAATAAATAGCAAATTGGCTCAATTTTAGCTTTTCCAATTAAGGTAAAAATTAACAAAAATGCTTCTGTTGTACCAAAATTGATTGTATATTTTAGCAAAGGACACAAAATCTCTCTTATTTGAATTGAACTTTCAATATTTGGCCACCTGAATATTACAAGTCATTAATAAGAAAAATAATGAGTAACAAGGGTGTCCCCAGTAGTCATCATATCAGTGCAACAAAACTTAGAACCAAGAATACAAATTGGATTAATATAATCTTGATCTATAAGTATGTTCAGATAACTTGTAATAAGTAACAATAATGTTACAATCTAATAGATCATGTAACTCCAATGAAGTCTCCCATAATCTGCAAGGTAGTTATCATTTCAAAATATGACACAATACTTGCTTATCAGTTAAATTTGCAAAATATCAGGTGTTCTATGCAAAAGTGTAAATGATGGAAGCAGTTGGTTTAGTTTGCTGCCTAAATTCGGGCATAATCTGCACAAAATTCAGATTTAAAAAAAAAAATTCGTACTTAGGTGTAGGTCGTTCACATATTGAAGCTGGATTTGTTCACAAGTTTTCGAGAAATTATAAAAGCGCTGATATTTGAGGGAAAAAGAGTTAAACTTCCAGAGAATTATACTGATCCCTGATAAAGTGGAGGGCAAAAGGGATAGCAACAAATGGAGCATTCCAGTAAGTCAGGATCGATTGTGACTACAATCTCTTCTCTTCCTCCAGTTCAAAGTCTCTCCTCTCTTGATTTCTTTTTGAGAGGGAGCTCCTCCTCCGGTCTCTTTTTGAGGAGGAGGAGGATTTGATGTCTCTCTTCCTTTGTTTTGAGTCTTTCTCCGCATCATATTCGAAAGAAGACATCGGATATGTTATATCATATACTGGTTTCTCACAAAGAAGGATTTGCAAAAAGTATGTACTATGTACCTGATAATTTTGGGGACTAGAGATAGTAGTAGTGTAAGTGCTGCTGCTAGTACTTATGGAAGTCTCTTTCTGAAGCTTTATCGCTTTGTTGTGTGTACTGTTGATCTGGTGCTGAAATGCCGGTTTTATGGTTTCCAGCTCACTCAGGGCATCCAAAAGTTTCTAGAAATTTCACATTATATTCCTCGATTTAATTTTTCATTATTTAATTCGAGTCCAGTTTCATTCAACCCTACTTTTTTTTCTATTTCTGGGCATATATTTGTATGTCAGATTACACAATTGTAGCTTAGTTGGTTCATAGATAAATTCATTGCCTGGTTACATGGCAACTGTGGCTTAATTCTGATAACATTAATTCAATCAGGTCTATGGTAGTGTATCTAAACAGTGCAATTAGCAAAGAAGATGCATACCTTTTTAAAATGAGACCTCTCACTTGATTTGGTGATCCGATAGTCACGGTGTGCAGGTATAATCTCACATATCAAATTGAGAAAGCTCACATAAGAATCATACAAGTTAAAAGATGCCTACTGAGAGAATTGCATTAACTAAAGAAGGCATGAGCTTCAAATTTGGTTTTATTTGCTTTTTTAAACAGGTGAAAGGTTTCTGAGAAAGTGGCCTCCCTCCCTCTATACAAAAATGAGTAAAGAAACACTTTGATTAAGGTGCTTGCATTTAAGATGGTAAAATTATCAGATAATTATCAAATCTTACCCATTAAATTATTTCCAATAGTTACTCATCAGATATTGTGAACACTATCTTTGTTTTTTTATTTTACTTTGGAAATCATGAGTTGTGGATCAAGCCATCCAACACGCTTTTAAATTCTTATATATATTATAAAAGATTTTTCCACTTTATAGATTTCAAATTTATGACTTCTAACATGGAGTTATGTGTCTTTGCCACTAGATCAAAGGCAAATTCTTTGAACACTATCTTTATTAGTGATATTTATATGAATTTCTTTACCTTTTGTACCAATTTTATTATAGAAGTCAAGGTTTTAGAAGTAAATGATTTCCTTTACCTTTTGTACCAATATATAGTAGTAAATGATTCTTCAAGAAAGAAAAAATAAATGAGACAATTATACTTTTACTGTCTAAAAGAAAACAAAATAAATAAATAAATGAATAGAAGGTGGAAGCCACCTGTCGGAGGAGATTGTCCGCGATACAACAGTACGTAGTACCGTAAAGAGATGCCATGGTCGACCCCCAATGGCTGCATACACACGTTTATGTCTATCTCTTTCATCTCTCTCTGGTTCTCTTTTCTCTGGAGAGATGGAAGTCACGGGCTGCTTGGTCAGGTGTGGGGATAGTATTGAATTAAAAGAGAAGGCACTGAAGAAGGGGCCCGCTCAATTAACCGTGGCCGACTGGCCGTTAATGAGGAAGAGTCACTGAATTCTGAGCCCCACGGTGACACAATTGGAGAGCTTCCAAGTAAAATTATAGCTGCGTTATGAATATGTACGTAATCTATAAATCATTCAATTTCATACAGTTTAATTATTATTTGTTTTTTTTTTATGGTTAGTGAAAATTTCACTAAGAAATATATTGATAAAAAAGTATTTACAAAGCCATTACGTTAACCCAGTGGTTTCCATATGGTGCCTAGAAATATTAAATTATATTACAATTTAGATATTACATAGCTCCTCTAAAAAAATTAAAAATTCCTGAATGACATCCCGGCCATTCCTCTCATATTCTAATCTACACAAAAAGCATCCAGTTATGTACATCGATTGTCGCTGCATTTATTGTAATATGCTCCGGTTTCCTTTGTTGAGAAAAGGTTCTCCGATTTCTTTCCTTCCAGATTGTTGATGATCCCGCTACCCATGCTGTGTCCCATCGCATCTTGCACTGGCCAGACAGCTGACTGCGTCCATTCCACCAGATGTCGACCGGATTTTTACCCAGCAATTGCGGCAGGTTCAGTTGTGCCCCCAATCCTCTCCATACCCTAGCAGAGTATGTACAGTTGCGGCAGGTTCAGTTGTTAATGCATTAAGATAAGAATTGTTAATTTCATACTGTTAAAATTTCAATATATCAATACTGGATATATGATTAAATATTTAAATATATACTAAATTTCTTTAATTTTACAGACATGATATTGAACTTTTAACCATTCGGATTATTACTATAATTTGTAAATGGCATTAATAAGCAAAGACAGATTCATCGAATAACAGACTTTGTGGTAATAAAATAATATTTTCATTTAGATTTGAACCGTCTGATCAAAATCCGGATCAATCCGGTTAAAGGTGGAGTGCATGTCACCCTTTTTAATATTTGTGCGGTGATCCTGTTGATAGTGAACCGAATGATTTATCATATGGATAAAATAAACAAGTCCAACTAAAACCCGGCCCAATTAATTAGAATCTTCTTCTCTGAAAACCAAGCCCTTCCGGCCCAATTAGTCGTCTCACACAAATAACAAAAATAAACCGTGAAGGTCGAACCGGACCCAATCAATTCCGTACGTGGTGAAAAATTTAACAAAAGAGATTAGGCTTCATGCAGCGCATGAACCATATTTAACGCTGTTTCAATCAATAGATTGTCCACTGTATTAAGCGTAAACATGTCTGCTATTATATTTATACTCCGTACGCCTTTAAACCCAAAGCCCCCTCTCGCTCTCTCTCTCTCTTATTTCCTATTTCCCATTTCTCAGCTCCAGTCGGTGAATACGAAAAGGCGTCAAGCGAAAACCCCCCTCCTTCTTCCTCTCCCTCCCTTTCCCTTTTCCTTTGTATCAACCATTCATTCCCTCTTCCTTTTCACTGTCTCTCTCTTTCTCTACAGTAACAGCGCCGATCATTGTATGAATTCTCATATCTTTTGATTTAATCATTTTAAGAGTTTCTTGAAATTGAATTCCGCGATTTCTTTTGGGGGAAATCGATACTTTTTGCTTCAACATTGGAGACTTCTTTTTTACTTCTGGTTTAAGAGTTATTCTAGGACTGATTCTTATTTTTTGCTTTGTTTTGGTTACTGCTGGTAGGGCAAGTGAATTCTCAGGCACAAGAATTGGTTATATGCTAAGGTAATTTTTATTTTTTTAAAGAAAAAAATTCAATGTAGTAATCTTATCTGACGGTAGAGCTGTTCTTCATGGAAATATCTAATTTTCAATCCGAGTTGAAATTAATTTTTCAATTCTCTCCCTCTGATTGCAATGTTAAAAAAAATATAAAATCAAGAAAATAAATATGCTGTTATTCCCAAAGAATAACAGGAACTTGTTATTCCGATTCCAGCTGTTGATATTGGTTGAAATTCATGCATAAAAAGTTATTTCGTTATGATTCGTGCATGGGAGTTATGATTCTGTTGATAACGGCCTGAGAATAACAGCAGATCTATTTCCTAAATTCAGGCCGTGCCTCGAGTTACATATCTTATTGATTGCACATGCTTCTCAATAAGGTTGTCTTGGCAATTAATAACTAAAATAGAATTCTAGATCTTTTCACAAATTCAGATGTTTTTTGAAAAAAAAAAACATTAAAGAGATTACTGTGTACGTGACATGAGACATATAGAGTGTGAATGTCATGTTCCATGGAAGGGTAAAAATGTGATTTACATTTACATGTACTTAATTTCCAAAATCTAGATTGAAAACACATGAAATTCTGAATAAACTAAAGCTCTGTCTTTATGGTTTATTATACGTAGGTGCAGCAAAAATGCCATATTCATTGGTTCTTCGTAGGTCAAGGCGAAAAAAGGTCGCTCCAATAATTGGAGGGGATCCACTGAGTGATCTACCAGAATTAATAAAGGAGAACATTCTAATTCGTTTGCCAGTAAAAGAGGCCGTCAGAACATGCCTCCTATCCCGCTCCTGGAAAGAGGCATGGATTTCAATGCCAGAAATCGTGCTTCGAGATGAGCATTGTGTCTCTGTTTGGACCGATCATTGGAAAGGTACCAACTCTCTAGAAGTGAGACAGTTTAAAAAAGTAGGTGATAAGGTTTTAGCATGCACTAAAGGCACAATTATGAAATTCGACATTGCTAGCGGGTTGGATTTGTCGAAACCAATGGATAAATGGATACCCATTTTGGTACGAAGAAAAATTGAGCACCTTGTTATAGAGCTTGACTGGTACGGGATTCCATCGGCCTTCTTCTCTTGCCATTCGCTAAAACATGTGTCTCTACTCAAGTGTCATGTGGTGGTACCAAATAGTATCAATGGCCTTGAGAAGTTAGAAACCCTAGATCTCAACCGCTGTGAGATTTCTATGAAAGATATTGAGAGGTGGGTGGTGAGTTGCCCTTCACTACGGAATCTGACAGTAGATTCTTTTGTGCTGAATCCGGATTCAAATTTGAAGATCCAATCGTGCAGTCTTCGCATAATACGTTTTTGGGGTTGTGTCAGAAAATTAAAACTTGAGACACCAAATTTAGAGACAGCGTGCATCACGAAAATTGGTCCCTCAAATAACATGCAAAGGGGCAGTTTTATTGAAGACTTCAAATTTCTTCATGGTTTAGAAAGGCTGGAGATGAACCATGCTTATATGCGGGTATGTATGTAATTCAAATTGTATTATTTTTTTCCTTCTAAATTGCATTCATGGGTGGATCTTTGTATAAGAATCCTCTCACCAATTCTATAATAAACCTCAATTTAAAGGCACATTTGTTAGTTTTTAAGGAAATTATCTTACTGGTCTAGGTGATCTTACTGCAGTATGCTCTAAAAACATAAAGTTTAGGTAACATTTTTTCTTTAGGGGAAATTTGATGTATACCCCTCAAAAACTTCGAAATTATGTATTTTCCTCTCTAAAATTCACAATATCATATTTCCCCCTCACCAATTCTATAGAGACATCAATTCAGAAGGCACATTTGTTAGTTTTGAGTTTTTGAAATTTAGAATTGTAAATATGATATTATGAATTTTAGAGAGGGAAATACATAATTTCGAGGTTTTTGAGGGGTATATTTATTTATTTATTCTTTTTTGTTGTGCCTGTTTGTATATATTTCGGCACCAAATAATGAATTTATCTACATGATAATATGGCTAATATGCTGCTATCCACATTTGTTTTCAGGAACTGGTGGAAGACCCTCCTTTGGAGACTCTTCCTTTCCATTTTCGCAATTTGAAGGAAATTCAAATTGAAATGAATCCTGGGGATTATCAAGAAGCCAGTTTTGTGCTTGCTCTATTTCACAGTGCCAATTTCTTACAGTGTTTGACATTGAAGGTACTCTCTGCTATATCTATATGTCTAGAGTCGGGCTATTGTGGTTTGGGAATTAAAGAGATTGTTTTAATTGATGCCTATATTTTGCGATTTCAAAGTCCAAAAGTTGACCTGAACCGTTCAATGTGATATCTGTATTAAAATGTGCTTGGAGACCAAATTTTACATTTTTTGGAAATTTTTTACTTTTTTTTAGATTTTTCTTAAAAACATTGATTTTCTATCTATCTAAAAAAAAGTATAGAGTTCATGTAGAATTAGCTTATCTTGTATTTATTTGGGACTTTTGGGTACATCCATAGTATTAAGTTTCAAAACTAATACAGAATTCATGTAGAATCTTTCAAGGATTGGATCTGATCATCTTCAATCTGATTATTAAATTTAGGTTTTTGCGGTTTTCGGGTTTTGAATCGAAATGATCAGATCTGATTTAGGTAATGCAGACTTCTGGTTAATTCAAATTTTGGGTGGTTGGGTTTGGATTCAGTTGCTACCCTGTTCACGGCTTAACGACCAATTACCAGTTGCCAAGTGTGAACCGGTGGGTCCCATCCATTTCTTCCTTATACCATGTTTCTTTCTCCTCTTGGGAGATGAAGTATCAGTACAATTCTGAGACTGATTTGATGAGGAACAATCCAGTTGGTCTTCGGCATAATCATCTACAGGATCAGTATTAGCAGGAATTATTTCGGCAAAATGTATAAAAATTAATTTATCTCATTTGTTGTTTTTTTCATCTTACTTTGCTTTCTCGGTTGCTTGGTTTGCTTGTTTGGTTCAAAATGAAATCAAAGACATCTTATTTATACTTACTATAAAAATTTCTAGACCTCATTAAAATTTCTATAATTCTAGAGTTTTCTTACCCTACTTAATAAAGTCATCAATATTTCAAGAATTAGCTTGACTTCTCTGTAACTAACTCAATTTGTTCAATTTGGTTGTGGCTGGACAGCGTTGCACTTTCCAATAAAATGAAGTTATTTACACACTATTGTCTATGAAGTTTTGTTAATTTTGAATTTCTGATCAGTCTTTTTCTTTAAAGAAAACAAAGAAAAGAAAAGAAAAATGCTGAATTTCTGGTACATGTTACAGCTCTGTTCTGGTGATAATACGCTTGGCACAAATTGGTGGAGTTCAAGGGCCAACAGAGATTCCTTGAAGCACTTAAAGACTGTCAAACTTTGCTATTTGACTGCTTCAGAATTTGAATATTCCTTCCTGTCGTTTCTACTGTTATCTGCACCAGTGCTTAAGAGGGTTTTTCTGGATGAAGTTGACGCAACAGTGGATGTAGAGAAGTTGCACCGACTTGAGAAGGTATCGAACGATGCTAAAGTTATTGTTTGTAAGAATGTTCTCGATTCATAGAAAGGTTAAAAAGAAAGAATTAGATAGAGTTGTGGGATATGTTACAATTTTTTTTTTTCTTGCAAATAGGAGCAAGCTATTGTGTTGCTTATTTAACATCTGAAGTGGAGTGAAGTTGTGGTACTGTACATTGTGCATAGTGTAGATTGATATGTACTATGGATTAATATTTTTTGTTTTCAAAGTTTAAATGGTAGATCTGAACCATTCAACATGATTTTCATATGAAAATATATTTGTAGACTAAATTTTACATTTTTTAAAAAAAAAATTCTTATTTTTTTAGATAGAAATCACTTCTTTATGAATATAGACTAAGTGATTTTGTACCTATCTTAAAATAAAGTTAAAATGTTTAAAAAGATGTAAAATTTGATCTATAAGTATATTTTTTCTTTGACAATCACGATGCGGTTCGCATTTGAAAATGGAGATATTAATTAATAGCATTGACTAATATGCGCTCTATATAATACCGTAACCTCACTCATTTAAAGTGCTACCTTTCCTTTCCTTTCCTGGTCTGTTCGTGAAATTTTATCTAATTGATCTTGTTGAAAGAAAAGAAGTTATCAAAAAGCTAATTCAATCTAGCCTCACTTTAACATTATATGCAAACAAAAGAAATGCCAAGAACTGAAATAATGTTTGTACCCAGAACTGAATGTCCTTGCCAATTTAAACATGTTTGAGTGTAGTAACATTTAAATTATCAACTACATAATAAACTATTTCAGTATCCATTTGTAAAAAATGAAGCAGAATTTATTGGAAATATCCAAGATATGAATACAAATACATCATATTTGCCTTTCGCAAAAATAAAAAGGAAGTACAACATGCTAAACCAATAAAATAAACACACCCAAATTAATACAATAAAGAAATTATCTAAATAACACAGGTAAACCAATAAAACCACTAAATACATAACATGCTAAGATTACAGCAATCACCTCCATATCTCAATTTCAGTAACCAGTAATTGATATTTGCTACCATATTAACTACTCTAATTAACCCTTAATGATATCCAATAATGCTTTTTATACTGGTACCTGCACAATATCTTCTTTGAATGCAAAACAAAGAAAATTAACCATACATTGGCCTTTCAGTCCATGCACCTGATACATGCCCATTATCGCACACATAAGCTCGTACCACCGGCTCACCGTCCTCATGAAACCCTATGAAACCTCTCAAACAGAAAGCCGAGTGCAAGTCCCACATTTCATTGCACATGCAATATGCACAATCTAGTTTGATTTTCCCCCTTTTGTAATCCACAATTGTTTTCCACACCCTCGATTTCTTGAAATCCTCGAAAACACCCCTGAAAAGCATGTACTTGCGCTTCTCTTCCTCGTGCACACACCCGGGCCAGTCACATATATACAAGGAATCACCACGAAATCTCGAGGCCAACAACTTGCTACCCTGTTCACGGCTTAACGACCAATTACCAGTTGCCAAGTGTGAACCGGTGGGTCCCATCCATTTCTTCCTTATACCATGTTTCTTTCTCCTCTTGGGAGATGAAGTATCAGTACAATTCTGAGACTGATTTGATGAGGAACAATCCAGTTGGTCTTCGGCATAATCATCTACAGGATCAGTATTAGCAGGAATTATTTCGGAGGTAGTGAGATTGGCTGAATTGGTAATGTGAGCAGCATAATCTTGGGTTTCTGACATATCATAGGAAGAATCTAGGTAGAGATCGTCAAAGAGAGACCATGCGGGGGTAGTGGCAACAGCAGTGTTGGTAGGGGGAAGGGGGAGGGAGGGGAGAGGAGGGGAAGGAAGGGAGAGGGAGAGATCGGGGCCAATGTCAAGAGAGAGGCCAAAATCAGAGGAATGGTTATGGAGGAGAACACCGGCATGGAGAAGGCCGGGGCAGCAAACGGTGAGCTTATGAAGAGTGGGGTAAGGAACCGAGGGGGAGGGGATCAGAGGCAGGTGGAGGGAGGAGGGGAGCGGTGAGCGTAGGAGGTGGCGGAGGCGACGGGAGACACCGGAGAGACGCGGGAGGAGGCGGGGATCGGTGGCGGAGGGTAGCAGTGAGAGGATCTTCAAGAGGAGGTCATCTGGCAGGAGATCGATCGGCGACGGAGCATCGCCGGAGGAGGTGGCGGTGGAAGGATTTTGATGCGGCGGAGAAGTGGCGGTGGTCATGGTTGAGAGATGATCTGTTAATTTGTGAAATTGTGTGGTTGGAAAGTTGTAATGGACACCGATCCTTCGTTCTTCTCTATTTATTATTAAAAAAAGGAGATTTGTCTACGAGTTAGACACAACAGAAATAGAATCTCTAAAGTAACTTAAAATTTAAGTTTGATTCCAGACCGTGCGATTAGAATCTGCAGAAATATTAAAGGGTTTCTTGGATTCGGATTCTAATCGAACGGTTTATCTTAAAACTAAAATTTTGAATTACTTTAGGGGATATGGAATTGAGCAACTGAGCAGCAGTCACTATTTCCTCTACATCAGCTTCTGTCAAATAATACATATAGCGAGTAAAATTCTAGTTGAATATATAAACTGTTACATGAAAATCTACAGTGAAAATGTGTTGTTGGAGAATGGTACTGGACACCGATCTTTCGCTTCTTCTCTATTTATTATTAAAAAAAAAGATATTTGTTTACGAGTTAGATACAACAGAATTCATCTCTCTAAAGTACCTTAAAATTTATGTTTGATTACAGACCGTCCGATCAGAATCTGCAAGAATATTAAATGTTTCCGAGGATTCGGATTCCAATCGGACAGTCCGTCCAAAACTCAAATTTTGAATTACTTTATTTATTGTTTCTTGTACATCAGCTTCTGTCAAATAATACATATAGCGAGTAGAATTCTAGCTGAATGTATAACTTGTTACATAAAAGGATTTAGAGAAATGGAGTGGAGAAAACTCAGACCAGTCAAGATCTAATCAAATCGGTTTCGGAAAGAGGAACGAATCAAGGAGAGACAACGGGTGAGCTGGGCCACGCGGACAGTGACAAATCATTGTTCTGAAACCAATTTTTTATTCATCTACATACACTGAACTACTGAAGCTCTTTTTGCTTTATCATGTGGTCAGAAATGTCGCGCGCTTTATTATTTTGATTGTATCTGAGAGCTTGTGGTTACTATTAACTATTAAGTAGTAGTAACCAGCGGTTGCGAGTGAACCGCTCCGAGTTTCTCTCGGCTCGCGGGGATCACAGAATAAAATTGAAGTCATGTGATGTCTTCTACTATGAGTTTAATTTTATTATTTTTTATGCTACTGATGAAAAATATCAAGAGAATGAATATTTTCAGGTAAGATTCATATCAGATATAAGGGATCTAAATCTTAAACTCTAAATTCTAAATCTTAAAAATAGTATACATTTGTCAGAGAAACAGACAACTGTCGAATAATTTATTATAAATAATTGAAAGTAATCAGTTATATTTGAAAATAATTGAATGATTAGTCGAAAAATTTGTAACGGTTTGATCACTATCAATAACTAATCAACATATTAATCAACTTAAACCGACATTTTTTTATAATACTGATGGGATGTAATATTTGTGTTTAGATATAAACCGTTCGATTATAATTCATATCACATTGGTCAAAATTCTAATAGGATGATTTATATCTAACCTCAGAGAATATGAACTCAAATATGAGTGACCATCAGCTGAACGATTTTAATTCAGGACATGTCTTAAACACAGAAAATATTTGAGATTCCTGTCAGATAAAAATAATTGGTTCATATCTCAATTTACCAGAGCAGGTACTTGACTGGATCTGAATTCATGATCAGAGATCAACCACCCAATCAGTGATTAGCCGTTGGATTGCCGAAATTTTTATTAATGTTAAAAAAAATATTCTACATCATATTTTATAAGATTTTGAAAAATACCAAAACTGCAATTTTAATTCACAGTTTTAGTCCCAAAACCAAAAAACTTAATTTCTGGATGCACTTCGTGATATTTACACGTTTGCAGTTTAGATTTCAAATTTTTATTTTTTAATAAAACTGTGAAATTCACGGTTTTAGTTTTTCTGATTTTTTAATTAAACAGAAAAATATTTTAATTTATGTATTTATTGTATTGAAATATTAAAAATATTTTATATATATCTTTGAAATAGATGAAATAATTTATGATTTGATTTATTAGAATGACTGCGATAAATAACCTGTATCAACATTTTTAGGTCGGATTTTTTGTGGTTGTAAGAAAAATTAAAATATTTCTTGGTGTTATTGAAAAAAAAAAAGTTTGGAATCTAAGTCACTTTCCTCTGACTTTTTTCGGATGAAATCATTTATTATCAATTTTTTTTTTTAAAATAGATACAATATCTTAAAATATAAATGTAGTAGAATGACCACAATATTTTATGAACACATGTAGGGGTGAAAACGGTATGGATAATATCCAATCCGTATTCGAAAAATTATATGTGGATATCCTATATCTGATATCCAAATATTCGAGATACTGATATAGTTTTATGTTTCAATTATTCATATCCAACTAGTAGATATATACCATATATTTTAATATATATTATGAAAAAAAATATGTTATTCAACATTTTAATTAGATAAATATTATAAACTTAGGTATTTTTTTTAATATTTGTTTAATAAATCAGTGATTTTGTACTAAAATTATAAAATTTGGTTTCTAAACATATTTTAATATTAATAACATGTTGAGCGATTTGGATCGACTGTTTGAACTTGAGAACAGAGATAACGATGTGGGGTATGGTTGGAGCACAGAGATAACGATTCTGGGTATTTTCAAATTTTCGAAAAAAAAATCTGGTATTTTTTTTATTTTTCTATTTATTAGTGATATAAATAAAAATTCGGCTAATTTAATTAAGATGTGCGAGTTTTCTTGTTGTGCTTTAGTTTTAAAAGCCCCAATTCTGTGGTTGTAGCCCAACTTGGCTTGAATGCCAATTTTACAAATAGGCCCCTAAAACTTCCAATTTCTTTTGTACATTTGTCAGAGTTATTCTGTTCAACAGTTAAGTTCATTTCTTTTGTACAAAATTTCATGTAAACTGCTTAAGGAGATGAGCTCACAATTAATACCAAAAATACACACTAACATTTGGCTTGAGAGTGAGGTTAGTGAGAATAGTGTGCTAAATCCGAATTCAGAATAGCCGCTAACTCTACATTTCAATAGATTAGCAAAATAGCAGCTAACTCAAGCTAACTCAAGTGTCGAGAATAGCTATTTTTTTCACTCAAATATGAAATAGTTGCTAATTCGAATTTGGAATCATTGTTAACCCAACTAACCCAACTAACCCTACTATATATATATATATTTATATTCCTTAGTGTTAGTCAATTTTTTGATTTCTCTCTTATCAACAGTAAGTTACACAAATGAGTTTATTGGGTTTACACAAATTACATATAAGTCCAAATAAAACACTCAAATTACAAAAAAGGACACATTTACAAATAAGCTTTTAACAAAATCATCAGTTTTATCAGCCTTTTACTGCTGTCTTTTCTTCCTCCTCAGACAAGTAATCTTGCCTAAAATTAAAAATTATAACCAAAGTTTATTTACCAAAAACTAAAAAAGTAAGAATTATAAAGCGAGAGAATGCTCATCAAGGGAAAACTGAAATAAGACAAAAAAAAAAAAAAAAAAAAATAACAACAGGTGTATTAAACTTACTGTATTTTCCTACTGAGTTGATAAATGGCAGTACATGCCATGGCTCCACTAACACTGAAAAGATTCCAGTTTTTCTGCAAAAGAAGAATTAAAGCATATACAAATAAAAAATAAATTATACTCAAGCAATTAGAGGGTCTTACCATTTAGTAGCCCTACACAAATAATCCCAAGTTGTCATAGAGTGGTTAAGATCAAAATGATAGTTTCTGAGTCTTAATGCTACTAATTGATTTTACGATTGTTAAAGTTCAAACAGTCGATCAAAAATTAATTTTAATACATTTATTTTTTGAATGTTTTTTTTACAGCGTGACCCTATATAAAATTAATACGAAAATTTAAAATTTTTGTATGTAGACGCATCACTCGTAAGGTAGATGAGTTTCAATTGTTCGGATTCGTTATTTTAAGTCAATTTAATAAATTTTAGAATTGAGATCACAAAGGGACTATGTGCACTTAAGAAAACTCTAGTTCTAATCTGAAATTTTAGATGTTGTCAGTAACTTACAAAATAGAAAGAGGCAAAAAAAAAACAAATGAAAAGAAACAAGTAGATCATTGTACATACCGGGGTAATAACCAAGCTATAACGAGACCAGATAACTCCAGTGCCAGTAAGAACTGCACACCGAAATAATACACTTCATCACTAAATATGTACTGATAGAAACTAGGTTGCATTTTCCATGAAAAATCACTACCAAGTTAAATAATTTAATATTTTCTCCATTTTGTGAATCTGTAGCACCTACAAAGTACCTTTACCTACCAAGATAAGTATTATAATTTTCTTTTCTGGGCATTTCATTTACCATGTACTGGTAGAAACTGCTATTACTGAACGGTAACATTCTGACAAGCAGGAGCAGATCCAGTTTAGACCAGGGGGGCAATTGCCGCCCTCCCCGGATTTTGAAATTTTGTTCTTGTAGAAATCCGAGCATTGAAAATTAGAAATTATAGTATTGTTTTTTATCTAGTACCTAATTAGCTAATGAGTTTTAACTTTATTAAATTGTTTAAATCCAATTTGTTATTTTCTTGTCCTTCCTTGATGAAAATTCAATGGTTTTTTTGCAAACTTGACCAAATTAACATTTCGGCTATGCATCTAATTCTCATATGTAAAGATAAACCTTAGGAACCAAAAGTTATTCTCGTGATATATGATTTACTGTAGTTGGGGTTTTCTGCAAATAAAAAAGTTAGCCCAGGCACAATTTGGAAATATTGACTATAAAGTATAAACATACCGATTTGCTGAGGGTAAGAGATCTTTTCTGGAGGCTTAGCAAAGTCAGCAATGTTAGCAATGCTAATTCCCCATTTGAATGTAGGTGCCCAGAAATGAACTGCAATTAATATATGAAAAAAGTACAATACATCAAAATCCCAAAACTAAATATTAGTCAAGTGGCTGAGTTGGAGCAGGGCCGGACCCACATTTGACCGGAGGGACAGTTTGCCACATTGGACCACCTCTCTCGAATTTTGATTTATAATTCTAGTTAAATTTAGAATTAAAACTAAAATATATTTCTCGAATTATGATTGGCAATTATAATTAGAGAAGGGATTACAACAATGATTTTTTTCATTTTCAAAGTCCAAATTGTCGATCCAAACTGTTCAACATGATTATCTAAATAAAATGTGCTTCCAGATCAAATTTTACATTTTTTTTATTTTTTTTGCTATTTATAATAAGTATTTCACAAAAACTAGTCAAATTCAGACTATTGAGTTTTGTACCCATTTTAATAAGTAGTAAAAAAATTTAAAAAAATGTAAAATTTGATCTGGAAGCACATTTTATTTAGATAATCATGTTAAACTGTTTGGATCGACGATTTGGACTTTAAAAATAAAAAAATCATTGTTGTATTTTGTTGTAACTCAAATTTATTGTAACTTGAACCATCCTCTTATAATTATATGTTAAAGAATAAGAAATTATAATTCAGATCTTTGCAAATTATAAGTTAAATCATTATTTTTTAATTAGTAGCCGATTAGTTAATGGGTTTAAACTGGATTAACTTTTTAAACCTGATTCATTGTTGCCCCCTACCCCTGAACGATGAAAATCCTAAATCCGCCCATGATTTAGATAATAGCAAGATAATTATAACAATTATTGACAGTTATTCATTAGTTATAGCATCGAAAAACTCATAAAACCATGACAATCATGTTAAGTACTCTACTGTGTATCTGTGTGCTTGTGTGTGTGTTAGAGAGAGAGAGAGAGAGAGAGAGAGAGAGAACTAGTTTTCGGGCCGGCGGGGTGGTTCCATAGGGCTTGAAACTTGGAAGCTGCCATCTAAATCTGTTCTTCTTTTCTCTCTTTACTCTTTACTATTCTATAGGGGTGATCAGGGGAAATAAATAGTCAACGGCATCAAGTTGAGCAAATTTCGATAAAGGCTAGTAAAAGAAGAAGATGGGTTCTGACAGGTGGGGTCCGATGGTTAATAAATAATAAATAGTGGGCTCAGTAAAAAATGATTTATTTGGGCCGTTTATTTGGAGTTTTCGTTGGGCCTAACCTGCTATTTTAGTTCAGTAGTGTCGATTATTACTTGCAAATGAAAAGAAATAGCAGGTTAGGCCCAAGTATAAAACTGGTACCAGAATATACCAGTATGAAAACAAATACCAGTAATATGGTATCAGCCTTTATGTATTAATCAAACAGCAGCAAGAAATTAAGACAAACTTTAACTCGAAATAATAGCAATAAGATTTAAATCATCAAATATAAATCACTTATTCTCCTCCATCAAAGAAAAAGTACAACATCGTTTCCCAATATAATAATTCAATTCTTTTACAGCAAGTATATAAACACAACCAAATTAATACACTAGTCCCCAAATACAAAGAAAAATATCTAAACAATACATGTCAACCAATAAAATCAGTAAAAATAATAGGGTCCCGCACCATCAACTAGATTATTTAACGACACACTTCTCTATAGTCGGTTAAAAAAATTTTAATGAAAGGCCAAAGAGCCCAATGTTTATTAATTAGTGCCTAGTTCTTACATCAACTAGACAGTAACCTACTAACCTTTACTATAACAAACTAAGATAAAACCCCATGCTAAAAGGCCCTGGAGATATCTAAAATGCTTCAGTCAAACAAAGGCATCCCTAACTAGCTACTGAACAGCAGCAACAGTAACCATTGCTCTCTGCAGTAGCAAATTTTCAGCACAGATTTACCGCCTCAGCAGAAACTGGTACCAGAATATACCAGTATAAAAATTTCCCGATACCAGTATCTCGACATACTGAGCAATGCTCAGTCAACTTATTAAAGCATCTAAAACAAGGTAACATAACAGCAATTGCTTAACAAACATCAGACTTCAATCAACAGTGGTACCACTGGTACACTGTTATTCTCCCAATCTACCTTCAAACTGACAGGGGAGAGACTTTGAAGGGATATCATGTCCAACATTGTGTGGCAGCCATGTAGTAAGGTGAGCCAGGAAGTGCATTTTCAATTATCCTGCCCAATAGTACACCAAATGACAAATAGTTAGAATAACATATAGATCTGACTAATTGTAAAGTGGCATTATAGCATATGTCATTTACCAATATCAAAATACTCCATTTAATTGGTTTTATTAAAAAAAAACCCATTTAAAAAGTCTTATTTATATATCAACATCTATTCCAAGCATATATAACAATTTTTTTAAACCATCTCTTTCCAATAGGGGTGCAAACGGATCGGATAGTGGCAAAACCAATCCGTATCTGTTAATTTTTTTTTATAAGGATACATATCAGATATTAGAAGGATACGGATCGGATATCGGATATCCGTAGATATATACATAAATATTTTCATAATATATATTCAACTATGTGGTATATATCTAATATTCGGATACGAATAATTGAAATTCAAAACCATATCCCTATCCGTATTCGTACGGGTAGTCGGATATCGATTATCTATATCTAATTTTCGGATACGGACCGATAATATCCGATCCGTTTGCACCCCTACTTTCCAATACAAGTAGCTTCTCAATTAGTACCGGTACCTGCACAATTAAGTGCAGTACCTTTTTAGAAATGCAAAACAAAAATTTAAACTTACAATGGCTTTTCTTCTTTCCATGCACCGGATACATGCCTGTTTTCACACACAAAAAACCGTAACATTGGCAGACCATCCTCATGAGACCTACTGTTATCGATCAAACAACCACCCATTCTCAAGTCCCACATTTCATTGCATGTGCAATAAGCGCAATCGAGTTTCATTTTCATCCAGTTGTGATGTTTAATTCTTTCCCACACTTTGGTCTTGTTGAAATCCTTGAAAACGCCTCTGAAAAGAGTAAACTCACTGTACTCTTCCGTGCGCATACCCTGGTTCGTCGCATATGTACAATGAATCGTCGTGATACGTGAAACTCTCGGGCCAACAAATTGTTGCCCTGTTTGCGGCTTAAAGACCAATTACTGCTTGCCATGTGTGAACCAGTGGGTCCCATCCATTTTCTCCTCCTACCATTCTTCGTTTTCTTCTCATAAGATGAAGTATCAGTAAAATTCTGTGGCTGATTTGATGAAGAATCAGAAGGAACTGTATCTAGGTAGAGTTTTTCGAAGTCAGAGCGGTAAAAATCGGGGTAATATGGGACAAGGACGCCGGCATGAAGGATGCCAGGGCAGCAGAAGGTGAGCTTACGGAGGGAGAGAGACTGAGAGAGGAGGGAAGCGGTGAGCGCAGGAGGCGGCAGAAGTGGCGAGACACACCGGAGAGCCGCGGGAGGAGTCCGGGATCATCGGCTGGGGGAATCAGTGAGAAAATCTTCAGAAGGAGGTCGTCTGGCAAGAGAGAGATCGATGATGGAGCCTCACCGGAATCGGAGAAGCAATTAAGCAGGAGTTTGAGACGCGGGAAGCGGCTGAGAATTGCCATTTAAATTGGTAAATGGCACTGACACCAATTCTATCTTCTCTATTTATTAGAAAGAGATTTTCTTACCAGTAGTAAGTCACTGTTGCCTCTGCAATAACAGCTTCTTTGTACGAATACATATCTATATATAGCGAGTTGAAAGATACTGTAATATATAAGCTGTTACATAAATGGATGCAGAGAAATCGAGAGGATTGATCACGCTACTCAGAAAAGGCAACATATGTTACATATCAACCATGATTTTTTTTATTGGAAGAATTATCCATTTTCTTATCCAAAACTCTTGAATTAGTTGTATTTCATAAAAAAATTGAAATTTTATGTTCGAAGTCCGATTTCTTATTAGTATCTCCAATAAATAAACTTAATCAATTTAAAATATAGATAATAATAATTAAATAAAAAATGTCTAAATTGCTCTTATAATCAAATGATAAAAATAAGTACCAACCAATAACCATAAGCTAGCCCAATTGAGATTGTAACTTGTGACATCAGAACTCATTTCTTCTTGAAATTGTATCTAACCCCATGTTTGGTTGTGACCTAAAGGGTGGAATAAGGGGTTTAGGCCTCGTTATTCCACCAAACGAGTATTAATTGAGCCGGACTAAGATAGAATAAGCCGATCTTTAGGCCGGCCTAAATTAAGCCACCTCACATGGTGGTTTAATTTTATTCCACGTCGTGGCCTAACTCTATTGATTATAATAATATATTATTAGTATATAATTAGTTATATTATTAATTATTATTATTAGTATATAATTATTTAATTAATAACTTATATTGTTAATATATCAAATAATTATTATAATAATATTATATAAATAGTATTTTTTATTAATAATAATTATTTATTTATAATTATATAATTAATATATTTTATTATTAATATATTAAATAATTATTATAATAATATTATAATATATGTAATTATTATATATTAATATATTAATATTATATAATTAGTATCTTATTATCAATAACTATTATTCATATATCATTACATAATTAAAATCTTATATTTTTAATATATAAAATATTTTCTATGATATTATTATATAATTAGTATATTTTTATTAATATATTATTATATAATTAATATGTTATATTGATAATATATTAAATAATTATTATAATATATTATAGTTATTATTAATATATAATATATAATTAATATGTTATATTTTAATATATTAAATAATTATTATAATAATTTTATTATATAGTATAGTTATTAATATATTATTATTATTATATAATTAATATCTTATTATCATTATTATTAATATATAATTATATAATTAATGTCGTATATTGTTAACATATTAAATAATTATTATAATAAAATTAATATATTACAGTTATTAATAATATATTAATATTATATAATTAGTTTCTTATTATTAATTGATAATTATATAATTGATATCTTATATTTTTAATATAAATAGTAATTATAATATATTATAGTTATTATTAATACTTTAATATTATCTAATTATTAATAATTAATTAATTTAGGCTTCTAAAACTTTAGTTCACCAATTCTAACTAAACAAGAAATAACTTAAGTCATGATCTAACTTTAGACCTCAACCAAACATGAATAATTTAGACCGGTCTAAATTGGAATA
The DNA here is from genome assembly GCA_024447775.1 of Carex cristatella. Taxonomy (NCBI): domain Eukaryota; kingdom Viridiplantae; phylum Streptophyta; class Magnoliopsida; order Poales; family Cyperaceae; genus Carex; species Carex cristatella. The sequence continues at coordinate 4,926,029 of JAJHPF010000007.1, forward strand.
ATCAATTTAGACCTCCTTAGTTTTAGTCCACAACCAAACATGGGGTAATTGATTTGTTGAAAAAACGAAAAAGGAAAACAAACTTCTCAATGCCAATGAATGTTTAAATTGTACAATGTTTTTCATGATAAGTTTAGAACAGAGTCAATTCAAGCCTATATGAAAATTCACGTGGTGCTTTAAGATTTGTACCAATATAAAATAAACTAAGTCAAACGGTGAGTCGCAACGAAATATGCTTCCAACACAAAACACAAAACACAAAAATCTTTTAAAACAACTATCTTGCTAATTATATCTCTTCTTCAATATTGGCTAGGTAATGTGAAGAAGCAGCAAACTAGGGAGCTGGTGGCTTATTGGCTGCCTGATGATTTGGAGGAAATACCTCTCCAAGTTCTGGCGCCTGGAGATGATGAGCTTCAGATGGTGGTATACCAAGCTCCATCTGATGATTAGAAGACATTTAATTTACTCAGTTTATACATATTTTTTCATATTTTGTTTTGTGGCCAAACTATAGTAGGCTTGGGTAATTTTCAGTTTGCAGATAGTTTGGATAGGAGTGATTTAGGATTTATATTTCTCTGTTATTTTGATGGTGCCGGAAAGGCCAACTTTCGTTTGTTTGTATGTTGTTTGAGTTTCTTTAATGAAACGGGCGAAAGCCTTTTATCCAAAAAAAAAAAAAAAAAATTCAAACGGTGAGGTACCTTATGTGCTATGAATTCAAGAAGAAATTGGGTAATTTAACAGTAAGATTCAAAATAATAGTTCAATGCTTTTACCGTAAGTAAACACAACCAAATTAATATACTAGTCCCCAAATACAAAGATAAATTATCTAAACAAATACAATTCAACCAATAAAACCATTAAAATAATAGTCACATCCAAGTGCTTGTTTCGCATACCAATACATCTAACTAGTACAAGAATGGAAACCTATGCCGCCATTCTTGTAGTAATATTCTTGTATACCTTTCCAGATAGTCACATTTTACTTTCGCGGATAATATCCCATTCTCGTAATGATATTTTTGTAGTGAACCTATGCCGCCAACAAAAAAAAAAAGAAACAAAATAAGATCAGTTAAAAAGTTTAGTTAACTTCTCTATAATTAACTTTATTTAAACAACCATTTAAACATACTAGATTAATCAATATAAATATTTGATATGCTTACATAATTAATTAACTAATGATAGAACCCGAGTAACTTTAAATTAAAATAGACAATTTGGAATAACTAAAACTGGCAATTATCCGAAATCTCATAATAGACAATTTGATTACTTTACAAACAAATTCAAATCTCACAACCCTCTATACATTTAAATATGTCATTATAATTTTTCTCAAAAAAAAAGTTATTATAATATAATATTTAACCTAATATCCAAAAAACCATACAAATCAAAATCAGATTAATTATAGAGGAGTTTGATTACATCATGAAATTGCCAATTGAAATACAATGACAATCTATAATCATTCTCGACATCGGATCAAAAATCTTAATCAAAAATATAATCGAATAAAATCTATTTTAAGAAAATAGTTCTTTTATTTTCTCATATTTCTTATCATGTTTTCTCTTTTTTTTTTAAATTTCTTCTCTCGCTCTTTCTTTCTTCTTTCCCTTTTCTGTGTAGTGGTTATCAAGAGAGAAGAATTGTCACGTCGGTTCTATGATTTTTTTAAAGTTATAAATTAAGTTTCTAAGTTTACAACTTCTATAAATAGATCCACCTACTTCCAATCCGATACAATCAATAGCTTCTGAGTACTGGTACAGTGGTACCAGCACAATTTAAGGACAGTACATTCCTGAAATGCAAAATAAAATTTAAACTAGGAATCAAGTAGTCTAGGTTTCTGTCCTTTACTGGTATTGTCTTTAACTGATTAATGGAATGATACCTACGGATTTTAAATTAAAAACAAAACGAAAAAAATATAGAGTTACCATCGATCTAGCCTTCCGGTCCGTTCACCTGATACATGCCCGTTGTCGCACACAAAAGCCCGTACGAAAGGCTCACCGTCTGCATGAAACTTCATGTAATTATCTGACAAACAACCAGCCAAGCGCAAATCCCACATTTCATTGCAATTGCAATACACGCAATCGAGTGTGATTTTCACCAATTTGGAATCCATAATTTTTTCCCAAACCCTCGATTTCTTGAAATCCTCGAAAACACCCCTGAAAAGCATGTAAAGGCGATTCTTAACCCAGTGTACACACCCTGGCCAATCGCATATGTACAAGGAGTCATTACTAAACTCCGAGGCCAACAAATACTCACCTTGTTCGCGGCTCAGCGACCAATTACCGCTCGCCAAGTGTGAACCAGTGGGTCCCATTGATTTCTCCTTCCAAAGAGGCATCATTTTCATCTTGTGAGACAAAGTATCAGTAAAATTCTTCGGATGATTTGATGAAGAAGAATAACAATCCCCAATATTAATATCAGCAGGAACTGTTTCAGTTTCGAAGGTGGTGAGATTGTCTGATTCGGTATCGTGAGGAGCATTATCTAGGGTTTCTGAAATATTGTTGAAGAGAGACTCTGTGGGGGTAGAAGTGACCATAGCGGCGGCAGAGTTGGCACGGATATCAGAGCAGTCAGAATCCCACGTGAAATGAGCGATGACGACGCCGGCATGGAGGAGGCCGGGGCAGCAGACAGCGAGCTTGTGGAAAGTGCGGTAGGGGACAGAGAGGGAAGGGGGTAGGGGCAGGGGGAGGGAGGGTGGGAGCAGCGAACTCAGGAGGCGGCTGAAGCGACGGGAAACACTGGAGAGCCGCGGGAGTTGGCGGGGATCAGCGGTGGAGAGAAGCAGTGAGAGAATTTTCAAGAGAAGGAGATCATCTGGAAGGAGAGAGATCGGCGACGGAGGATCGGAGGAGGCGGTGGTGGTGAGAGGAATTTGAGGATCTGTCATCTGTGTGGATTACTTGATTGTTACCTTACCTATTCCTTCGTATATTCTCTATTTATAAACGTTCTCTATTTATAAGAAAAAAAAAAAAAGCTGGTTTTTCTGCAACATATTCTTTGTACGAATGCATAGAGCGAATTGAAAGTCATAAAAGTTTCTATATTAGCTCTGCTTATCAATTTTTTATATATTAACATATATTTTAATGTAGATATGCATAAATAATTTTAATTCTCTGTAAATATGCTGTTATATGTTTTCATAATGTAATTAATATTGTGAAAATCATGGACTAATAAGTATTCGCGTGAAACATATCATGAATAAATTTGATTTTACTTAATTTGGGCATGGGAAATGTACGTAGACTTTGTATTATAGTTTAGGTTGTTCGGGTTTTTTTTTTATCATTAGTTTACTGTCAAAATTATTCATGACAATTTGCATTTAATATTCTTTACGATTAATTCACATTTAATTTATATAAGTAATCATGTAATTTTTAGTGATTTTCGAAAAAATAAAGATAAAATGTCAATTGTGAGATATTTTTCTTAAAAGTAAATTGTAAATAAAGTTTTTGGAGCTCATTAACATAAATGAATGAAAGGAATGTTGCTACATAATCAAAATATAATAAAATATTTCACCTGTATTCTCATTTTTTTTATATATAAATTATAAATATGTAATGAAACACAAACAACAAATATATATGGCAGTATATTTACTTATTTTATAAATTTAAATTTTAAGGAAAGAAAATCTTACAATTACTATAAGGAGCTTTTAAAGGAAATAATTTATGAAAGATAAAATTTTCTATATAATTGAAATATTTAGATAATGTGTTAATAAAAAGATGAGTTGTGAATATTTAAAGATACGTGATATTTAATAAATGGTTTATCTTATATACGTACGGCACCGATTCCTTCGTATCTTCTCTATTTATAAGAAATTAAGCTGGTTTTTCTACAACATATTCTTTCTACGTATACATATTGCGAGTTGAAAGACAAAAATTTCTATAGACATTTTAATTATCAGGGCTTACCCAATTTCTCGTACTATTGTTTAGCATGGTGTACTGGAATTGTTGTACTAGCCTTGCAATTTCTTTGTTGTTCTGTTGATGCTTGAATGCTTTGAGTCGATTTAAGTGTGAAATGTGTAGACCAAAAATCAGTGAGAGCTGCTATTTTGTGATATCGGCCCTAAACCCCAATTGTATTGATAACCCATTAAGTCCTTCCTCTCTGCTAAGATGACTGGTAACTGGTACCAGTTCGGTACCAGTGTATTTCGAGGGTCTGCATTGGAAACTGGAGTTAATTAAAATGTGAGGGGTTTCGGCCGAAATGAATTAAAATTTCTGATGGGCCTAATTTATTTTAGTTGGGCCGAAGTAACTTAAATGAATATGTCTGGACCGAAAACAATGAAAGAAACAACCCTTTTGTACGTTATTTTAGTTGGGCCGAACACAATTAAGAAAATACTTCGCTCTGGCCTTAACAGATAAAAATTAAAAGAAGGCCTTTGAGTAGGGCCCAAACCGAATTTTAGAAAAATAAATTCAGATTGAGCTGTTCAAGCCCAACACATACTAGGATTAGCACATAAAATTTAAAATGGTCATAGTCTAGATCCGATTTACGAGAAAATTAGTTGTTGTTTAAAAGACACTATTTAGGCCTTAGTTATGAATTAAATAAAACAAAACTTGCGTTTTTAAGTTCAAATTCTAAATATAAATAATTTGTTAATTAATAAGAACAATTTATTAACAAATCTTATTACGCATTTAAAATTTACTTTTAAAACTATAATAATTAGCATAATTAATTACTAAAATGTATTTCTAGTTTTTACACGTATTAAAATAGATAAGTAATTAAGTAATACATATTTTTTATCGAATAAGTATTTTAATAGACTTAATTACAAATCCGAATCAGGACACTCACAACGTATTTCATCGCATGATTATTCTTGATGAATTAAATTGTACAAGATAGTTTATCTTCAAATTAAAAATTTAAGCAAGCAATTTTTCTTCAAATTAAATTAAATTAAATTACATTATATTAATACAAACTTAATTACAATCAATCCGAATAAGGTCTGACTAAAATAAACCATAGTTATAGTTAGAACTAAATAGAACGAGGGAGGGGTTACGTGAAGGTAGTTAGATTTTAATTAAAGTAAATTATGAATTATAGGACACTAGCCCTACCTAGATTCTGATCTATGGACTAAATCTGCGGACTACTACACTGTTGTAGGCAAGGACTCCACAAGCTATCCCTACGAGTAGACTCTTGCACACGATTTCTGTTTATTATATAAGTGTGAGATATCTGAATTACTTTTTCATGGCATACTTTCACGAGTTGACCAACTCACCTATAATATTTAAATTCTTAATTAAGTAATTTGCACGGATCCAATCTAGAGTTTGGGGCATGGGACGATTCAGGAATTATTCTCTACCTACATTAGGAGCTACATGCCTAGAACGGGGTATCCCACTACGGATCCGATCACGAGTTTCGTGGTGGCATGTTTTGTTTTGATACTAGGCTCCCCAGATCCAATCACGAGTTCTGGGGTAGTCTGATTATGCTATCACACAGATCTGATCTTGAGTTCTGTGGCGGATTTTGCTTTACGCTATCGCATGGTTCCGATCTCGAGTACAATTGCAGATTTTCTGCATGGATTTGATCTCGAGTTCTGTGCATAGTTAGTGCATAGTTCTGATCTCGAGTACTATAGTATGGAGTTCTCTCCTCCTCATAAGGGACGAGATTGACTATATTCTTACGTCAAACTTATATGATTTCATATTTTATATGTTTGGTGGAAGAATCGTTTAGAGTAAGGAATAACACCGGATTTAGATATGTATCTATTTTTAATCTTGTTATCTCTTTAACCAAATAATGTGTCTTAAAAAATCAATCACACTTAGTGAAAACTGAATATTACTTGTTCCTCAACATTTAAATATATATCGATTTATTAACCCAAAGCTAGTTCATTGTTCATCATTTCCTTTGATAAGCAATCAGAATAATTTCTTCCCATTTTTAATCTAAATGCATGTAGTCATTGTATCCACTGATTAATATGAATTGCCAGCATTCATTTTCATTTAACATCTTATTTGTAAAATAAATCGAACCTCTAACTAAAAGATGCATGGAAATATGGGGGTTAATAAATTAGAAGGCACAATTAGTTCGACTTTCATCTAACAACACAATTTTAACTAACCCTCGACATTTAAGCCACTTGCATGCAACTGATGGCTTATGTTATGTATGCCTCTCATCTCATCATATATTTTCATCAGTCTTGATTTAGCAGGATGTCAGAATAGTAGACTATATTTGGCATCTATATTAAGAATGAATAATTTAGTATTTTAGTATATGATATTTAGGACGTGTCATTTATATAGTTATCTTTTTAGAGATTTATACTGCTATAATTTATGTTATTTGTACTCTATGTAATAATGAAATCAAAGAATACAATTAAGCTTCCTCATAAGATTTTGTTCTGGTCTCTTCTTCTTGGAAACCCTAACAGCTTATTAATTGGTCCGAAAACTACTCCCATATACACTGGCAAGTAACAAACAGTACAACACCATAAATCTACCAAAAATCCCAAAACCAAAACATCTTATATAATGCACCAGAATTCAATTATTGCTATATATATAGTAACAATTTGTTGAATGTAGAGCTTCAGAATGAAACGGATGTTGGTTCGATAGACCCATCACGGTTTTCCTCCTTTGATTCCTCTTTTGTACTTAGAGGTATCAGTTTCCTCTCACGGCATGTCTGGATAGCTTGATCAAACATCTCCTCCATGGTGTAGTTGAACTTGAATCCCAAGCCTAGAAGCTTTTTCGAAGAAAAATGGACGGCCGGCAGATCCTCTTCTTTCCACTTGAACCTAAATTTATAGTTTATAATTTTACGTGGTTAGTGGGCTTAGTGCAACTAAATTTCTTTTATTTAGGCAAAATAAATAAAAAATTTCATCGAACTATTAAATCCAACAGCAATTGATGGTGCATGAAAAATGATATGGTGATTATGATCTTCATTTGGTAATTGAAAATCAATCCAACAATTGAAACCATGTAAGGGGAAAAGAGCACAAACTCTTGCTGTATGTTGTATTCAGGGTAGCGCTTCTGGAGCATTCTTGCGAGGTCATAAATGTTGGTATCATGAGAAGAACAAATGTAACGTCCCTTTGCCTCCGGGTTCTCAAATAGGAAAATGTGGGATTCACATAGATCATCCAAGTGAATGAATTGAATATTCTTTAGGATCACGTAGTGTGATTCAGTTCCTACCATAAAAACATTTTGTTAACACAACACATACACAAAAAAAATTATAATGAGGCAGTATTTTCAATTGCAGTGAGTACCTGTGATGAGAGCCAGTGCAGTATGAAAGCTAGGAGGCATGCTTGTCGACAAAAACGGGCCCATAACCAGTGGCGAGATTATAGTAACTAGGTCTATTCCATTCTCCTCTGCATACTTCAATGCTGCCTTTTCGGCCAGAGTTTTTGATACAAAGTACATCTGTAAAACAATTCATTTCATTAATATAGTGTTTTTTGTTTTAGCTCCAGTTATGTTTCTGAAAGTCTAGTGTTTAAAGAAATTAATGCAACCTGCTATATATATGTATGTCCATTAATAGTCTTAATTTACTTGTCCAATATGAGATATTGACTCTGTTGAAATGATTTTGAAGATTAAGTGCCGATACATGCATAAAATGAATTCCACTTGCACAAACGAAAAATAAAAAGTATAAAATGCCATAACCAGGCAGTTATTTTGACCCTTCGGCAGAACTCAACGTCGGACCAGCATGTCTCGTCATACACCGGCTTCATATGCTCTTCTATGCATACGGAACCAGCAGAGGATGTAAACACCACACGCTTGACCGTACCTGCTTCCTTACATGACTTCAAAATTCCCACCATTCCTTCTACTGCTGGTTTTATAACATCATTCTGCATACAGACAACATAAAGTTTTTTTAAGAAAAAAGTTAATTTCATAATATATAACTGAAAATGCAGAGGTTATCAAATGAAAAATACATATTGCAGTGCTATGTACAAGTAATAACAACTTAGATTTATACACATTGAGTATTTTATTTAGACCACACAAGGGTGTTCGCTTAACTGAAATATTTATGTGAGCGTATATCATCATCAGTTTATCAGGAACTAGCAACTCTTTTTTAGTTTTTTATTACTGGTAATTTTAAGGGCAATAATCATACCTCGGGGTCTTTGGATTCAAAAACTATAGGAGTGGCGACATGAAAAACACCGGTGCATCCCTTTATGACCTCATCAAAACTCCCAGGCTCACTGAGATCAGCTTTCCATAACGACAGTCGCTCACTAGACCCCGGCAGATCAAGCAACGGCTTTGTTTTCTTCTGATTTGCTGCCAAAAGGAGTTGTCAAGTTAACCAATAACCGTCCTACTTATGAAATTATTTATTTTCACATTGTACAATTTTTCCAGAAGTTTTGGGATATAACTCGCCTAAAGAGGATCGAACCACTTCATGGTAAAAAATCATCATAAGGACCAAGACTTGAAACTATATTGTCAACCAAATCCTTAATCTGTTTATCTGATTCGTATCTATTCTATAAGGCGAGTATGGTTGAAACTTTTCAACTTTTTTTAACATCTATAAATTTGATGAGACAAAATTTTCATTAGCTTATCAGATAATAATACAGATAAAAGCTATTTTGTATCCATTACCCTATATAATAATAATTAATAATTATTAAATTATATAATTTTTTTTATAATTATTAAATTGATTTACACAATATTATATATATATATATATTTTATTTACTAACTTATGATAAAATCGATTTATCCAATGTTTTATATAGTTTTATAATTTTTATATTTTATAATATTACGTACATGATGTGTTCAATATATTTATTTATTTGTTGTTACTTATAAAATAAATTATCTCAGCTATCATTTGATAATTATCCATTATCCAGCTCATTACGTGTTATCTAGCTTAATGGATAAATGTAGGGCACGGGCACTGGCGGATCTATGAAGGAATTATGGTAGGCAAGTGTCTACTTCTAGATTAAATTTTTTTTTTATCGACTCAGTGCTAATTGTTCAATGTGTCTACCACTGGTCTGATGTATTGCCTACCCTTGGCATGAGTTAGTTTGATTCTTGAACTGATTCCTTCCAAGGTTTGGTCGATTCTTTGTATTCATTTTTTTTCCAGATCTATGATGCTCTATTAAGTAAATAATGAAGGAGAAGAAGAAAATAAGAAAAGTTTGACGGTGGGACCTTTCATTACAATTCTAAGGAAAGGGGCCGGCCGAACTTTTTGGGCCTTTTATTATTCAATACAAATATTTTGGTAAAATTTTATTTAAGGTTTGATTTTAATTTGCTAATTTTCTATGAATAGTCCCACTTTGAACTATGCCAAACAAAATTTTTAATTAGTTTTGACTACAATTTGCTAATGTTTCAATGCTGTGTAATATGGACTGAGTTGCAATTGTGTACCCAAGTTAATGGGTTTGAACCCGGTTAGCTATTTGAATCCGATTTAGTGCCTGATAAAAAAACCTGAATCCGCCCCCGAATATGAATATAGCTAATTTTATACAAATAATATATATAAGGATATGAAGTGTCTCCTCCCATACCACCAATCCTCTCCCCCAAACTTGGAACATGAAAACCTATGTGCTCGAATAATTAACTACATGCAACTCATTTGGAGGGAAAATGTAGGAGAATTTTTCACAATGATAAGAAGTCGGCATAACTCTTAAAGTTGGAAATAATAGAAGAATTTAGATGTTGCATGGTTCAATGATTTTTTTTTTTTTTTGAGAAACAGGTTCAATGAAAGTTAGGAGATAACAAATTAAAAGAAATCATCTCCGTGATATTTCACATGTAAATATTTTTCCTTCTGAAATAAAGTTTGTAAATACCAACAAGAAGTGAACCCGCCCCATCCCGTTCCCAACCCTCCAAAATAATAATATTAATAATAATAATAATCATAATAATAATAATAATAAATCATTAGTAGCTAGTATAATAAAAAACAACTGAAATTTTTTTTGTGACACCCGGAAAAATTAAAATTAATTAAATGACATCCGGACTCACATTTTGAGTAAATACCACTTGGCGCAAAAAAAATTTCGGTAAAAACAATGGTTTCAATTCTTACATGGATCTCTAAGAGTAGCTCTAACGATGTATCCAGCCGTGAGAAGTTTCATCACAAGCCATGAACCGATGAAACCAGACGCTCCAGTAACAACCACCGGCCCCTTCATACCATTCATTTCCTTAATATATATTTTCTTTTTCGTTTTTTTCGTTTATCTCTGTGACTTTCTGCTTTCAAGTTAGCTCACAATAACGCTTGGTCATTCCCTATATTTATAGGAATTCCTATCCTCTGCATTAACTCAAAAGACAATCTTTTGAGTTAATGAATCTCAACCGTCCGATATGTTTTGAGATTCGTGCGAACTAGATATGCACTTATATTGAAAGACCTCTATATTATAGGTAGTAGCCGGATTGGTTCCGTTTAAAATCGGACGGTTGATATTCATTAACTCAAAAGATTCCCTTTTGAGTTAATGCAGAGGATACGCGTTCATATTTATAGCGCTACCTAGCTAGCTAACATTCAGCGACTGTGTTATTAAAGTAATAAACTTTTTAAACTATTAAATAGGTTTAAAAGCAAATCAAGTTGCTTTCTCTCCGTTCAATAAAATAATGGAGGAAACCATTTCAATAATACATTACTCCCTTTATTTCTTCCATTGGTCCTTTCTCTTTGTGTTGCCAATTGGAGAAGCTTTGAAGCAGCTTTTAATAGGGGTGTAAACGGATCGGATATTTTCTGATTTTATCAGGATCCAAATTCGGAAAATTACTTGATCTATCCAATTCATATTTGTATTCGAGATTATCTGTATTTGTATCTGTATTAAAAAAAATAAAACGGATAAGGATATTGTTCGATTACTAACTATCCATATCCGATCCGATTACACTCTTGAGCCACAACAAATCTATTCTTTGTTTTAAAATTGATTTATTAAACTATATATACATACCAATGATTTATATATACCAATGATGTATGACTTATATTTTTTTGTCATGATATATATTTTGTAACCAACAAATTTAATTATGAAAAACATTAGATCTAATTTATGAATGAATACATTTTATTTAGATGCTATTTCTTTCTCATAATGTACATCAATATTTAATTTTTTAATTATCAAAATTATATTCATACCCGTATTATGTCTGATATAAGATCCATATTTGTATCCGTTTTAACATTTGATCCGTACATATTTGTATCCAAGACTATTTATATTCGTAACCAAATTCCAATAATTATAACAATTAAGATTACGCGGTTTGATCATTATCTGTTCATACCCAATCCGTTTACACCCCTACTAGAAGGACACTAATTGTAGTCTGAGAGAGACGCACAGAGCGCATGAGAGAGCCCGGTGTTATGAAATTTACGTGAATAATAAGTTAGATGGGGATGTGTTGAATGTCTCAATTTTAGTTGAAATTGCTTGCCAAAATGAAATGTCTGTTGTCTGGTTCAAAACACGAAATTAAATTGGACATTCATTATTTAGACTCAATTCATTTATAAATGTATACTTTTATATATATATTTATATGTATATGTGTGTGTCTCTATATATATATATATATATATATAGTGGCTAATAAACAATCGATTGTTCCTGGACTCAGGAACATACAAATTTTAAACCGTCCGATCAACTTTTTGATTCGCGCTTGATGAGATCTGCTGGAATCGCTGATTTGAATTGAGCGGAACGGAGAAATTAGAAATTTCGCTCATTCCACTGTTTTTGCTCATTTTGCTGATTTCTATTGTTACACGATTCATCATTTGAACCCTCCCTCGTCTCTCTCATTCTCTCCCGCGTAAGGTCTAATTTTTGCCCCAAACCCAGCCATTTCTCCCCTGCTCCGCTCCTCCCTCGTCGACAACCGCTGCTCTCCCTCCTCTCTCTTGGCGAAACTCTTCTCTCGGTCCTCTCGTCTCCTCTTGGTCCTCTCCTCCCAGCTGAAACGATTGTCAGCAGGTTCAACCTCACGACTTCGATCAGAGTCTTGTGAAATTGGTAAGCGCTATTTCCTCTCTTCTGTTCTCTCTTATTTTTGTAAAGTTCATAGCAATTTTGTAAAGATGATGATGTTAGGGTTAGAAAAATATGAAATTGGTAACCTCTGACTAGGGTTAGAAAGATCTGAAATTGGTACTTAGTTTGCAATGGCGAGCTTAGTTTCTTTGGACTCTAATTCTTTATTTCGGGAAAACAAATTGATGGATAAATAGCTGGTTTTGTTTTAGTCAGTCAGGATATACCTTAAAAAAAAATTGAGGTGCTGAACCTTGTTTTATGGAAATCAGTACTAACAGAGTGAAGGTGCTGAACCTTGGTTTATAGATATTTTGGCAGCTTTTGTATCTCCTTAATAGTTCTGCTTGATAATTTTTTTTATCTTGCTAATATCTTGTTAATGGACCTAGGTTTATGAGTTACAACCAGAATTAATAATGTTGTTTCTGTTACACTTAGTGACACGGCTAGAACAGATTTTATTAAATGAAATACATCGAAATCAATGAAATGAACGACTACAGCATATCTGATTAAAGAAATAAAAAAAAACACCAAATAATTCTTATGGCTAGGTAATTAAGTACTGTGTTTCATCTCATTTGTATTAAATTTCATCTAACCTGGAATTACATAGAAATACTAATTATAAGCATCTTAGTGCATTAGATCATTACTGTGTAGTTGTACTCAGGTTAAATATAATTATTTTTATATCACATATTTCTTCATTTTCTAATTAATTTTTATTATTTAATTGTTTGTGCTATCTTTTCTCTCTTTAATTATGTATGTTCATACTTTAAATGATACTTATTACCTGATTTTTCTTATTGTAGAAAGAAGAGGATGAAAAGACAAGTAAAGGAGAAGAGACAATTTCAATAAAAAAACAACAAGCGTAAAAGAAACAAATCAATTTCTATAGAAGATGCGAGTGAAGACAAATCTGAATTTATGAGTGAAGATGATGCAAATGATGAAGATGTTGAAGATGGTGACGAATCTGATGCAGTTTATGGGGATGAAGAAGACTTGTGTTGAGGGCATAGCATTCAAATTTACTATTATGTAATTTTAAGAAACAATTGGGTTCATTTTGGTGCAGTTTTTGTGCATATTATGTGATATTTTTGTGCAGTTTTTGTGTAAATCCAAAGCAATTTATATAATCTATATCCAACATATCTATTCAAAACAGTTTTTGATATATTATACTTTGTGTTGTTGTTGATATATGTTGTTTGATATACCACAGGTATCTCTGGATTACAAGCTGTTTGATATATCACATTTTTAATATATGTTGTTTCATAGTCACTAAAAGGCAATTAAAAAAATAGCAGGGACCTTTCTGCATAATTCTTGGATCAAGACTGACAAGGCAGTAGAGAATTGTTGATTTATGTTGTTTTTGATATATGTTGTTTTTAATATATGTTGTTCTTTATATTTGTTGTTTCTTTAAAATTGTGAGAGATGGCCATACTGTCCCTTTACCAAAATGATTTTGGGATAGCATGCCTTGAGGAATTACAGTACTGTCGGTTGTTGTGATATTATGTACTAAAAAGAATTTGATATCTCCTACAAATAAAACATGTATAAAGAGACTCTTAATTAGTATGTACAAATTTATGAAAGCAAAAGAAATACACCCAAAATTTATCAAAAGTAAATATTAAACAAACAGAAGGTGGTATTGAGACATAAAATCATTCATCATTGCCATGGCTCCACCACCTTTGCTACTAAATAATGATGTATTAAATAGTAAATATGAAATATATGAGGAATCAAAAGTAATAGCTCTGCTAGATCGAACTTTATGGAGAATATCACTTTTATAACTCAAATGTGAAATATTTGAGAGAAACAGTTCTACCTTTGAATTCCAAAAATGAAGATTTGGAGGTGAACCACTAATTAATCAGTGCTTTAGTTTGGAGAGAGAGCTTTTTCTTTCTTCTTACCAGTACAGTGCGCAGGAAATGAAAATTATGGCTTAATATGTAATTAGTATGAATGTGGTTGTGTACCAGTTGTACCTGAACTCTGGTAAAGAATGATGCCTCCGGACTTTAAACAAAAAATTAGTTAGAAGACTACAATTTAAAATTTTACATGTCAGATGCTACCAATTTCAAATTTTTTAACCCTATTTTCAGATTTTACTTGTCAGATACCAATTTTGTATTTTATTTAACCCTAGTTTCATAAAAACCACAAAATTGTTATAAAATTTCAGAAATTTAGAGAGAGAACAAGAGAGAGGAGAGAGAGTTTACCAATTTCATCAGACCCTGAACGAACCTGGAGGTTGCCGCTAGCTAACCCTAGTTTCAACTGAAAGAAGAGGACCGAGAGAAGAGCTTCGCCGAAAGATGGGAGAGAGAGAAGCGGTTGTTGCTGGAGAGGTTGGCGTTGAGAGAGAGCGGTGGTTCACTGGAGTAGTTGGCGGAGGAGAAAAGGCTTCGGTAAATCGCCTGCTATGCGTGAAATCAAGAGAGAAAGAGTTGGTAGAGAAGAAACGGACCGGTCCAGTTTAATGAAACAGTGGAATGAGCGAAATTTCTAAGTTCTCCGTTCCGCTCAATTCAAATCAGCGACTCCAGCAGATCTCATCAAGCGCAAATCAAAAAGTTGATTGGACGGTTTAAAACTTATATGTTCCTAAGTCCAGGAACAATCGATTGTTTATTAGCTACTCCCTCTCTCTATATATATATTAAGGCAAATTCTTTCATGGACCATAAGGACTTATTTGTAAAATGAATATATTTTTATTTTCAAGTTCAAACAGTCGATCCGAATCGTTCATCTTGTTCTCCATATTAATATATGCTTGGAGACCAAATTTTACATTTTTCTGAATTCTTTTACTATTTATTAAGATGGGTACAAAAAATATCAAATTCAGACCATTGAATTTTGTACCATCTTAATAAATAGTAAAAAAATTTAGAAAAATGTAAAATTTGGTTTCCAAGCACATATTAATATGGAGAACAAGATAAACGGTTCGGATCGACTGTTTGAACTTTGAAAATAAAGATATGTTCATTTTACAAATAGGTCCTTGGGTCCATGGAAGCATCACTCATTAAGTATTAATCATGTCATATAATTTATATGTTTTATGTATGTAATTTTATTTTATTTATCTATATTGGTCAGACGATCATATATTAAGAGATGTGTTTAATGTGTCTGATGCTTAGAATGACTCTTTAAATAATACAATTGATCTTTATTTTTTACATCAATTATCGTGCAACTTATTGCACTATGTATATGTTATTACAAACTGTAAAACTATTATTAGTATCTAGAATTAACTAGACCGTTATTTTAAATGCTTGACAGAGGCTGTCACCTGATATTTGTCAATGCAAGTTTTTTTGTATATCAGTTACTTATTTCAAATTTTGAACTGTTTCTCAAAATAAAATTTTCTTTTCAAAACGTAGTTTGGAGAAATGAACCCTAATAAGGTCATAATGTTTTCAATCTCTTTTTGGAACTTTAGATCTAAATTGATTCAATTTTTTCTACTATTTTTTTATTTTTGAATCATGACATCTGTTATTTTAAAAGAAATCAAATTGTTGTTTATGAAATATTTCATTCTTGAAAAACTTCAAAAAATAGATTTTTTTTAAATATGAAACTTATTAGTTTGATTTAAATATCTGCACTACATTGAGTGACTTAAATCAATCGCTCAAATATAAAAAAAAGTAAGATTTTTATTTGTTTATATTTAAGCCATGATATAATAAATAATTTAACAAAAACCTAACACAATTATTTAAAAAGAGTCCAAACGGAATTATTAATTGCTTTCGAACTATATCGTCAATGTTCCATCTATATATATATAGAGAGAGAGTGTGGCTAAATTGCTTCCGGTAGCACTTCGACCGAAGTGCTACCGGGGCCATATCTTAGTATCTGATGTTCAAACAACAAATCCAAACCGTTAGATGTTCAATCTATATTAAAATGTGCTTGAAGACCAAATTTTACATTTTTTGGAATTTTTTTGCTATTTATTATGCTGGTTTGAAAACTGATGTTTTCAATGCTCCAGAAATTCAATAAAAACAACAGTTTTCAAACCAACTTAATAAATAGCAAAAAAATTCCAAAAAATGTAAAATTTGGTCTCCAAGCACATTTTAATATAGATTGAACATCTAACAGTTTGGATTTGTTATTTGAACATCAAATACTAAAATATGGCCCCGGTAGCACTTGGCCGAAATGCTGCCGGGAACAACTTAACCGGACTCTATATATATATATTAACTTACGCAACACTTTCCTTGTGGTCCAAAAAGTAAAAGAATAATTTATCATTTTGGCAGCCACTGTTAAGTTTTTCAAGGAAAAAAACTAATAATGGATCACTCTTAGAGCATCCGCATCGATGAAATTAGAAAGAAATTAAAGCAGTCCACATAAGTAGAATAGAAATTAAGTTGATTTCAATTCTTAAACTTTTTCATCGGTAAAATTAATTTTTAATTTTTTTAGTGCCATGTCAGCATAAATATTAGAATATCTTCAACTGTAAAACTAAAGTTTTGAGATGAGAGAAAAAAAAAGAGATTGTTTTTTACAGCTAATAATTTTGTTAGCAATTGAAATAAAATTTGACATTAGCAAATGCAAAATAATTTCAACAATTCAAATAAAATTTGTCACATAAAATTAGCAAATGCAAAATAATTATGAATGCAGATGCTCTTATCTTATTATCTTATGTGACATTAGTAATAAGAATCTTCAAGATCCACTATCAAGTTTTTCAGATAAAATAAAATAACAAGGTAAGTTGCATGCGTATTTCAACGACCACAAAAGAAAAATTGTCAGATTTCACTATTAAGGTAGGCTGCATGCGTATTTCAAGGAAAAGTATATCCGCCAGTCAAATAATAGTCAAATAATAGTTGGTTTGAAACTTTGAATAATAGTTGGTTTGAGTCAAAAGTGGGTAGCAACCGTACAATTAGTTGAATCCATATTCAAATAAACCATGACTCAATAGTACCAACAGCGACATTTATTAGAAACATCCCTATCTGAACAATTTGTTATTATTAAGTGGGATGGAAGAAATATGTTAACCATTGACTCGATGGGACGTGCCAACTTATTTTTTTGTATAATTCTAATTATTTCAATTTCATCTACTCTCAAAAATCATCCATGAGAAAGAAAGATAGAAACATAGAGACATTTCCTTTCGAAATTCAAAATTAAATGAATCAATTAAATTCTGATCTAGACATATTATACACACCAGATGAAGCAATGGTTTATTAAATTTGAATATTACAATTTAATAATTTGACAAGATATATTGTACTCACTAAATGCGAATTTTTACGAATTGATTCTTGTTATTTCACTAAGAATATAATATATTCGATCAATTGAAAAATGAATGTACTGACCTAGGACATAGAAGCTGCATGAAATTAAATAGGATAAAATGTCAGAGTAAATTACAGCTGTCTATATAACCGATTTGCTTCTTTAGCGCGCACAAGATGGACTATCCTGATACTAATTGTCATTAAATGATGTATATATTATTCAAATATGAAAATTTGAAGGAGATTTGGGTAAATCGAGGCAAATGAAGAAAGTGCATGTGCATGGTACTTTTAATATTTTGGTAACTAAATTTGATAAGAAAAGGATAAAAGAAATTGGATTCAATTTATTTCATCTTGTGCAACATTTTTATCCATCTTCAAGTAGTACATTTTACTAATATTTCACCTACGTACCTCACAAATTATTATATTATCTTTCATTATTGTATCTCCAATATATTATTCAAAATTCTATATGTTTAGGTCATTGATCGTGATGTTGGATCCAAATTCTATGTGTTTTCATTGATTGTGTCGTAGGAAGAAGGGAGTTCTAAACTAATCTCTTCGTTGTGTTTTTCTACATATCTTTTTCTGTTAGTCTCTTTCTCGAAGAATAGTGGAAGCATAAGTTAAGATAGATATTTCTACATAATTTCTTTCTCGAAGAATAGTCAAAGCATAAGTTTTGATCTGCTCAAATATATAATTATCATGCTAATTATATATTTAATTACGGTTCCTTGCTAATTACTTTGATTAGGCATATTCAAAGTTTATTACTTTTAGTTTCATTGAGTATTTCATAACTCATGACTATCATCTTTAATTAGATGAACTAAGTAATTAAAACTCTAGGAATAAATTGAACTATTCAATAGTTCTATAAATATAATCATAAAGTCAACATTTGCTCTCGGACACTAACTGTATTAGTATTACTAACAACCTTGGCTTTGTGACTCCGGTTGGGTTCCATTTCTTACCTATCCCAACTTGCTTGGGACCGAAGCTTTGTGACTCGGCCGCATACCGTATATTCGTTATTCGGTGGCCTTCCGAATACCGAATAAGAACCAAATTTTAAAACACTGGAAGCAGCAAAAAGCTTAACATGTGCTGTCGTTCTTCAAACTTCATGTCGAAAATGCCCCAAAAGCTTGTCAGTGCTTTCTCTTGGCCTCCACTCTGAAACATTGTATAATTTTTGTTAATAATCAGTTGATGCAATTTTGTAATTTGTTTTATTCAATAAATTTCCAAATTATTTTTATGATATAATGTATAGTATAGGGAATGGTGTCAAATTTCACAACCACCGTTTTGTACCCATGTTTGGTTTGAAGAGGAAAAAAGCAAACAAATAAGCAGCTCATCATTATATAAATCAATAAGAAAAATGATATCATTATAAATTTCAGTGTGCAAAAATGGTAAAATATCCTTAACTTTTCAAATTTTCATATTCCAGAGCTGGGCAAATTTTTTGTTCGACGACTAAAATAAACAAAAGATGGACATAAAAAACACTTAAAACTAGACCTTTCCCATTCTTCACCGCTTCCCTTCTTTGAGCTTTTGATTGTAACATTTGTTATATTTAAAATGGAATCACAAAAAATATCAAAGAGCGCGTGCAGAATTAACTAACTTTATTCTATTGCTTCAAATAAAGGAAACACGTCTAATTACATTACACTAAGACAAATCACATAAACAATATATACATTGCATCGTATAGTGCGTACGTAATAATTGTATTACACAAATTAAATTAACCAATTCAGACTTATCAACCGGCCAGGTTGATAATTCCAACCAAATTCAATCTTTGTTCCACACCTACCTACTTTGCCAGTGATATCTATATAAAGCCCTCTAGTCTCACAGTTCCTTCCCAAACTTGCTTATCAACACCACAATTTCTAAATAGTACTCACATCTCACTTAGTTGCATTCAATTCAATTCAAAAGCACACATCATGAGTTCCACCTTTACAAGTGAGATTACTACCGTCATCCCGGCTCCTCGCCTTTTCAAGGCAGTCTACTTGGATTGGAGCAACTTGGCTCCTAAGCTTCTACCAGACAAGGTCCTTAGTGTCGTCACAATAGAGGGTGATGGGATCGGCATGGTCAAACAAATAAACTATGGCCCTGGTAATTTTTTTTTTACTTTGCCAGATAGAGGAGTAATTGTATTTGTCTTTATAAAAGAAGATTAAATCAAAGAGTATTGCAATGTTAAAAACAGTTTACGGAGAGCAAAGATCCGATTTAGAAGGTATATAAGACCGAAAAACATATTCAAGAATTAAGTTTTGTAGAATGCTACTGTAAAATTTTGAGAGGAAAATAACTAATTATATTAATTTCTGGTATTATTTCATTCTCTTATATGGTGCCTATTTACAGGCTACATAATTTAGAAAAGCCATTAAAATATTTTTTAATAACATGATTTTCTATATGCGCTAATTAATACTAATTTACCTCTAATTGATCTTTAATTTAATATTATCATCAACAGATACTTCATTGGAAATTATGATTTATTCAATAATACAAAATAGTAATTCAACATAAATCCCGAAATGCAATGCAATTTTTCGTATTTTAGTTTTCATGCTACTTCTCTTGACTGCATATTGTCTATATATCATCCTTCCCAAAATTAAATGACGTGTATCCATCAATAGGTTATTTCAAATACTTGGCTATTAATGTAAAAAAATTGTGCTAACTAATTTTATTTCATGCAGCGATGCCTTTTAGCTATGAACAGAGACGCCTCGAATTCGAGGATGTTGAGAACTGTGAGATCAAGTCATCAGTGGTTGCAGGTGGTGGACTCGGTGTTTTTTTCGAGTCTGCTTCATACAACCTCAAGTTATCGCCAAGTGGTACAGGAAGCGTGGTAAAGTTGATTGCGAAGTACACGCCTATGCCTGGAGTGAACACTGCAGAATATGAGAACCTGTTGAAAGGTTTTCTTCAAGGTCTCGTGAAGGGCTGCGTGGATTTTCTCATTGGCAACCCAGATGCCTATAACTAAATGTTATTTGTATGTATGAGATGATCTGATTATTTTAATCAGGCAAAGCAGATGTCTTTGATGTATGAAATAATCTGGTCATTTTGGGTTCCAAGTTTGGTTTCAAATTCATTTGGATTTCAGATTTCTTGTATTAGAACAACTCAATTTCACATTTAAATAAAAATAATCAGGTAATGCTACCTTGAACTACTGAGCACGGCAGTAAGAAAATTTATAATGCTTCTTCAAGAGGTATTTAATTTGGGGTTATGCCTTGAAAAGAAGCATCATTTTAGCAAAGCGGCAATACATTTATTGTATTGAAATAGATGTTATGTTTTGAATTTTACATTGTTATCTTGGAATGAAATTGAATGTATAAGCCTCTGGCTCTGGGACAAAAGTTGCCGTCATTTTTATCCATGCCCATCAAACCTTACATTTCGCCAACTCTGCCCATCAAACTCAAATTTTATTAAAAATGTCCAAACCGGCGGCTATACCGTCGGTTCCTAATAAAAATTAGAAACCGGCAGCTATACTGCCGGTTTCTAATAGAAATTAATTTTTTTCAGGCAGACATTATATCTCGAGGAAGAGAGGAGAGAAAAGAGAAAAGAGAAAAGAGAAAAGAGAAAAGAGGAAGAGAAGAGAAAGAGAGAAGAGGAAGAGAAAACGAGGAGAGACGACGTGACGAAGCGAAGCTATAGTGGTCTACAGTATTTTTAAACAGTACGTACAGTATTTTTCGACATTATTTTGCTACAGTTTGTACAGTATTTTGCTATAGTGATCTGCAGTATTTTTGTACAGTGTTCTACAGTATTTTTGTACAGTGCTCTACAGTATTTTTGTACAGTGCTCTAAAAAATGGATTACTTGATAGATGTTTTGTCATTTATAACAATGTAGTTTGTCGGTAATGGCGCTGTTTGTTACATTACATTATAATGGGAAGTTTCTGCAAGGTCCAGAAGGAGCTTATTACTCCAAACCGCCATCACATTCTTTTATGGTTCAAGAGGGTACCTCACTTTCGGCCTTGAAGTCTCAAATTTATGATTGTGTGGGTTTTAACCCGAATCGATGTGACTTAAAGCTGGCAACCCGAGCCATGAACGGATCAATGTATATCCAAGTTCCGATAGATTGTGATCTATTTTGGAGTCAACTGTGCAACAAGTTTAAGGAACATGGGTTTTCTTTTATGGAACTGTACGTGAAAAGAATTAAAAAAGACGAAGGTGGGAGTAGTTCGGGACAAAATTCGGTGACGCCAAACTATGGACAAGAACGAGTCATAGAACAATACACTACCGCTGGTCCAAGTTTACAACCACACCCAGCCCCAGTTATGGACCCATCACCAGACAGGGACCCATACAACCCCGTTGGTCCATATTTCGAGCCAACCCCCGAACCACCAATTCATAACACAATTCCATTGCCACTACCTCAATCACCACTAAGAAAATCACCACCTCACCCCAAACCGTTTACCAGTACCAGCAGATGAGCATGCCAGGTCGGATTTTGAAAACATGAATGAAATTCCAGAATATACACTGGAAACGGCGGATGAATATGAAGAAGAATGGGATTCGGACCACTTTGAGGGTTTACGTGAAGATGGTGCTTCGGGGGGTGCTTTAGGGGGTGGAGAAGGATCAATTCGTATCAACCCATTCAATGGCCTAGCCAGCACGCACCCATTCGAGTGCTTCAATGATACATCTGGCTTTGAAGAAGCTGATATCGGATTTTTCGGTAACCGGATAGAGTACAGTAGTGAGCTGGCAGCCGGGCTATATTTTAAAAACAAAGCTGAGCTGAATAAGAAGATAAACGAGTACCACGTTGATAAGAATCAGGAGGTTCAAAGGAAAAAAAGTGACACGAGTCGAATGGGTGCAGTTTCAAACTCAGAGCTCAAGCAACGGGTGAGGGGGATGCATGGATTATCACAGAGCAAGACAATCCTCACACATGCAGGACTGATTCGACAAGGACAGACAATGCAATGCTTACAACGTCCATTATTGCTGATATCATTGAGGATTCTATTAAAAAGGACCCGGCTATGAGCATCCAATCAGTCGCAAACTATGTGAGGGTTAAATACAACAACTGTGAACCGAGATACAACCGACTGTGGAGAGGTCGTGAGCTTACAATAGCACGACAATTCGGGAGTTGGGAGGGTTCATACAGCTTCTTGCCAAAATTACTAAGAGGTATATGCGATAAGAATCCCGGCTCAAAGTACCAGTTTCTGACCAGTCCAATCCGAGAAAGCACAGGTGCAATTATGCAAGGTGTTCAACACTTCGTTGCAGTAGCCTGGGCATTTGGTCCATGTATTGCAGCATTTCGATACTTGAGACCAGTGATCAGTATAGATGCATGTTTCATATCTGGGCGTTATGAAGGGAGGTTTCTGATAGCTTGCGCATATGACGCCGAGAACCAGTTGCTGCCTCTGGCATTTGCAATTGTGGAGAAAGAGTCGGGCCCAACATGGGGTTTTTTTTTACAGTGGCTACGGAAGGAAGTGATTGGAGTTAACACGTTTGTATGTGTTCTATCGGATCAACACTTAGGAATTAGAGCTGCGCTTACTCCATAATACGGATGGTCGGAAGAACTTTTTAAACACAGATTCTGTTCACAGCATATTGCAGCCAACCTGGTCCAGAATTGTGGAGGAGACAAGTGGTATGGCCAGAGGTTCAGACGAGGAGCCAAGAAGAAGAAGCCAAGGAGGTTGAAGGAGATGTTCGAAGAATTCGCTGTGGTAAGTACATTTTATAAATTTTCTTACATAATTCTTTAATAATTTATCGTGTATTTCTTTAATAATTTACCTAATGTTGTGCAGCTAAATCCAAAGTGCAATATTTATTTGAAAAAGTATGGCAAGAAAGATCCTAATGACCCAATGGAGTCGTCTAATTATGAGAAGATCTTCCAGACATGTGATGGAGGTTTCCGTTTCGGAATCATGACAACTAACGGATCGGAGTCATTGAACTATGTATTCCAGAAGAGCCGAAGACTGCCCGTAGCTGCGATTGTTGAGGAAACATTTTACAAATGCAATGCCTGGTTCGTACAGAGGCGGGCCCGAGCCATGACACTAGCCGATGCAAAACAACAATGGTCTGAACGGGTGGAAAAAAAGCTCACAAAAAGGTGGGAGAAAGCTACAAAGATGACTTTGGTCCCGTATACGCAAGCTGAAGGAGTTTACCAAGTCTCCTCTCCTAATGAGTATGTTCCGGTCTGTAAGCGCCCTGATGGCACCATGGACATTATTCACAGGGAGTTCCAATACACTGTGACTCGTGGGCCCGGTAGAAATATGGAGTGCACATGCAGAGGTATCCAATTAACATTTATTCCGTGTGTTCATGTGTTAGCAGTTTGTCGAAAACGAAATTGGGACGAGAACCAGTTTATTGCTGATTGGTATAGTGTCAACTATCTTCTCAGTACTTGGAATGGTATGTTTCACCCTTATGGAAATGCAGATGAATGGCCATTTTACGATGGACCTAGAATAATACCTAACAAGAAATGGATTAGAAAGGGCAGAAGAAAACACACTCGACTCAATATAAAATTTGGATGACTTGAGTGGTCGCCCAAAGGGGCATACTGCTCGCCGTTCAACTACCGACCGACGTAGGAGAGGTACATAGGACTCACAAAATCTTATATATCATTACAATTTCATGATTTAACTGACACATATGAAATGCAGAGGCAATAAATGCAACAGCTGCGGAAGAAAATGAGTGAATTCTTACAGGCAATAAATTTCATCCCATGAAGCAATTCCACAAGGAGTTGTGGAAGAAGGTCAAGAAGCAGATTCACAAAGGGTTGTGGAGGAAGCTATTGAACCTCAAGCACCTGTTACTCGTAGGTCAACAAGAGTGAGTCATCCGCCTGAAAGATGGTTAGGGCTCCATGAGGTGACAGTATTGGATACTGAAGATCCTTTGACCTATGCGGAAGCGATGGCGAGTCCCGACTCTACTGAATGGCTAGGAGCCATGCAATCTGAAATGCAGTCTATGTACGACAATCAAGTGTGGAATTTGATTGATCCTCCGGTAGGGATAAAGCCTATTGAGAACAAGTGGGTTTTCAAAAGGAAATCAGACATGGATGGCAACTTGACTACTTACAAAGCACGGCTGGTAGCGAAAGGTTTTAAACAAATTCAAGGAGTTGATTATGATGAAACCTTCTCGCCCGTGGCTATGTTTAAGTCAATTCGGATTATCTTAGCAATTGCCGCATTTTTATGATTATGAAATATGGCAAATGGATGTCAAAACTGCATTTCTAAATGGGGATTTAGAAGAGGATGTGTATATAACACAACCATGCGGTTTTGTAGATCCTAGTAATGCTAAGAAAGTGTGCAAGCTTCAGAGATCTATTTATGGACTGAAGCAAGCATCTCGGAGTTGGAACAAACGCTTTGACAAAGAGATCAAAATGTTTGATTTTGTCAAGTGCGAAGAAGAACCTTGTGTATACAAAAGGGTTAGTGGGAGTGCTGTCACTTTTCTGGTGTTGTATGTGGATGACATACTTCTGACGGAAATGACATTCCTTCTCTGAATTCTGTGAAAACTTCATTGATGAAGGTGTTCTCAATGAAGGATCTGGGTGAAGCTGCCTATATTCTAGGCATCAAGATCTATAGAGATAGATCTAGGAGACTCGTAGGATTGAGTCAAAGTACGTACATTGACAAAGTGCTAAAGAGGTTTAGCATGCAGGATTCCAAGAAAGGTTTCTTGCCAATGTCTTCTGGCATCCCATTGAGCAAGAAGCAGTGTCCTTCAACGACTGTTGAGCTCGATAGCATGAAGAGAGTACCATATGCTTCGGCAATTGGTTCTATCATGTATGCCATGATATGCACCCGCCCAGATGTGTCATACTCGTTAAGTGTGACTAGCAGATATCAGGCCAATCCAGGATTAGCACATTGGACTGCTGTCAAGAATATCCTAAAGTACCTCAAAAGGTCTAAGGATATGTTCCTTGTCTATGGTGGAGAATCTGAGCTTGTTGTAAGGGGTTACACCGATGCTAGTTTCCAGACTGACCATGATGACATGAGATCGCAATCGGGATATGTGTTCATTCTCAATGGTGGTGCTGTGAGCTGGAAGAGTTCCAAGCAGGAGACCACAGCTGATTCAACCACCGAGGCTGAATACATAGCGGCCTCAGAAGCTGCGAAGGAAGGATTTTGGATCAAGAAGTTCCTGGCCGAACTTGAAGTGGTTCCTAGTTCTTCCGATCCTGTAGAGCTCCTTTGTGACAATAATGGAGCTATTGCACAGGCCAAAGAACCAAGATCACACCAGAAATCCAAACATGTTCAACGAAGGTATCACCTGATTCGAGAGATTATCGATCGAGGTGATATGAAGGTTTGCATAGTTGATACGGACAGAAACACAACTGACCCGCTAACAAAGCCGCTTTCTCAAGCAAAGCATATGATGCACATATCTCTATGAGTATGAGATACACAAGAGTGTGGACTTGAGATTGTGTAGGGCTACACTTGTTTAGAGTTTTTATACATGGAGATGTATATGGGATTGGCTCTAGCTCAAGTGGGAGATTGTTAGTGTTGTGATCTAGAAGCCAATCATAGGATGATTGTTTTCTAAGTTTTGTTTATGTAATTGAATAATTATGTTTATCATTTTGTTCCTTGAGTATTTTATTAATTATAGATCATTCAGGTTGAGGACTTGGAATTGTGGAACTCTATACATGTGTTAATAAATACTCTAAAGTGTCCCTAGTCTTGGTAATTAACAAGGGACATTAATTACCGGTATAAGATTAGCATTTGGATTAGATGATGATCATGTTCTGCAGATCATATGACAAGGAGTTGTCAATCTTGATCAAATGGATACCTGATGGAGATCAGGGGATTGGACGTGACCAAAGTAAAACATTTAATATGGATTGTGTTTGTGTCATTAATGTTTTATTTGTGTCTGGAATTCTAAGGTATGAGATGATTGTTTTTCTCACATGGGAATACATATTCGTGGATATTATCCAACGTTGTCCGTAACTGGCAATTATACAGATTCTATCTCAGTATGTGTTTCTTATGTGGAGGGATAGTAATTATCAAGAATACCAATGTCCCTCATATAATGAGCGATGATATCACTGGGCCCCTTGATGAAATAATACAAGTATGTGCACATATGATTAAGGAGTTAATTATAATTACTGAATTATTTCGGAATCAAGAAACGAGTAGATTTGCAAGGATGACACACTCCTACCTTGGATCTATTCATGATATCATGAGACATGGAATTGACACGAGGCAATTATTGCTTAGGGATCGTGATTCAGTATGGTACTTATCATCTGTGTCATTTGGGTAATTACAATGCATATTGCTAGGTGCCGCTTGTAATTTATGGAATCGAAAAGAGTTTCAGATTCTATTGCCGAATGACATAGATCCCACAGGGTCACACCGATAAGGAATTAATTAGAAATGCTCCTAATTTATTTGACATGTATGACATGACAAATAAATTGGTTTCTCCACTAAAACATGAGAAATATAATTATTTGGATAATTATATATGATACTACAATTAATTAGATTAATTGTATTTGATTAATTCAAACAAGGAAAGTGAAACTTGGCCCAATAAACAAAGCCTAATGGCTGTTGTTAATTATGGCTCATATTTATTTAAAGAATTGTTTCCATAATTAAAAGTTAGCCCAAAATAGTTTACCACGTTTTCTGAAAGCTGCTGCGCAATGTTTCTTATTTGGGCCATATATTTCTAGTACGATATCCGTTTTTAGCGTTCTATATCTTTCTGGAAAGGTAATAGAAAAATCTACAACTTTGTATTTCTGGAAGAAAACCAAATTAGAAATATATCATGCTCAAATACGTGGTAGAACGTGGTGCTAAATTTAGACTACCATGTTCTGGAAACTGCTGCGCATGTTTCGTATTTTGACCATAACACCCTCATACGATGTTTGTTTTGAGCGTACCACATATGGATAGAAAGGTAAAAGAAAGATCTATAACTTTTATTCAGAGAGAAGAATCTAATTCGAATTAGATCATGGTCAGAAACGTGGTAAAACACGGAGTTAATTTTGGAAACAGAATTTCACATTCCTTATTTGCTATATATGCACTCTCTCTCATTCCTTTTGAGGGCAATTCGTTTTGAGAGTTGAAGTTCTGTCAAAACTCTTTCTCTCTATTGTTTCTCTCTCATGTGTTGAGAACCCACAAACCCTAGAATCAAGATTTTGTTCTCTTGGAGGATAGGGATTAAGGAGCGACCAAATTACTACTCTCTAGCAAGAGGAAAGTTTGGTTTCTAATTAATTTCTTGGTGGATACCGTGGAGGGCTTCTACTTTGGAGTCTCATCTTGGTACAAGGCGTTCAAGGTCACGCACATATCAACCACCAAGGCGCTGCAAAGCATCAACCACCATTAGCATCGATCAACAAGGAGGTGGAGGCTACAACTCTACATCTCAAGGATCTTCATTTCTTGTTTGGAGACAAGAAACTAAAGGTATGATGCTTATTGATTTGGAAATTGATTTTTGGTTTGATTTTAGTCATACATAATGATCTTTTGGTACTTTTCTTGTCAAAATTTTGAAATTCCGCTACCTTAAGTACCATGAAAACCCAACAGGTATAGCCGCCGGTTTGGACATTTTTAATAAAATTTAAGTTTGATGGTCAGAATTGGCGAAATGTAAGGTTTGATGGGCATGGATAAAAATGACGGCAAAAGTTGATAGCACGTATTTCTTGGTCAATTATTGTGGCAACATTTGGAATTTTAAGGTTTTTTTTATATTTCCTTACTGCAGTGACAGTTAGATTATATACACACCTAACTTGGTTAAACATGGAAACAGTACCTATTGACCAATGGAGTAGTTGATGTCGTACACCATTGCTTTGTAGATAAAAGCAAGGGACATTGACCAGCGGCGTTCCATCCAATCAACTATCGGCATCCCAATCATTCGAACCAGTAATATATTGGATTCACATCTGGGATTCTAAAAGGATCAATAGTAATTCTAAAATTTGTGCTTTTCTAAATCTGACCGTTTAATAATTTCGTGCACATATCTCAAAGCAGCTGATTTTTTCTTGCACGAATCTCGAAACAATTCAACAGTTGGATTTGGAAAAATAGATATCGTAGGTCACTGTTCATGAGCGAAGAATCGCAGCAGATTCGGATCCTAATATATTGGCCCAAAAGCCCTATTGTTTTGGTATCCGAATCATGTCTGCAAATTCTTATTTTTGTTTTCAAAGTTTAAATAGACAATCTGAACTGCTTAGTGTGATCTTCATATTAAAATGTACTTTGAGATCAAATTTTATATTTTTTTGTAAATCTTTACTATTTTTTTAGATAGATACAAAATCATTGTCAGGGAATAGTCAATAAGAGTGATTTTGTTTACATATCTAAAAAAATAGCAAACATTCTAAATAAATAATTTTTTTTGTCTCCAAGCACATTTTAATATAAAAATTACACTGAGTAGTTTAGATTGACTATTTGAATTTTGAAAAAAAAAAAATAAGGATGTGTTGGTAAAACTGAAGCACTAAATTAATGAAGCATTTTGAGCCCTCCTGTCTCTTATACAATTGCAAAGGTAACTATCAACCGGTAATAATCTGGGATTGTCCAGAACCCATTATTCCTTCACTTGACTAATGAATGGACCTTACATTATTTTTTTTTTTTTACTGTTGAATGAAACTTACATTTTTTTTTTACGAATTGATTCTTGTTATTTCACTAAGAATATAATATATTCAATTGAAAAATGAATGTACTGACCTAGGACATAGAAACTGCATGAAATTAAATAGGATAAAATGTCAGAGTAAATTACAGCTGTCCATATAACCGATTTGCTTCTTTAGCGCGCACAAGATGGACTATCCTGATACTAATTGTCATTAAATGAGGTATATATTATTCAAATATGAAAATTTGAAGGAGATTTGGGTAAATCGAGGCAAATGAAAAAAGTGTGCATGGTACTTTTTAATATTTTGGTAACTAACACTACTACAAAAAAAACAGTTTGTACACGGATTATAACTGGAGAGCTACACGGATTTGGAAATGTGTGCGATTTTGGGGTGTAGGAAAGTCCACATTTACACATGGATAATTTATACGTGTACGATTACACTAATCCTACACGGATTATTAATAAAGAGCCGTTTGGAAAATCAAGAGAGCTACACGAATTTTAACTAAATATCCGTGTAGGAAGAGTATTCCTACACGGATATTTAGTTAAAATCCGTGTAGCTCTCCTCAACAGAATATTAAATAAATAAACCGGGTTCAGTAACATTCCTACACGGATTTTTAAGTAAAAATCCGTGTAGAATTGTTTCCTACACGAATTTTTAAGTAAAATAAAAGAGAAATAAGCAATAATAATTACACATGACCTCAATAAGCAATAATAAGTAACAGAAAATTAGATAAAGAAAAAAAAATATATATTCATGGCTAACCTTAGTAAGATAGAGAGGAGAAAATAACAACTTCAAATATCTCAGATTCTAGTTATGCTATGAGCTGAAATCAAAACGGCGTTGGAGGGAAAATGCCTTCTTATATAACCAAAACCCTAAAACTACATTTTTACACGGATTTTTCACTATAAATCCGTGTAGCTCTCTAGCCTTTCTACACGGATTTTTATTTAAAAATCCGTGTAGGAAGGTTGCTGAACCTTTTTTTTTCAGCTATCCTACACGGATTTTTATTTAAAAATCCGTGTAGGAAGGTTGCTGAACCGTTTTTTTTTTTTTTTTTAGCTAGCCTACACGGATTTTTTAGTAAAAATCCGTGTAGCTCTCTAGCCTTTCTACACTGTTATTTAAACAATAATCCGTGTACAATAACCCCTTCCTACACGGATTTTGTAATAAAAATCCGTGTAGCTCTCTCACCATTCCTATACGGATATTTAATGAAATATCCGTGTATAAAAGCTTAATTTCCACACGGACACTAATTTTTAAGTTAATATTTGTGTAGGATTTCTAAAACACTGGAAAAATCTTATTTCATACACATTTTTTTTATAAAATTGAGAAAATCCGTGTATAAGGTACAGTGTAGAAAGTCGTTTTTTGTAGTCGTGTAAATTTGATAAGAAAAGGATAAAAGAAATTAGATTCAATTTATTTCATCATACAAAATATCTCAATTAGAAGTCTTATAGTCATCTTCTGCAACATTTTTATACATCTTCAAGTAGTACATTTTACTAATATTTCACCTACGTACCTCACAAATTATTATATTATCTTTCATTATTGTATCTCCAATATATTATTCAAAATTCTATATGTTTAGGTCATTGATTGTGATGTACGTTGGATCCAAATTCTATGTGTTTAGGTCATTGATTGTATCGTAGGAAGAAGGGAGTTCTAAACTAATCTCTTCGTTGTGTTTTTCTACATATCGTTTTCTGTTAGTCTCTGTCTCGAAGAATAGTCGAAGCATAAGTTTTGACAGATATTTGTACATAATTTATTTCTCGAAGAATAGTCAAAGCGTAAGTTATAATAGATATTTCCACGTACTTTCTGTCTCGAATAATAGTCAAAGCAGTAAAGATAAGTTATAATAGATATTTTGCTAACGCCCTATGCTCATCTCTTTTTAATTCACGGTTCATTCAACCACATATTACCATGCATTAAGCATCCAAAGTAGGACACCAAAAATAGAGCAGCATGTCTTAAGACAAAAGAACCAATATAGTGTGGTCTTATTTTTTTTTTTTTTTTTTTTAACAAGAGTGGGTAGCCCCCACCTGTTTCATATTGAAACTAGAATAGTGTTCATACAATAATCAATGGTTTGTAGGCAAACCATTGTACAAAGCATCTAAGTAAACAAACTACCTAACATCAAACAAATATAAAGTCTAGAGTTTAGATTATGAGCAACTAAGTAGAAACATAGGCTAACAAGCATAAAAGCATAATAGCTAAAGTCTAAAACAATTCAACACAAAGATTCAGTAGCTGGACTAGCAATCCATATCATCATCTAACGGAGAAGAACCAAGGGCAGAAGAGGTAGGCAGTGAATCAGAAGGCGAAGAACTAGAGGCAACTCTATCCCTCAGGAAGTCCGAGAGATCCATACCCCCCTCTGATCCAAGTCCTAGAGCCTCCTCTGTATCTTGGGAGCTTGCCCCGTCGGGGATATCGGAATCCGAATGAAGTATCAATCCGCCTACCCGGGTCAAAGGTAAAACGTCCATAGGCAATATTAAAGTTAATTTAAAATAAGATTCATCATGTCTACTCTTGCACCAATAAGAAGCAAGTGAAATGATGGATGATCCAATACTAGCCAAAGAAGGTATTGTATAATTATTGAAACAAAGCTTGTTTCGCGCAAGCCATAAAACCCAGAGTGTTGCAGCACGAATAAGTTCGACTAACAAGGTATTTTTTAGAGCAATATACGCATCCAAGAGCCATAAATCATGAATTGTATCACACTCAAAGGTAAAGCCGTTATGGGAGGCTATCCAGGACCAAATTGCATTAATAAAATGACATTTAACAAAAAGATGATCAGCGGTTTCAAAATCCCCATAAAAGAGGCAGGAGGGGTTGCCTTGCCAACCTCTAGCCAATAAGTTTGATTTGGTGAGGATTTTGTCCTGTTTTAAGAGCCATAGGAAAATTTTTATTTTTAAGGGAATTTTGGATTTTCAGATTGTAGTAAATTGGACATCTTTAAGACTACCATACTCTAACCATAAATAAAGGGAGTGAACTGCAAAACAACCATGAGAGGTCCATCGCCAAGTAACTAAATCAGGTGTTTGTACTGTAGGATAAAAAGAAAGAGAATGTTGCATATCTTGTCATTCTGTGAGCAAGATGCATGTTAATTGTCTTGTAAAAGTTAAGCATAGATTGGAGGAGGGTGAAAAAGCATTAGCAACTGAGATAGAAGGATTAGTAGCTATTTCAAATAAATTAGGATAAAGGCAATATAAACTACAGTGACCATGCTATCTATCAAGCCAAAAGGCTGTAGCAATACCATTGTTGACTATCCTATTAATTCCTAAATCAAAAAATCTAAAGCTGAATGCCATTCCAAAAATGAGAAAGCCTATGTGTTTCTAAACCAGATGAACCGTATTTAGCAGCTAATATTTCCTTCCATTTACCTTGTACTGTGGGGTCTTTAAAACGAAAACACTACTTTGCTAGGAGGGCAGTATTAATTCT